>OZ010615.1:34015722-34155722 GCA_963932145.1 Acanthosepion lycidas | reverse complement strand
TTTGCACAAACATCTTTGTGTATTAATTTGTTGAAATTCATCTCTGATGTAATTTTTCAAATCACCAACAATTTGTGGTTTTCGACTATAAACTTTGTTCTTGAGTCTTCCCCAAAAGAAAAAAAAAAAATCTATTGCAGTTAAGTCAAGTGAACATGCAACCCCATTGGATATCTTCAGCCAATCCACTTCTCAGGAAATATTTCAACTCGTTTTGTTTTAATGGTTTCAGCAGTTTAAGATTTCCAGTACTCTTTTAGTTGCCATTCTCTTGCATCATTATTAAATTATTTGCCATTTTGGGTTCTCATAAATATCTGAAAAGAAAAAAGATTAAATTTAAATAAATTTATTTAGAAAATTTAATAAAACACAAACACCATAGTTATAACATAACGCTAATACAAACCTTATTCAACCTACTGTCCACCTACTTTTGGTTTACCCTGTATATATGGCAACATAAAAACAAACCAAAACACATTAAAAGTAACATTTAGAATAAGAAAAACAGCAGCAGCTTTCAACAATACAATTTAACCTTTGCCATGAGGAGAAAATAATGATAATTATCTTTCCAGAGTTATCCAATTTATTCCATATAAATTCATAAATTCTATCATTTTAATATGAAAACATATATGACAGCACAAAATCAAACCAAAACACTAGTTAGACTTTTACATTGTTTGATCTGTTGTGCTTATCTTTATTCACAACATGCTGTGGCCAGGTATTGAACTCACAACTCCATGGGTCAAATCACTGGATTGTTTCAACCAACACTTTTATCCATGTTGTCACGGCAGAGGTGAACAAAAACTTGGAGAGTTGAGCTACTAAAAGGAAATAACTGAAATGGAGATATCCAGAAAAGGCATGGCATGTGGAATTAGAACAATCTACGCCAATGAACTAAATAATGCGTTTGGTTCAAAATTCCAATGTATATCACCTGAAGACGGCCGGAGCATACAACGGCCGAAACGCCATGAATATGACAAAGATGAGGACAACAGTCCAAACAATGTAAATAGTATAAATGATTACAATAACCTCATCTCAGAAATATAGACAAACCAAAACGCATAAAAAATAACAAGGAAAATGAGAAAAAACAACAGCAGCTTTCAACAACAGAAAAAAATAATAATAACTGCTGTATTTGATGGCATATAAGACGCACAAGTGCATGAGACACACCCCAATTTCAGCAGAGCCAATCAAGAAAACAATTAGTAATTAGAAAAATTATTAGTACTAGGCTATATTTATGAAGTATTATTTTGGTTAAACAAGCCAGGATTACAATTAAACAAAAAATAATAGGAAAATAAAGAACACGACCCTATAAAAACTTTATTATGTCCAAAGGTAAGAAAACGAAATAAAAATCAAGCAATTATTACAAGTGAGCAAAATAGTACAGTTAGCATTAAAATTTTATCTTCAAATCCATAAATAAATCCATTTGTTATCAAAACTCTGATACTCATTTTCAGTACTACTATCATTGTTGTTAAATAATGCGTCATCTTTCGTTCCATTGAGAGCGTTGCTAATGCCAGACTTTTTAAAAGATTTCATAACTATCACAAATTTTAAACCTACATATGGAAGGAAAATTTTAAAAGATATTTTAAGAAAAAAAAAAAAAATTCACGTCATTTGCCATCAAATACGGTACCTTTCCAGATCGCGATAAACTCCAAACGAAAACACCATTGCTCATTTCCTGTTCTCTCCAGACCTCAAGTGGAATTCATATACACGATCTATTGTTAAAAATGCTGGGGAAAATGATTGGATCATTTGATCACTCCACAAAGTACTGGACTCCTTCTACCATGCTTTATTTTTACAAGAATCAGATGAGACCAAAAATGGAATATTTCTGCCATATCTGGGCTTGCAGCCTTGATTGAATTCAAAATCCCTTATTTTGTTTTGTGGAAGACATCTTGTCCACTCTCCAGCCTCTTTTCTACTTAAAAGTCCCAAGCCTCACTACTCCATTGCTGTTTCCATAGCAAATGTTCAGGTGATCTATATTCTTCAGTTCCACAATTTCAGATCTTTATGGATAGTGTTGTGGCCTGTTTAGGGGCCAGAAAGAAAGACACGGAATACAAAGGTTGGTTGAAAAAAGTATATTGAAGATATCTACAAAACAATAGTGTTAGTAATAAGTAGATTAGCACTGCGTCTACTACTCCACTTCACTTCACAATCTGCGCTCCCATCCGACTCTTGCAGTTTGTATTTATGAAAGGAGGAAGAGTTCATTATACTGTAAGAGGGTTTACCACAACAGATAGGACACACTGTGCTACTTCCACAGAGTTGAATCATCCTTATTTCCTCCATTCCACTCAGATAACATTTGAAGAACTGCTTTATGGATAGACTCCTATGTAGATACTTACTGAACACTACAACATTAACCTCTCCAAGTCAAGGGTCAGTTATTATCAATTCTGTGTGTGTGTATGTATGTATGTATCTCTCTCTCTCTATATATATATAAGAGCTATGAACACTAACATCTTGAAAGCACACTAAATTCTTTCTAAAATGGCTTCCCCTGCCACAGGACACAAAAATATGAACACCTACTGTTTTAAAATTGTTATAACTTTCTTTGTATTGTGAGTGTAGATTTTAATTTTTCTACAATAATAAAAGAATGAATGAGTAATATTATGATATAATGCATTACGTTTTTTATGCATGTTTTGACAATGAAAACAAAAAATTGAAGCATAAAATAAAAAACAAATACATTAAAAAATGCATAAATAATTCAACATACTTTGCCAAAATAGTTCTGTTTTTTTTATCTGTTTTTTTTTTTTTTTTTTTTTTAACATTAAGTTATTTACCAGTTTCTTAAAGAGGCCTTTCATTTATCAGCTATAAAATTTAATGTAAGAAGCTGAACATGTACATAACTAGTTATGTTATTATGTCATTATGTTAAATTACCCTCCACCCCACCTCTTTCACTTTTATCTCTTAGGAAAGTTGAACATTAGACTTCAATACATCTTACAGAATAATGTACCAGCTTGTATCTGCCTATAAGGAAATTGTCTAGGATTTATATGCAGACAACTTCATATTATGACCTATATTAAAAAAAAAAATTTACGACGAATTTGAATTTAGCACAGCTTATATTTGATTGGTTAATCCCACAAGCTTACTTTTTTTTTTAAAGTATTCTGCTTTTGAAATTAAATTAATCTTTCACTCACAAGTAGTTTAGCATCGCCCAATGTGACACATTGTAGTGTTGCCATTATGTAGCAATTTTTAACATTTTAATGTCCTAAAATAAATAATATTTAGTCCCACTCTGTAATGAGCCCTCTTTTAAATTAAATGTTGCATACAGTGGAATTATACTCCATTTGTTCTCATTTTACCTATATATATATATATATATATATATATATATAGCTGAAAGCTTAAAATATAAAGTAAACTGATAGCTCAAAGTTGACAGAGCCTAAATATATTATCAATTCAATAATACCAAGATCTGCAAATTGTGTTTCTGATTTGTTCTTTATCTTATCTTGTCGGATTCCAATCTATATTTGATCTACATTTGATTTTTAACTAATATATATATATATATATATATATATATATATGAAAGAGACATGTTTTATTGAATAATTTAGACATGTTTTGTCTACTTATTTTTAATTGGATCCTTTCATATTCACAGACAAGCTTTTTGGTGTCATTATTAATGGAAGAGAGAAAATTACTGTGGTCATACATATTATTTATTCCAAGTACTTTCAACATTAGCACTATGTCACCAAGTTTTCTTTAAAGTTTCCAATTCACTTTTCACTTCCAATTGAAGCAAAACATTTTGGCTGGTTGTTTAATATGTGATTTATTGATAATGTCCTTACCATTTTTCAGGGAAATGTGTCTACGATTCTCAGATTTAGAGAGAAAACTGGGTGAAATTGATCGTGCCCGAGCTATTTATGGACACTGTTCACAAATGTGTGACCCAAGGGTAAGTTATTGTTTTTTTTGTGGGGAGGGGGTTGTAGATATTATAAGAGCCAGGACAAAGTTATGTCTCAGGTAAAATGTTGTATGCTACTCTGAGACAGTCATTGTTTTCACTGGCTTCATCACTATCAACAAGTTTTTTGAATTGCTATCTTATACATTGTTAGAGTAAGAATGAAGAAATTTCTGGCAAGATATCTCATTAGTTCTTTCAAGACAAAGAAATTTCTAATATAATATTTTATCAGCTAGGTCATGAAAATTACTGCCATCTTCTCACTCTATGAATTGTCTGGATTCATTATCTGATATACTAGCAAGGACAATAAAAATATCTTATCAGCTGATCCATGGTAATGATTGCTTTTATTGGCTTTGTTACACAATGGACCCTTACTCAACTGGTTAAGACATTCCTGTAGTCAAGCGGACTATAGATGATTTTATCTGGGCCGTGGTCTTAGGATAAAAATTGAGATGTGAGAGTTTCAAAGAAACCACCTGCTATCTGTAAGTAAAACAAATAAAATGTGTAAATATAAAATTTATAACATAGCTGATTGTTACCTTCAGCATACCAACCCTTCATAGGCGAACCCTCCAACAGTCACTCCGTCCACTCGTCAGGAGATATCAGCAATAAATAAATAAATAAAAACTTTCAGGATTATGTGATACTCAGCCAATTCCTTTCTTTGTTAAAGAACTCTGTTTGGTATGAATTTCAATGTTGTCTTTCATTGTTCAGAAAAGAAGAGTGCATAGTATTTTATGTTTAACAATACAACTTTTCCCCCAGAACTGTCACTTTGTGGAACAGACTCCGGAGATGATGCTTTACTGTTTGCTACAGTTGACCTTTTCGAGCACTAGGTCAACTAATATCTATCCTACATATTCTCATAATATGCACTTCTTACTTCCTCCTGACTCACGCTAATTTTATTCAGTCTAAGCAGAGTATTAAGAAACAGAAACTTTGTTAGAAACAATGAAAAGAGTATAGAAGTATTATGGGATATCTGTCCTCCTATATGGTAGTGAATGCTAGATAATCTCCTCAAAGATGAGGAAGAGACGTGAAGCAGGAGAATCAAGGAAAAGAGTGCTGAATTGTTATGTAATATCAGTCATCCTATATGGTAGTGAATGCTAGGCAATCTCCTCACAGATGAAGAAGAGACTTGAAGCAACATAAATGTTGTTCTACAGGAGTTTGCTGAGGATACCATGGACTGAATATATGAGCAACGACAAATGTTTTAGACAAAATGGAAACAAAATGATTTATGCTTTACATCAGGAAGAGACATTTTAAATTTCTAGGGCACATAATGAGGAAAGAGGGCTTGGAAAATCTGATACTCACAGGACAGATTGAAAACGAGTGAAAACAACACATAATTTTCTTAGTGAGCTTGAGTAAAATTCATGGCAGAATAGGGTTTAGGAGAAATAACTAAAAGACAAAATTTAAGAGCTATGAAAGAGAGGAAATTGTGGAGAGCCATGATCATCTACATCCTGAAGGGACACAGCACATAAAGAACTCTGTACCTTGAGTGAGCCTTGGGCCCTGAACTAAAAGAAAAAAAAAGGTGGCCAGTTGAAAATATCTCTGTTAAAAATAATGAACCCATCTTTGGTGTATGTGTTTTTAAAAATAGAATAATTTATTTTAAAATATCTATATGTTATAATGGAACAAAGTTATGCTGCATGCATTATCAAAAATGTTATTTTCAATAACATGTGAATTACAGCATGTTTTTTAACAGAATAATTTATTATGCAGTTTATATATAAAAAATGGAACCAGCTGTACTATTAGGTTGGTGCAAAAATAATGTCGTTTTCTCACATAGTAACATGTGTGAGAAAACGACATTATTTTTGCACCAAACTAATACATGTGTTAGTGAAAATAGAATAATTTATTTTCACAAGTGTTACTGTTAGCAGTTAATTATTCTGTTTGCTACCAATCTTTATAATGGAGGTAAATAATATCAGTCATGTTGGAGTTAGTCACCAAATAATGGAAATTAATTCCTACAATAGCAAGCAGTGTGAAAAGAGGATAAAAAAAGTGTCTTGTGTATTATAATTCTCAATGGGAATTGGAACTGCCAGAGATTCTTCTGTGTTTCTGGTGAAGTCTGTGGAGTATGTAGGATTTCATATTCAAGCAGGCTGGATTCATCTGCTATGTTAGTAATGAGGACATCTTCCACAAACAGGAAATAGGGAGCATTGGGGGTTTTCTCAACATGATTGCAAGCCAGATATATTGTCTGTATCTGGTGAAGATATATTTGTATAGAAAAACGGTGCCATAAGCTTGTTAGTTGCGCCATGTGGTTTGGGGAGGCAGATTTGGCTTTGGCTGAGGAGTTTGTGCTAAAAATGTAACTGCTCGGTTTGACTCCTAAAAGTTGACTGTCACTGTATGAAGTGACGTCTCTAAGCAGCCATCATGTGACTTCATCTTGACCAAAGAGAGATAATCGTCTTCTGTATCCCTACATTTGCTTTGCCATATTTAAAAATAAAAATAAAAGAAATGACCATAAAATGGATAGTATAGAAACAAAAAAAAAAAATAAAATGAGTTAAATTGTTCAAAAGTTTCTTTTAAATGATTCTTTTTCACAAAATTGCTCTTAGATAGTACAGTTAAAGAAGGAAGTAGAATGGATCAGTCGAAATGGTATGAGAACAAAAAAAAATATATAAAAGATATAGTAATTTCATTTATCCAAATATCCTTTTGCAAGTCGCAATCACTGGAGAAAGCAATTTAACACTGGAGTTTGTGGATTAGTGGAGCTGATTCTAAAAGTCCAAAAAGAGAAAAAGGTTTTTCTTCATAGGAATTTTTTTTATTTTCATTTTGATTTTAGATGACACCAGATTTTTGGCAAACCTGGAAGGAATTTGAGATCAAACATGGAAATGAAGATACAGTCCGGGAGATGTTACGAATCAAGAGAAGTGTCCAGGCAACATACAATACACAGGTAAAGACCTTAATACTTATAAGTTTTATTTTTTTGTAACCAACAGCTTTGACGAAAAACTAACCCTCTGTCATAAGCAGCTGTCAAATTTTTTTTTTTTATTTACTCTGAGGACATTTACTTTGTTTATATTTTCAAAATACAGTTATTATTAAGTAATTGTCTCTTTCTCTCTCTCTCTCTCTCTCTCTCTTTCCTGAAGTGGTTCTAATGTTTTGGCTATCATTGGCTATATTATTTGGACAAAATATTTTTTTAATTATGCTTTTCCTCTTAGGATCTAATCATTCCGACTTTGATGCTTCCAAGATATTTAAATTGATTATTTCTTTTTTCTTTTCTCTTTTTTTTTTTTTTTTTTTTTTTTTACATATTTTTTAAATATTATTATTAATATTTTTTCGTTTTTTTTTTTTTTTTTCTTTTTTTAACTTTTTAAAATTATTATTGGTGTTTTATTTTTAAAATATTAATGTTTTATTTTTTTTTTAATATTAATGTTTTATTTTTTTTTTAATATTAATGTTTTATTTTTTTTTTAATATTAATGTTTTATTTTTTTTTAATATTAATGTTTTTGGTTTTTTATATTTTACATCTTTTGAAATAAAGTTTTAGTTTAATAAATTTTGAACCTGTTTTGCTGATTTACTTAAACTTTAGTAAAAACCTCTCTACGTGAGGTCCTATTGTGCATATACAAGGGTGTGTGAAAAATAATGTAATTTATTATATAAGAAATAAGGAAGACAAACATTTTGTACATAAAGATATATCTATAAATCATAGATTCACATCTCTACTTCTGAACATAGTCGCCACCTCTTTCAATGGCATTGTTCCACCTACAAATGAGGGCATGTATTTCAGTTTATTATGATGCTGGCATAGTTAAGCATTAATTATATAGTGATATAATTTTTTCTAAAACTTAAAAAAAAAAGTTATGGCTCTCATGACATTAAATCTAGCAGCTAAACCAACTGGTATTACCATATGAACATAAAAGGTAAGTAATTATTAATTTAATTTTATTGTGACTTGTTATCAACTATAAATTATTAATAATTGAAAAGTTTTAACTTAATATAAAATAATAAAATTATTAGAGAAAAATATATAATAATAAATTTAAAAAAATATATATGTATAAATAAATATATATAAATGTATATAAACGGTCAGTGTATGACCGACAATGTTGTATATCAAGTGTGCATTCATTCCAGTAGCGATGTTAAATTTTATTTTGGTTCTTCTGAGAATACTTGGAAGCTCTGCTTCTGCTACCCCCATATGGCTTTGACTAATATTAAATACAGAAACAGCACTACTGTCTAATTATTTGTAGCCATTGAAAGATTCTGGTAATTCACCTTTGATTAAATTGAATATAATGGCAAGGACTGGCAAGGGAGATGAATGCAGCCTGTGTTTAGTTGAAAAAATGATTATCTTACATTTAAATAACTCAGGCTTACTAAACAAGAGAAAAGAATTGATGGTCACATGTCAGCATAAAAATAAATATCTAATAAAGCATATAGACACAGATTAATTATTCTATACTGTTATGGTTTAGTTTTCAATGTAGTTATATTTATCTATTTGCTTATTTACTTAGTTAATATTAATTACATATTATGGGTTATTATTTAATTGGTTCTTCAATATAGATTATTTATTATATATTTTTATTGATTTTTTTTTTTTTTTACTAATTTTTTATTTTTATAATATTTTATTAATATTTTTATATTATTTTTTAATATTTATTTATTTCTATCCTTTTATATATTTATTGATTTTTTTTTTTTTTTATAATATATTTTCTCTTATAATTTTACTATTTTATATTTAATGAAGTTAGCTCCCTTTCATTATTAATAATTTACAGTTGCTAACTTGCCACTCTAAATTAATAATTACTTCTTTTATGTTCATATAATACCGGTTGGTTTAGTGGCTAGATCTAATGTCAGGGAAATATAATTATTTTTTTTCAAATAATTGTTTCTTTTTTTTTTTTTTTTTTTTTTTTTTTAAGTGTGTGTGTGTGTATAATGTGTGTCTGTGTATATATATATATATATATATATATGAATCGGAGAGTTCGAATTCCAGTTGGATCCATTACATTCACTTACATGCTAATACCCTTGGGAAAAGAATGAATCCTCATCTTCTCCTCCCCCAGCTATGGGTAAATAACAGGAAATACTGGGTTCTGTAGCCTTGGGTGGTAACTGGTCTTGGAGAAGGAAAACTGAATTCAAACCAGCCTGGAGCCTTACTGTTGCATAATATATTCAAGTCACTAACGGGACTGAGGTGTCCGATATGACACAAACTTTGGTTGTGTCATATCGGGCACCTCAGGTCCACCATGATCTGGGGTGGTAGCACCTGTTAGTATCCCAGCTATGGGGAAATAGTTGACACCCAAATAAAAACTGACTGAAGTTGTCAGATCCTCATGCATTGAAATCAATGGAAGAGTCCATCATATATATATATATATATATATATATATATATATATATATATATATATATATAGTTTTAAGATGTGCTATATTTATGTGATAAAGTGCTCAATATCAGAGATAGAGCATATGTAAATATAAAAGTGAAAATTGAAGTCAACTTGGACGCAATCGTCAGGCAGCCTGGCAATTGTGCCTAGCATGAAACAGCATGTCGCCTCTGAGTGTTGACTTCAATGTACACTTATATATATATATATATATATATATATATATATATATGTTACATGAGGGTCATTTACATAATTTATCTTTGTTGTGTGTGTATCATGTTATATGTTTCCTTTTTTCTTCTTTGTGCATTTCAATGTCAAAATTGGTAATCTTCATTCTATATATTCTCAGGTTAACTTCATGTCAGCTCAGATGTTGGCTGCTACAAATCCCAAGGGAGACATTTCTGGTAAGTTATGATTTATAAAAAAAACAAAAAAAACTCTTTACACTATTAAAGGAAATTCTCTGACATTTTCATTTTCCTATTCGCTAAACATCAAAAGTAAAAATTTGAAGATGCATATAACTCGATAGACAATAAATTTCAAAAAGTGAGCATTAAGTATATAAGACTCAGGAGTGAACTTTCGGAGACAAAATTAGGCTGTTTTTGTTAATTCTATTTTGAAACAAACTGAAACACAATGGACGAGTTTATTCCATTTATTTTCTCTGTTTCTCATGATCTTTACAATAATAATATTGTTTATTTTTTTCTAACTTCTTTTTTCCCCCTTTTTTTTTTAAACTTAACTGAGTAGTGAGTTTGATCCTCACTGGGTGCTCCTTACTTTCGGCCTTGTGCTATATCTAAGCTACGCTTAGAAAATCATCATATCACCCCATGTAAGATAATAAAGCCACTAAGGCATAAGGGTGAAAGAATAAGAAAAAAGAAAAACGTTGTTAAGAAGTGTTGATTCCAATCTGATAAGGAATGATTGCAAAATATTAGGTTGGTGCAAAAATAATGGCGTAATAATGTCGTTTTTTTGACGTAACGTCAAAAAACGACATTATTACGTCATTATTTTTGCACCAACCTAATACTTCCTCTCTCCCCAATTTATAGGCAAAACCACACAAATGCACACTGGGATTTCTTTCTCTCCAATAAAACAGGCTACTTCTTGGTCTCATCTGACTCAGTCCTGGTCTGTCCTATCTTGAAGTCAGAACACTACATTCATTTCCGTCCTGGGTATGACGATAAACAACATCCACGTCCTGGGTAAGACGATAAACTACGTCCAACAGCAAGGCCTCTGATCAGGAGGTTTTGAAGATCATGGAACCACCTCTTAATTGCTGGTGTTCCCAGGTCCACCCTGATCTGGGGTGGTAGCACCTGTTAGGATCCCAGCTATGGGCAAATAGTTGACATCCAAACTTGTGTAAAAATAGGTTTTAATACCAGAAATATTTTGTAATAAAAAAAAATAAAAATATTACCAGCAATAATTTTTGAAGAAAAAATTATTATCAGCAATACTTTAAAAAAAAAAAAAAGAAAAAAATACCAGCAATACAAACAGCTATACATTCTTTGAAAAAAAAATATGACCAGCTATAGATTTCTTCAAGGAAAAATATTCCCAGAAATAGATTTTTGAAGAAAAACGTTACCAGCAATAAAAATTTTGTTGGCATTAAATAACCCATTTAGGTTGATATGCTGTAAACCAAACCAAACACTACATTCATTTATTCGAATTTGCTCTTGTGTCAACACCAATTCTTACGTCCTGTGTAAGATATTAAACTACATCTGCATCCTGGGTAAGACGTTAAACTACGTCCAGCAGCAAGGCCTCTCATCAGGAGGTTTTGAGGAGCGAGGAACCACCTCTTAATTGCTGGTGTTCCTATGTCCACCCTGATCTGGGGTGGTAGCACCTGTTAGGGTCCCAGCTATGGGCAAATAGTTGACACCCAAACTTGTGTAAAAATAGATTTTAATACCAGAAATACTTCATCCCAGCAATGGGCAAATAGTTAACTACTACCAGTAATACTTTTTTGAAAAAATTATTACCAGCAATACAATTTTGAAGGAAATATATTACCAGAAGCAGATTTTTGACAAGACAAAATATTACCAGCAATAAAATATTTTGTCGGTATTGAGTGGCCTATTGAGGTTGATATGCCGTAAAACAAAATAAACCAAACCAAACCAAACCAATTCTTACTTTGTGAACTTTTTGCCTTATTACTGTTGCTTTGTCTTCACTTATTGTTTACTTTCTCGATATTATTTTTTTTATTTTTTTTTTTTTTTTTTTTTGTACTGTTCTTTTATTTTCATTGTTTGTTACAAACTTTTTCAATTCTGTTTGTTAGTCAGTTTTACCAATTTACATTTAACAATGGTCACTTACTCTACAAGAAACAAGAACAATAGAAGAGTAATTAAAAAGACAGTAGATACCAACTAATATTGCGTTAACATTTTTGAAGAGCAACGTTGGCATGGTTTGAAGAGTGTTCCACAAGCAAGAAGTACAAAAAAAAAAAAAAGAAAGTGTTAGCATAAAACTTAGTTACATCTATCCAATTCAACTGTGAATTGATGAGACCTTGTTGCCAATCTAGTACTGCACTGAAATTCATAAAGTCTTGGTACCATAACAAAGAGCTCATCTGAACAATTATCATGAAAGTATTTATAGAAATGGCACAGGGAAGCAACTTTATGGTGATGGGAAAGTGACTGAAACTGAGATGTCAGATTAAAACCAATAATATTGCTGATTCTTCTTTGGATTTTATCGCAAACCTCTAAATATATGGTAGGAGCGCTGTACTATATGTGGCAACAATATTCAAAGCATGGACGAATGATGAACTTAAAAATATGTAAGATAGTTTTAGAAGAGAAAAATTGTCTAGCACAATAGTGAACCAACTTTCTTAGCGGCAGACCTATCAATGCATTCAGTACAATCTTTCCACCAAATGTCAGCTTAAAATGTATGCCTGAGAAAGCAAGTCATTCTCATGGATGTTAGTATCAACTATACTGATTGGAGGAAGGATGGGGTAGAAGATCTCAAAAATCACTGAAAAAAAGCATAAATTGTACATTTTTTTGAGTTTAAAATTGGTTCTTCCTAAAACTATTCCAAAAGTATACTGATTAGCTTAAATATTCAAAATGGCTATCTCTTTTTCCATGTCCAGGTGGTTAGATTTTTGCTTTCTGACCATGAGAGCTAGGTCTGAATCTCCCCATAATCAATTTGTCAGAATATCTTGATGTTAACAACCTGGAGAGACAATCTCAACATATGGCACCTTTGGAAAGTGTCTGAAAATCCATACCACAGAATGACCTGAACCTTTTAAGTAAAATTGGGTAGAATAGATGAAGTTACAAGACATTGATAGTATTGACCTCATTTAAACTGTTTATTATGCCAAATGACACACACATACATTCTCTCTCTCAGAAACTATAATTACAGTTCACTCAACATAGTTACAGTATAAACTGCAGGTTGGCTCTGTGGATGTTGACCAAACACAAATATGCCTGATCAGGCGTCTGAAACGGGGACTGGATAGCTGCCCTAACTGATGAATGTGCTCAGAAACAAGTAGTCAGCTATTACCTCCTATTAATCTGAAAACTAGAATTTGTAATTTGGGAAGCATTTCCTCTTGTTGGAAATGAATTTCTCAGGGTGAAATACGGTTACTTTGTCAAAAAATATTAATTTTGGAATAATGAAAAAAAAAGCCATCTAAAATTTCTCGATTAACATCACGAGATTTTGATAAAAGAGAAGCATATATTCAAAGATTATCGACAAAATGAGATTCTGAGTAAAAAAATCCAATGACCTAAATAAATATATATTTTTTAATCTCTGAGCCACTGGATTTCATTGGACCAAATTAGGCCAACCAATCAATAGAATGTAATACTCATATTATTAGCAAAAACACGATCTCTGATTCTTCACTGTCTGAAACTTTTTATAAAAATAAACTTAAATATAAAAGCATTAGGCCAGCCTATTATTATTAGTAGGGGGAGTAAGACTGTAAACATAGATGAAGAGAGTTACAAGTTGCAAAGTGGGGAAGCCGTCTCGTGTGTAGGCAGTGTAGCTGAAAATTGTTCAACCAAGTTGTCAATTTTGGACTTGAAACCTTTCCATGCTTCATTGCTGTCATATGGTTAATAATTAATATTTAAAAACGTTTTTTGTACTGATTGGTACTCTTTTGTTTGTCCTTGTTTTATCAACTAACCTATGTATTTATTTATTTATATATATATAACATTACATTCGAAGCCTTTCCACTTTTTATTATTGCATCATGTCATCTGTGTCTTCTTGGTCTATTGGCAGTTCTTAGGCCCCAACACTGCATCACATTTCTTTAGTGTTTTTTTAGCTGTTAATTCACCCAATACAAGAGCCACTCAAGATAGAGTGAGATTGTTGTAAGGAATGGGGAAGTAAGATAGTATTATGAGGACTTGTAGGATAGATATTGGTTAACCCAGGACTTAAAGAAACCAAGTTTGTAATTGTTAGAGAAGCATTCTCTCTGGAGTATTTTCCACAAAGTAACATTTCTAGAAAAGAAGTTGTGTGGAATTTACTCCTTATCAAAGGAACATGAATGTAATAGGGAAAATTTTTCACTATGTATACAGCATGAAGGTCTCAGCAGGTAGAACTAAGGAATGTAACTCATCTGAACATCTGCCATAATAATGGCAAGAGTGAGAGGCTAGCAAGGTTTTGTCTATGATGTAAGGATTGCATGGTAGAGAAGAATTCATCACCTACAAGTCTGCATAATCACTTTTGAACTCTCTTGAGGCTGGATAGTTAGGGTCTGATCTGACATTTGTAAAGATAGAGCATGTCAGTAGGAGTCTGATATTTTCTAGGGTGACACAATGAACCACCCATTCTTCCAGCATCTTTTGTAATGACACAAATATATGCATTCCACTTGAAGTTGGGAGTAGGCATTCGTGGCCAGGAACCTCTGAGGATATCACAACTCATCAGGGTTGGCATAGGATTCCTCACTTTATTGGGCGGGGTGGGTATGGAGGTACAGACAGTACTAATAGTATCATCATTTCTTGGAGGAAGTAAGAGGAAGATAAAGACAGATCCTAATAGGTTGACCAGTGATTTGCCGTCACCTTGTGGTCTCTTATCTCAATCTACTAAAGCCACGCATGTCATGGAACCTGGAAGTGGAGATGCATCTTCACCCTTCTATTACTGTCATCATATTATCTTTGTGTGTTTTTTAATTTTATTTTAAAATTTAAACAATGACAATCCATCATTGTCCAGTTTGAATTGTCAAAGTTCTGACCAGCACAGTTAGGTTTACTATTTTGTGCTAGCTTACATAATCTGTAACAGTTGTAATCAAGATAAGTGGGAGGATGTCAGTTTCTGTCTATGTTTCTGAGAGGAGGTATTGTAAATATTTACACTATTTACATTGTTCAAACTGTTGTCTTCATCTTTACTGTCATATTCATGATGTTTCGGCTGTTGTATAATCCGGTCTTCTTCAGTTGTTGTTTGAGTAATCTCTGTGCATAACCGAGTGCTATGTGTCAAAGGAGTGTGAATTCAATACCCAGTTAAGGCAGTGGAGAACTTGGAGAGGAGAATTAACAGGAGATAACTGACATCCATTAAACATGGCATGTGGAACTAGAACAGTCTACCCCAGTGAGTGAAATAAAGGGTTCACTTCGACATTTCAACCACCTGAAGAATGCCAGAGCGTACAATGGCCGAAACGTTGTAATAAATATGGCGACAGAGATGAGGACAATAGTCCAAATAATGTAAATAGTGTACATAATACCTCATCTCAGAAATATAGACCGGTACCTTTAAAGGATATAACGTGTTTGGAGTTATCTCCCATTTAATTATATAATATATATATATATATATATATATATATATATATATATATATAATTTTTTTTTTTTTTTTTTTTTTTTGTTGACCCTAACACTAGCCATGGACAGATTATTGGTAGATAGATACAGAGATCCTCCAACTTTTCTAATTTGAAAATATAATTTTTATTAATTTTCAGCTGCTGCTAAAGAACAGAATGAAATGACTAAACTTGAAGAAAAAGCTCGTCAATTGGCTGAAGAAGCTATAAGAGACCAAGTCAAGCCAGACAAAGGCATCCTTTTTGTCCGGTATGTATATTCTTTCCTATTTAAAAATATCCTGAGAAAAAGAGAAATATTTGCATGATTTAGCCGAGTCAAATACCAGACCATGATATATCCATATATCAGTGGCAAGGTGAAGCAACATAAACTCAATAGATATCTTTTTCTTTCAATATTTATTGCACATGAGTACAAATAGGGCACAAGGGCAATAATAGGGATAGGAGAAGGCTGGTCTTCATCTGTCCTATACTAAAACTTAGCTAGCCACAATCACTGACCCAGACATGCTACAATAACCCTTGCACCAAAATGCCACATTCTTACTTACCATTCTTATTACAACCACCATAATATACCTAACTAGTCCCATATGTACAATTTTGTCTGGAGGTGGGGTATGAAAATTGAGAAATCTACTCTATTTATACCATGTTTTGGCAGTTCATTTATAGAAAAGGTGTCACAGAGGAACTTTTCATTCTAGTTGTTAATGGATACAACCTAATTTTACCACAATTTGAATTTATATCATATTGTATAGGGTACATCAGAAATACCTCCAACATAATTTTAAGAAATTAGCTAGATGAAGACATCATTGCCACTAATGTCTTACCATTATGTGGGAGGTATTTCTGTCACACCCTATATTATAATTCTGTTTATTTTTTAGTTTGTTAGTACATACATTACACAATCCCAATAGCTCATAAATAATTGACTATTTCATTTTGATTTTGAAGTAAGATGGAAAAACATATCAATGGTGTTTGGTTTCAGTAAGAAAAATAAAGTTTGAGTAGATAATGTTCATGTTTTAATGAAAAAAAATCTTTTCAATTTCAAATCTTTTCATTTGTACCCTCTTACTTCTTGAAATAATGACCTGCATTCAAATTTAGATGGTTATTGCAATATTTCATTAAAGTTGTTATGCTCAACAATTTAATGGTATGATAGGAGAATTTACATGGGTATTTTATAGCAGTGGAACTCTGAAGAAGCTTATTCAATCATTAACTTAGAAATTATGTATCATCAAAAAATTCAAATAAGAAAACCATGAAATTTTTCACAGCTGCTGCTAGTTTCAGATTAATCTGCAAAACCCAACATCCTATATTTCAAATTTTTAGAAATTCCGGGAGATAAATGACTTTAAAATATCTCTTGTTTTCAAACATTCAAACTTTATATCTAGGCTTGAACCAAAGATCTCAAGGTTTATAAGCTGAAGTATTGCTTAAAATTTTCCAGGAATAATAAAAGTTTATAAAAGTGGCTTATAGGTCAGTTATATGCTTTTTTTCTGTTTCAGGAGTAACACAACTGATGAAGAATTGGGAGCACTCACCAAAACATCAAATCCAGAGGAAATTAATATTGATGAGGATTTTGATACAGATGAGGAGGAGGAGGTGGAAGGTGAGGAGCTTTTAATTATCCTTGTAACAGGCAATGTTTTAATTTTGTTTTAATGGTTTCTTTTAAATCCTTCATTTTTAATTCTATTTTAACAGGTAATGTTTCTTTAATGGGAATGGTTTCTTTTTAAATTGTTATTTTGATGGGCTGTGTTTTCATTTTAATGGAAATGGTCCCTTTAAATTGTTATCTTGATAGTACTTTCATTTTAATGGGCAGTATTTTCATTTTAATTCTATTGTAATCGGAATGGTTTCTCTTAAATTCTCTTCTGGATTGGCCATGTTTAAATTTTATTTTTTATTGGGGATGATTTCTTTTTCCTGATCTTGATGTTGTGGATACCACTGGCTCAACTAAAAGCAGTGGCAACCAAAATTTTCACATGTAAATGACAAGTTGTCATCTTTTGTAGAGGTAAAAAGAGAGAAGGAATAATTTCCAACATGAAGATATTTTCATGTATTTTTATATAACTAATATAAGATTAACAAAACAGAAAATACACAGCTGAAAAGGAAAGGAAAAACATTAAAACTTATCTATAAGGAAATGAATGTTTGTGTAACATTTCAGTCACCCAAAGAAAGAACACTTCATCAGGGGATGAATTTCATTTCGGTGCTTCTACCTACTATATGCTAAAGTGAAAAGAGGAAGATTATTACTGAGCTTTTGTAGTCCTTATAGAATGCCATATGTCAGCATTTTCACAGGTTAAGTGGGGGTAATCTCGACAATGTTTTCATTTTTAATTCTATTTTAATGGAATTGATTTTATTTTAATCTTCCATCTTAATAAGCAGTAGTTTTAAATTTTTATTTTCATAAGAAATATTTCACAATAATGGAGGTGTGTCAGAGTGGTTACAACATTTACTGTCTACCCATTAGATCAAGATTCAAATCTCACTATGGTTGATTTGTTGTAGAGGTGGCCCTTTGATAATATTGGACCTGAGGAGGTGATCCCAGCACACAGCACCTTTGGGATAGGCCTGTAAATGGCACCATAGGTTAACCCAAGACTTGTGAGTGAAATTCAATACAAAACTATTTGACGTTGCTGCTAGCACAAAGTCACAAGTCATCGTGGTTGAAGTTTTGAGCATGCTAGACTTGATAAAAAAAATTGATCTTGCCAGATTATGCTCTTTCTCAGAAACTTTAAGGTCTGCTCAGTTTAGTTGCAGTGTAAATAAGCCACAGGTGGGCTATGTCGGTTGAGCAGGCACCTGTAATAGGGATTTGCTAGCCACCCTGGCCAGACAGGTGTGGTCAAAAATGTGTAGTAGCCAGCCATTGATTTCTCAAATTTTTAATTAAAAAAGATTGTATTGAATCCATTACCAGGTCTGCATCTAAAAATGTTGGTTCACTGTACCATACTAGACAAGTTTTCTCTATCTATCTTGCATATTTACAAATTTAGCATTTGTCTATGCATTGAATATTGTTGCCATATCTGGTCTGGTGCTTCATCATACACAAAACATATCAGGCAATGAACAATGTCCGACAATTATTTTTAAGACATTTTTATGTTTATACATTCTTTTTATAGATACAAATATTTAAGTAAATGCTCTGTTTATAATAAACAGTATTAACAACATTTACCGGCCTGAATGTCCGAGAAAACTTCATAGATAATATTCGTCCTCTGACAGGAATCAAACCTGTATCCTCTACAGAACCATCATATAGCCTGACATGCCTTTAACCGATCGAGCCACGGAGGATCGTTCAATTAGCAAGGTCGATTTTACTGTCTTTAAACTACAATCTTCCATGAATCTCTCACGTACATTCATATCTGCTCATGGCGTATCAAATGTAAACAAATGATGTCACACATTATGAAATGGACGTCCGACAATTATTTTAAGACATTTTTATATTTAACATTCTTTTAATAGATACAAATATTTAAGTAAATGCTCTGTTTATAATAAACAGTATTAATAACATTTACCAGCCTGAATGTCATTTGTGGCTACATGCTTTCCAGCCAATTTTGATCTTCAAAAATTTAAATGCAACATTAGTCTACTGTCTTTCTGATTACTCTTCTTCTATTGTTCTTGCTCCTTAATAATATTTCTCTTATTCTTTCACACTCTGTAATCCCTTGAGTCTTAGTGGCTTTATCCTTGCATGGGGTGAAATGATTTAAAAAATATATACCTCTGTTTAAAAGCAATTTAATTTAATTCTTATTTTCACAATGTTGCATTTCAAACAAGTTTTTTTTTTTCTGTAATCCCCATCTAGAATTTACTTTAAACTTCTCTTTCTCCAAATTCAAGACCTTAATTCTCTCATGTATGTGTCTGTTTGTAAATATATAAGTTTGTTTGAATAAATAATTATACAAGGGTATACACAAGACTTGTGAATATATTTTTAATTTGTTCTATGAAAGATTTTGAAATTTTAAATGACAAACATATTGTATTTCATAGCATTTAAAACTTCTGAACAAGTAAAAAGCCTCCACCCTTATTCAAGAAAATTGTATTCAGGAAAAGCATCATTAACACTAATTGCTGGAGGTCAATTATGAAATTTGATTTCTAGCTTCAACTAAAGTTTTAACATTGTTTTCACACTAAAAGAATCGCTGCAAATAAACTCATTGTTGGTGCCCACATGAAAATTCATCAGAAAATGCCAAGCACAAAATAACTTGTAGTAGCCAGTGTCATAATAAAAACTGCCAACCACAAGTTAACTTAAGGTTGGCAGTCAATGTTCTTAAGGTTCTTTTAGTATGGAAAGTTGATGAATTTGTTAGATGCCAGGAAATAATGGCCCAATAAAAATCTTGGGAAAATTAAAAAGGTCCTTCCTTCTCTTAGAGGGAAATCTAATCTGAGCAATTACATTTGTGAATACTTGGGAAATTTAGCTGATGCATTCACTTTATTCATACAAATCTCATAATCTCATTACCAGAAATCACAACTCATGTCTATAAGAAGTGTTCATTGCTTCATGATACACAAAATATATAAGGCGATGTTTTTGTTCAAATCTAAAAACTTCATTCAAATTGTAATTCATTCAAATCTAAAAACTTCATTCAAATTGTAATTCATACAATGCTAAAACTTCATTCAAATTGTAATTCATACAATTCTAAAACGTCATTCAAATTGTAATTCATACAATTCTAAAACGTCATTCAAATTGTAATTCATACAATTCTAAAACGTCATTCAAATTGTAATTCATACAATTCTAAAACGTCATTCAAATTGTAATTCGTTCATTTCTAAAACGTCATTCAAATTGTAATTCATTCATTTCTAAAACTTATTCTAAACACTCAATTTTTATTAAAAGCCCAACAGTATAAATTAAAAGTTATTCTGCTAAAAACATTTAATCAGTAGTTAATTGGGGCATGAAATAGCATGCAAATTTGAATACCGCCAAAACAAAACTGCTATACGTTAATCATCAGAGAGAACTATTTTTGCCCTCCATCAGCATGGCTTATGCTGACCTCCAGGAGAGCAACTCATTGCACTTTCTTGGTTCTTCCCTGACATGAAGTGGAACAATTGAATCAATTGCTAGGTCTTCTGCTAGGAAGGTTGGTTCACTGTGTTGTGCCTGACAGCTGTTCTCTTCAGAATCTATCTTCCACATTTATAAATCTACCATTCATCTATGCATTTGAGTATTGCTGCCATATCTGGTCTGATGCTCTAGTTATATATCTTGTTAAAATCCAAAAGAATGCTTTATACCATTATTGGTTCTGACTTGGCATCTTGTCACTCTCCCATCACCATGGCATGGCTTCTCTCTGTCTTTTCTATAAATATTTCATGGCAATTATTCTGATGAATGCCCCTCCTTGGTGCATTGACTGCATGAATTTTAGCATACTACAAGAGTGGCAACTATGTCTCACCATTTTATTGTTAAACTAGCTAGATGTAACTGTAAGTTTCTTTTCTTGCATTTCTCACTTGTGGAAGTCTCTTCCAATTTCTTGCTTCCCTGCCATCTACAATTTTCAAAAAATTTAAATGCAATGCCAATTGCTTTCTTCATAAGAACAAGATTCCAATTTTTTTTTTGCTGTCTTCCTGGATCCCATTCTTTTATTTTCCTTTCTCCTCACTAAAGTCTTCGCATTCTTTTTCACTCGCAGTAATCCCTTGCATCTTAGTGGCATTATCACCTTCCTTGGGAGTGAGATGATAAAAATAACATTAAATAATTCATGGTATGCTTACATAACATTCTTTCATCCAAATAGACTAAATTCTAGACTAATCCTACAGATTTTTCACTGTCACAAAGCTTATCATCTTCATCCTTCGACCTCCCTATGCTTGGTCAGAATGTAGTTCTTTCAGTTGCTGATACAAAATGGGGGATGCCAACCCTACATCCGGGTGTTTTTGTTGAGATACAATCTCCAGAAAGACTGCCCCCCAAGGATAAAGACTTCTTTCAAGTCATGAAGTGAATTATCCCATGCCAGACACCAACTTGGAATTTGAATTTCCACAGACTGTCTTAGAGACTCCAATTCCGGTTTTGTCCTCAGGGTTTACTCCTGAAGCCTTTCCCATGATTGGGTATGTCTACAAGGCAGTGGAGGTTTAAAATCATTTTTCCTTAGATGAACTACCCTTCCAGGTTGACATGTTTCTTCTACTCTGTCTAGTTACGTGTATAAACACATATATATTTAACACTGTATGTCAAAGTAAACAGTCTGCCATCAAATGTACCACATGCTTTATTATATATATTTTAAAAATGATAATAATAGAAATAAATAAATAAGAAAGGAATAAAAATAAAATTACCATTAAATATATGAGAATATTATTTGGATTAAAAATAATTGATTAATAAAACAAATTAACTAACAGTAAACAAAACAAATATCGTTATGGCTTGAATGCTTTTCCAATAAATTGGAAAATACATCATTGTCTATAAAAAATGTTACATTGTAATTAATAAATAAGAAGATAATAAAAATAAAATTATAGGCAAATGTTGTTAAAAAAATGTTTGAATTATAAATGATAGAGAAAGAAATAGATGATTTTGAACCAATAGTCAAAGATAAGCAAATATAACAACTGTATATGCTTTTCCTACAATTTTGAAAACTATGTCCTCCTTCATAAAAGAGAAATGCTATGCTTAGATACAGAGTAAAATTCTTTATGCCAATGTATAAGTAATTTAGCAAATACAATGAATCAGATGTTGTTAATATAATAATTAATAATAATTCCCAGCAAGACATTTTTAACACATTAAACCTGCTAAACAACACTTAAAACAATCAATGCACACCACAGCTTATCTTAAAAATAAACAAATATATATAAAAAGAGGTTATAAATGCATAAAAATATAGCAAAAATTAAAATCTGTCTATATCTCTGAAATGCGGTATTATGATTACTTGCATTATTTACACTACTCGGAATGTTATCCTCATCTTCATTGTCATATTCTCAACGTTTCAGCCATTGTATGCTCCAGCCTTCTTCAGGTGATTCAAGTTGTCCAGTGGATAAAAATGTTAGTTAGATCCAATGACTAGACCCAAAGAGATGTGAGTTCAATACCAGGCCACAGCAGTAGTGAAACAAAACTTGGGGAGTTGAGTTAAAGGGAAATAACTGGGACATCTGGAAGAGGCTTGGCATGTGGAACTAGAACAATTTACCCCGGTAGACGAAATTAAGGAATTTGATTCGAAATTCCAATCACCTAAATAAGGCCGGAGTATACAACAGCCAAAACATTTTAAATATGGCAATGAAGATGAGGATAACAGTCCGAGTAATGTAAATAATGCAAGTAATAAATGAAATATAGGAATAAATGAATAATTAAAACAATCAAGAATTTTCTTTTTTTAAAATATGATATTACTTTCTTTGAGCAATGAAAAAAAAAAAAAAAAAAAAAAACCATGTCCATTCACCCCAACATCAGTGTTCAAAGGTTATTCCAACCCTACATCTAAATAAAAATGTTCCCTCACCCACTTATGTGACTTTGAAAAACATTTTTCACCACCCCCTTATTCTTGACATTAAATTTTTATTAAAGACCCAATGAAAATGATTCTGCTGATAAACTACTTGTCAGGCTATAAACTTATTGATCCACCAACATATAAACAGCCTCAGGTAAAATTCACTGGTTTATCAAGTCTTGTTTATCGTGTTGCATACTGTTATCTTACCTTCCTCTTTCGAAAGGTAAGTGTATAATATAGAAATTGATTCACCTGAGAGAATCTTGTTGATTTATTTTCCCTTTTATAAAGAACATCAAATATGCCAGGTGTTGTTTAGCAACTAATGGTTTTAAGTATCACTTAGGTTCTTTGAGAGAAACAGCTGTTTCTTGCCATTGACTTTTCTCTTATCTACTCAAGAATACATATTTTGAATTGTTTGGCATAAGGCCATGTTCATGTAACAGACTCTTTCATTGGTGCAACACGATCTCCCAATAAAAATACCCTTCTGTCAGATTTGATGTGTCAAGACATATATAGGTTCAATTGCTATGTTTGAACTTGCACATTTATAAATCTACCATTCGTCTGTGCATTGAATACAACTGCCACGTCTGGTCTGTTGCTCCTGCCATATGTCTTTAGATTCTTGACAAAATCCAAAGAAGGGCTTGTAATGTAATCAATCCTGACCTGGCATCTCAACTTCAGTCACTTTTTCACCATCGTGACATGTCTTACCTCTGTCTTTTCTAAAAAAAAAAAATTTTTCATAGCAATTGTTCTAATGAACATTTTCCTTAGTACCTCAGCTGCATGAGTTTAAGCGTACTAGAGATTGACAGCTAGGTCTCGCGTTTTTACTGGTGAACTAGCTAGATACAACTGTCAGTTCTATTCCGATATTCTTTTCATTCACTTCTTGCATGTGGAACTCTCTTCTGATTTTTTTTGTTTCCCTGCCATCTACATTCTTCAAAATTTAAATCTAACATCAATCACCATCTTCTGTCTTCCCGAATTCTATTCTTTTATTGACCTTTCTCCTCACTAAAGTCTTCTGATTCTCTCTGATTGTCATAGTGGCATTATCACCTTGCTTGGGGTGAAATTATTTAAAAAAAAAAAATAAAAAAAAAATGTCTAATAATAGTTGTTAAGTTTCCCAATGCATTTCATACACAAAATGTATTATGGAACAAGTATTTTCCCTACTTAATTTAAATGCAATGTCAATTGCCATCTTTTATCTTCCTGAATACTATTCTTTTTTTGTCTTTTCTTTTCACTGAAGTCTTGTCATTATCTTTCACTCCCAGTACCCCACTGCATCCTAGTGACATTATCTCCTTAAACACCAGACAGATAATAATTATTCACAAGTAGTTTATTTTTTATTTATTTTTTTTTTTTAATACTCATGTTTCAAGGCTGATCAAGCGTCAATTAAATGATGAGTTTTCAGCTTGCTGAATTCATGCCGATGATATTATTTTTTTTTTTTTTTTTTTTTTTTTTTTAATAATTTCTCCCAAAGCAAGGTAATAATGCCACTAAGATGCAAAGGGGTTACTGGGAGTGAAAGAGAATGAGAAGAATTTAGAAGGAACAAGAAACCCAATCCTAAAAAGGAAACAAAGGATAAACCTCTACTCCTTTTCAAAAGATGTGGGAGGAGTGTGAACTGGGCGATAGGCAAACCAATCTACTCCTATTGTATGCCAGAAAATATAGAAAGAATTCATGAGCTCATCCATTAGAATCGTTTATTTAAATAATTTATGAAATGTAGTCATGGTTGGCATTCATTAGGTCTGTCCTGGAAATATTTCCAATATTACATTGTATTTGGGAAATTACTGCTCATTCCAGACCCCATAGTTCATCATTTTCAGCTAGGCTAATATGCATTGGGAACAGTGTAACATTTTACATATATTTTATGTTGATCTTTTTTAAATGGAGAATGATTTTTATTATATGCCCTTCCATATACTAACAACGTTTCGACTATTGTATCCTTTGACATCCTTCAGGTGTTTGTCATACTTGGAAACGTTCAAATCTTTTATTTAGTTCATGAGAGTAGGTTGTTCTCATTGGAGATATTTACTATGTGGGTCCCCTGATCACAGTCAGGTACCATAATATCTTATTAATATCAGATTTTACTGTGGTTATTAACAGGTGAATGAGATTTTGGAGTCTTTATTGATTTTGCCAAATTTTCAATGTTTAGAATCAGTTACCGAGAGCAGTGCAGACTTTTGTAAATTCTGGATCACTCTCAATCTTCTTTAGTTCTTAAATAATTTCATTACTTCGTTCCAAAGTGGCTGATATCACTGAATAATCAAATTTTCTTAGTTCTGGAAAATGTTTACAGAGTAATGATTGCCAGAAATTAATAATGTCAGAAGCATTTTGGATTAAGGGAAGCTCATTAAATTTTATTTTCACTAATTAATTTACTTTCAAGTCAAGCATATATTGTCCATCATTTTCTTCATTTTTTAATTAACTAACTTATAAATGCAAATACTGTATATACTTTTGTATCATGCAACTTTTGAAGACCTAACTTTGAAGCTAATTTTAAGGATTTCGCATCATACACAAAATATAAAATTAACATATGTACTATGCCACTCACCAAATTTTTATCCATTTACTGCAGTCAAATTAACATCAAAATCAGGTCTTCAAAGATTGCATGATATGTGTGTATATCTGGTATACAGTTTTCTTATTCAATATAACCTGTAAGCAGCTTTCAAATGAATCTTGACTCAAAGTAAAGATTTAATGTTTCTCAGATGACTCACTTAGTAAATATTTAATGCTTTCAGATAATTCTTGACTCAATTAGTAAAGATTTAATGCTTTCCAATGACTCTTGACTCAATTAGTAAAGATTTTAATGCTTTCCAATGACTCTTGACTCAATTAGTAAAGATTTAATGCTTTCCAATGACTCTTGACTCAATTAGTAATCTTCTATATTGTGCTGTCAGGAGAGCCCAACTCACCTAGCTGTGCTCACCACCTACACTTCTCTGAAATTCCTGCTCATGACTGTTCAGCCATCTCCACCACCACCAACAGAGGGGAGAATGGGAATAAGGAGAGAGGAGTATGATCCCAATGCTCAGATGCCAACTACCTTGAGTGGCTCTTGTACCGTGTATTTAGTGAACTTTAGTATATAAAAAAAAATTAACTAACAAGTATCTGCATGCAAAGACATTTTTAAAATTTTTAATTATCTCTCCACAAATATGGCGTATTGATTTATTATGGATTAAGGTAAACATTGACTTTTTTACAGGCCAATTCTAAATTACAATTAATAATTAATGAAATTTTATTAGGATCTTGAATAAGTTCTCATTCATTTTTCATGCAGAGTAATGTTTTATTTAAAAAATTAGCAAGAAACATGTCACTGATAGTATTTTCCATCACTAGCCACTACTTTTTCCCATTTCTCTGGCAGTATTTGAATTCCATGTCAGAAAACAACACGTCTTTTGAGGCTAACCAAAAGTCAACCCTTTTTTTTTTTTTTTTTTTTTTTTTTTTTTTTTTGCATCTTCATAAGAATGAAAGTGCTGCTCAGCCAGGCCATGTGCCAATGATCAGAACAAGTCATAATCAGACAGGGTGATGTTTGTTGAATACGGCGGGTGGAGTAGGACTTCCCATTTAAGCATTTCCAAGTAGGTTTTCACCTGTTTGGCAACATGTGGCCAGACATGTTGTAAAATCACTTTGTCATGTCTCTGCTCATATAGCAGCCATTTTTTCTTCAATGCTCAGCTCAAATGCATCAATTGTAGTCGATAACAATCTCCCGTGATGGTTCCGGTTAGTTTGAGCATCTATGCTCAGCTGATCCCACCAAATGCAGAGAAGCTTCAGACCATTGATATTTGGCCTTGCCGCCAATGTTGATGCATGGCTGTGTGTAGTCCATGATCTTCTAGTGTATCCATTTTTCATCGTCAGTCATGAGACGATTTAAATAAACCTTCCCTTTTTTTGCCGTTAAAGCAGCCGTTCGACATCTCTTAGCTTCAACTCGTACGGCACCCAATGTCCTTGCTTTTAAATAATTCCTAATGCTTTCAAACATTTCGAAATTGTTGTGTGATCAACTCCTAATGATTCTGCAAGTCCAGTTTGTGCTTGACATAAGTCTTCATGAAGTAATGTCTCCAATTCTTCATCTTCGAACATTTTCGGTGCACCAGAGCATTCTTTATCTTCAACATCAAAATCATTATTTTTGAAGCATCTAGACCAATCTCTGCATGTTGTTTCCGACAGAGCATGGTCGCCTTAAGTCTCAACAAGATTTCTGTGTGTGCTTCAGCTGCAGATTTCTTTTGAATAAAGTAGTGCAGTAAAATTCCCCTCAAATACACTATCTTTGGCACAAAATCAAAGAGATGTTCAACGCTATGAAAAACAAAGTTGTTTACACTTTGGCCAAATGACATAGACTGAATTTTAAGCTTGCTTTATGGTACTTTCTTATAGATGTGTTACCATCTGAAACTACATACAGTTCTGGAAACATCATCTGTTGGAAACAGCGAGAACTTATTCAAGGTCCTAATAAATATATATAATTTTATAGATTACAATTGTTTTTAAAATAGGTCATTGCTTTCCTAATGAAAGTTTTTGAATATTTCTACATGGTTCACTATTATGGATTTCACAATCCTTGGGAGCATATTGGATCCTATTTATCACCAGTAATAATAGGAGGTGGGGGTGTATATATCATATATATATATATATATATATATATATATATATATATATATATAAATAAAACTAATAAGATATATGGGGTATATAACTGGTAGTTAATAGTGTTTATTATAAAAAGAGCATTTACTTAAATAATTGTATCAATAAAAATAATCTATAAACAGAAAATATATTAAAATAATTGTCGGGCTTAGTCCATTTCATAATATATATACACACACACACACACACACGATATTGATCTGACAACTTAATTGTTTCAGTTATGAAATTTTGTGCGATAATCTTAAGTGGCACTTCATACCCACTAATAATTTACAAAGGAGGCCGCATATGGAGCAACAGTAAGGATTGTGGGATGAGATCACTGTTAGATTGGCTGACCTTTTAGACCTTCCTCTCATTTCTTGATGATTCAGACAAGCTGAAAACATGTTGATCTCCATTCTATTTGCTCTAAGGCTAAGCACTCAAGGATGTTATGAGGTATATTGACAGCTGACAAGTTGCTCTTCAGCTTGTCTTTGTTTCTTAGCCATGGGCATCCTACATTCCTGTAGCCCTGATCTAACTGGCTGTATATTAGAATCTTGGGTATCCTGTCATCAGACATGACCAGTCCACCATAACTGAGACTGTATGAGAAAAGTCTCGGTTCCTCCAATATTACACCTGTTAAACAGGTCTATGTTAGATGTCCTATCTTGAAGGTTAACTCCACAGATGGCATGCAGACAGCTTTTATGGAAAACATCCAGCTGGCATATATGGTACCTGTATGGAGTCCACAACTCTGAGCTGTACAAAGGATGGCAAGGACAACAGCTCTGTAAACCAGAATTTTCGTATCCAGTTGAATACCCTGCTCATTCCACAAGTGATGGCAAAGTTTGCCGAAAACACTGGTAGCCTTAGTAATCCAACGTATGATTTCATCATCTAAAGTTCCAATGTAGTTGACTTTGCTACCAAGATAAGTGAAAGACTTTACACAGTTCAGGGCTTTGTCTTCTATTTTCAATGATCTCTCTGGAAATTTGTAGATTGGTGGTTTTTGTTTCAGAATTGCTTCAGAGTAGGATAAGGTTGGTGCACTACTTCAGTTTTCTTTATACTAAGTGTAAGACCAAAGCATGCAGCAGAGAAATGATTTATTAGATGTTGGGCCTCCTCAAAGGATGTCGCTACAAGAGCAGCAGCATCAGCAAACAACAAATCGCGAATAATTTGCGTACGAATGCGGGTCTTGGCTTTGAAGTGCTGATGATTGAAGAGACCATCAGTTGTTTGAAACTGAAACTTGACGCCGCTCTCTGTGTCTGCAAATGCATATTTCAGCATCACCGAGAAGAAAAAGTCAAAAAGGACAGGGGCCATGAAACACCCGCTTGCTTGGTGCTGTTTCTGACATCATACCATCAGACACAATATTAGCTTTCATTCCTTCATGAAAGATGATGACCTTTAGCATGTTTTCTGGGATGCCGAGTTTCCTCAAGACTTGCCAAAGAGCCTCTCGATTCCTAGTGTCAAAGGCCTTTGTAAAGTCCACAAACACCATGTACAACTCCTGGTTTTTCTCATGAACCTTCTCTGCAACCTGATGAAGAGAAAATATCATGTCAATGGTGCCTGACTGAAAACCACACTGCGATTCAGGATAGATGTCATCAACAAGGTGTATAATGATTCTGTTTAGAATCAGTTTAGCTAGGGTTTTGCCTGCAATTGAAAGTAGTGATATCCCCCAATGATTATCACAGACACACCTGGAACCCTTGTTTTTGTAGAGGTGTTTGATAGAGGTGTCTTTATAATCCTGTGGGACACAGCCTGCCTTCCATGTCTCCATGAAAAAGAGATGTAACTTTTCTAGCAACTTTTGGCCACCATGCTTGTAGACTTCAGGTGGAATAGGATCCTTAGGAGTAGGTGATTTTTCCAGCGATTTGCTTGATGGAGTCACCTCTTCATGGTTAGGTTCAAAAGACAACTTCAGAATTTCAGGATTTTGCTCAATTAATGTGATGGCTTCCACATCAGTAACCGAAGTGGTGTTTAACACAGTTTCAAAATGCTCTTTAATTATATTTTATATATTTTATATATACGATTGATGTGAGTTTCTGACTCTGGGTTTTACGCATTTAAACTCACATCAATCCAACTAAATATGTTAGCTCTATCACTGATATTGTGTGCTTTCCAATAAGTACCACACATATATGTGTGTGTGTGTGTGTCCTTTTGTATATCGTGGATAGAAATCATTGTGAGAATTAGTTGTACTGTTACAACTCATTTCTTTCTTAGACAAATTGTACATAAGAGGTTCTCATTAGAGCTCAAGTGACAGCATCTCTGTTCACTCCCATCAACCCTCTCTTCAGTTTTCTAGCTGATCTTATAAATGCTGTCATCTGTATGGTTTCAATATCGTAATAATAATAATAGAAAAGGCTGAATTGTTATTCAATATTTATTGAAATTTTCTTTGTACTTCTGGGCATAAATCTCAAGTGTTTTTTTTTTCCTTCTTCGAATTGAATAAAGTGATAAATTCTAGTAGCAGGTGCTGAGAAATTAAATATTGAACGGAAATTCATTTTCATTGAATCTCCACATGCTTTCATTTCTCTCATGTATAATGCAATGACCTAAAAATATCAAATGCTGAAAATTTGATTCCTATAACAAAGTCAGAATTATTACTTGTTGGGTTTGAAGGGTGTAGAGAAACCAGGTAGGAACATAGATTGAAACTTATGCATGGATATATATTGTTTATACTTCATTTATATCTGCAAATGTGTGCATAGATATCTTTACATGCTGGTGTAGAAAATTCTGTCATCCAGGTTTTAAAAATTCAAATGTCCAAATTCCAAACAATAATAAAATAAAACTAAAGAAAACATCGTTTCATGCCTGTTAAATAAACCATTTATATTTACAAACTTATGTACATGAATTCAAAAGTCAAAAATGATTAAGAATAATCTTTAGTTGAGTTAAAGTCTTAGGTAATTGATACACAGAAAAATATGTAGTTTAGAAAAGAGTTTTAAATAGTTGGTCCACAGAAAAAAACATGTGGTTGAAAAACCTTATTAACAAAGATTCACTGACTGTTTTTTGTTGTTGTTGGAGAGGATTCGTTTGAAGTTGCCGACTGGCTAGTCATACTGCTGCTGTTGTTAATGATTGGGTAGGAGTCATTGACATGAGTTTCTTTCAGGGTGGGGAGGTTATATAGTCACATCTTCTCTTCAGCTTGGAGACAGCCACATCTCTATCTTTGAAAGTCAAAATCTGTGGGTTTTTATGAGAAATTTTTCCCAGAAGACGGCTTGAGAAAAATAAGTTTTTAGTTTTCTCTGATTGGCCAAATATTTTACATGGTGATGTTAATTTCTAACCAATGGACACTTTGATTGAAACAGTGTGTGTTGTATTGTGGAATCTTTTAGGCATGTTTATAATATTTACCTTTTGTTAGTTAGGGTGTGTTTTAATATGGTACATATGTGGGTACGTAATTTTGTTGGAAATTGGGTCTATTCCCGCTACTGGTATGCATGCATGCATGTGTGTGTGTGTGTGTGTGTATACACACACACACACACACACACACACACACACATATATATATAATATATATATATAAATAAGTTATGAAGAACTTGGTAACCCGTATGGGTAATCCCAAGGAGGATGAAATCCTGAGAGCTCAATATAAATCCAGAGCTAATATTTAAAAGAAAAACAGACCACTTTAATGTTCCATTATAATAATTTATTTCACCAGAGCCCTTTTAAAGGACGCCAGATCATCAGATAGCACTTCCAAAAATGAAAATATATATATATATATATATGTGTGTGTATATATATATATATATATATGAGAAATGTATTTAGCTAAGAATATATATTCTCAAATAAGTCTTTCACTCCCTCCAACACACACAATTCCCAATACACTCAAAAATCAATAATAGTAAAAAAGAAATCTATAATAGAATTAAACCAATAGACACTGACATAGTTCAAATTTCCCAACACATATTTTTTGCCTCGACCATGGAATTTACCCAAACACCAGTAACATACATCTAATCAATAATCAACATGTGTACTGGTACAACAACTCCTGCAAGACAAACTAGAAATATGATACACAAAATTACAGGCACGTCATCCTTCCACTGCCATCTTCAGATATTAAACGCATGGACCTACATAACAATAACCACTACTATACAGACATAAAAATAACTGCTAGAATCCAAACATACATACATACATAGACACACACTAACACAGCAAGACAAAAATATCTGAGGTCGAATGAAAAATAAACAATACAGAACTCCAGAACTTTCTCTTCTATAACTCATTTACAAAAATTTCTGATGAAGCTTAGAGTGAAACATATTAAGTTTATAAAGGTTTCATATTGTTCCCTTATTCTATCACACACACACACACACACACACATATATATATATATATATATATATATATATATCCAAATAAGCAGAAAGACCAGACAGATTAGTAATCCAGTTCTTTAGCATTTACTTTTCTTTTTTTTTTTTTTTTTTTTTTTTTTTTTTTAAGTGCTCAATACAATGTATAGCAAAATATTATATTTTTATTTTAAAAAAATATTTTACATCGCTACATAAAAAGCAATGTTAGGTAACTTATGATGAAAACAATTTATTTTTGAAAACAGAAAACAATACAGTAGCTTATTTAAGAATTTAAAAGAGCTGGTCGACAAGATTTCAAAATTTTGTGGATATATCTAGGTTAACCAATCAAAAGACGGGTCATGGATAAAGCAGAAAAGTGAAAAATATAGGTTGGTGGTAAGGGATAGGTATGTTATTCATTCCTGTCTAGATGAATTGACATTTTTAAGATGATCCCCGGTTGTGAATTGAAATTTAAGATAATGTATAGAGAAATATATTTAACAGACAGTTAATTTTAAAGAATTTCAAGATTTTTTAAAATAATTTTTTTTGTACATACTTCAGAACTATCTTAGAGGGGACTCAATATGATTAACTCATTTTTATACATATTATTTTGGACCCAAAATACAATACTTATGTTGAATGGATAATAAAACATGGCAATATTAAAGTTAAAAAAATCAAGGAATTAAATAAATATTATATGTACCATTATATATTAATAAAATAATGAATGTATAATTGTAATACGTTTTTTTTGGGGGGGGTTTCTTTTTTTTAATTCTATTAGGTATATTTTAAAGTAAACATTATACAATGCCTATAAATTACGGTCAACTCATTACACTGATTTAGGAGATCATTATTTTTAGGAAATTTAATAATATGCAGTTTTTCATGTAGACACAGGGGACATGGGTCATTTAAGGACTTAACAAATTCCTTTTTTTTTCTTTTTTTTTCTTTTTTTTTTCTTTTTTTTTCTTTTTTTTTTTTTTTTTCTTTTTTTTAATATTTTCCATTTTACTGTAGGGGTTTTGTTGATTTCTTTTAAATACCAAAAATATTTATAGAGGGATATTCTGTTATTGTGCACATTGTTGTTAAAAGAAGAAATATGTTGTTTAAAAGGGTTTTTTGTGCTACCAATATAAAATTTCTTAACATCTGGGTTTTCAGTAGATAAAATGGTGCATTGGTAAACAATTGATTCATTAAGACATCTATTTTGCAATGGACAATTTATGGGATTTCTACAATTACATAATTTATTGCCAATATTATTGATTTCTGCTTTGGAATTAATATTTAGGTTTAAGTGTTTATTTGAAATTTTATTATGTTTTTTAGTTTTTTTTTTTTTTTTTTTTTTTTTTTTTGGTTGGTTAACTTAGGCATACCAATAAAATTTTGAAACCTTGTTTCCCCCTCTTTTTTAACTCTTAAATAAGCTATCGTATTGTTTTTTGTGTTCAAAAATAAATCATTTTCGTCATAAGTTACCTAACATCGCCTTATGATGGAACAATTTTTAGTCCCGAAACATAGAAATTTTTATGTAGTGATGTAAAATATTTTTTAAATAAAAATATTATTATATTATCTATATATATATATATATATATGCACCAATTGGTTAGGGATAATTCCAAGGAGAACATTAATCCAAAGAGAGCTCAATGTAAGTAACAGAGCAATATAATAAGTCAAGAAAATCCTTAAAAATCCATCTCGGTTATAATTTATTTCATGAATATATTTAAATATTCATCTCTTCCGAAGGTTTTTTAGAAATTAAATCAATTTGTCCAGACTAAGAAAAGAAAAAGGAAAAAATTTTATGAGAAGAAAAAAGGGAGAAAGAAAGATAAAAAATTTCAATATAATTCCTTAAAGGGATGACAAGTTAATGTAGTTGGTAGGGGAGTGGGTGATCAAAATTAAGAGTTACAGTAATATGTCTAATAGTCATGTCATTTCAGACAGCAAAAACTCATCATCACAAATTCAAATTAATAATAATAATATCTAACATCAATAAAATAAAGTAAAAAAAAATAAAAATTTAAATAATATAAAAAATTAAATAATTAAAAAAATGATGAGATAAATAAAAAAACAAATTTAAAGGACAAATTTAAATATATATATATATATATATATATATATATATATATATATCTAGAGAGAGAGAGAGATAAAGATAAAAAGAATAAAGATAATACTATCAATAATATTAATATAAAAATAATACTAATTAATAATTTAAAATTATAAATCATGTCGGCAAGACAATCACATAAATAACCATATATAAAAATGTGAATATACACGTTAGAACCCATATAAAAAAAAAAAAGAATCAACACTTCAAGTATATATCCTCCAAAGTCATTGTTTTTCGGCAATTTTAAATCTGTTCTTGTGTGTACGCCTGAAAATAAGTCCATTACGAAATTATTTTATTTTTCATATATATATATATATATATATATATATATATATATATATATATATATATATATATATATAACATATTTTCTTCTGCATAAAAGTCTTTAGAAAATTTTAGATACTACGGTCATTTTCTTTTTTCGTTTTTTTTTTTTAGAGGAGCAGGCCCAACTTTTGAGGTTGATTCACTATATTGACTTGATCCAGTCATCTTGGCAATTTGTTGCTTATTCATACAACTGGTTTTGATTACAAAATATAAATACAATATGAAAAAGTAATCATTGATAGTTAATATTATTAAACGATTATTTTTTTTTGATTTTCGTTCAATTTAAATTTGTTTAAAATAGTGAAGCACTGAAGATGATACAATTATTAATCCAGGAGAATTGCTGTGTGACGGAAAAGCTTAGACAAGCAGAATGATATTTTTGGAGAATTTTTTTCTTTATTTCTAAATTGTATGATAGGCACATGATAGCATTTACTTTTCTTTCAAATTCATAAAACAAGATTACAAGTTGTTTAGAATCTTTTACTTGTGAAATGTGTGAGGCCTTAAAGGAAATGAATTTGTTAAACTTATTGGTTTGGTCTTCATCTCTCTCCTCCCAATTTTGACATCTACTAATGTCTACCTTCCCCATCTCCACTTTAGCAATGGATCTTGGTGCCGCAACCGAGCCGTGACCTTCATCTCATTTGCTACATACAGTTTCTTAGAAAAGTTTTAAAATATTTAAAAATAGACTAGCCAACATATTTCCAGAAAATCGACAACCCTCTTTTCTATTTTTTATGTAAACATTTTTGTTCTTAATTATTTTTAAAGTTTTATAAGGAAAATAATTACAAATATTTGTACAAAAAAAATTTTTAAAAAATAACTATGTTATGTTATTGTTATATTTATTACAATGTTTAACAAAATTGGAGAGACAGTTATTAAGTTTTGAAAGAATTAAAAAAAAAAAAAATTTGAAAAAAAAGTCAAATAATTTGTTATCTATTATTGAAAATTAAATTAAAAACCCAGATTCCGTTTAAGATTAATGATACCACCCGCGAAATATCTCCTAATCATGGAAAGCAGAATAGTGTTCATTTCAAACACCTAGGTATCTTTGTATGTGGTAATGTTCTTGGAATTTTGAACCAAACCCTTTATTCAGTACACAAGTACAATTCTTCTAATTCTGCTTTCCATGTTTAGAGGATTATTTCATATCAGTTAATACTTGCCATTCTTATTCATGGTTATATCACTTGGCCAAAAATTTTCTACTGAATCAGAAATTTCAGCACAACCAGACCCAGAGATTGAACCTACAACTGCCAGAGAATGAAGTATGTTTTAACCAATATTTTAATCTACTATGCCCTGTTCCTTTTGGTAATAAAAAGGGACCTGAAGAAGATCAGAGTATACATTGGGGAAAAAAAGATACACACCTGAAGATGGTTGGAGTATATGTGGAGAAAAGGAAGACACCTGGAAAAGGCCTGAATATGTATGGAAAAACAGTGAGAGACATTTGAAGAAGGTTGGAGAATGCACATTGTGCATAGAACAAACAAAATGAGCAGCTTAAAAATTCTGACCAAAAATTACTCTGTCATTATATCTATCTGTGATAGAGCACCTCGGCGTGATGTAATGGTTAGCAAGCTTGTCTCGGTAAAACAGTTGCGACTGAGTAGTGAGTTCGATTCTCACTGGGTGCCTCATACTTTCGGCCTTGTGCCACATCTAAGCTATGCTTGGAAAATCAATATAACTATCTGTGATATCTAAATTTTAACTTCAACCCTGATTAAGTGGGTACTTCAGCTAGTATTGGATTATGATTGAATTCTAAGATCAAATTAAGTGGCCCTTGTATGTCTCTAAACTGTTCAATTTTTCTTTTGCAGAAGTGGATCTTCAGCAGCAGAGTGTGCCAACAGAAGTATTTGGGGGACTTGTTGGAGAAGAGGATGACCAGTAAAACAATCCTTAGACAATTTTGTCACATTCAATTATCAACTCAATAAATATATTTTTTATTCACTTTCACTTTCATTATTTATCTTCTAAACTTTGTTTTTCATTAAAAAAAAATATCTGTTTTAGTATCAAATTTTTTTGATTCACTATGATGAAACCAAATATTTTAAAAAAATGAATTTGATGAAGACTTTGGTTCATCATGCACTAATTCTTTGTTTTAAGACCAATATAAATTCTAAAGTTGAATTTATTATGTAAGTTTCAGTTGAAAATGAATACTCTTAATATTGAGCAATATAGTATTCATATTAAATAATAAACTGAAACACTATGGTCCAGAATATTGTCCTATATATTAACAATTACTTTGGATTGGGGATGTAAGCACAAGATTTACCAGGCAAATATCTCTTGAAGTGTTATTTTTCTGCTAAACCTTGGTTTATTTTTACTTTCCAATCTATTTTGCAATCTATCCGTAAGGATGTTCTACCACCCTCATAAATTTTTTTTAAGGGGAGTTGGCTTCTTATATTAGTATAATAAAAGTTTGTTTTTTTTTGTTTTTTTTTTATGTAACTTGTCATACATATAGCATTGCAGGGTTTCTCAACCTTTTTAAGCAACAGCACACCTAGGGGCAAATGAAAATATTATGACTCACTTAGGAAAATTTTTAAAGGGTATACATTTAAATATATTCAATATAACTTTGTAAAAATGTTTAATTAAACTAAGAATGTTGAATACAATTATATGAAAAAAGGTTAATATTCATTTATTCAAATAAAGAAAAATTTTAAAAAGTTAAATTAAAAAAAATAAAAATACTTAAAAAATGAATATTAAAACAAAGTATTTAAAATAACATAATTGAAGAATAGGGAAAAGAATTGAAAAAAGATTAACACTTCATTTATTCAAATACTAACGCTGTACCATTACTACTTACACACATACATACATATATATATATATATATATATATATATATATATATATATATATATATATATATGTATGTATGTCATGACAATATTGTGTGACACACTAGTCTGGCACAGCAGTTGAGAATCACTATAGCAATGGAATGAATCGTCATCCCTACAGTCATATTTTACAACCCCCACCCACCAATAATTCAGAATTCCAGATTATGGAGAAGACAATGTAAAACCACTCTTACTTATTATTTTTTTTTATTTTTATTTTTTTAAGGCAATTCACCCCAAGCAAGGACTATGCTTCCAAAGTAGGCATAGCAATTCACAGGCAAGCAAGGCAATAAAGCCACTAAGGTACAAGGTGTTACTGAATATGAAAGAATGAAAAAAGAAAAACATTAAGGAGAGAAAACAATAAAAGAACAGGAATTAAGAAGACAAAATAATGAGTGAGATTGCATTTAAATTCTTCAAGATCAAAGTTAAGTGGAAAGCAAGTGACTGGAAGCAAGATTAGATCTAACAAACATCTATGCTAATAGATCTTTCTTTCATACTTCTTGCTTATGGAATTTTCTTCCAGCGAGCATTGTCCCCAATTCTCCAGACATTGCTTGTCCAGACTTGGTTTGTGGTGCCAACTCTGGCTCCATTGATGAATTGCATGACAGTCTTCTTCAGACAATGACAACCATAAAATTCATTTCAGTAAGGAAAATTTACTTAGAATCAAAGAAAAGAGTGTAATATCTAATCTCCTATATGGAAGTGAATATGTGTGTGTGTGTGTGTGTATATATATATATATATACACACACACACACACATACACACACACACTACAGTTCAAAAGTTTGAAACCACCCCTAGAATTAGCATCGGATGAATGTGACAGAAGAGTGAAACGTTTCCATTCCAAAAATGGAAAAAAAACTCTGAGTCATTGAAAAAAGAATGGAATCAATTATCAAACTTGTACTTTGAGAAACTTTTGCAACAAATGCCAAAAATTTGTGCTGCAGTAATCAAGGCAAAAGGGGGATATTTTCACGAGACCAAAATTTAGTTGTAAAATGCTTCTATTTTTTTTTCTTTTTATAATAAAAAAATCATGTCTCTTTTTTTTTTTTTTTTTTTTTTTTTTTTAACCATATATAATATTAGGTTGGTGCAAAAATAATGACGTAATAATGTCGTTTTTTGACGTTACGTCAAAAAACAACGTTATTACGTCATTATTTTTGCACCAACCTAATAATTTCCTCTTATTTAAAGTAAAAATAACTACCTTTAGAGCCAATTTAAAAAATTACCAGGGGTGACCTCAACCTTTTGAACTGTAGTGTGTGTGTGTGTGTGTGTACATGCACATTGTATCAAAAAATCAAACATTCAAAGGGAACACTGCCACCATGCATCTTTGGAATTGGTCACAATCACTGACTTCCAGTCTCCCCATTGCTTCAGACAGCACAGCAACCTTCAGATCTGCTGATGTATTGCAAGATGTATTTCTGAACTGAAGAAAAACTGCAAACCAGAGAGTTCTACTGTTGCATGTCAGAAAGTATTGTTTTCTAAATTATTAAAGTAGAAACTAAATCTAAAGAAAACTAAAATGATCTGTACCATCAGAAAATGATTGCTGGATTTTAAGTCATTTTGCTAATGCATTGATTATATGGTTATTCCAATTTGGGCATTTTACCAAAAAGTCTTCTTCATTTTTCATGGAATTATTTTTTGAAAACAACATACTGCAACATTTCTCATACTCAGCTTCTAAACATACATTTCAGTGTCTCATGACATAACTACAGTTACATATCCTTTTGTTCAATTACAAAAAAAATCATATGACGGTTTATTTATGTGCCAAAAAGAATGTATTTAATTTTTAAAATAAAGCAAGACTGAGTGATAGCTTAATGGTTAAATACTTGGATGAAACCTGTGACAACAAAGTCTCTGGTTCAATCTTCATTACTAACTCTGGAAAAAAAAAAAATTCTCTTGAGCATTTTTGCATGCATTTCTAACTGAATAATTAATTTAATTTGTTGTCTGTACCCAATAAGTTATCCTTTCTTTTCTTTTTTTTTTTTTATCAACTCAAGCAAAGCAATAATGCCACTAAGACACAAGAGGTTATTATGAGTGAAAGAGAAGACTTCTTTAGGTGTTAGCCCTGCTGACCCTCCCCACCATTAATGTTATCTAGAAGCATGGGCATTCAACATGATCTTCATTACCTGATTTGTTAAGAACAATTGGATTAAACCAAGTATCAAGCCAGAGAAAAGATCTTCCCGATAACCTTGTTACAGATCCTCTATTGTCGTACATGAAAAAAGAAAAATTCTACTTGTCTCTCCCTTAGCACAACCGTTATGCCCTGCGAATACCTCATAAATAATGGACTATTCTGTTTTGATAGCATGAAAAAACTGAAAGTCATACCAGAGACACTACTTGGTTTCCATAAGAAAATGAAAGAAGTGTTTAACATCTGCCAATACCTCATAAATAATGAACTATTCCATTGCGAATGTGTGGAAAGACATATCAGAGACACTACTTGGTTTCAATGGGGAAAATGAACGAAGACTAGAAGTGTTTAACATCTGTTTAAGTGAAATGGAAAAAGTTGTCAATTTCAAACCTTTTGCATTTGTACCGACTTACTTCATAAAATAATGACAAGCATCTATATTTATATGATTGTTATTGCAATATTTTAAGTTGTTAAGCTCAAATATTTAACAATGTGATTAGTGGAATTTCTATGGATATTTAATTGTAGAACTTATGAGCTTATTCAATCATTAACTTAAGAATTAAGATTCATCAAAAAATGAAAATAAGAAATATATGAAATTTTTACAGATATATCTCATGAATAAGAATTGATAAGGCTTCATCTAATAATAAACTTCCAGATAATATTACTACTAATAGTACTAGTGGAAATAAAGCAATTGAAATGAAGAAAGAAATACTAGTGAAAAATGAATAAGAATTGACAAGGTTTCATCTAAAAATAATAATAATAAAATTCCAGATAATATTACTACTAGTGGAAATAAAGCAATTGAAATGAAGATGAAAGAAATACTAGTGAAAAATGAATAAGAATTGACAAGGTTTCATCTAATAATAATAATAAAATTCAAGATGATATTACTACTAATACTATGAGTGGAAATAAAGCAATTGAAATGAAGATGAAAGAAATACTAGTGAAAAATGAATAAGAATTGACAAGGCTTCATCTAATAATAATAATAAAATTCCGGATAATATTACTACTAATACTACTAGTGGAAATAAAGCAATTGAAATGAAGATGAAAGAAATACCAGTGAAAAATGAATAAGAATTGACAAGGCTTCATCTAATAATAAAAAATTCAAGCAAGTCTCTATAATTACAAATTTTATTTTCAAAATGATTTCTTAATGTTAAATCCATAATATTAATTTCCTTTTCTTTCCAGTGTTATGCATTTTGTAATAACGTAAGGGAAGCTATTCTGCATGTTTAAGTGAGAAACCCAAAAAATAATTGATAGAATAAATAGAATAGTTATGTGATTTCTTCTCTTACACTTCTCTCATGTGGAACTTCCTTCTGGCTTCTTGCTTTCCAGTCTGATCTTCAAAAATTTAAATGCAATGTCAATTGTTGTCATCTTAATTCCTGTTACTTTATTTTTCTCACCCCTTAATGTTTTTCATTTTCTCATATGCTTTACACTCAGTAATCCCCCCCCCTTTACGTCTTAGTGACTCTATTGCCTTACTTAGAGTGAAATGAATAAAAACAAAATGGCTATAAATAACATTACACTTTATTCATTCAATTAGAAATAGAATGAGTTAATAACAAACTACAATGGGTACCATATGATAATTGTTATTTCCTTAGTTGCATTTAAATTTTTGAAGATCAGTGACTATATGAACTTAAACTTTTGATGATCAAAGACTTTACGAATTTCAAATTTTGATGATCAATGACTTTACAAATTTCAAATTTTGAAGATCAAAGACATGAATTAAAGCCCAGTACTAGATTGGTGGCAAGATCTTATTTTACAGTTGAAATAACTATAGATGTAACCATAACTTTTATACTAACAGTTTCTTCTATCACACATTTCTGAAAATCTCTTCTGGCTTCTTGCTTTCCAGTCAACTTTGATCTTCAAAAATTTTAATCCAATATCAATCGTTATCCTCTGTCTTTTTAATTCCTGTTCCTTATTTTTTTTCTCTCCTTAATAATGCTTTTTGTTTTCTCATATTCTTTTATACTCAGTATCCGCTTGTGTCTTAGTGGCTTTATTGCCTTGCTTGGTATGAAATGATTAAAAAAATATGCTTCTGTGCTCATTTACTTGGATTAAATATTTCAACATATTGTTTGAATTGCTTGACGATGAATTATTCTCATTACTATTAAGATTTGACTATTTTTTTTGTTGTTTACTGTTTGTAGTAGTAGATCTAACAGTCTTAAGTTATCTGAATATTTTAGATGAAGCATTGTCATTATTATTCATTTTTGGCTAGTCTTTCTTTCTTATTTCTCTTGCTTCTTTACACCTAGTAGTAGTAGTAGTAGTTGTTAGATGAAACATTGTCATTATTATTAATTTTCTACTCTTCATTCTTTCATTTTATTTCTCTTGCTACTTTATGAATAGTAATGGTAATATTAGCCATTTCTTTATTTGTTTGTTTTATGGCATATCAACGTCCTTATGGGTCATTTAATGCCAAAATTTAATTTTCTTGGGAGCATTAGTAATTTCTTTTACAAAAAATGTATTGCTGGTCATTTTTCTTTTTCGTTACAAAAATGTGTGTAATTGCTTTACTATGAAAACATATTGCTGGTATTTTTACTATAAAATTTTTTATACTTTATAGTGTTTCAACCTCAGTTTGGGGATTAACTATTTGCCCATAGCTGGGGCCTTAACAGGTACTGTCACCCCAAGTCAGAATGAACCTGAGAACAACAGCAATTAAGAGGTGGTTCCATGCTCCTCAAAACCTCCAGATCAGAGGTTTTGCTGCCAGGACAGCCATTTTTAAGAAAATATTTGGCATTCATTAATCAATGCTACTTCTGGTTGAGATTTATAAAAGCATTCTCTTAAAACAATTTTTAAGGAAAATAGGTTTCTCAAGTTCAATAACTGTTATTGCTCTTTCCAGAATTGATGGGGGTTTCCTTCCTAACCTTTTGTTTGAAATCATGTGGAATGTCAACATCTTGATTATGTCATTATTTTCTCTTTGATTTATATGTGCTATCCATTTTCACTTTTGGATGTCCTCAACTGATATGGTTTCTGTTATTTCATACAGTTCCCTGTTTGTGATTCTATAACACCAGTCCATGAGGTTGGAAGAAGAGTGGCCCTCAGTTTTATGAGGTGTGTCAGAAAAGAATCAGGACTGATGTCACAAAAATTATATGTCAAATCCAAACTACTAGCTTTCTCCTTTGAAATTAACCCCCTCAAGTCTAACGCACTTTTTCTATACTTCTCTGCCACACCTCCATGCACTCCTGGAAAGATTCTCCTAGGATTATCCACAGCTACATCATCATGGTTTCCTTGATGAACATCACCCCTACTGGTTTAATCTGATATTTCCTTTTCCCCAAGCACAGGGGACCTGTTTCACCACAGTTCCATCATCAAGGCTGACTTGATGGCTTCCAGACAAGGTCCCCTTAATGAGCTCCTTGAACCCAATGTTAAGTTGTAATTTTTTTTTTTTTATTCCTGAAGTTCTAAACAGCACGAAGAATACTCTCACACAAATACCTACACTTTCATCTTGTTTGGGATATTTTTACATTCTCCTATTGTAGTCAGTATGGATAGTAACCACAGAAAATGGCTTCTAAATTCACATTCTTTCTTCTACAACTGGTTGTAAACAATATAGCAATTTCACAGCTTTATTCATCAATAGGTGCTTCATGAATATGATACTGTTTCAAAATTGTGACAGCCCAACAAATATTTGCGTGTTCAAAGTGAATGAATTTCCTTTCAAAATTTGCTCATTGTAAAGTTTTAAATTTCAGCTGTAATATTTAACTCAGATTTGCCTAACCTAAAAATAAAATTTGAAAAGGCGGTGAAAAGTTTAGCTGGTTTGTTCCCATTTTGTTAGCATTAAACCATGACCTTTGCTTTTCAAGACCAACATTTTGATCTATTTTAAAATGAAGCTGCCTCTTGGAGTTTGGGCTGTGGCTCATTTAGTAATACCGCTGGTTGTTGATGTAGTCTGTCTATAACAATCAGCAGGTTCTTGAGAAAAAAAAGATGCAGCCTCTCATGCTCAAAACTTTTATTACATTTATTTACATAGACATATATATATATATATTAAGTGAATATATATATATATATATATATATATACACACACACGCACACAGACAAACATTTTGGTTAAAAGGAACCAACAAGGTCAGTCTGTTTAATTTTTATTGTATTTTTCCAATTTTCAGAATAAGGTGTTGAGTATTGTGCTCTCAAAGTTGTGGATAAATGTTGATTATATCATTTCAAATGTCCAGTTTCCCAAAGAATCCCAGGATGCAAACAAAGGAATTCAAACTACTACACAGACACCACATTGGTTCTTGATAATGACTGCAAAAGTTGAAAATACTTGAACAAAAATAACAATATGAACTTTGGACAGTTTATCCACAACTTCGAGTACAATATTCAATATCTTATCTGAAAATTGGAAAAATATAATAAAAAATTAAACAGACGGACCCTGTCATTTCTTTTTAACCAAATTTTTTTGGGGTGAATACTTGCTACCTAAATATACTTTATTCATATATAAGTTGATATTGAAGTTAGCATCCAGAAATGACATTCTGTTTCATGCTAAACACAATCATTAGGCCATGTGTGATTTTGTTTGACTTTTTATATATACAGGTCAGTGATGTATCGTGGGTAGTCTATTGCATTATTCTAATGGTTATTTTGGTGGTCGGGGTTTGTTAATTTGTTTATTATTTACTTAGTTTATTTACTTATTGATCTGTTTGTATTAATTTATTTTACTTGTTTTTGCTTATTTTATTTTATTTATTTTCATTTATTCTTTTCTATTTTGAGCTTTCAGTTTTTAAGTAGCATAGTAAAAATTTGTTTTCATTTCTGGATTTTGAGATGAGTTCCAATTGTTTATTTTGTTTCAGTCTGGGAAGGTAATTATGGCTATTTTTTACTCCAGGCAGAGTTTACAGTTTTGGGGGTTGATTGATGTAGGCTGAGATTCTTTTCCTTATTTTCCATGATAATTTTTGGTGTGATTTGTTTTTAATCTTCCAGATATGTTTAGAAAGCATTGTGCTGTTTGCATGTTTTGTAAAGGATGTTTTGTGTGCATAGTTTATTTTTTTCCAGGGTCTTTCAGTTAATCTTGTTTATATTTTTACTTCATTATCTGCTGATTTTACAGTGGCTTGGTATATTACATTGTTCTGCAAGCAATTGCCATTTAAGAGACATACATTCTTTATTCTGCAGTTACACATGGGTTTGATTTGTTCAGGTGATTTGTTGATTGTTTTCTTGTTGTGCTTTTTTATTATTTGCATCATGTTCTCAGTGCAACTGTAGCTGATTTTTACTGTGTTTTTGTTGAATATCTTGTGGAGAGTGCTTGATGCTGGGAAGTATTTGTGCATGAGTTTGAAGAATATTTTTCCTACACTTGTTTTTATGTTTTTTGTTGTACGGTGGGTTGAACTATATAATGTTTCTCTTCCTGTTAACTTTTTTTATACTATGTGGTGTGTATTTTTTTTTTTTTTAAAGCATTTCACCCCAAGCAAGGCAGGAAGCCACTAGCACACAAGGGGTTACAGAGAGTTGGAGCAAGAGCAAAGAGGAGTGATAGAGAAAAGGATGAAGAGAAGGATAGGGGATAGATGAAGGCATCTGAAGACATCAATTGACATTATATTTGAATAGTTGGAGATTGTAGCTATCAGGGAAACAGGAAAAGGGGAGGGAGTTCCACAGGCGAGAAGTGCAAGACATCAAGCTATTGGAGTAGAAGAGATGGCTACATTTAACAGTTTTGACAGTGAAAGGGTGAGAGCGAGATGCCAGCCTAGTTGAACGCTTAATTTCATGAAGTCTGGGAACCAGCAAAAGCAGCTCACAAGATCAGTTACCATAAAAGTATTTGTAAAAAAGACAGAGGGAGGCGACACCATGTCAGTGAGAGAGCAACTGCAGACGAGATGCCATATCAGGGCCAATTACATTGCATATATGTGAGTGCTGCTGAGATTCACCTTCTTTAATGGCTGTTTCATAGTCTTTCTTAGCATAGTTGACAATGGTTCCATTGGAAGAATCGTCAAAAAGCCTGTGGTTAATTGATTGTGGTATCTGCTTGATTATTGATGGTGGGAGGTTGGAAGATGTGTGTATATACAGTGGTTTATCATTGGGATTTCTGTAAGGTTTATATGTACCTTTTCTTAGGTTGAAGGTGACATCCATAAAATTTACTTCGTTTAGTTTTTATGTCTATGTCGAATCCCATATTTTTGAAACTCTTTATGATTGTTTTTCTAGTTTTGTCTGTATTTTGTTTGTTACAGTTTCTTAAGATTATGAGACCGTTGTCCCTGTAGAGTCCTGTATCATTTCTATCGATTATTCTACTTAGTTCATGTGGTAAATATATACCTCTGAATTTGCAAGAACAGCACCATCAAAACTTCCCATTGTAGTGTCAAAGGTCCCTTTTTCTTTATCCATGCATCTTCATTGTCGAATAGTAGTGATTTCTGGGAGTGTTTAATATCACCAACTTTTATAAAATCCATACTTAAAAATCTAAGATTAATCTACCTAAAACAACAACTAGTGTTACCTAAATTCTTTCACGTCCATATAAAACATCCCCCCTAACAACATGGACTTTTACCAAACAGAAATTAAAATGACTGCTAGAGGTATAAATGCACAGATGTGCACAAATTATCAATCAATTATACTGCAACTATGCTGAGTGAACCTATGTTACAGTTTTTAGGAGAGAACAAATAATCTGGCATGATCACTATTTTGAACAAAGCCAGTATGCTCAAATCCTCAGTCACGATGACTTGTAATTTTGTGTTAGCAAAAGATTTGACAGCTTCCAAACTGTTTTGTCTATCCAATTTCATTCACCAGCTTTGGATCAACCATGGCATTGTTTTCAGGCCATTTCCAGTGATGACACATGCTGGGATCATCTTCCCATTCCAATAATGTAAAGAAGTCACCTCCTGAACAAATCAATCATGATGAGATTCTAGTTGTGGTTGCTGATACTTTAGTATCCGACTAACGGTCGTCTGGTATCGACTGACTGAGCGACCCACTGAGCGACCCCCATTACTCTTACATTTAAAGACGTCAAGTTTTATTTATCAAGATTTATTTATTTTTTATTTTATTTTTTTCTGAAAGGGTTTTGTGTATATAAAAAAAAAAACTGTCATAAGTAAAAAAAAAAAAAAATAAATAAATAAATAAATCTCCATAGACACTTAACCAAACTAGATGATGTCATCTTCCGCTTTAAATTTAGACACCCCCAACCTTACCCTGACTTGACGTCTTTGAATGTAAGCGAGATATTGATACAAATTATTAACCCTTACACCCCTTTTCTTTCATCAATTGCTCTAGCCGTTACCATAGTAATTTTAATTTCAATAATGAATATGCTTACAAAATGCGTAAATTTCAGGAATAAGTTATTCAAAAAAAAAGATTTCGCTTGAAGATGGAACAGAGCTTGGTACTTTAATTCAATTTAATTCAAATAATTATTTTGAAGTTTTCGGCTCTTGTTTTGAAACATGAGAACTTTTATGTATCGTTGGAATCATATTTTTAAATAAATAATTATATTTATGTTCTACTTTTGTATCGAGCACTATTTTTTAAAAATAATAACAAAAATACTAAAGAACTTTGGATTATTTACCTAACAAGTTCTTTCCTATTTTCTATATATTTTTACACACACACACACATATATATAAGATCATCCTAAGGAGCCAGGCAAACCTACCTAGGTTTTACCTAAACAGATCGTCAGGGTGATGCTGGCATTGCACTGACAATCTGTTTAGGTGAAACCTAGGTAGGTTTGCCTGGCTCCTTAGGATTATCTTAGGTTTTGCTCTATTTCGTGTATTGAGCACTTTACATAGTTGCCTTTTACTCACGTTGGAGGTTTTTACTTTGGACTTTGAGTTTGAACTCTGGACGATTGTTTTCGCCTTAGTTTAATGTTCTTGGTTCTTTCTTTTTTTATTCCTCATTTTTCCTTGGGTACCGGTTTGTTCTACCACAAGTTGAACTATCCAAGGTTTTTCCAAGCGAGTACCACTATTTATATATATATATATTAAGCAATATTGATAATATCTTGCATTAATTGCACAACTCAAAGTTTCATGCTGAAGCAATTTTCAAGTACTAGAATTATAATATTTATTTTTATTTATATTTATATGTTGGGTCAACACTTTTTAAAAAATTTTCAACATTATTTTCAATCTTAAAAGTTAATCCAAGCTGAAATTCAAATTCAAATTTAAACTACAATTTTATTTATTTTTTTAACTCCAATAATATTCCACTCCGACTATAATATATCTTGTGTGGTCCAGAAAAAAAAAAACATTGTCAACCCAACATATAAATAAAAATAAAAATATATAATTCCAGTACTTGAAAATTACTTCAGCATGAAACTTTGAGTTGTTCAATTAATGTAAGATGTTATGTATATTGCTTAATACATACATACATACATATATATATATATATATATATATATAAAATAGCTCTGTTACTTTACATTGAGCACTATTTTTCATAAACTATAGAGTATTTATGTATATTTGTATACAATTGTTCACTCGTATACATACATATATTTAACCATTCAGTTATATATATATATATATATTGGCATCCATAGACAGCCTGTTTCACTGCATCGCAGCTTGTCAGTATGGCTAGACATCCAATTGCCTCAAGCCAAAATTGAAACCTGAATGATTAGGCATCAGTTGGAGATTTTTCCCCTAAGTTGTTGGCTCTCACCAGAGAGGAAGGTAAATTTTTATGTATTTATTTTGAATAAACACACCAATGACTCAGAGTGCTCAATTCATAGAAGAGCTTTGCATTATCAGCAGTAGCAATCACTGTTTACAAATTTGTGCTTTCTCTCTAAAGTGCACAACTGAAATTTATTTTTTCAGGGGTGTATATATAGTCATCCACAGACAAACTGTTTCACTGTATCATAGCTCATAAGTGAGGCTAGACATCTGATTGCCTCAAGCCAGGATCGAAACCCTACTGATTTAGCATCAGTCGGAGATTTTTCCCCTAAGTTATCAGCTCTTGGCAGTGAGGAAGGTGAATATTTACATATTTATTTTGAATAAACATACCAGTGACTCAGAGTGCTTGATTCATAGAAGAGCTTTATATATAAATATAGTCATCCACAGACAGGCTATTTTATTGTATCAAAACTCATCATGTGGCTAGACATGTGATTACTTCAAGCCAGGATCAAAACCCAACCGATTTGACATTAATCGAAGACTCTCACCCTTAGGCCATCAGCATACTCTAGGAAGAACGGGAATTTTTAATGCATTATATACAAGATATAAGCATTATTGGCTACTTAATTCATAGTGAAACACCTGCTCCAGAATTATTATTGTTATGGATATTTTTGGTTCTGATCATATCCATAATAGTTTGGAATGTGGTTGTAATTATTTTGAAATTGTTAAGATTGAATAAATCATTTTGGATTTTAAGGAGTTAGTAAGTAGTTGTATATGTCTGTTTTTATCTAATTTATTGTTATTGTTGTTAATAACATTATCGTTTTTGCAGTTGTATATTTTGTATGCCTTTCTCTTAACTCCCAATACTTACATGAAGAAGAAATATACATAGAAAAGACTTTCAAAAACCTCCAATATCCTTATTATTTCATCTACAATGCCAAGAGAAAAGCATGCATAGAAAACATATACTGTGTAACCCGGATCTAAAAGAAACCCGGATATAAGAGAGATTTTCTCTGGTCCCAAATTAGAGCCTGTGTTAATATATATAAATTAGACCAAACTCGGATATAAGAAAAACCCAAATATAAGAGACTTCTTCTCCGGTCCCAACAACTCTCTTATATCCGGGTTACACTGTGTGTGTGTGTGTGTGTGTGTGTATATATATATATATATATATATATATATATATATATATATATATATATATATACATACACATAGAAAAGACTTTCAAAAACCTCCAATATCCTTATTATTTCATTTACAATGGCAAGAGAAAAGCATCCATAAAAAACATATATATATATATATATATATATATATAGAAAACACTTTTAAAAACCTCCAATATCCTTATTATTTTATCCACAATGCCAATACTTGTGGTCTTGCATTAAAATTAAGCTCATCCTTGAAGTTAAAATAATGTATAAGAGGTTGTTCCCCCAAGCTGTATCTCACTTACTAGAGAGGGCTAAGTTTAATATTTGACATCTGAGGCATTCACTAAAAGAAGGCTGAAATAATTTGTCATTAGTCCCCCAGTTATAGGTTAAATAGTAAGACAGATCAGTCTCTTAAGCCTCGGAGTTTGGAGATTGAATTCAAAACCAGTTGAAAAATCCGGCTTTGGAGTTCTTTGGACAGATTGGATCCAGTGGATCATTTTGATGATGTGGTGAAGGGGGACTGACTACATGAATGACTTTATCCTCTATCTGTATCTATCCAGGCCTTGTGTGGTGGAAAAATCGTTCCAACTCTTATAGTCTTCCCATACTGACAGATGTCTGAGAAGGTCTCAGTATTTACCAGAGACCCCCCACTGGATTAAGTTGTGTCACAAGGTCGGTTATTTAACGTGGGAAACCCTACCGTGAACACTCGGGCCATTGGACAAAATTTACCCAGCCCACATGGGATCAGGCACAAAGCTTGTCTTAGCAGGACATAGCTGGTCAGATACTACAATTTGATGATAGTCTCCGGAACACTGGCCTGATAGTATCTCATGTACAAGTGTTGTTCCCAACTTAAATTTTACTTTCTCTTTGTGCAATATTCTGTTTGAGTGGGTGTGCGAATTCATAAAAAATACCTTTATCTTTAGAGAGAATAATAGTTAAAAACTTACCATGTCTTATTTTAATTTTTTTCTTCTCATTTTTAGACCTTTTGTTAAGTAACATCTTGGGAAACAATTTCTGTCACACATTGACGTTTTTTTTGTTTTGTTTTTTTTGCACCCTCCATGAATTTCCAAAACTTTTCTTTAACTATTCAGAAGAAGATGTAATAATCACTATATAGCAACATTAATAAACAAAAGAAAACACTGAGGGAGGTTTGTCTCTACTGACTGATGAGCCCCTCCACGACCTCACATAACTTGCCTTCGGGACAAACGTAACCACCTTTCATAGCTTGCCTTGAAGTAAATATATCGACGCCTACACTATCACACCCACCAAATACGTCGCCTCTGCACACTCACAAAGACGACAACAGTCAATGCTATTTCAGTCATATATCTTTTACTTTCAATTGTGTAAAACCAATTGCTCTGGACGCACTGATAGTAAGTAAGGAGTGGATAAATTCTTTTACTGCTACTTTCATTACTAGTTTTACTTCACTCAGTACAGAAATTTGTCATTCGACTTTTTTTCGGATTTTTGTACAAGGAATTGTTTTTCTTTAGTTCCACAATAATGGAGTTTTAATTTGAAAACAACAAGCATTACTCAACTGCAATTAGGTAAGTAAAAAAGAAATGTAAATTTCAGTTATTCTTTTTTAAAAGTTTGTGAATAATACTGAATACTTAGGAAGTTAATGTTTTAAACTTCAAAGGAAAAGTTTGGACTTTCTTTTTATTTGTTTTATATAGTGTTACTGTTAGTGTTACTGTTGTAGTGTTGTTACTGTTGTACAATAAAAAGGCACTGCGACCAGAAACAATACACTACACTACAGTTTCTGTTTATTTTTTTTCTTTTCATAAATTTAAATTACTATATTAAGCTAAAAACCGCTTCGGGTCACGGATATAAAAAGAAAAGACAAATTTTATAAAAGTTAATTTGGGGGTCCAGTTTGCCATAAATAAATTGATTACAAACAAATTGATCCCCTAAAGAATGTGAGCTCATACGATGTAACTTTATTTAAAAAAAAAAAAAAAATAATCTTTAAAGTTCTTTCGAAGCAGTCCAGATTACGAAGTTTTTTTTTTTTTTTAATTAATCTTTGTCATTTAATAATTAAATTAGAGTTTTTCTCTCTCAATCTCTTATGATTTCTTCAGGTGAAATGTCTTTTTTACTTTTTTAAACTTTAAAGTTTATAAGAGGCGTTACGGAAAAGTGAAAAATAAAAAATTAAGTCATTAAAATGTTTTTAACTTTTAGTTTTAAAGAATTTTTAATTATCCGACTTTTTCACTAACGTCTCTTAAACTTTAATTAAAGTTTAAACTCAAAGAAAAAATACAAAAATTCAATGGCTTTTTTAGTTTTTTAGCCGTTCGTAATTTTAAAATATTTTGAAAATAAGTTTGGGATTAAAGTTTTTATTTTTTTATTAAAAGTTTTCCTTTTAGTCTTTATTTTATAAAAAATGAAATAAACAGAGCCACCTTGTGCGTGTAAGAAAATAAAATTAAACTTTGAGATTATAAGAGAACTTCTTTTTCTAACCAAAACAGTGGCGACTGGGAAATAAATTATTCAGAATTCACTAACTTTTTTTTCTGAAATCATTTAAAAAGATTTCAGTTCAAAAAAACATTTTAATCGCCTATGACATTTGCTTGTGCAAAAATTTAAAACATTATTAAAAAAATATTTTGAAAGTAGTAAGTGAACTGAAACCGAAAACATTATTGATTTTTTTTTTTTTTTTTTTTTTTTTTTTTGTTAATGTTCAAGATCGGATATTATCTTTTTTGACATTTATAGACTTAAGCTGTAGTTTGTAAGTAAATATTGTTTAGTTTACTGACAAAATACGTCACGACTATAAAGGGGACTTAGAGGTGGAAGATAGTGTTGCGTCATTCCTTTCAGTAGGAAGAATTCGTCTTCTTACTCTTCCTTCTTGTACTAAAGATGCGTTTGACTACGTGACTATTTTGTTGAGATGTCTACAGATAAAATAACTTTTTTTTTCTTGAAAGTTTTCAGAGTAACAAAGATAAGAAACAACATCTTTTTTTCTTATTCAATCAATGTCAATCTATTTTTTTTTTATTTGCTGTTTCCATCGTTTATTATTATTAATATTTAGTTATTTTTTTTTAGTTTTACTTTTATAATTTTAACTTTAATGACAACCAAAAAAAGGACTTAAAAATGTTGCTTAGGGGGTATTTTTATTTTTCATGAGACTGACGTTTTCTTAGATCGAACTGTTGGTACTGTTTTTTTAGTTTTCTTACTAAAAAAAAGTGAAGAAACAAGAATTAGAATAGATTATCAACTTAACAAGCTAATAACTGACATTATTCCAAGACATGTTAATTTAAAACAGCCAGAGAAATAGTTTTCAAAAAAATACATTTCTCAAGTGATTTTAAAACAAAAAAAAAAAAAAATCTTTTCTAGGAAACCCGGAAACAATTAGAGAAGTTATTCTTTGTGAAATGTTGGGAAAAATGACACTCAAAAACTTTTTTTTTTCTTTTCTTTTTTTGACTAAAAAAGAATGTCGATTCACTCCAAATTCTACTATACAGCCTGTAATATTTTCATTTCAACAATGGGAAAAGGAAAAAAAAAAAATTCTGCCAGCACTACTACTGCTTCTGAAATAATAATTCTTACCAATGTTCCTATCGAGAATAAAAATGGTTGATTAATGATTATGGTTAAAAAAAAATGCTTAGTCAAAGTGCAAAACTTAATTTAATAATTAGCTCGTAGAAATTTTAGTGACATGTCATAAAACAAAAACCCACATGCATCAAAACGGAAATATTTACTTAAAAAGCACAAGACAAGGGAAAGGTGTTGGTTTTTCCACTCATACTTAGTCACATTTTTTTTTACTGACCCAACCCTTATTGTTACTATCGCCATAAAATCGCATTTATTTTTAAAATTCCTCAGTTCAAGTAAGTCACATTTTCTAATGAACTCTAAAGTTTAAAAGTAAGTTTAAAACCCATACAATTTCAGATTTCATGTGTTGAGTTGATTGACATAATTGCCGGTGAATGAAATGAAACAAAAGAATAAAAAAAAAAAATGAATGCTAGAATTCTAAAACATTTTTTCCCCCTTGATTGAAATGTAAACACACCGTAGGTGACTAACAGAACGTGGGGTAGGGGGTGGGCGGTTATTTTTAATTTTAATTTATTTATTAAGAAATTTCGAAAAAAAATACTGAACTATTATGTAATATCAGTCCATCTACAATGTACATGGTAGGTTAATGCTGGACAGAGGAAGAGACTTGAGGCAACAGAAATGTGGCACTATAAGACACATGGCCCAAAGAGTTGTGAGTTCAATACCCGACTACTGCAGAGGTGAACAAAAATTTGGAGAGTTGAGTTAAAGGAAAATAAGTGAGATATCCGGAAGAGGCATGGCACGTAGAACTAGAACAATCTACCCCAGTGGACGAATTAAAAGGTTTGGTTCAAAATATCACCAGAAGAAAGCTGGAGTATATGACTGCCGAAACCTTCATTAAAGGGAGATAACTGAGATATCCGGATGAGGCATGGCATGTGGATCTAGAAAAATCTACCCCCGGTGGATGAAATAAAGGATTCAGTTTGGTATTCCAATCACCTGGAGGCCAGAACATACAACGGCCAAAACATTGTGAAAATGGCAACAGTCTGAACAACATAGATAGTGTAAATAATCCTGATCCTTTGTAGCTCTAAACGATATTTGCCCCCTTATTGTACCCCCCTTCAGTCTTTGTTCTACCATCCATTTACACAAGTTCGTTAGGCTGGTTGCTTGCCATTTCCCTCCACCCCTCAATATGTCCTGTATGTGTCAAATTCTTCAATCTCTCTCTCTTCATTGTGCCCCAGAAATTTCAAATATCTCTTTTTGCTTTCATTTTCCTTAAAACATTCTCATTGCTCACATTCCAGGGTATCCTCAGCATCCTTCTGTAGAACCACATCTTTTGTTTCAAGTTTCCTTTTCAACTGTGAGGAAATTGTCGAGAATTTACTGGTATATAGGACATTTGATATGACATAGCAGTTGAGCACTCTTTTCTTTGTTTATGATTAAATTTTTGTGTTCCTTGTTTATTTAGCTTTTGGAAGGTATCTTTCACAATACGTATTCAAAAATCTGTCACAGTTTCTGTCATCTGTCATAACACTTTCACTTTGCAGGTAATTACTTTTCTTTACTTGCTTGATTCTGATTCTCCACTTCATAGTTCACATCTTGGGTTGTCCCTCTTGATAACAATCATACATTGTTGTTTTTACAGTAGATTGGCTTGCTCTCTCTTTGGCTTGCTCTCTCTTTGGCTTGCTCTCTCTTTGGCTTGCTCCCTCTTTGGCTTGCTCTCCCTTTGGCTTGCTCTCTCTTTGGCTTGCTCTCCCATTCACTTGCTCTCTCTTTGGCTTGCTCTCCCATTCACGTGCTCTCTCTTTGGCTTGCTCTCCCATTCACTTGCTCTCTCTCTTTGGCTTGCTCTCTCTTTGGCTTGCTCTCCCATTCACTTGCTCTCTCTCTTTGGCTTGCTCTCTCTCTTTGGCTTGCTCTCTCTTTGGCTTGCTCTCTCTCTCTCTCTTGTCCCTGCAGTTTTTTTTTTTTACCATCAGTCATCTTCATAACTTATGTTAAGATTTTGACCACCAATAATAATTCCTGGTAGGACTTCTAGTTCTCTTAGGATCGCCTTGCTGTACAGGTTAAATAAATCCATAGAGAAGCCACATCCTTGTCTTATGCCCTTGTATTTTTGTTTATTGGTCCAATTCATTTTCTGCTCATATGCCAGTGGTTTTCTCCCAATAAATGTTCTGAATTATTCCAATATCTTCCTCAAATAAATTGAGTTTTCCTAGTAGTTCAAATACAACTTTGTACTGTATTTTATCAAATGTTTTTGAATAATGCGTGAAACATTGGTATATGTCTTTCTGCATTAGTATTGCTTTCTCTCTCTGCTATCAAAGTTTCTATAACGGTAGTTTTGAGGCAAACAGCAGGCTGCCATTTTCTGTGTTTATACTTCTCAAAACTGGAAAGACCCTTTCAGTACTTTTCCAAAATTTACTGTTATCACTTGGAAATGTTGCTGTAAGGTATGATGAAGGATCTCGATATTTGATGTCTTGAGATTTCCCTGAAAAGAATGGAAGTAACAAACATTGTGATGCATCTAAGGAGTTAAAAACAGGGCTCTCTCTCTTTTTTTTTTTTTTTCTTTGCTAGTTTGTTGCACTTGAGTTGCATTCAACAAGCATAACCAGGTGAAAAAGTCCAGCTTCAATTTAGCCATGGACAAAACAGCCTCCCCCCCAAAAAAAAGGTCAACCCTGTCAAAAACCATGGTAATCTTTCTAAATGTAACATAGATGTGTCACAAGGCCAAAAGTATGGGGGCACCCAGTGAGGATCAAACTCACTATTCACTTGTAATTGATCTAGCGAGACAATCTTGCTAAACATTACATCAGGCTCTCAGCAATATTCTAAGCATGGACGAATGGTAGACTTATAGATATGTAAGATAGATTCTGGAGAGAAAAATTGTCTAGCACGACATGGTTAACTAACTTTTTTAACAGCTGACCTAGCAATAGATTCAATATGGTCTTTCCACTTCATGTCAGCAGAGAATGTTAAATCTAGAATCTAAGTTCATTATTTACATTATTCGGACTATTGTCCTCATCTTTGTCGCCATATTTCTTACAAGGTTTTGGCCGTTGTACGCTCTGGTGTTCTTCAGGTGGTTAGAATGTTGAACTGAACCCTTTATTTCGCTTACTGGGGTAGACTGTTCTAGTTCCACGTGCGATATTTAATGGATGTCAGTTATCTCCTGTTAATTTCCCTCTGAAAGTTCTCCACTGTCTTAACTGGGTATTAAACTCACACTCTTTGGGTCCTATCACTGGATCTAACCAACGCCTTTATCCACTGTGCCATGTGTCCTGAAGAAGGATGGAGCATACAACAGCTGAAACATTTATAATAAATATGGTGACAAAGATGAGGACAATAGTCCGAATAATGTAAATAGTGTACATAATACCTCATCTCCGAAATATAGACAGATACTGAAGGATTAGATAAATATGGCAACAAAGATGAGGACAATAGTCCGAATAATGTAAATAGTGTACATAATACCTCATCTCCGAAATATAGACAGATACTGAAGGATCAGATAAATATGGCGACAAAGATGGGGACAATAGTCCGAATAATTTAAATAGTGTACATAATACCTCATCTCAGAAATATAGACAGATACTGAAGAATCTAAGTTGTTAGTTTGTTAGGGCATTTTTTGTATCTCTGTTGTAGCATTTCCTTTGCTTTGCTTGCCAGAGAATTGTCATGACCAGAAGAATTGTTTGGAGAGTCTTCCATGATCATCAAATGGTCTGCTTATTACAAATAGAGTAAGTCCTAGGTATGACCATAAACTACCCTCTAGAAAGAAGTCCTTTGATCAGGAGATTGGAAGTTTTTTTTTTTTGTTTTTTTTTTTTTAATTGCTGTTGCTCCCAGGTTCACCCTGACCCTGGGTGGTAATACTTGTTAGGGTCCCAGTTGTGGACAAATAGTGAACACTATAAAAGTATAAAAATCCCAGCAATCAATTTTTGTATAAAAATAATTACCAACAAAATTTATAGTAAAATTACCAACAATATATTGACCAACATGAAAGAACTCTTTCATGACATTAATCCATAAAATATCCTACAATTTCTTAAATCAAACTATATTCCAAAATATAACTTCAACAAAATTACAATATAAAACACAATTTGCCGCCTCTAATAATTACGTTCACACAAACATTTATATGCACAAAAGATGAGTATCAACTACCATGTGCCCATTTGATGACTTTCTAAGTATAGTGTAGATATGGCTCAAGACAGAAAGTATGGGGCACCTAACGAAGATCAAACTCACTATTCAGTCATAATTGATCTAGTGAGACAAGCTTGCTAACCATTACATCATATTGAGGTGCCTACCTTGTCAAAAGCCATAAATAAAGGTGATCTTGGATAGTCCTACCTTTCATAGGGCAACTCTGTTTGGGGTTTTAGATGATCCAGCACAGCTTGTATTTGGTCTAAGATTTTAACCCAAATCTTTTTGCTCCTTATTTAAGGTCAAGGGCCCAAAACTCCAAATTCTCTCTCTATCCTACTTGTTCTTTTATAGTAACTTCACTGCAATTTAAATATTTGGGAAGTATTCTAACAAATGACAGGAAGAGCAACACTGAGATCTGAAGACACATTTGGATGGCCAAAGATTCAAAAGCTAAGAGTTTTAAGAGACAGAAAAACAAAGAAAAGTCAGTCCTTCTATATGGCAATAAATACAGGACAATCTCCTCAAAGATGAAGAAGAGACTTGAAGCAACAGAAATGTGTTTCTACAGAAAGATGCTGAGGATACCATTGATCAAACATGTTAGCGCTGACGAGAAAATAGGAACAAAAAGAAAACTTATAATTAACATCAGGAAGTGGCAGTTGAAATTTCTAGGGCACGTAATGAGGAAGGAGGACTTAGAAAATCTGATACTCACAGAACTATTTGAGGGACAGTGGAAAATGACAAATAGCATACTTGATGGGCTTAAATAAATGTATAGTAGAACAGGGGTTGGGAGAAATAGCAAAAAAGCAACTTATTAAGAGCTACAAGTGGCTGGAAGATGTGGAGGGCCATGATCGCCTACATCCTAAATGAAGCAGTTTTTTCTTTTTAATTATTTTAATAAAGTAAATTTAATGCAATTTATTTTTTAATAAAGTAAATCAAAATTATAAAATAGTTGTCAACAAAATAATTTCACTATTTACATTATTCGGACTATTGTCCACATCTTTGTTGTCATATTTATCAATGTTTTGACCATTGTACACTCTGGCCTTCTTCAGGTGGTTGGAATGTCAAACCGAACCCTTTATTTCCTTATGGACACATATCACAGTGGATAAAGGTGTTAGTTAGATCCAGTGACAGGACCCAAAGAGTGCGAGTTCAATACCTGGTTAAGGCAGTGAAGCACTTGGAGAGGGGAATAACAGGAGATAACTGATATCCATTAGACATGGCACATGGAACTAGAACAGTGAGCGAAATAAAGGGTTCAGTTCAACATTCCAACCACCTGAAGAAGGCCAGAGCATACAATGGCCAAAATATTGTGATAAATATGGCAAGAAAGATGAGGACAATAGTCCATATAATGTAAATAGTTTACATAATACCTCATCTCAGAAATATAGACAAATACCAAATAATTTCAATAATTCACGACATTAAGTTTTGTTTTGTTTTTTTTATAAATATTTTAGAATTTTGATTTATTTTATTTAAAAATAAATTTCTTTACGATTTATTTTATTAAAAATTAGCAGCATGGCCCAGCGTTGCCCGTGCTTGGTTAAAAAATCATACGACTCATACAGCAATCGCTATCACTTGACTTAAAATATTTTTGCCCGTCCTTGCCTTTAAAGGAGTGCCCTTTGCCGTGCTGATGTTGCTACATGCATTACTTCTTGCCTATCTCACACTGTGAATTTTTTCTAAGCTCTATACTAAACATTAAATCTGTTACGAAAAAAGAACTAAACAAAATGAAGACAAAACGATCAGCTTTAAAAAAAGAATGTTAACAACAAATACTTTTTCACACCCAACCCAGTTCTGCGGAATCAGAATCAACGTTGAGTTTAAGCAAGCGAATGAGCCAACTGTAGTAAAGTGTCATGCAGATTTAAATTTTTCTCACTTGTAACGAATGCAGCTTTCAATTTTTTTTTTTTTTTTTTTTTTTCATGCTAGTTAACATTCGTGTCGGTCACCTGTTGGCTCTCACTCTGGCCAGTATAAAATGGCCACAACCTACATGAAAACTGCCGTAGACGCATGAAAAAATTGTTTATTTCTACTATTGATGGGAGTTGGGAAATGCAAAGTCAGTCTTGGCCTTCCCACTAACTTTGTGTATGTAAATTTTGGTGCAAATCCGTCGAAATTTGCGGCCGTGCATTCGTTACACACACACACACACACACACACACACACACACACACACACACACACACACACACACACACACATCCTGCCTTTTATAGATAGATAATTAAAAGGAAAAAAAACATCAGGAAAATTGGAGCAGCTGGCAATCAGAACCCTACAGAGGAATAAAAACATCATCATACTACCAGCTGACAAAGGCAATGTGACTATAGTGATGGATAAATTGGAATATACAGAAAAACTGGAAGTCCTCAGTAAATGATCGCCTCCAACTTGAAGAGATATGGCATATAAAGGACTTCACTGCAACACTGGAATATATTCTCCTGCTTCAGTTAATAATGGTGGGGTGCAAACAAGAGAACAAATATGTACGACTGCCTCAAGTATAATTTGTAAGGGGGGGGGCCCAACGATCCTCTGGGTATTGTTCATTCTGACCGTCTTTAATTGCTTCTGGAGTCTCATACTCTTTGATGTGCATACTAAGTTCAGGTTAATAAAATAATAACAGTTCAGTATTGGACACTGTAGACCATATTGTTTCTTTTACTGTCTCAAGTTGGCTTTTCCTAACAAAGAGTGGCAGCTGTAGTCTGAGCTGTCATGCATTCTTTGAAACCTAAACATTGTACTTTTGAAATATTAAAATTACAGTTCATGTTTTATTTATTTGAATCCATTAACACTCAATGTAAAATCTGGTATTAATTATAAACTTGTTTTAACCCATGAAAATTTCACTGTTTTCCTATTTCTATATTCTGATGAATCTTAATTTTGAAGTTAATGATTGTGTAAGCTCATAGCGAGTTCAATGACAATAAAATATTCATAAAAATTCCCCTATCACATTGTTAATTTGAGCTGAACAACTTTAACCAAATATTGCAATAACAATCAAAAATGAATGTTGGTGTTATTTTAAGAAGTAAGGAGGTACAAATGAAAAGATTTGAAATTGACAATTTTTTTTTCTATTTACACTGAAACAACCATTAAGTACTTGTATCTCCTCTTTTTTTTTTTTTTTTTTTCTTTCTTTCATTTTATCACTGAAAACAAGTCGTCTTTTCCCCCTCTTTCCATGAGATCAAAACAAAATAGTCCATTATTTATGAGATATTGGCAGATGTTAAACATTTCTATCTTCCCTTTCTTTCATTTTCTCACTGAAACCAAGTAGTGCTGTTCCCTCTCTTTCCATGCAATCAAAATGGAATAGTCAATGAATGAGGTTTTGGCAGGGTGTAATGGTTGTGTGAACTATCAAGGAGAAGAAGCAGCACTATTGTATTATAAATATTAAAATAAAAGTTCAGTATTATGTGTTTGTAAAACAAAATCTTCGTATTATAGGTTTCTATCTATGACCTATTAATACCCAACCTTCCAAAAATGGTATGGTGAGCATTAATATGTTAAGCCACTATAGATTAAGAATAATATCAGATTTGAACTCTTGGCTCAATAGAATACCATGTCTGATTTACTTGACCTGTGCATTTTGAGCTAATGGAGAAATGCATAATGTTACCCTCTGCCTTACCCCACCTTCCAATTAATCATTTTTATCACTTCCATTTTTTTTTTTTCTTCTTAGCAATAAAACCAAGATAATTTGAATTTTCAAAAATTTCAAATTTGTGGGTGCAGTTTATATAAATAAAATTAAGACTACACAATGTTCCAGATCCTTTTTTTGTACATTGTACATGGTATAATTTAGAGGGAATGATTTTTGGATAGGGAAGAAAGTTAGTGGGACTTTGAAAGTATGCACCTTTTTTTTTTTCTTTTCAAAAATCAAATCAAAATAACCAGAGCTTAAACATGGTAAGAATCATTCCAACTCATGGTAATTTCATTCTGTTTTCTTGACGAAATTGAAAAGGCTATTTTTTTCTTTCTTTTTTTTTTTTTCTGAATCTCTCATTTTTTTTTTTTCTGAATCTCTCATTTTTTTTTTTTCTGAATCTCTCATTTTTTTTTTTTCTGAATCTCTCATTTTTTTTTTTTCTGAATCTCTCATTTTTTTTTTTTCTGAATCTCTCATTTTTTTTTTTCTGAATCTCTCATTTTTTTTTTTCTGAATCTCTCATTTTTTTTTTTCTGAATCTCTCATTTTTTTTTTTTCTGAATCTCTCATTTTTTTTTTTCTGAATCTTTTTTTTTCTTTTTTTTTTTTTTCTGAATCTTTTTTTTTTTTTTTTTCTGAATCTCTCTTTCTTTTTTTTTTCTCAATCTCTCTTTCTTTTTTTTTTCTCAATCTCTCTTTCTTTTTTTTTTCTCAATCTCTCTTTCTTTTTTTTTTCTCAATCTCTCTTTCTTTTTTTTTTCTCAATCTCTCTTCTTTTTTTTTTTTTTTCTCAATCTCTCTTCTTTTTTTTTTTTTTTCTCAATCTCTCTTCTTTTTTTTTTTTTTTCTCAATCTCTCTTCTTTTTTTTTTTTTTTCTCAATCTCTCTTCTTTTTTTTTTTTTTTTCTGAATCTCTTCTTTTTTTTTTTTTTTTTTCTCAATCTCTCTTCTTTTTTTTTTTTTTTCTGAATCTCTCTTCTTTTTTTTTTTTTTTCTGAATCTCTCTTCTTTTTTTTTTTTTTTCTGAATCTCTCTTCTTTTTTTTTTTTTTTCTGAATCTCTCTTCTTTTTTTTTTTTTTTCTTGGCTCTCTCTTCCTTTTTTTTCTTTTTTTCCTGGCTCTCTCTCTTTCAAGTAGATCTAAATTATAAAATTAGTTGTCAGTCAAATAATTTCAATAATTCACAACATTCAATGTTATATTTTTTATAAAAATATTTTAGAATTTCGATTTACTTTATTAAAAAATAAATTTCTTTACAATTTACCTTATTCAAAATAATTAAAAACCAAAAACATCATGAAACTGGAGAGGCTGGCAATGTGACTGTAGTGATGGACAAATTGGAATTTGCAGAAAAACTGGAAACCTCCCTTAGAAATGGTAGCTCCAGTAAAGAAAGAACTAACAATGAAAACTGTCAAACAAGGACCACTTCCCACCTAAGACATACCTACATCACGAAGATGGTATTCCACTCAGGCCAATTGTTACCTGCCAAGGCTCTGTATGCCACCTTCTGAGTTGCTTCCTTATTGATATAATTGACCCATTAATAAAAAAGTCACTTCCATATGTCTGAAACTTTGAAAATAATCAAAGATGCTCTGACTCAATCCAACCAGTGGTGCCCATGGAGGAGAAACTATTGGTAGTCAGGGACAGACTGGCCTCAGACTCCTATATAGGAGAATGAACCAGTATACTAATCGCTAACCTTATGGAGATGCTGGCTTTCTGTACACAAACAACACACTTTGGAATAGGATCAGACATATATCAACAGGATGAGGGCTTAGCAATGGGCATGCCATTATCACCAGCAGTAGCAAACATATACATGGAATATTTCAAAGAAATGGCATTAGAATCCACATCACTAAAGTCAACCCTATGGCTGAGATATGTAGATAACACCTTTATACTCTGGCTATACCAGGAAGAGGTCCAGCTACTACTGGACCATGTGAACTCTATAAGATCATTGATACAGTTCACAATGGAAAGAGAAAACAACAAAAAACTTGCATTCCTCTTGAACAGAACATGGGTTTAAGATATCTGTATACTGCAAGTCAACATTCACTGGACAATACCTCAAGTTCAACTCCCACCACCTACATAGTGTAAAGGATTGTTTGCTGCTTACAATATTGAGCAAAAGTCATAAGTGGCAACCCAGAGACATGAACAAGACTACAATGTAACAACTACCCTGAGTACATAGGAGCCAACATGACCTGACAAACTGGGACAGAAGGATACAAGGGGATAACAACACTCAAAAAATATCTTCAGTTTATCTACCCTATGTGAAGGGATTATCAGAATAAATACAAAAGATCTGTGGTCCGCATAACATCAGGATGACCTTCAAAAGTGGTTCAACACTTTAGCCATCTCTTCCAAGTAACCCCCCCCCCCCAGAGGAGAACATAACTAAGGACTGTGTATACGCCATCCCGTGCAGTTGTAGTAAGAAACATAAAGGAGAAACAGGCCGTCGCCTTAAGGTAAGACTGCAAGAACATCATAAAGCGATAATATAAGGGAAAATAGAAACATCAGGCATAGCTGATGGCATATGGAGGGAAAAGAGAGATCACTGCACCCTGTGGGAAGAGGTTGAAATAATAGAAATTCACTGGTTGGTTGGGTTTTATGGCATATCAACGACTGTGGGTCATTTAATGCCAAATTAAGGTGTGTGTATATATATATATATATATATATATATATACACATACCTATACATATATTAAATATAGAGTACTATTAAATGCATAGCTGGCAACATTATTTTTTCAAAAACATATAGCTGGCAACATTATTGTTTCAAAAACGCATAGCTTCACTGGCAAACATGAAAACTTAAGGAATTGGTACATATGCTATGCCTCAAAAAATCTCCTAAGCTGCCCAAGCATAGAAATGAATACAATATGGTAACAAGTAAAGCAGAGTGCTGGAGAAAAGCAATAATAGCAACAAAAATTGCATTAAGTTTATAAATCTCGAAGATTCATATATTGATGTCCTCAAGGACATGTGGCCTAGTAGATAAAAGTGTTGGCTTGATCCAAATATTCTTGAAAAACTTTCGATCCAGTGACTTGATCCAAAGATTCTTGAAAAACTTTGTGAGTTGAGTTAAAGGAAGATAACTGAGACATCCAAAAGAGGCATGTCACGTGAGACTATCTACCCTGGTGGACAAAATAAAGGTTTCAGTTTGAAATTCCAATCATCTGAAGAAGGCTGGAGTGTACAATGGCTGAAACGTCATAAATATGGCAATAAAGATGAAGGCAACACTCTGAACAATGTAAATAAGAATCTGGAATTTGATTAATATGAAGCTTAGTTAAAAAAAAAAAAAAAAATACATTGATAAAATCCAATAATCAGCAATATTATTTGTCTTGATCTGGCATCTCAGCTTCAGTCACTTTTCCCACCACCATAAAAGTTGCCTCCCTGTGCCTTTTCTATAAATACTTTCATGGCAACTGCTCTTCACTGTGATACCTAGACATTTTGAATTCAAGTGCAGTACTAGACTGTTGATGAGGTCTCACCAATTTACAGTTGAGTTGGCTAGATATAACTATAAGTTTTTTTTATGCTAACAGTTTTTCTACCATGTATTCAATTACTTCCAAGTGTGGAGAAATTGACAGTTCAGGCAAGAGAAGGAGTAATGTACTTACCTGGGTTGTTGATTCTTGTTGACTAAATGCTGTTTCCTTTTACTAATTTTTTTATAGTTACAATTAGAATTTTTTAATAGTAATATTAAATGACCCATAAGGAGTTGATATGTTGTTAAACAGACAAATCAATCAGTCACAATGATTGGGGGTAGATCTAAATTACTACTAAATAAAAATTACTGAGAGCATTTTTAGTAAGGACTATGTTAGTAATAATCCAGTAATTACTTATATTGCAATTCTACCTATTATTATTCATTACCTACTTTACAAATCTTAACAATTGATTTATTTTCATAAATACAGATGTACAAAAGAATGTACTGACCTCTTTTAATAAGTAAATGCATAAAAATCATTTGATTCCTTCACAAATCAGGTGATATTGCAGAAATAATGAGCCAATTTGTTTATGGCAATTGAATAAAAGCATAGAAAATATAATTATATAATACAATCAGAAAGCAATTTCAACATTTTTCCAAAAATCATGTATCAACAAATTGGTCTCACATTGTGTTGAACTCTATTAACTCTAGAACATTAACCAACAATTAAAGTTACACTACTACTAACCATCAGTATATCATACCCGATTTTTTGAAAATATCAAAAAAAAAATTATTAAATATAAGTCTTTATTTGAAATATTTTACATGCAGGCACTTCAAACTTTGTACTTTGAGTTAACATTAATAGGAACTGAAAAACATTATTTAGGTAAGAAAATCAGGTACTGAAAATTGTAATTAAAAATAGAAAAAATTGTGCTGGGTACTATAAACTATTATATAATTATATTAAGGGTTAAGGCAGGAAGTTGATGATTGGCCTTTTTCTTTATTTTGAATTTAATAGATTTTTTTTTTTTTTTTTTTTTTTTTTTTTTTTTTGTGGGGGAGGGATACTAATTTTTTTAAAATGATGAGCAGTATAGTCTGGTCACTACCAAGAACTAACCATTTGGGAATGGTAACCAGATGCTATAAACTCGGATGTGCTGTTTGTGTAATATATAATGGCTCAAAATGAGAAATCAGAGCTGAGTTTTAAATCCAGTCAAATTCACTTATGAGCAAATACCTTTGGGGAAAGGTATGAATCTACAACTTCTTCCCCATATATGGGTTATATAGTAAGATTTGTATCTGGAAATTATTATCTCCAAATAATTAAATACAATATTCAATTTATAAAAAAAAAAAAAAAAAAAAAAAAAAAAAAAGGAAAAATTATTACAATCCAAAAATCTCTTTCAGCTTTAAATAACCACCAAAATAATTCATGAACCAATGAATTCAGCTGTTGTCCATTGGACAACCCTGAACCCTGGACTTGGAGTCTTATACTTAATCTTCTTCTTTCCTGGCTGCTGCTGATACACTTGACTGCTGCTTCTCTTTTCTTACTTCCTTGCTGTCATTTCTCTTTCTTTGCTTTCATGGTCCTTCTTTTACATTTTTTATTTGCTAATGTTCATCTGGTACAATGCACGAGATCCACTCAAGGTAGATTGTTACTGCGTGGAGTTGTATTAGTGCAAGAAAGGGGCAAGAAGTGAAGTTCTTGGAGTTATACAGAAAAGATAACAGCTAACTCTAGACTTGAAGTGTTTCAGAATTAATTAGTGGATAACATTTCAGAGTTAAGTTGGAGATGTAAAAGTAAACGTCAGAGAGAACCAGAAACCAAATCCTTAACAGGACATAAGGGATAAACCTTTACTCCTGTTCAAAAACTGGAGAGGAGATAAACCTATTTAGATTAACTTTATTGACCCTCTGTCTGAATGAATGTTTTTTTTTTGGGGGGGGGGTTGCTGCTACTAGCACTACCTGGGTAGATAATAATAGGACAGCGGTACATAGTATCTTCTTTTTGCCCAAATGACATGCCAGTAATGAAACACTTTTTCCAAGGCATCTTGAGCTAGGATGGAGCGAAAGTATGATTGGAATGCAATCTCCCAGTTCTGCTTTCTGCTCTGCTAACCATAATGACACTGTTCTTTCTTGTCTTTTCAAAATGTATGTATTTTTATTTATTTTAAAATTTGTGTACTTTTTACATTGTACACATGACTAAATGCTAGAGGTGATTCATTTTTTTCTTTTTTTTTTCCTCACACTGAAGCAAAGGCTAAAACTGAAATAATTTTTTCATCTTTTTCTTTTGCTTTTATTTTCATTAATTTTTCTCTCTTTCTGTATTCTGCCCTCTGCTTTCTCCCTCCATTTTTTTTTTTTTTTTTTTTTTTTTTTTTTTTTTGGGTGGGGGCTTGCCACTTTCTCCCTGAAGAAAAAAACCCCAAAAAAAACAGATATTTCAATGTGAATTTATGGATAAAAAAGTTAAATAAGATAGATATGATCAGGTGAACTTTCACATGCAAAAAGTTTTGTATATTAGGGTTTTTTTTTTTTTTTTTTTTTTTTTTTTTTTTTATAGGGTTGGGATGATTGACTATTAATCCTTCCTTTTAATGACTATTTTTACATTACACTGGTAGTAAAAAATTTTGAAAGCTGGTATTCAATGCATTCAGACTAAGTGTATTTGCTTGGTGCAACATAATCTTCTTAACCTTATTTCCTCTTCATTCTGACTTTTGTCAGGCTTAAGCTAAATGTATCTTTTGCCTTTTACATGTATGTAAGCATATCTTCCTATGTACATTTGCCTGTGTGTACAAGGGATGCTGATAATTTTATTTTTTTTCTTTTTTGTCAAATTTTAGTTGGACCAAAAATTTTACAGCACCCCTTTCTGCAGGTGCACTTTTTTTTTTTTTTTAGTATAATCCAAAATTACATACATTAGCTCTTATTCATGACAATATTAGAATTGCTTTTTACCATAATTCCCCATGTATAATACACCTTCGTCCATAATATGCACTCCTAAAATTGTGCTGAAAGTGTGAGAAAATGCTTCTACTCATGCATAATACGCACCCCTTGTTTGGTAATCGAACCCTATAAATTGTACCTCTCCAATTTCATTATGGTCAGCATTTCCTACTCTTATTTAATAAAGAAAAATGATTTTAAACATAAAACTAAATTAGAATAATATTATTCTTTAATAATTCTTTTATTTTATGGCAATTTTTTTTTTAAAGATTTTATATACCTCTGCATAATACGCACTCCTGATTTTGCTTATTATTTTTGGAAAAAATGCGTATTATACATGGGGAATTATGGTAATTCTTTTGTGACTGTTTCAAGTTTTGTTTTATTAGAATACAATCCTATTATAATTGTGCTTGTTCCTCCATTCATTTATATATATGATCTCTATCATTAGTGTTGTGTGTCCGTCTAAGACTCTAATACTCTGATATTATATATCGGCATATACCTTTATGTAGAGTTGAAAGGCAGAAAAATTACCAGAGTCAAGACGGTTACAGAGATTTTTCACTCAGGTTGGGGAACATTGATGGTTAGAACAAACGTAGGTGTACGTGATGTATAAGATCACTTTGGTAGGTAGATGAGATTGTCGAGGAATGTGAAACTTGACTCCAAGGGAAATCGGCATAGTAATGTCTGTTTACAAATCTCAATTGCTATGGTGACCAACAAAATCTCGCCTTGTTTGTGTAGCTATTCAAATACATGTACATCATAAACATATGCCAACATGTATGTTTGTATATTTAGGCAACATATATATATATAACTAAGTATAAGATTGGTGTATATAGAATGAATTCCAATCACCAAAAAATGCTATTCTTAAGAGTGCTCAATACAAAGTAGAGCAAATATAATTTATTTGAAAATTATAACAAATTTGTTATAAAATTACTACAAAAATAGCCATTTTGTTTCAGCACTTCTGGTGTCTTATCAAATGATGGTGTTGAATGTAACCCTTTATTCTACATTCAACACCATCATTTGATAAGACACCAGAAGTGTTGAAACAAAATTGTTATTTTTGTAGTGATTTTATAACATATTTATGTTATAATTTTCAAATAAATTATATATATATATATATATATATATATATAATATATATATATATATATATATATATTAGTGTGTATGCATATATATTTGAAACAAAAGTCTTTACATGTACAAAACATTCTCAAGAGAATCAAAAGGTACATAAAAAACAAAACAACAAACTCTTTTAGTGAAGAATCAAGAGAAATGGACATAGAGGAACAAAACTTTTGCCCATCACAAACAAGGGAATGGTCATCATCTATACAAAGATCATTAAAAGAACCTAATGAAAAAAACAAACCCTATACCATCAACCACAAACAAAATCCAAACGAAAAAAATCCAAGAAATAGAAACATCGAAACATTCTCAGGAGAATGAAGATACAAAAAAAAAATAAAAAAATAACGAAACAGTTATTGAAGAAGCAAGGGAAATGGAAATAGGGGAACAAATCTGTAACCCATCACAAACAAAGGGAAAGATCATCATCTAGACAAAGTTCATTAAAAAGAACCGAATGGTAAAACTAAGGGAGTAAAATCAAACAAGAAAGTAAAAACAAAAGAAGTTCAAAGAACAAAACATAACAAGAAACAAAACGCTAATAGTCTGAAGAATATAGAAATGATGGACACTTCACCCATATATAAAAAAAAAAAAAAAATTGGGCATGTAAAAATTTATAATTCATAATGCATAATCAAAATGCAAAACATTATTCAATGGAATTGTAACTGGGGTCAAAACACTATGAAAGTGTAAAAAAAAAAAAAAAAAAAAAAAAATAGGTTTTAATACCAGAAATACTTTGTAAAAAATTATTACCAGCAATACATTTTTGAAAAAGATATTACCAGCAATATATTAGGTTGGTGCAAAAATAATGTCGTTTTTGACGTTCAACTTTATGTGAGAAAACTACATTATTTTTCTTTTCAAAAATATATATTACCAGCTATACATTTTTTTTTTTTTTTATTATTTATATTACCAGTGATGCATATTTGAAAGAAAATTATTACCAGAAATAGAATTTTTGAAGGAAAATTTTTTTTTTTTTTTTTTAAATATTACCGGCATTAAATAACCCATTGATGTTGATATGCCGTAAAATCAAAACAAACCTTTATCTATTTTTTACCCCTTTTCCTCTTTACTTATTTTTTTTTTTTTTTCTCTTTACCTCTATTTTTTTTTTTCTCTTTACCTCTATTTTTTTTTTTCTCTTTACCTCTATTTTTTTTTTTCTCTTTACCACTATTTTTTTTTTTCTCTTTAAATATTTAATAATTACCAATGCTTATATTACTGGATGCTAGTCCATTACACTAACCACTGAGTTTTTATTAGCAGAGGTCTCTTTGATTGAATTATTAAATCCTGCTGCTGACTAATAATTGGAATTGATTGTAGGGAAAAATGGTTAATTAGCTGAAAAGAATATTTTTATCTAAATAACCTTTCTTTTGTCTGCATTAAAAGACTGACGCATACAGTAATTGGATGTCTTTTTTTTTTCAAATTTGAATACCCTTCTTTGTTTAGTATTCTCATAGTCACTGAAATGAGTGGTGCTCATTTATGTCAAAATTACATGTACACATTTATTAATTATTACTGTAAACATTATATTTAGTGGGTGTGCCTGTTTGAATAGACATGCATGTTATTTTAAACAGTGAAATTAATGTCGACCTTCTGAAAGACTGAGAAGTCGTACTAAAGAAAAACATGTATCTTGTCAAGAATTTGAACCTGTATCTTTTTCCTATTACAGAAACCACTTTCAAGTTAAGTGTGCCTTACCAATTAGGCCATGGGAAGTTCTCAAGATTTGATTACCTATTTAAACAATTTACACCTTATTGGAACCTCTCAAACTTTATTCTTCTTTGTGTTGTGTTTTATCAGGACATAGCCAATCATGGCTCTCCACAATTTCTTGTCCTTCATAGGTCTTAATAAATTTTCTCTTTTTGTTACTTATCCTAAAGTAAACCTTTTTATTTCTTTGGGACTTTTTTTATATATATATATATTCTATTTTTTTTCTCGTTGTCCCTTTTTTCTATTTTTTTTTTCTCGTTGTCCCTTTTTTCTATTTTTTTTTCTCGTTGTCTCTTTTTTCTATTTTTTTTTCTCGTTGTCCCTTTTTTCTATTTTTTTTTCTCGTTGTCCCTTTTTTCTATTTTTTTTCTCGTCGTCCCTTTTTTCTATTTTTTTTCTCGTCGTCCCTTTTTTCTATTTTTTTTCTCGTTGTCCCTTTTTTCTATTTTTTTTCTCGTTGTCCCTTTTTTCTATTTTTTTTCTCGTTGTCCCTTTTTTCTATTTTTTCTCTCGTTGTCCCTTTTTTTCTATTTTTTCTCTCGTTGTCCCTTTTTTCTATTTTTTCTCTCGTTGTCCCTTTTTTTCTATTTTTTCTCTCGTTGTCCCTTTTTTTCTATTTTTTCTCTCGTTGTCCCTTTTTTTCTATTTTTTCTCTCGTTGTCCCTTTTTTTCTATTTTTTCTCTCGTTGTCCCTTTTTTCTATTTTTTCTCTCGTTGTCCCTTTTTTTCTATTTTTTCTCTCGTTGGCTCCCTTTTTTTCTATTTTTTCTCTCGTTGGCTCCCTTTTTTTCTATTTTTTCTCTCGTTGGCTCCCTTTTTTTCTATTTTTTCTCTCGTTGGCTCCCTTTTTTTCTATTTTTTCTCTCGTTGGCTCCCTTTTTTTCTATTTTTTCTCTCGTTGGCTCCCTTTTTTTCTATTTTTTCTCTCGTTGGCTCCCTTTTTTTCTATTTTTTCTCTCGTTGGCTCCCTTTTTTTCTATTTTTTCTCTCGTTGGCTCCCTTTTTTTTTTTTTTTCTATATTCTCTCGTTTCTTATTAAAAAATAAAATGGTTACAGTTCTACACAAATACATTTTTTCCCCTACATCCTTCCCCTCCAAATCTTGTTAACATGGAAGTAGATAATAAACAGGTGAAATTCAATTTAACTCTAAACTTCTTTAACATTTACCTACTGTGAATGATTCACCCTCACCAAGTCATCAATCATGTCCTACACTGGATTTGCTTAATCATATTGGGGTTACACAGACTGATACCCTTCTCTAGTTGCAAAGTAGTTCAGTTGGATTCTTTCAGTGGATTTTAGTAATCAGGTTCACATATGTTGAATACAATCAGTTCATTTGACTCTGTATGTTCAATCCCTTCTTGAGACTAAGGGTTGGTGAAAGAGTCTGACAGAGCAACAATATGGGGTCTTCTGGCTTTTATTTTGCTTTGGACAAAACCTATATACTTTTTCTTTGTCGGTTTACTTAGTCAAGATGATAAATGGAATGGTTGTTACATCTCAGTAGCCAAAATGAAGTTGAAAATGACAAAACCTGATGAGGGCCGTTTTGTATGCAGCTTATATGGTTCAACGTCCCCACTATTTACCTTGAGCTCTTTTAATAAAATCCAAAGAATCAGCAATATTATTGGTCCTTATCTGGCATCTCTGCTTCAGTCACTTTCCTACTACCATAAAATTGCCTCCCTGTGTCTTTTCTATAAATACTCTCATGGTAATTGTTTGGATGAGCTTTATGGTACCTAGACTCTTTGAATTTAAGTGCAATACTAGACTGGTGTCAAGATCTCAATTTACAGTTGATCTAGCTAGATGTCACCATAAGATCTATGCTAACAGTTTCTTTTCTCACACTTCTCTCTTGTGGAAATCCTTTCCAGCTCCATGCTTTACAGCCAACTTTAATCTACAAAAATTTAAATGGAATATCGATTGCTATCTACTGTCCTCCTGATTACTTTTTCTCTCTTTCTGCTCATTATCAATGTTTCTGTTCCTAATTCTTTCACACCCTGTAGCCCCTTGTGTCTGCATGGGGTGATACAATTTAAAAAAAAAAAAAAGCTAATAACTGTTTAAAACCATAAGCAAAGTTCATTTATATTAGGTTTCAGATAAAACCTATCAAGAATTCTTCTGGTTATATTTAATTTCATTATTAGGTAGGATCATTTGTCTAGTCTGAATCCTTTCATTATTAGCTAGGATCATTTGTCTAGCCCGAATCCTTTCATTATTAGCTAGGATCATTTGTCTAGCCCGAACCCTTTCATTATTAGCTAGGATCATTTGTCTAGCCCGAACCCTTTCATTATTAGCTAGGATCATTTGTCTAGCCCGAACCCTTTCATTATTAGCTAGGATCATTTGTCTAGCCCGAACCCTTTCATTATTAGCTAGGATCATTTGTCTAGCCCGAACCCTTTCATTATTAGCTAGGATCATTTGTCTAGCCCGAACCCTTTCATTATTAGCTAGGATCATTTGTCTAGTCTGAATGCTTTCATTATTAGCTTGGATCATTTGTCTAGTCTGAATACTTTCATTATTAGCTTGGATCATTTGTCTAGTCTGAATACTTTCATTATTAGCTTGGATCATTTGTCTAGTCTGAATGATTTCATTATTAGCTTGGATCATTTGTCTAGTCTGAATGCTTTCATTATGAGCTAGGATCATTTGTCTAGTCTGAATACTTTCTGGACTAATTTTCAGTTTTTAACCATATCACTGCATTTACAAACATGGTCACTTTACTGCTCCTACATATGGTCAGATTCAGCTATTTGGCCACTTCATATTTGGGGTGGGGTCATACACAGGTCATAGCACCAATTCTTTCTTTTATTTGTCGCTCACTCTTCTCTTTGATTCTCTCTTAATTTCCTGGTAAGTGAAGAAAAAATTCACTTGTTACTTTTGAGTGAATTTTAAAAAAGTTGTTACTCAGCCACTTGTAAAACCTTACTACAGTGTGTTCTGCTTGATTATGCAAAGTTATTTTTTACCTAAAAATATCCAAGTTAAGCAATATATTCTGAAGAATAGGAGCTAAAGTGTTGTTGATACTATTTTATTATTTTGTCAATTATTTAAGTTGTCGAAATATACAAAACGTTCTTCTTTTTAATGATTTATGAACTTAAGCCCTAATTTAGTGTTCACTTTCATTATAAAACGAGAAAAACACATTTTATATTAAATTTTATTAATTGAATTGTGGTGCATATGACAATACATCGAGTGTTCTAAGTCCTACATTACATAATACATATGTATAGCATGTTAAACAAAACAAGTCTGTTAATGCGGCTACAAACACATGACATTCTCCATTCTTCAAAACCGTTATGAGGCGTCTGTCGACGTCAATGTTTCAATTTCGGAAGGTTTGATTGATCGGCAAGCACTTACAATTGCTTTCCACAGGACTTCTAAGCTGGTGAATTGCTTGTTTTCAGCATTAATCTGCCTCTTGACTATAGATCACAAATTTTCTATTGGATTTAAATCAGGGCTGTTTGGAGGCCATACCATTAAATTTTGCCCTTTGAACCCATAGTCTGAGAGCCAATTGGTGGTGCTTCTTGATGTATGCACTGGAGCATTATCCTGCTGAAATATCAACGATCTTCTTTTATGAATTGGTTGTTCATCAAGCCAGGGCAGGAAGGCATCTTCCAAAAGCCTGCAATATGCCTTTGAATTTAGCTTAAGCCCTTTGTGTACTTTGTGTGGGCCTATTAGTTCATTTCTGTGGATCCCAGACCAAAACATCACTCCTCTGCCACCCTGTTGCCGACGAATGCGTACTCCTGCTGGTCGACCATTTAACACCCATCCAGATGACCACTCATGAGGCCCATCAAGGGTAGCATGGCACTCATCGGTGAAAATCACATTGCTAAAATTGATCTTTATGTAACTGTGTGCCCATTCAACTCTTTTCATCTTGTTTGCTTTGCTCAATGGGGGCCTCTTGATGGGACTCTTCACTTTGGAAAGGTCGTGACTACCTCACAACGGGTAGTTTTACCAACTTTGGGCACTCCAGCACTTTCAAATATTTTTTTTACTAGTTTCATTCCGTTTCTTTGAGACTTCATATTTAATTTTACGAAGATCTCTGGCAGTCAACTTTCACAAATGCGATCGTTTAGGTGTCTTTCTGCGTGATTTACCACCTAAGACGAATACTTTGATTGTACGGTGGTCTCTATGTAACTTTTTTGAAATTTCTAGCATTGACAGACCACTTCCAAGCATGTGATTAATTTCAGCATGATCGTTTTCAGTAAGACACTTTTTTCTTACCCATATTGAGGATTTATATGGTGATTGCTTAATCAGACCGAACACTTGAAACTGTGCCTTTTTACATACTTTGAGAAAAACTGTTACTATACAACTTTTTTTCATTCACCATATTTACTTGTCTGAAAGTATAATTTAATCTGTAAGAAGCACCAAGTCTGAAAAAAACAGAATTTATTGACACATTAGATGAAAAATTTAATTAAATTTTAATTAAGCAGAACGCACTGTAGTACTATAGATTGGTTTTATCTTTTTACATATAAACACGGTCACTATTTACATTAACTGGACTATTGTCCTCATCTGTTGCCATATTTATTATGTTTCGGTCTTCTTCAGGTGGTTGGAATGTCAAACTGAAACCTTTATTTTGCTCACTGGGGTAGACTGTTCTAGTTCCATGTCTAATGGATGTCAGTTATCAGTTATCTCCTGTTAGTTCCTCTTAACCAGGTATTGAACTCACACTCTTTGGGTCCTGTCACTGATCTAACCAATGCCTTTATCCACTATGCCATGTGTCCTTGAGGACATCTGTGTATCAATTTCTGGGTATTATAAACCTAATGTCATCAGCAATCATTTTTTACCAGTGCTCATATTGCAAATTCTGCTGTGATCATTGCTTGATTTTTTTTATTTTTTATTTTATTTTTTTTTTTTTTGCAATAAATGCACTGGTAAAAAATGATTGTCACAGGTGCACAAATTGTCTAGTTCCAACAATTAGTATTAACCGGGTGTTTGTATACTCCCCATTTGCTAGGTTGGTATAACCACAAAATTGAAACACCTGGCTCAAAAATAGTCTATATAAATATGAGGTAAGATTAAGAATTAGAAAGTGAAACTTCACCCCAATTGAAGCATTACAGAGTGTTACTTCTCATTCTAATCTTCTTGTACACCATCATATATTTCCCTTCCCCCTACTGGGATTTGAATTAATCCAAAGTGACATTGAGTAAATGGTGTTTTCAGATATTTGTTTTTTTTTTTTTTTGTAAGTCACTCATTTTCTTTTTCTTTTTAGTCTCAAGCAAATGCCAGTTTGGGAAAAATAATAAAAGAAGCCATGTAGGGGAAATGCATTATTGGATATTATTTTCTAAACATACTTTTCATGAATGTAATTCCAAATGACTTCTAACTCTGTCGGGATTACATACGCAAATTTATTACATATTAGGTTGGTGCAAAAATAATGACGTAATAATGTCGTTTTTTGACATATTTTTTAACGTCAAAAAACGACATTATTACGTCATTATTTTTGCACCAACCTAATAGTTCTATATATTTGAAATTGCAGTAGCCTGGATCTCATTTTCAGTCAAGATTGTTTTAGGTGTTGCCATAGAAGGATATGACAACACCACCAAGAAATTCAAATTCAGATTGCATTGGCAAGACAAACATTTGAAAACTTGATGAAATTGTCACCTACAAAGTGCTAAAGGTTAAGCATACACACAAATACACATACACACATTTCTTTTTTTTTTCTTTTTTTTTTCTTTTTGGATCCAATGAAGCCTAGAATGGCAAGACATGTAATCCAATCTAGTTTCATTAAAACATTTTCTATTTGTCAAATTCCTTAAACTTTATTAGGAGTGTGTGTGTGTAATATATATATGTGTGTGTGTATGTTAACTATTTTATACACACTTCAAGATACTGTCTCCTGTGATGAAAGATGTTCTATTTAATGTGAGTGGTTTCTTTTCTATAACCTATATGAAATATTTTAACTTAATTAAATGCAGTGTTTGGTTAGTGTTATATACCATACCTATGAACACTAATGGGTATGTCCCAATCCTCATAAATATGTTGGACACTATTGTAAGTGGTGGGTAATATGCTGTCTAAGTAGTTCACCACTAACAGTGGTTTACCTACTTCATGCCACTAGTGAGTATTGTATTTTGTTGATGTTTATAAAAATTACCATTTCATTTCCATCCTCCATTTTGGTTATTCCTCATTCATTAACCCTTTCTAGGTTACAACAGTTAATGATTTTAAACTTTTTTTTACACATTAATTTGGGCTATAGATATAACTTTGGTCATAATGTTCTGAATATGGTGACACACATGGCAAGAAAGTTTTATGTTTCATTCTTGTTTATAATATGCACCATCAGTCTATATATATGGCAGAGAATGTTGGACAATCTCCCCACAGATGAAGAAGAAACTTGAGGCCACAAAAGAGTGGTTCTACAGAAGCATACTGAGAATTCTATGGAATAAACATGTTACTGAACTATTATGAAATATCTGTCTATATGGCAGAGAATGTTGGACAATCTTCTTGCAGATAAAGAATAAATTTGAGGCTACAGAAAAGTGGTTCTACCGAAGGATGCTAAGGGCTGATCATGTAAGCAATAAGGAAATTTTAAGGAAACTGGAAACCATGAAATATTGATGGGTACTGCTAATATATATCATGATATTTATTTTGTGAACTTGTGCAATCCAATTCCACAGGAAGGTGTGGTTGGTTAAATGAAATGTCAACTTTTTTTTTTTTTTTTTTTTTTTTTTTTTTTTTAGATGGTGTAAACCAGGGGTGGCCAAACCATGGCTTGCAAGCCACCTGCATCACTTTGACCTTTAATATGTGGTTCATGGAAATATGTTAGCTGAGCTCCTTTTTTTTTTTTTTTTTTTTTTTTTTTTATCAGAGTAAATAAGAAAAATTTCAAGCTTTATAATTATTTACTAGGTATGAATTGAGACCCCATTGGATTAAAACGTAAGTTAAATGTTCATGGTTAGTAAAAATATTTCAGAATTTAAATGCAAATTTCATGTCTCAAACATTTGAATTTTATCGTATCTGGCTCTTACATTAAGCAAATTTGTCCACTCCTGGTATAAACCATAACAAATAGCAAAGAAATACAAGATCTTTGGTTTTAAGAAATGAAAACAGATTCACCCAAAGATCTTGTTTCCATGTGGGTAACATTGTTGTTAGCAACTTCCTCATCAAAATTTCAACTGGTGAGTAAATATTTTGATAAGTTAAGACAAAGAAATTATTTTCATGGATTATTATATTTGTCTAGTGCTTTATTCATTTTAATTTGTTTATTATAACCAAATCAGCCTGAAGTCGTCCTGGTTATGATGATAAACTACATCTGTATCCATGGTAAGATGATAAACTACGTCCAACAGCAAGGCCTCTGATCAGGAGGCTTTGAGGAGCATGGGACCACCTCTTAATTGCTGGTGTTCCCAGGTCTACCCTGACCCGGGGTGGTAGCACCTGTTAGGGTCCCAGCTATAGGCAAATAGTTAACCCCGAAACTGAAGTAAAAAGCATTATAAAAGTGTAAAAATAGGTTTTAATATCAGAAATACTTTGTAAAAAATTATTACCAGAAATAAATTTTTGAATAAAAAACTATTACCAGCTATATGTTTTTGAGGAAAAAATAATATCACTAGCTATATGTTTTTGAGGAAAAAAATATTAACAGAAATAGATTTTTGATAAAACAAAAATATTACCAGGAAAAAAAAAGTTGTCAGTATTAAATGACCCTTTGAGGTTGATATGCAATAAAACAAAACAGACCAAACCAGCCTGAAGATCCAAATGGTCAAACTGCAGTAGTGAATGAATCTCTTTAAAAAGAAACATTCTGAGAATTGCTCTACAGTTTATGTATTGTTCACTTCTCTTTTTTTTTTTTTTTTTTTTTTTTTTTTTAAATTTGGCTTGAGCTGGTAAGTTTCAGGTTTTGCTCCATATTTTTTTTTTTTTTTTTTTTTTTTTTTTTTTAATCAACTTACCCCAAGCAGGGTGCTAGTAACACAAAGAGCTACATAGGCTACATATCCACTATTATACCTAGTTAGTCTAATATATTATTGTATTTGCTAGTGTTATGATCTTCCTAAACCAGATCTTCTGATTTTAAAATTTCCACCACTGGCTGGATGTGAACGCTCCAAAACCCAAGACCAAACTAAAAATTCCATCAAACATGCATCAGCTTTGCACACACCTTCTGCTTTCTTCAGAAAAAAAAACATACAATCCAGTTTTTAACCTAGTAGCACCCACTCCCACCTAAAGAAGTGAAATAAGAATTGGAGCCAATCTGAGCCTACAAAAGGACTTGAAAACCCATCAAAAAGACATCTTGGCAGTCAGTCAGTACAACAGCCAGGGTTCACATGCACACCAGGACGCCATCTATACACCCAAAAACATTTGGCCTCCTATCTCCAAGGATAATTCACCAAAGCCGGTCGCCGCAGTAAGTCACAACTCACCCTCCCTCTACTACTGTTAGCCACTGTGGACAGCTTTACTTATCTCTTTCTTTCAACGAACGACTTTCATACCACTTCATCATTCATTGTATCTTTTGTTAATACAATTATTTATTTCTTAAACCTCTGTTGTTTTTTGTTTCTACCATCATACGCTTAATATAACACTAGCTTTTGGGTGTGGCTCACAAGTGTATATTCTTAGTCACAAACTGTAACTGTATCTCAAGCCCTTCAGTTGAAATCTTTTGGTTTTCAGTCTCACATCCCAAAATACCTGCGTTTTGTCTAAAGCACAGGTATCTACATTGTTTTCTCTTGCAACTAAAAAGAAAAGGAATCTGGAGGCTGCTAAATATATTTATTTTGTTGATCATATCAAAGATAAACTGAGGTGATGATAAATGAATGCATATAGAAAACTATAACTGTATAGTAAATATAATCCTCTGTTTGAGCGTGTACCTGTGTTAGACTAAGCCCTCACTTAGTTATTTCAGATAGCTTCATTTTAGGTAATGGTTCATTAGCAATCAAGTTTCATTGTGAACGGCATGCCAGTGACAATACTTCTCTATCATCTTTGCCTTATGGCCACATGTTGAGACATTGGCTCCTGTACGATCTCTGAAGTTAAGCAAGATCAAGCTTGGTTAGTACATAGATGTGCTGTAAGCTTGGATGTGCGGGTGGTGTAATGGATAATGACTTGGAATTGTTTATCGGAGAGCCAAGTTCCAATTCCTGTTGAGTTTTTTATATTCACTTACGCACAAATACTTTTGGGGAAAGGTATAAATCCGCTTCTTATCCCCCCCCCCGCCCCCGCAGCTATGGATTAATTGATTTAGTGTATCACTAAACCGTTATAATCTCAAAAAGAAAAAAGAATTCTAAAGATATTTTCTGGCTTTAAATAACCTGCAAAGGTTTAATAAGCTCTAGAAAACAATCATTAATTTATCATCTGTGAATTGCCATGGCTTCTTGGAAAATACAGTGGAATGATTTCTCATTGTCTTCTCCATGTTTGAGAATTCAAAATTATCTTGGAATTTGTGGGGGCACAAGATACATCCGTATCCATGGTAAGATGATAAACTACGTCCAACAGCAAGGCCTCTGATCAGGGTTAGGATTTGTACTATTTCCACATGTACGATGGGGTACATAAAAAAACGTGATACCTGAGGTTTAAAATGATTTTTAAAAATGAAAAGCCTTTCAGGAAGCTTTTATTTTAGCTTTTATTTCAAGCTAATAGACTAAATATAATATTTCCAATAGACAAAATGCTTTGGTGTATTTCAAAACTAATTTAGATTGGCTAGAAGGTGTTTTCGTTTTGAAATTGTTATCCCGATGTAATTCTCTTGATTAAAAAAAAATCTTTCAAAAATATATTTTACTGAAACTTTATTTGAGGAATACTAGCTGATTTGAAACATTACTTAAATTTTAAAATATCACAGAATGCATTTTTTTAACACTGCAGTAGCTGTTTAAGGTGTTGAAAGTTTGATTGACAGATGGAAGTTTATTTTTTCTGCAGTGGATATGTCTGTAAAAATTACTTGAATTTAACACAAACATCTTTTTTTTTTTTTATAATTAACTATCCAGTAATCATAAAAATGTAGGAAAATATTCTCCATAATCTGTTTTTATTGACTTTTAGGTACTTTGGCTTTAAATTTACTATAGTTATCGCTTTATTTTCTGATAATGTCATGTATAGATATCTGTATTTACAAAAATCTGCATGTTTATACACACAAAAAAAATAAATTCTTTTTAAAATATTACTGTTTGATATTTGCTTTTATGATTAGTAAATACAGTTTTACTTAATAACAATATCAGCTAACCGCTACAAATTAATACAGAATTTTAAGATTTAAAACTTTATAAATTATTCTAATTAAAATTTTAAATAATGAAAATAATTCTTGTAAAGATTCATTATTCATCACAACAAATTGTTTTCTTAACATAATAGTGTCCATAATATCTTATTCATATAAGTAATTAAATGCTTTTCTAAATAAATAATGCAATTTTTATTTTTCAATTCAGAGCAGATTTTCAGTAACTAGGTGTCCTGTTTTACAAAGAAAAAAAATAAAGAATGCTTTAAATTCTGCAAGGAGTCCTGTAATAAACTAATATGAACATTAATACAAAAATTTAATTTCTCAAAATTAAATTAGTGGGAGTAACAGTTGTTAAAAAAAATCCCTTTTTACCAAGATATTCTAAAAAAAAGAAACCTTTCTAAAATAATTTAATTTGTTTATGAATAAATCCTGAAAGTTTAATTAAAATCCAATAATTATTTGATTTTTGCAAGAATTTCCAAATGTTTTTCACCACGATGCTAAAATTTCATATACTTATCTTAGGTCCCCCTGATGATGCAAGAAAATATTTTTAACCAAAATTTCAAACCTTCTAAAAAAAAAAAAAAAAAAAAAAAAAACAAAACTTTGGGTCTTTTCTCTTAATAGTAAAAAAGATTTTGATGATAAAACTTTTACTAAGTTTGGGACATTTTTTCATTATGACATGCTAATATTTTAGCAAATCAGTGGAGGTTCCTATAAAAAAGCCTTTTGTTTTATAAAAAGATACCTTTTCTCCTAAAATTCTGATCATTGATAATTTGTCAGATTTTGGGAACTGAGTGAGACGGAAATTTTCACCTCCTTTTTATTAGTGCTAAGTGGACACAAATAGCTTCATCTAGAATTCAAATTGTCATTTCAGTTTTCATGCTAAGATTAAAAGGTGTATAATGTACACAAGTAAAAGTTTACAGAATCCTACAAGTTTTGTTTTTTTTTTTTTTTTTTTGTTTTTTTTGTTAGTTTTTTTTAGTTAGCTTTTTTTTTAGTTAGTTTTTTTGTTTTTTTAGTTAGTTGTTTTTTTTTGGTATTTCTTATCTCTTTGACAGACTCTAATGGTACTGAGGTGTTTTTTTCATGCATGACTGACTAACATATTCTTCTATATTTTCTGGAAAGGTTGTTATATCATTAACCTTTCATCCCCTTCCCCAGTCTCTTGAACAGGAATAGAGGTTTAATATTGGGTTTCTGGTTTCTTCTAAATTCTACTTCAGTTCAAGGCTTCTAACATCTCCTCCTAAACTCTGAAATTTATACTATTATTGTTTCTAGTTACTTCTAAAGTCTTTTTCTTCTTTTTCAATTCCAGTAGCCCTTTGCATTTTAGTGCCATTATCACCTTGCTTGGAGTGAATGGATTAAAAGAAATGAAAATCTAGTTCTTACAACAAATATACATACATACACACATGGTAGAAAATGATGTGTAATTTTTTTTATGTACGGGGAAAAATGTGAGGAAAACTAATGAGAAATTGAGGAAAAACAAAAAAATATCATGACATACATTTTGTAATATATATATATATATATATATATATATATATATATATATATGGCGGCATAGCAGCTCCAATTGAGGAATCTGAGAGCCAAGTACAAATTCCAATTGAATCCATTACATTCACTTATGTGCTAATGCCTGTGAGAAAGGTATGAATTCTTCTCCCCCCCCCCCCAGCTATGGGTAAATAGCAAGACAGACTGGGTTCTATAGCCTTGGATAGCAACTGGTCTGGAAGAAGGACAACTCTGAATTCAAAATTTGCAGAGGGCTGTTTGAGGACCTTGTGGCACATGGTGTACCAGGTCTCTGTATTCGGCTCTTCAAGAAGTGTAGTTGGTTCTGCATAAAACCTTCACCACTATGATCAAATCATATGTGCAGGTTGTCTGGCTATTGGTTCCTAGAAATTGAGTTGCCTGACCCTCATATGTCCTAAAAGAGTCCAGGTAGGCACAGGTCACCAGCCTGCATTGATCAACAATTGGAGAGTCCATGATATATTGCTTAAAAGCTGCCTGATAGGGTGGCATTTAAGTTAGCCCCTGTGGAGGGCTCTTGATTGTTCCTTTATCACAGTAGGTAGGGAGGAGTAGATGTGATTGGCAATGATAAACTACAGAAGAACTCAAAATTGATTGCTGTATTTAAGTATTGGATTAATATTTAAGCTTAACCTTTAAAAGTTCAACAATAATTCTTCTGCTGCAACTTAATTTAAAGATAATTTCATATACATAGGTTCTTACTTTCCATACAAACAATTAATTTTATTTAATGGGTGACTTTCATTGGATTTTGCAAATGATTTTGATTATACCCAACTTTATTTCCAAGTTATAAAAAAAACTTGAGAATCCAAAATTTCAGGATTTCAGGTCTGGATCCAGCCCAGAATGTTTTTAATTTGCTCATAGTCGACTTGATTTCAAAATGGTATATTTTAGGCTACTGTCTCTAGGAGTAAAGCTGAAGAATTGTGACACACTGACATTCACATTTATTACTTACATTTATTTATTTATATATATATATATATATATATATATATATATATATATATATAAAAAACTTTGAACAATTTGCATTGTTATTATTTTTTATATTTTAAGACATTTTAATATTTGCTAGCAGACATCTAAAAGAGCATTCATTATATTACACCACCCCAAAAAATGGTGTTAAGGCAATAGTCAACCTAAAACTGTTCTGGGTATCATCATGGTACTCCTTTTAGGTGTAATTTTATTTTGTAAAAAAATATATAAATTTCTCTAGTAAAATTTAATAACTTCTGTTATATCACAGGTTAGATAATCAGATGCAAATAGTTTGATAATGATAAATTTTGACTTTTACTTACATCACTATCTGCTATATCACTTTATATGCACACACACACACATATATATATATATATATATATATATATATACACACACACACACACAGGGTGGCAATAAAGTCATTATACAGTTACTTACAATAACAAGACAAAGTAACTAATCAACAGCCCAGAAATTTATTATTAAAATGGTTCTGGTTAATAACAATAAAAAAAACTATGGTGAACAATAATAAATTAGCGATAATGTTCGAACTGCAAGCCATCTGCTTCAGTGCTTTGCTTTTTTATTATAAGTTACTGTATAGTGACTTCATTGTCACTGCGTACATAATATATACATATATATAGGAGGCACTGTGGATAATGGCTTGGGATGAGGAATTGGAGAGCCGAGTTCGAATTCCACTTGAATCCATTACATCCACTTATGTGCCAATACCCTTGGGAAAGGTATTAATCCTCTTTTTCTCCCTCCAGCTATGGTTAAAAAGCAGGACAAACTTGATGGCAACTGGTCTAGGAGAAGGATGTTGTTTGAGAACCTTGTGGCACATGGTGCACCAGGTCTCTGAATTCGGCTCTTCAAAAAGTGTGGATGGTTCTGAACAAAGCCTTCACTACTATATGTCCTGGTGTCAGATTTTCAGTTCCTATTATGTTGAATATGATGAGGGAGTCCACTATATATATATATATATATATATATATATATATATATATATGACATCTAACGTAGACCTGTTTAACAGGTATAATATTGGTGGAATAGAGACTTTTATCATACAGCCTCAGTTACAGTGGACTGGGCATGTCTTGAGAATGTCTGATGACAGGATATCCAAGATCCTAATGTATGGCCGGTTAGATCAGGGCTACAGAAATGTAGGAATGCCCATGGTTAAGATACAAAGACAAGATGAAAAGCAACTTGTCAGCACTCAATATATCACATAACACCCTTGAGCGGGTAGAATGGAGATCAACATGTTTTAGTGGACTTAGCAATTTTCAATCTTCTTGTCTGAATTATCTTCAAGAAGTGAGAGCAAGATCTAAAAGATCTGCCAATCTAACAGTGATCTCATCTCACAATCCTCACACTTGCTCCATATGTGGCCCCCTTTGTAGATCACTAGCAGGTCAAATGCCACTTAAGATTATCGCACAAACTTTCATAACTGAATCAATAAGCTCTCAGATCCTCATATGTTGAAACCGACAGGAGAGTCCATTATAATTATTATTTTTTATATATATATATATATATATATATATGAGAGAGAGGGATGATTTAGTTCATTTAAATGTATTATTTACAATAACAGTATGGATTTCAAATGAGAAATGCACATTACCACTCAGTTCTTAATGCAGTTAGTGTTTGTAATCATCTTATCAATATTTCAATTTTCATTGGATACTTGATAAAACTGCCTTGAAAATAAAGATATGTTTTATATAAAAAATTACTCTAACTTTATGTATAAGTGTGTTTGTTGAAACACCACTTCTTGTATGATTTCCAAAGTTAAGCAATGTCAAGACTGGTTAGTACCTAGACAAGTGACTGCTTTGGTATACAAATTGGTATAATGGATGTCTCAAAACTGGAATTTGGAGAGCTGAGTTCCAATTGTGTTTGTCATATTTCTATTACACACAAATACTCTTGGGAAATGTATGAATCTACCTCTTCTTACCCCAGCTATGGATTAATTAGTAGGACTTGCATCAGTAAATCATTGTTCTGTCAAAAAAAATCCTTACAATGTAGAAATATTTTCTGGTTACAAATAACATGCAAATGATTCATAAGCCGTTAAAAAAAGAAACAAATCATTCAATTAATAAGTGTCTAAGTCAGACAAGAAGGATAATTGTTAATAAAGTTCTTAATTGGAATAGCTGCCTATTTAATTTCCATCAAAGTTAGTGTTTCTCATGTTTAAAGATAATTAGTGAAATTGTCATTCAGGATAATTTCATTATGCCTAATCTTTAGGCATGTTAATTATGTTGGGTGTACCCCACAGCTATGTATTTTTTATTTATATATATATATATATATATATATATATATATATATATATATAAATTCATTTGCAAGCCAACTCTCACCATTAGGAGGGTGCCAGTGCTATTAATGTGGTGTACAGAGCAGTTTCAATATATAGTAATATAAGATAGTTCCTCTTAAGGTATAACACTGACAGTCTCTATAGAGTGTTGATTTTTATGTCCACATGCTCTATCTGTTAGATATTTAAACACTCTTCCATCATGTGTGTGTGTGTGTGTGTGTGTGTGTGTAATTATATATGTATAGTATATTAAAACATGTAAAAATTGCTACACAATTGCAGTCGTTTTTTCCTATTTTCCTAAAAAAGTTATAAGGCTTTTAAATTAAATATACAAACATTGGAATTGTACTCTGTTCGTTCTCATCTTACCTGGATGGATATATATATATATATATATATATATATATATGTGTGTGTGGTTGATTGAACATAAGTGAACAGAAAGGGGTGGTGGGTCTCCCAGCCAGTATCCATATAATGAAACATAGTGTATAAGGGTCTGTTTTCCATAGCCAGAACTTGGTGAGAAGTCAGAAGTTTGCTTTCTTGTAGCAGGAGGAAGACATTGCTGATTGAGAAATCTTTTTTATTTTTTTTATTTTTTTTGCTACTTCCTGACCCAATAAATGTCTTGAAAAGCAGTCGTCATTATTTCTTTGATGGTGATCACAGCCATAATCAAGACAAATCTGGGGAACATAGTGAGAGCTGGTGTATTCGCATGCAGCCAACCTTGGATGTCATCACACATGGCTGACCATTGGCTTAACACTTTTTTTTTTTTTTTTTTTTTTTATGATACTCAAACTCTGCTGTTAGGCATTCGGCACTATTGTGTGTCTCATTAGAACTCCTTTAGGAGTAATTTTATTTTGTAAAAATATATATAAATTTCTATAGTAAAATTTAATAACTCCTGTTAGGTCGTAGGTTGCATAATCAGCTAGTTTATTGATAATGGTAAATTTTGACTTCTATGTAAATAAGTGTGTCACGCTTTTTCAACTTTACTGCTATAGGCCGTAACCCAATATATCATACCATTTTGGAATCAGGCTGACTCTGTGAGCAAATTAAAAGCATTTCGGGCCAGATCCAGACCTACAAACTTAAATTGTCACCTTGTTGGTTGTAGCTGTAAAATATGCTGACTGCACCTCTGCAGGGATTAAGTCCCTCAAAGAGGCCACCTTTTTGCTCTGAGTGGTGACCTGTGATATCTGAGGACAGACTCCTGGTAGCTGAGCAGCTGATGACTATGTAACTAAAAGGCCATTAGCTGCAACACTCCATTTTGGCCCTTACTTGGACTAGACAGGTGGTCCGATCTGATCAATCAGCTGGTTATTCCAAGCTCAATTGTATATAATCCACACCAAATCTGTAACTAACAGCTCACGCTCTCCCCAGCCCTCCCCACCATCACTAATACTCGCTCCCAAATATATGATGGAAAGTGGTGGCTGAGGGTTAATCAGTTTGGAAGATAAGGAATTGATATGGCGGCAAAACCCAAAACAATCCATAATACTTGGATATGAGGAAATCAAACGACTCTCTACAGATTACAATCTAAACTTAGTTTGCTTACAGGAGATCTTTCTTAAAGAAACCGATAACATCTCCTTTAAAGGATATGAAATTTAGTACGAAATTAATGTATCAACAATAGAGAACAGGCCAAGTAGGGGTACTTAAATATTGGTTAAAAAAATCAATAACCCATGAAAAACTAAACTTAAACATAAATCTACAGATCATGACAGTAAAAGCTTCAATTCATTGAACAATAACTAATATGTTCTATTTATGTTCCCCCAGAATAAGACTGAAATAGAAAGTCTAATTAGACAACTCCCCACCCCATTTTTACTAATGGGAGATTTTAACGCACACAGCAAAATATACAGCTGTAGGGGCCCCGAATCGATCTGATAAAATTATAGTCTCTCTATTAGATTTGTCTGATTTATGTATCCTTAATAACCAAATGCATATGTATTTACACCCAGGTACCAGATCAACATCAGCCATTGACCCAAGCATATGCTTCTCATCAATTTTTATGGAATTTCCATGGAAAGTTCATGATGACCAATGTGGTAGTGACCATTTGCCTATTTTCCTAAATATAAGCAAACCTATACCAAAAGACAGAAATCCAAAATGGCAACTACATAAAGTGAATTGGCTAAAATTTAATGAGCTCTGCTCATCCAAAATCAACTTGGAAATTCTCAATGAATCTGAATCAATATTCTCCTTTACGAACATAGTAACACGAATAGCAAGACAAACAATACCCAAATCTTCCTTTAAACTGCATAACAAATCAAAACCTTGGTTCAAAGCAGAATGCAGAGAAGCAGTTAGAACCAAGAAAAAAATGCTAAGGATATTCTTGCACAACACAACCGCAATCGACTTGCACAACGCAACCTACAAGCAAGCAAAAGCATGCTATATAATAAAAAGATCCCAAAGAGAAACTTGGAAAAACTACATTTCCAAATTAAACAACAAAACTCGAATAAATAAAACATGAGAAATAATAAGGAAAATTAATGGAAGAACATCACAAATTGCAACGGTTCCATTTAACCAAAACAAAATGGAGAAAAAATGCTCTGGAAAAAAAAAAGAAATAGCTTACCTAATAGTAACAGAATTTCAAAGAAACTCCTTAACAAATCACTACACTCCCAAATTTCAAAAATATAAAAATATTATGGAACAAGAAAAACTTGTGTTCACCTCAAGCAATAAAGAAGAATACAATATTCTCTTTACTATGACAGAACTAAAAGACTCCATAAACAAAAGTAAAAACTCTGCAACTGGCCTTGATTAAATACATTACCAATTTTTTAAAAATCTACCAGAAGACTCTTTTAATACTAATCAAAATCCTTAATGGTGTTCAGACAAATTTCCAGTAATATGGCTGGAGTCTATCATCACTCCAATTCTTAAACCTGGCAAAGACCATTCCAACCCAACAAATTGCAGACTCATTGCACTAACAAGTTGTATTTGCAAAACAATGGAAAGAATGGTAAATTCTTGACTGATGTGTTACTTGGAGAGAAACAATATCTTATCTAGTTACCAAAGTGGATTCTGTAAACACCAAGGAACCAATGATCAACTTGTATGGTTAGTTTTTTGTTCGTGATGGCCTGGTTTGAGGTTTCCATGTGGTATCAATATTCTTCAACATTGAAAGATTCTATGGTATCACATGGAAGTATGGTATATTAAAAGACATGCACAGGATGTAAATAAAAGGAAGAATGGCTATATTCATCCAAAATTTCCTGTCAAACCGAAAATTTAGAGTATGAAATGGTAACACAATATCACACATGAACAGGAGGCAGGGGTACCTCAAGGGAGTATTTTATCAGTTACACTATTCTAAAAATAAATAGTATTATTAAAACCATTAATACAGGAATTGAAAAATGCCTATATGTAAATTTCTCAATATCATACTAATCACCAAACATGCCTTACCTTGAAAGATATCTACAAACATGTTTAAACAAGATAGAAAGATGGACAAATGGAAACTGATTCTGTTTCTCCAAAACAAAAACTGTATACATTTCTGCAAAAAACTAGCTTCTCACCTCAATCCAGAATTAAAATTGAATGGACACATAATTCCCAAGTCCAACAAATAAAATATCTAGAAATCTTACTAAATATCAAACTAAACTTCAAAGCACACATTGACTACCTTAAGCAAAAATGCCAAAAGGCTTTGAAGCTTCTAAAAGTAATATCAAAACTTGATTGAGGTGCTGACCAAAAAGTAATGCTCAGAATATATAGATCACATATCGGACTTGTTGTGGCCTGTTAGGGGCCAGAAAGAAAGACATGGAAGAAGGTAAGTTGAACAAATGTATTGAAATAACAGAACATATATAAAAAATACGATCGTTATTAGTCAGCAGATAGAAATGTCCATCTGAACTGTCAGGTTACACTGCATTCCAACTGGCCTCTCTAGGAAGTCTTGCAGGTTAGTATTTATGAGTTCATTTTAATGAAGATAAGTCACCATAACGAGATAAAAATTATTTACAGTGCTGCATGTAAGTCCTATCTTGAAAAACTACAAACTAAACAAAATCAAGGCTTGAGATTAAGTCTTGAAGCCTTCCAGACTTCAGCCATACATAGTCTCTATATAGAAGCCAATGAACCACTGTTATCTCTGAGAAAGGAAAAATTATCCCTCCAATATGCACTATAGCTGCAATCTAACCCAAATAACCCAGCAGGCCAAACAATCTATGAATCTCAATATACCCAGTTCTATAGAACAACAATCCAACAGCCATCCGTTCATTTGGTCTTCGAATCAAAGAAGCAGTAGAACAAATAAACAAAGATCTTGATAATGTTAAACCAATCACAATAAAGAAGGTACCTTTATAGTCAATTTCCAAACCTCACATAGACCTTACATTGGCACATAAAAAAAAGATGCAACCAAGAAAAGCATGTACAGAGAAATAAGAGACGAGTATCGTGACTATAGACCATTCTAAAGAGATGGATAAAAAATCCAAGATAGAATAGGTGCAGCAGACACATACAGGTAAATTCATAAACAAACCAAGCTACCAAATAATGCATCCATTTGTACGGTGGAACTATTAGGTTGGTGCAAAAATAATGTCGGTTTTTGACGTTAAAAATACATCAAAAACCGACATTATTTTTGCACCAACGTAATACAAGCCATAAAAATGGCATTTAAAATGATAGAAGATTCAAAAGATAGAGAATCTGATAAGATTATAAATTTCCTATCTAGTTTAACAGCAATTAAAGAAAACACATCCCTATATTCAAGAAATCCTAGAAGCTTAATAAAGCACAAAACAATAATCTTGGCCTCGATTTCTAGCCATATAAGCATTAAAGGAAATCATGAAGCCGAAACTCTGGCAAAAGACGCAGTGGAAATGGAAATAACCAATATCGAACACCCCTATACAGATTATAAAAACAAAATTACTTATCAAGAGAAAATGGCAAGCAATTTGGAACATGGTCCCAAACAATAAACTACATTATTAGGTTGTTGCAAAAATAATGTCGTTTTCTCACATAGTAATATATGTGAGAAAACGACATTATTTTTGCACTAACATAATAACATCAGCTGACAATAAGAAAGGGAAATGTAGAACCATTAGCTGATCTCGGACAAGATATAGTGCTCAACAGAATAAGAATTGGACACACACTTGACGCACAAATACATGCTCAAGGCAGAAGCTATACCTCTGTGTACTCACTGCAACCAATTTCTCACAGACAAACCTATCTTGATAGAATGTAAGAAGTACAAAAAAAAAAAATGTAGCAACCAATCTCAAAATCTTAACATGCTCTTCAAAAATGTACCTATTGCCCAAATAATAGGATATCTGAAGAAAAGGAAATACTTCTATAGAAAATAGAGCAAGTGTGTTGAATCATACAACTTATGTTTTAAAATACTCCTAAACTATGCAATTTGTGATATTTTGGAAACAATTTAAAAAAACCTCACAACCACTTGAAATGTTCTGAAATATTCCTGAATAAAAAATAAAAATCCAGTTTCAGCATTAAATCATCCACAGAGGTTGATATGCTGGTAAAAACAAGCCAACGATCAATCCATTTATTTTAAAATTGTGGATTCCCAAGTTTTCATTGCTGCAATTTTTAACATGGTTTTTTGCTATAAATTCTTTGTACAATAATTTTTATAACTTGGAAATAAATTTAGGAATAACTGAAATTAAGTGGGAAATCCATCAAAAGTCATCCATGAAATAAAAATATTGTTTGTACAGAAATCAAATTATCTTTAAGTGGTGGCAGAAGAATTATTGTTGAAGTCTTAAAAGGTAAACTTAAATATTAATGTAATTCTTAAATACAGCAATCGATTTTGAGTTCTTCTGTAGTTTATTGTTGCCTATCACATATGGCAGCATTATGCCTTGCAAAAAGCAATCTCCTCCAACAAAGGACCAGATTGCAATCAAAAAAGCCAAGGCTGCAGCGAGGAAAAGAAAGTCTGGTGCAAATGAAAACTCGGATCAAACGGCAATAAGGAGAGCTTCCAATGCTGAGAATATACAAAAACGTAGGGATCCTCAAGCTCCTGACCAAGGCCCAATCAAGAGCCATTCACATGAGCTAGCTTAAATTTTAAGCTAGTTTACTCATATACCATTCACTTAGATATCTTTCACTATCTTCTATATCACTTTAAAGAGAATGAAAGTTTAGACATACTTGTTCAATAAATCCAACCTCTATATAAAAATTTTCATATAATAATAATAATAATAATGATGATGATATTTAATACAATTCTATAGTAAAAATAATATTCTCTTCTGGTCCTTTTGCACATGAGTAGAGGTTGATGCCTTGTTTTGGGTTTCTGGTTTTTGCTAAATTCTACTTCTCTATATTTCCAACATCTCCAGGTAAACTCTGAAATTATTTATTTACTATTTATTCTTTATTTTTTTTCAATAGGAGTAGACAGGTTCACACTCCTCCCAACTCCTTTTGAACAGGAGTAGAGATTTATTTCGTTTCCAGTTCCTTCTAAATTCTACTTCAACTCTATATTTTTAATGTCTCTGCCTAAACTCTGCGTAATATTTATTTACAACCATTTCACGTTCCTTCCTGATCTTTTCTACATTCGCTGGTTCCCAGACTTCATGAATTCAAGCACCCTATGAGGCTGGCATCCCGCTCTCACCCTTTCACTGTCGAAACTACTAAATGTAGCCATCTCTTCTACTCCAATAGCTTCATGTCTCGCACCTCTCGCCTGTGGAACTCCCTTCCCTATTCCAGTTTCCCCTGAGAGCTATAATCTCCAACTATTCAAATGTAATGTCAATTGACATCTCCAGTTGCCTTGATCTATCCACTATCCTTCTCCTCATCCTTTCCTCTATCACTCCTATCTGATCTTGCTCCAAATCTTCTGTAACCCCTTGCGTTCTAGTGGCTTCCCACCTTGCTTGGGGTGAAACACTTAAAAAAAAAAAAAAAAAAAAAAAAAAAAAAAATTGGAGTAGGTTTATCTCTTGCTTCCTGTTTAGGATTTGGTTTTGGATTTATTCTAAAGTTTTTTCCTTCTCTTTCACTTCCAGTAGCCTCCTGTGTCTTAGTGGCATTATCACCTTGCTTACGGTAACATGATTAAAAAAGAAAAAGAATTTCAAAGGAATATATTTGGTATGTGGCATTGAAATCTGAAAGCACATTGGAATAGCAAAAGACGACTTCCAAAAAATAAAAGTATTAAGAAATAGGAAAATTTAATGAGAAACAAAGAAAAGAAGGCTGAACTGCTACATAATATCAGTCCTTCTATATGGTAATAGATACTGAACAGTTTCCTCACAGATGAAGAGAAGAAATGTGGCAATAGATTTAATTCTATAGGAGACTGTGAGAATACCATGGACTGAACATGTAATCAACGAGGAGGATAAATTGTCATCCGAATTATACAAAAATGAAAATAACACTTGCATCTCATTTTAACAGGTATATTTACCAATCATGGCCTCCAGACAACTTTAGAATCTCCTGTAACTGTTTTGGACAGTCTCTTTGTTTAATGGTGAATGCTGCCATAATTCTTATCTTTGGTGTTAGGAGTTTTGTTGGTCTCTTGTTCAACTGTGCCCCACACATAATAATCAAGAGGTTGCAGTCTGGGGATTTAGGTGTCTAGATGTAAGGTATGATGTAGTCGCAGAAATCATCTGACAGTCATGATGGGGTTCTCCTACTTGTGTGGCATGGTGCAGAGACCAGTTGCCAGACACAGGCTTTAGCAGCAGGCACCCTCTTGACACAGGGCAGCACTACCTCCTCAAAGCAGGCTTCCATGTTGAGTTTGAGGCCCTCATTAACAAATTCAGAACAGAGTGAGTTTCCCAAGCTGCCATACCTTTGTAATCACCATTAGACTCGTCCAACTCTTTTCTAATCCTCTAAAAATGCTCTAAAATGTTTGTATTGGAGCTTCCAATGCAATGCCAAGCAGTACAGCATGCTGTGCCAAATTTCTGGCAAAGTGAATTGCATCTTGGTGCTCTTTTTCTCACATATGTTGCCCAACTGACCCTACTATACTGTGCAGTTGACAAAATCAAAACCAAACAATGCCCATGGACAAAATTAAAAATATAAAATGGCAACAATTTACTCATTGTACCTTGTATAAATGGCTTGTTAGATTGTAAAATCCGATTCACTTTTTTTAAACATTTTTTTTTTCTGATATCTAAACAAAAAAGAAAAATTAAATTTTATTATTTAAATATTTTTTTCTTTCTTCCACAGAATGAAAAAAAGAAATTTGAGCGAAACTCCTTGGAGTGGACGTCAAACCTAAGTGACAGTTTCTTTTTCCTAAATCAAATACAATCATCTGGATTTTGATTGGAAAATTGTCATTTCAACTTCTAATCAAAGATGGCTACAGAGGCACAAAGAACTCGGAAAAATCTCTCCAAGAAACACTTTTGTTACATCAACTCTGCCTTCAGAGTGTGGGGAGCCATTACTCTTATTGGTAACGTATTCTCTTTTTATAATGGTTTCTTTTGATGGTTTTGAAATTCCAATAGACATTTCAGATATTTGTTTAATTATGGCTCCACCTTTAACAGAAGATGATATATTTATTGCGGCAAACGCCCAAGGCAGAACAAAACAGAATCTACAAGCAGGAGGAGTTCTCTGTTGGGCATTCAAATTGAATTCTTTCTTTCAGCTGTAACAATTTGAAATAAACTGTTACTGGGCAAAATGTTACAATGATTAGTATTCAATGTACATATTTTTTATTTTACTTTTTTTTTTTTTTTTTTTTTAGATGAAGTACTATTTCACTGAAGAGGCACGATGGAGTAATGGTTAGCGGCTTGGATTGAGGAATCGGAAAGCCGAGTTTGAATTCCAGTTGAATCTCTATTACATTCATTAAGACCTTCAGGAAAAGTATGAATCCTCTTCTTCCCCCACAGCTATGGTTAAATAGCAAGATAGACTGGAATACATAGCCTTGGATGGCAACTGGTTTACCGCAGAAAAAAAATGGCAACCTTTGCAGGAAAAAATCTGTCTCGTCAGTGATGAATCAAAAGATACATGATAGCCTAAGTGTGTATCATGTTTGGCACATAACTGACCTGACTGTTTAATTCTTTCTTATTTCTCTTGCTACTTTATACATAATAATTGTGTGAATTTCTTAGATGAAGCATTGCCATTATTATTAATGTTTAACTCTTTCGTCTTTCTCTTGCTTTTTTATGTTTAGTAGTAGTAGTAGTATTATGTGAATTTCTTAGATGAAGCATTGCTATTATTAATTTTTGACTAGTCTTTCTTTCATCTTATTTTTCATGTTTCTTTACACCTAGTAGTAAAATTGTTAAGTTGTGTGATTTTCTTATTAATTATTATTATTAATTATCTATTATTAATTTTTGACTCATCTTTCTTGGATCTTATTTCACTTGCTTCTTTACACCTAGTAGTAGTAAAGTTGAGTGAATTTCTTAGATGAAGCATTCCCATTATTATTAATTTTTGACTAGTCTTTCTTTCATCTTATTTTTCATGCTTCTTTACACCTAGTAGTAAAATTGTCATTTTCTTAGGTGAAACATTTTCATTATTATTAATTTTTGACTAATCTTTCATCTTATTTCTCTTGCTTCTTTACACCTAGAGTTGTGTGAATTTCTTAGATGAAACATTATTATTTTTTGAGTCATATTTATTTCATCTTATTTCTCTTACTTCTTCAACCTTTTGGAGGTGATTTTGTTTGCAAAGCAAAAATTTTATCTTTTCACTACAAATGATTCAGATGAATGAATGATAGTGTGTTTCTATTTTGCAGTTGTGTTGTCATATCCTGCTATGGCAATGGAAAATAAATATGATTGAAATTAAGTAGCCTTGAAAAACAAAGCAGTGAAAAGGAAAATAGTGAATAATGTAGTGTGCTAAAAGTTATGGCTTATGGCCATATCTCATTGAAACACCAGTTCTCAAACAATCACCAATATTAAGAAATGGCTTGCCTGGTCAGTACATTGATGGGTGACTGCTTGGGAATATGTTCTGTAAACTTGGATGCATAGGTGTTGTAATGGATAACAGCTTGGAATTGGAAATTGGAGAGCCAAGTTCCAGTTCCAGTCAGGTTCATTATATTCACTTGGGAAAGATAGATATGAATCCATGTCTTCTCCCAGATATGGGTTAATTAGTAAAGCTTCTATCAGTAAATTATCTCCCAAAAATTATTGTGATCTAAAAATATTTTCTGGCTTTCAATAGCCTACAAAAGGTTGAAAAAAAAACAAATCAATTTTGCTTTTTTATTATCATTAGTAGTCGTCTTAAGTGGTGTGAATTTCTTTGATGAATCATTTTCATTAATTTTTTTACTTTTATCTTATTTCTCTTTGGTATAACATGGAGTAGATGTAGTCAATCTTTTTTAAGTTGAATTTGTAAATTGCTTGACTGTTTTTTCTACATTTCAACAATTTGTGATTGTCTATGCTGGAGGCAAGGTGATATCAAGTACTGGGTGAGGGATCCTTTTCCTTTTACCATCCCAGCTCCACCTTTTTCTTGTTGGTTAGCCAAGCAACATATTGTATATTTTATAAATACAATTTAATTACATAATGTGTTTTTTTTTTTTTTTGTTTTTTTTTTAGATGTACAGTGAGTCTGTAAGAGTTAGCTCCTCCTTAGCTAATTAACCCTTCAACAGGGGTCTCTCTCCCCTGGCTATAAATATTCGCTGACCCTTTGCCTTGATCTCTTTTTCCCTCAGGCCTTCGGGCTGCCATCTTGAGATAAATCTTTTTTTCCTCAGGCCTTCGGCCTTATACCAACTCACAGATGTGAACTCTCATAGATACATGTTTCCCAAATGCTCAGAACACGCTAAGAACAATACACGTACATACGAACACTCACCACAACACACACACACACACAAACATAATATTCACCACACGCACTCTGTCCATGTAACTTATAACCTTTCTTGTTGTTAATACATATATTTGTTTACATATATTTATCGGTCTTGTGTTTGTTTGTTTTTTGCCTTCTTTGGACTTAATTAAAGTCCAACTTTCTCATGTAATTGGACCGGCTAGCAGGAAAATATTAACCCATGTGTACTCATCTACTTCTACTCAACATCGCCGACACGGTCCACTACAAGTCTTCTCTTCTGTGGGCTCTGTCCCTTCAGGATGTGGGTGTCATGTCTTTACAATTTCCTGTCTTTTGTAACTCTTAGCAAATATTGTCTTTTTGCTATCTCTCCTAAACCCTGTTCTGCCAGCCATTTATACAAGCTGTTTCTTTGACACTCTTGCTTTCAATATGTCCTGTGAGTGTCAAATTTTCTAAGCCCTCTTTCCTCATGTGCCCAAGAAATTTCAACTCCCTCTTTCTGATACTACATATAAGTGTCCTTTTTGTTTCCATTTTCTTTAAAACTTTGTTGTTGCTAATAGGTCAATAGAAATGATGAATTTGAGAAAGAAATGGGTCTTTGATCTGGAAGGTCAAATAAAGTGATTGCTCAATGTCGAAGGCAAAAGACAAAGATAAACTCAGAAATTCATCCAATATAGGGCTCAAGAGCCACTCCTAGTTGACATTTAATGAATGAGGTTTTTAAGAGGTAGGTTTATGAGGATAGATAGCAATTAACCCTTGACTTGAAGTGGTTAATATTGTATTTTTCAAGGAAACATCTGTGGGAGTTAGTTTCACAAAGAGACAATTCTTGGATGGAAAGCAGGCAGTCTGAGTGGAAGTTCCTCTTTACAAATGAAAGACGGAGGTGAGGTAGATGATTCAACTTCATGGATATAGCATGGCGAGTTTTAGCTGTAAAGGCGTGAACTGGGGGGAAGTAAAGATTGGAGCTCATATGCATCTAAAGAAAGTGTTTAACTGTATATACTCATGGATACGTTGCCTCACCGGATAAGTTGCACCCCTAATTTATGGCTTAATAATTGATGATTTACTGTTGACTCACAGATAGGTCGCACTATAATCTGGGGAATTACACAGCCCTTTTTAAAATGTAAGAATTATCAGATATCTACCTTTTATTTCAAAACTTATAATTATTAAGACACTTTTGCAGATTGATTTCCATGTTCTTCTGCATAATTTACTACTTTTAATTTAAAACCTGCTTCATAACTCTTTCTTTTTACTCATAATTAGGGTTTGTAACAAAAAATATAAACTATAAATTTGGCTACCGATTATATCACTGCACAATGCAAAATAGTGCAAATGTTTTGGGTACTAGATTCATGTGCTTTATTTTTAAATAAAACTTAAGAACGCTTTTTAATGTTATATGAAACAACCATTAAAGAAAATTATTTTATAAAGAATATATTTCATTTCTTTAAGTCCTATTTTCCAACGTATTTTTGACAAAATATATATATATTTTGCAGAATGAATCATGGGACTATTTTTTTCTTTGTCAATAAACATCTACACGAGGTTCCTTAACTTATGTATGCATGTTCAGGGCTTCTATATCAGTCTAGTGAGATGGTCCCAACTGAATGGTGACTGATGGATCAATGAATATTTTATAATTTTATTTGTGATGGATATGTGAATCTAGCAGCATGAAGTTTAAAACAGTGGGTCAGTCTATATGATAGATAAATTGTTTCCAAAATGAGAAAACCGACAGCTTTAGTTTTATTGGTATCATTTCCGATTTCTTAGAAATCATGACAAGGTAGTGTTGTTTTACATTGATGTCAAGCGGATAGGTTGCGCCCCTAATATTTTATGAAATTTTGGTTAAAAAAAAGTATGACATATCCGCGAGTATATACGGTAAGCCATACCCTCCAACAACACAGCCTTGTCTTTTATAACATTTGAAACAAGGAACAAGGAGACAAACCTTGGAAATATTGAGTGTAGACAAACAATAGTAGGATGAAAAAGGATCGTCAATTCTCATCAACATGTGCAGCCTTGTTGCTGATCATCTAAGACACGGACCTTACATTCTCATCTGTGATATCTGATAGACTATCTCCTCTTTTAAGTTGTTTCAGGTCTCCACTGTTTTAGATTTCTGTTGTTTCAGTCGTTGTAGGTCTCTGCCATTTTAAGCCTGTAATGCAAATTGTTTTCACACTTGCAAAACTTGGTGCATCTGCGAGGCCATATTCTTCTGCATTCAATATCTTGAAGATCACACCTGCACCTGGTTCCTTTGAAGGTCTGGTGTGATACCGAGTGCAAATTCTATTCTAGCATGGCAATGGAAACAAATCACAGATGGAACTCACAATTTCTATGTCCCTTAGAATACTCCCACAGGACAATAGCCTAGTAGATTAAACCATTGTTTCACGAATTTGGTGACATAATAATTGTGAGTTCAATCCCTGGGTCAGGCAGTGTGTACTTGAACACAATAGAACCAGGGTACTCAATAAGCAGAATAAGAACAATCTATCCTAGTAAATTAAATAAAGGGTTCAGTTCTAAGTTTCCTGAAGGTTACTCAGATTGTCAAGCACCTGATTATGGGCAGAAATGAATTAAAAATGAGAGCTGAGTTTCAATTCCAACCATATTCATTATATCCCCAAATACTCTTGGGAAAGATATGAATCCACCTCTCCTACCTGCTCCGGTAGGGTTTAATTAATAGGATTTTCTATCAGTAAATTATTATCTGCCAAAAATTATTATAATTTAAAAATATTTCCTGGCTTTAAATAACTGACAAAAGGTTGATAAGCTGTAAAAAAAAAAAAAAAAAAAAAAAAAAAAACACAATCAATCACACATACTTTGTTAAAATTGCTGATATCAAGGTTTATCAATATTTTACACTTAAATGTTTTTTTTTGCTTTTCAGAGTAACTGATAAAAAGTACCCATCTGTTTTAATCAAGTAAAAGATGAAATTCTTTTGACATCTGTTAATTCTTATCCTAACAGATCTAGAAGTTTTTGTTTTTTTTGTTTTGCTTTTTCCTGCTTTAATTGTTACAGCGACAATTACAAGTTTATGTTAATAATCTTGTCAACAGCTGTTCAAGTTGGTCATGATTTCATTTCTTTTTTTTTTTTTAATCCTGGATTTGCTGCTCTAATGTGGAAAATAACTCTTATCTCATCTACAACTTTAATGCTTTCACTGTTGCATTATTGCCTGGCTGTGCTGGCCCATTTTGGAGGAAAATAGGAAATTGTCATTTACTGGAAACAAAATGACTATAAAGATGCTCGACATCAATTTCTCATAGGTACTACCATTTTGGCTTCAATCTTATACTTATGTAGTACAAACTAAGCTAAATGCCTCTCCCCACCAACACAAAATATAATAAAAATACATCACTAAACATGTTGTATTGTATGTTACTGTACATTTATACCAGTTTAGAAATAGCACTGGGGGGTGGGGCTTGTATGTTTATAACAAATGCTAGGTATTGACATTGCATAATATCTTGAAAAAGTTTATATACATTAACAGCAGGTCATGTAAATTTCATAAAGATGTGAGTGTATAATAAATAAATATGTTATGTATGTTTAGGCAGCAATTCAGTTTTTATACAAGTTTCATTAAACACAAATGACAATGCACTATGATTTAACCTTCTGGAGTATTCTATATCAAATCAAGGGTCTGACCATCACTGACTTAGGTCTTTTTTAAATTTGGTACACTTATAGAGCTTCATGGTACAAATTGAATGGTGCCTATTTTACATCTCCAGATCAAAGGGTTCAGGAGATATGACCCTTTCACAAAAAGGTGAATTTTGGAAAATAGTCACAGTCACAAAGCTTAAATACCAATCTCAGTTGTTGTTTTTTTAAATACCAATCTCAGTTGTTGTTTTTTTAAATACCAATCTCAGTTGTTGTTTTTTTAAATACCAATCTCAGTTGTTTTTTTAAATACCAATCTCAGTTGGGTTTTTTTTTTTTTTTTTTTTTTTTTTTCACCTACAAAGCTAAATTATATACCATTTTTAAAGTACTTGGATATATCTAAAAAGGTGATCTATTTACTTATTTTAATTTTTTTTTGTTTAGATGTCAAATAAAATAATTTGACCAGGATATTTGACCCTTAATTTCTTAAAAAATGTATCTTTAATTTTTTTTTTTTTTTTTTTTTTTTATCTGATAAATTTTGACAAGATATGGACATAAAATTTTCAGCTTTTGACTGTGGCCTGGGCTACGAGTGTTTTGCTGAGTTGGGCCAAATTCAAAATGGTGGATTTTGGTATTTATCACTATATGCTAACATTTACATATCTCCCAAACTGGTCAAGTTGTATATCTTTAGAAAAATCTTTTATTGCTGATTACTATTCACATAAGAACTATGATCATAAAACCAACAGAATTTGTTATTTATGGTCAAATGTTGACTAATTTGGTTTAAAATAACCTTATTTTTGGTCTTGTCTACATTTTTTATTATACATCAAATACATTTTTATATAAAAAAAAAAAGTGACATAATGAAAATAATTATTTAAGAAAAGTATCATGAATTAATGTTAAGATTGCATAAATTGAAAATATGCAGCAATATGGATTGTCAACAAATTTTTGTTGACCTTTGACATGGTACACTAAATATACAAAACAGTCAATTTTTTAGCTTTTGTTTATATTTTCTTGATCTGAAAAATGATACATGTCTTCAATGAAACTTGTATAAAAGGGATTTTAATTAGAATGATTTATAGGTTTAAATCTTTTAAAATTCTGTATTAATTTATAGTGCATACATTATATTGTTATTAAGTAAAAACTGTTTACTAATCATAAATAGAAAAGCTTACATTTCTTGTGTATGTATAGATGATAGATTTCATGAGGAAAAATGAATTTGGAAAAACAACAGTTGACATTAATGCTACAACTAAAACAGCAGGTTGGTCTCAAGGTGTGGTCACCTTGTCATGGCACTCAATTACAACTGGTTGGGTTGCTGTAACAGATATAACTGGGTGGATTAGGTAATTTGCCAGTATCTGCAAACTACAAGGCCAGCAGATTTCTTTGTCTGACTTCACTTGACCAGAGTTTAAGTTTTTCCCTGTTCCACCTGTTTGATGGGGATCATCAGTAGCTGGACCCAAATCTTGTCATTTCTTGGCCCTACTTGAACAGAGCTTAAACTTCTCCCTGTTCCACCTGTCTGTTTGATGGTGATTGTCAGTAGTTGAACACAAATTGTCATTGTCCCTGTCAAAAATCAATGAAATTGATCTCCTGTAGAGCATGGTAACCATTCAATTCTTGTTGCTGGCTTTGGTTGAATTGTTGGTAGTCAGCTTGTCGGGGATAAATATTCTTTGATAAACAAACCAAATGTGTTCTGTAAACTGAACAGGATTTGATATAAAGAGAAAGATAAGAAGATAATATATATTGATTTGATATAAAGAAAAAAATTAATAAGTTTACAGAATTTAACTTTTATGAAACAATGCTTGAGTGTTTTCTCAGTATTCACTGTGTTCAGCAAAATACATTCTTGGTGGAGTTAATCATAGATTCATCAAGTCAATGCAAACAATCCTTTTCTTAGCTGTATAGTATGTCCTTCACCAGGGCTACCTACAGTTTTGAATTCAAATTTTTCCTTTTCCTAGACTGGTTACCACCCAAGACTATAGAGCCCAGTCTGTCCTACTATTTACCAATAACTGGGGAGAGAACAGTTGGATTCATATCTTTCCCAAGGGCATTAGCACATAAATGAATATAATGAACTGAAATGGAATTTGAACTCGGCTCTCAGATTCCTCAACCCAAACCACAATCTATTACTCCACCATGCTTTCCTTGATAACAATGATTAATGACTTCACTTTACCTAGCCAGCTCCCAGAAAATGACAATCTAGGATGCTTACAGTTCACATCTCATTATCTCCATATTTCCCTAAGTTAACCAGCTGACCCACCCACTGGTGAACATACTCCCCCCCACCCAGTCAGACATCCAAAACAATAATTGTGAAAGTTGCAGATAACTGTTGCAAAAAAGTGATATCTGGTTTCTCTCTATTCCCTACCTTCAAATTAATTTCACCCTTACCCGTTTTCAAACCTTGTACTAACCATTTTCAAACAAACACTGTGACTACCCAGGAAGAGTTCATAAAAAAAAAAAAAAAGCATATCTGAGATCTATCAGCACACCAATCCCATTCTGTCTGAAAAGGCATTTTGCACTGATATCTGCATTTGAAAATACATTAATCTTATTTTATCAGCTATCAACATAACTTTTCATTTCCTTTTTCCAATTTCTGGTCCAGGGTTCATGCTTTCCTGATGCCAAATTTGAATTTGCCAAGCCATGTTTTAATTTTCTGTTTAAGTTTTAACCCTCAAATGTCATTTTCACATTATGAAACATCAATTTTAGGGTTGACAACCAGACAAATCTAATTACCTAACCCCAGCTACTAAAAGAATTTCTTTGTTTAGTTAAAAGGGGAACAGACCTACAAATTCAGGTCTGATGGATCATGATTACATTCCAATCTAATAAGTTATAATCATGGAAGATTAGTGTTTGCACCAACCTAATATATTATAGTCTTGCTCTGTATTGTACATTGAGCTCTAACTGGATTTTATCCTCTTGGAGATTATATATAAAAACTTCAAGAACAGTATTGAGTAAATTTTATGACAAAGTGGAAAACTTTTACTTGTGACAAATTTTCCGTTTTGTCATACAACTTTACTATATGGGTCCTGGAAAAATACAGGACCTTTTCTAAGGCTTAAAAAATCCTGGAATTTTCCAAAATGGATTGCCCACACATCCTTTTTCTCAATTCATGAAAGTCAAAATGCCAAATCTCAGAAATTTCGTTTTTTTTTTTTTTTTTTTTTTTTTTTTTTTACAAGATAAAATTGTCCTTTAAGAAAAATGTTTTTTTTTAATTGTTAGTAATATTTGGCAATTATGCCAATGGTGGTTTGTTTTCTTGATTAGAATGAGTTCATCACCTCATAATTACTTCTGTATTGTCAAGATGATGAGAAAAGAAAGGAGAAAGAATATTGTCTTGTCTTCTAGCTGCTATCCTCACTGAAGAAGAAAAGAGGAAAAGCAAAGATAAAAGGCATCGCAGACATCTCTCAATCATAAATTAATTCACACTCATTGAATTTGTAGTTGAAAGGAAAATAAATTATTTTACAGTAATAAAGTATGCAAGCAGATGAGGAAAGACAAGGAATGTTGGATCAGCCAGTCGTGTGGAAACATTGAGAAAGGAATGAAAAAAGGAAAGAGCAGACAAACATATGATACATTGAAAAAGATAAGGAAGTCATGGCAGAGCAGATCTACAGTCATCAAGGAAAACTTGGGTGAACTTCTCACCAAAAACACTGCAGTTATGAACCAAATAATATTGTTAGGACTTGTACAACTATCCCATACAGTCCAACATCAGTTTAATTGATGGGGACTTAACATCAAAGAGGACACCTTTACCACTTCCTATCTTGAGGAAAGAGGTGGAAGAACCCATATGCAGTTTACCAACAGGGAAGTTACCAGGAGCAGACAATATTCTAGTGGAACTGCTTAAGCATGGGAGGAACGAATTGGACACTGTAAAAACATCAATCTGCCAGAAAATATGGAAGACGAAATGAAGAATGGACTCAACCACTCATCATCTCCATACCAAGAAAAGGAAACTTCCACCAGAACTAAAGGACCATTAGCCACACCAGTAAAATCATGCTGCGAGTCATTTTAAACATTCAAGAATGAGGCTGAAGAACATCTAGCAGAACAAGTTGGATTTAGGGCAGGCAGAAGCACTGTGGAACAAATCTTCAATTGCTGCATTCTGATGGAGAAACATCTGCGACATCAGAGGGATTTGTTACATAACTTTATAGATTTCAGAAGGTCTTTGATAGTGTGGCATGGCAGTCTATGGCAGGTCCTGAGGAATTTTAGCATAGAGGATGGCCTCATCCAAACTATGAAGGCACTGTATAAGACCTCCAAGAGTGCAGTCCTCCTCAACAGACAGGTGGGCGAATATTTCATGACCACATTTAGCATCTGTCAGAGCTGTTTGCTTTCCCCAATATTGTTCAATGTCTTTCTTGAGAACATTATGCAAGAAAGCGTTCAAGATTTTCAGTTCACAATATCCATAGGGAGTGAATTATTAACAACTTTCAATTCACTGATAACATTGACTTGTTGGGTCACAGCAACTCCGAATCGCAGGGTCTCACCAACAGATTGACATAGAGAGCAGGAGCGTATAGAATGGAAGTGAGCACTGAAAAGAGTAAAGTCCTGGTCAACAACACAACCAACATCAGGGCCCAGATCTTTTAAGAACAACTAGAAGAAGTGGATGCCTTTAAATACCTTGGCGTTATCATCACCATAGATGGACTCCCTGCAACAGAGATCAAGACCAGACTGGCTATGGCAACATTGGAAATAGCAAAACTCAGTAAGATTTGAAAGAGCAAAAACATCAGCTTTCCAACCAAGATGAAGCTCTACAAGTCCCTGGTGTTGTCCATATTGCTCTATGGATGTGAAAGCTGGTAGGAGAAACGACCAAGCGAGTTCAAACATTTGAAACAAAAGGCTTCAGACACTTTCACAGGATCTCCTGGAGAGAACACAAGACAAATGACTTTGTAGAGGGTCAAGTAACAGGAGCCCCTCTTGGCAACAGTAAAGAGCAAAAATCTGTTGTGACTTGGACATGTCATACGGCACAATACCTTACGCATGACGGTCCTTCAAGGTACCTTGGAAGGGGAGAGATGTAGGGGGAGGCAGTCCAAAAGCTGGATGTTGTTCAAAGAATGGACCAGAATGATGAACACTTCAATGCTGTTTCAGAAGGCAGTAAACAGATGTGGTTGTCAGCAGCTGGGTGCATCATTGTTGCTCATGTCTCCTCTACAATCAGTTTGGTCATGAGAAAGGGGGAGAAATAAAACTAGGTTTCTCCACTAATTTGCTAAAATAAGCATGCCTCTGAAAACGACCTCAAACTTGATGAAAACAATTTTTTATTGTCTAAATGTTTATTCTATTAGGAAGAGGAAAGGTCAAAGTACTTTTTTTGATTGTGCTTTTTTTTTTTTTTTTTTTTTTACATTTTTCTTTCATAATACGTCCAAAATTTTTTGGAGTCAGTAAAATATCCCATAGTTGATATCTGTCATTTTTTTTTTTTCTTTTTTTTTTTTTTTTAAATTTGTAAACAAAAGTTAAATTCTGTTTAAAAATTTTGTAAAAATCAATTATATCTTTTTCAAAAGACTGAAGGACAAAAGTGACAATATTTTTGAATTTTAAGTGAACCAGCTTATTTAACTATACAATAATTTTTAAAAATTAAATACTTCCAAAAGACTAATATTTTATTGATTTTCTTTTTCTTGGGTTTTTTTTTTTTTATTGAAGATAATTTCCAAAGCCTACACTGTTTCTGTTCCTAAAATCGAATCACAAACGAAAATAATTAATTGCAGTATGATTCTCATTAAAAAAAAAAACAAATTAATTACATTTAAAAAATTAAATTAAAATATTTAGTGAAATAGGATGAAAGAAAGAAAATTAAAAATTTTGAAAATGCGACAATGAGGAAAGCAAAAATATTTTCTGAGGAAAGATTCTTGCTGTTAGGGGAAATGACACTTAAAAACACGTAACATTTATGTCTCAAACATCCATCCATATATTTGGAAAAAAAAGTTTTTAACTTTTTTTTTTGCATATAAAAAAAATATTTTCTGAATACCTGTGTATCACAGATGGTAATAAGGTTTCAAATTTATGATCTGTAAAAATAGTTCTACTTAATAACAGTATTCCCTAAAAGCACAGATTGAAACTTAATTTTAAAATTTTTAACACATTATCACATTTTGTATTTAAAATTGGTAAAAAACAGTTCTTGTAAAAATTCATTTTTCACTGGAAAATTATTTTGGCTTTGGACAATATTGTCCTTAACATATATTATTCATAAAAGCCAATAAAAGCTTTTCTAATTAAATAATGTCATAATTTTATTGGAGTTTGTATTTTACAATTCAGAGCTGAATTTTCGGTATCTGTGCATTTTGATTTTACTGTGACACTATTTAGCGGTTGCGTGAAAATTAAAAGCGAGAAATAATTAAGGCGATAAGAAGCTATCACGAAAGACATACTGAGCGATGTTGATTTTTTTTTAACAAAAGAAAAGTGGTAAAGATTTTATTTTCATTTGCAAAGAAAAGTATTTTTTTTTCGCAGAAGATAGGAAATTCGTAAGATCTCGGATCTGTCAGAATTTATGCTATGACGCGGCGAATAAAAGATGGCAATCTGCCCATGGCAATAATGAAAATTTCAAATTGGTCAAGTGGCCTACAAAACAGAAGCTGAAAGATAATCGTAATCAGGTCACGCACTGATCGAGAAAGGCATCAGCTGAGGCCACCCCAGAGAGAAAGGGAAAGAATAAACCATTAACTATCTTTCAGAGATATTATTTGGTTTTGAAAAGACACCACCTGGACATGATAAAAGTTTGTTACCGGAATAGATAATTGGCGACAGGGTGCGAAGACGTTTGGTTGACCACCCATTTAATGCCTGGCGAAAATCTTGTTGATAAATTCCAGTTGACATTCGGTTAAGATAGAGATTAAGGACCACACTATGAGTCGTATGGGGTCTGGTGGAGGAAAAGAAAAAAAAAAAAAAAAGGAAGATAATTTTTTTTCCCTTTGAGCGATAATTGTAAACACCTGTGCTGCTGAGCGTCATTGGCTGAGTGGTGGCGTGAGCGGTGGATGAAGGTAAACATATGAGAAGGAGGGGAGGCCTATTGACGCCTCTGAGGGGATTGGTGTGAGATACCACTATGAGAAAAGTGAATCGTCCTCCCAAATTCTTCCTAAGAACCCCTCTAAAGCAGAAAGTAATGGACTTCCAAAAATGGAAAGTGATAAATTTTCCTGTCCGAAAACAAAGAAAATCCTTAGAATTATCGAGGAACCCAAACCACGACATGCCACACCCGGTTTTGGTCCATATAAACAGAGTTGGAGAGTTAGAGTTCCGAGGAGATGCAGACAGAGTTGAGCTGTGAGCTCGGAGACCAGCCTCACAGGAAGCTGACTGAAGATCCATGCATTTTGACTTCGACTTCTAACCAAGAACAATTTATTTTTGAAGAATGACTTAGACTCACACCACCAAAACAAGTTTTACGAATATCACCTGAAGATACAAAAAACCAGTTATTGAAAAACAACTTAAGATATTAAGACTCGCCTAACAAACACAAAGTGTCACGAATCCATAGAAGCGGGTTGGGAGAAAGACGCAGTCCTGTATTCAGCAACCAGATATAAAGATATTTGTTATTCTTTTTTTGACACATTTGAACTTTTCGAGTTGTTACTTTATTTTCTTTTACATATACTTGTGTGATGTCAACTTTGCTCGAATTCAGCTTGAATTACGGCCTGGCAACTGATTGATTTCATTTACCTAAGATCAAATCACAACGTGGGTAGGTTAGACTAGAAATCAAAGCAGTTACTTCAGTAACCAGACGTTGGAGGCGAGCTGGAACGACAAAGCTGATACCGAATCTAACCAGATTCCCATCCGAATCAGCCAAGGGTTAGAACATCACATTTGGTGCCTGGACAGGATCACGTCACATTTGGCGTCGCAGGATAGCACGGGGGCAGAGAGGCTAGGGTGACGTCACATTACAAAAAAATCAATAATTTATAATTTTCAGTTTCCTGCTTTTAACTAATATAATCACTAAAAGACATGCCATCAAATTTCTCAAGTTTTCATAAAATTAAGTAATGTTTGTGTAACAGATGTAAAAAAAAAAAAAAAAAGAATTTAGGCATGACTTTCTTAAAGAAAAACGAAAAAAAAAAAACATCTAAAATAATTCATTCATTTGTGAATAAGTTCTTAAAGTTTCATTAAAATCTGACAATTTGATTTTTTTCCAAGAATTTCTAAATCAATGTATTTTTCACCTGGAAAAAAGCAATAAAAACTCATGGTAAATATTACATAGAGGTAAAAACAAAAAATTTTACCAAAATTTTGAACATGCTAGAAAGGATGAAAAATAATAAAATAAAAAAAATAAAAATACTTTGGTCTTTCCTCTTAATAATAACATAAGCATTTTAATGATAAAACTTCTTTTTTAAGTTTGGGGCCTTTTTTCATCATGCTATGCTGTTTTTGCAGTGAATAATTGGATATACCTAAATTAGGTACTTCCACATTTTTTTGCTGAAAAGGCCCCAAACTTAAAATGGTTTTATTGTCAAAATGTTTATTATTAAGAGGAAAGATGAAAGTATTTTTTGATTATTTTATTAAATTTTTTATCCTTTTTAGCACATTCGAAATTTTGGTTAAAAATCATTTTTTTTTTCATTTTTTTTATTTATTTATATTTTTTATTTTTTTTGCATTAATGGTTGACATAATATTTAGTAGTCTTTTTTTGAAAATTTCTGTTTGCAGTTCTATTGATTAAAACCATTATACTTCACAGGAAATGTGCAGCAGTCAAGAATTTTGGTGACATTCACAAACCAGGAGTAGTCTAGATAGCCAAAATGTGTGGCAGTAGGAATTAAAGTGTGTAATTCATAATTTTCAAGTGTAGTAAAACTCCGAACTGTGTAGAATTCTACACAAAATGTGTAACTGTTATGGAGTGGTTTCACAGTGGAGGCTTGTATTTGTACTAAGTTGGTCCTAAAATAGATTCGACGTACAAAACGTTAGGAACTTGATATAATAGGTAATGACGCAGAGAAATCTAGTTGTGGTCGCTGATACTTTAGTATCCGACTAACGGTTGTCCGGCATCGACTGACTGACCGACCCACTGAGCAACTCCCTCGTTACTCTTACTACTTATTATAGGTGGGAGAGTCTATTAACTATAGAATAGGTGTGTTCCACTATAACAGTAACATAACCAGGTCTGCTTTCAGTTAGGTTTTAGCCTATCAACACTTGGATTTCTTCGCTGCTTCCAACGGATCCATGTGACATGAATTATTGGAACCAACTGTCGCTTTTCTTTGAACATTGCATCTGTTAAACTATTAAAAGATTAATCACAAAGTTTGGGTTTTTGAAATTGATGACGATCATTTACTTTGTGTGTCTGCGCACACACACGCTTCAGTTTCAGTCCTTGTAATTTCTTAACATTGTCCTGGAAAAATCCTCATTGTGTTCTGTGCCATGTGCAACAAAAGTCATGAGTAGTAGGGCATGTGTAGAATTTTTTTTGAAAATTTCTATTTGTAGTTCTATTCATTAAAACCATTATACTTCACAATTTGAAATTGATGACGATTCATTGTGTGTGTGCACCAGTTTCCGTCCTTAAAATTTTTTTTTTTTTTTTTACATGATTTTGTGGGAACCCTGTAGTGATCACTAAGATCGTTTCTTTAATATCATTAAGCAGGTCTTTAAGCCCTGCCCTCTCATGAATTGGAGCTTCTTCAAGTCAGTGTTTCATAACTCTCTGCTTAGTTTACCCTTCTAAATCTGTCATCTATTTGGCGGCTTCTCTTCTTTAGTATCCCCTCTTGCAGTTGCCACACCAAACTACTCAAGAAAAACCTTGTGCATAAATCTGCAGAAAGATCTGATCTGCTTGATAATGTGGCCCTTTAGATAATTAGTAAGTATTAATGAGAGTTTCCTGATCGAGATTCGACCAAGTAGCTCTCTGATTGCCTCTGGATTCTTGGCTTGTTCTGAATTTTTCCAAGTTGGTGAGGCTCAGTAATACACTGTGGATGTAATCTGGATCTATAATCCCCACCATCATTTGACTTACATCCTCCAATAGTAATATTAGATTTTATTTATATATATTTAAAGGAAAAAAAAATCGCTTGTTTTTTGTTTTATAACTAATAATTTATTGTATTTTTAATTTTATTTTAACTTTAATTTGATTTCCCTTCATTTTTTTTTTTTTTTTCATAACCCCAACTTGGAATGGTGGAATTAAAATCTGGGTCAAGTTTGTGGTAAACTCTTTCTATTCAAGCCAGACAATATCTGCCTCCCCTTACCATTTTACAGATTTTGTTTGGTTAACTCAATATCTTATTGCCAACAGCTGCATCTTTTTCTCTTTTTAAATTTCTATCTTTGCATCTGAACACCATTTTAGTTGAAAAATACTAGCGTCACATTAGATGAAATAGTTATTTTCATGGGGTAATTTTAGATTTCTCTGCTCTGCTATAATAAATACATTGAGCTCTTTGAGTGAGCGGGTGAGTTTTAATATTTTATATTATTAGGATCCACTTGGATTATATACCAATGGATTTATTACCTGTACTATATATTTGTTGAAATGGATAAAGTGTGTGGTTTCAAAAGGGAACCACTTCAAAAGAGATTAAATACTGAATTGATTGATTTTTTTTTTTTTTTTTTTTTTTTTTATATCAAACCTCATATTATTGTATTCTGCACTTAAAAAAAATGGAGACATATTCAATGATGATAAAAATCAAAACCAAAGAAATTTGTTTTGTGCCTTAATTTTATGAACAACAGTTTGAGGCATTTTTTCATCATGTCTGCTCGTTTTTTTTATCGAATCTTTGAAGATATGTGTAACAATGAAATATTATTTTATGGTATGCTATATTTATAGTGTAAAAGATCTTAATATCCAGGATAGTGCTTGTGTAAATAAAAGTGGTGTGAAACAGACTGTCACCACTCGGTGTTAACATTAGTGTTCACACTTCTTGTATATAATTTGTATTACTTCAAATGTTACTTTTAGTGGATATCCATAGTTGAGTTAATGCCCAGTTTATTAATTAAATAGTATTTATTTCATCTACTGGCCTGTATAGTCAAGAAGACTTAAAGAAAATGTGGCCTCCAGCAGGATTTGAACCTTTGTCCTCCTTTACACATTTTCTTTAAATTTTTTTTTCTCAAGTGTGCACGCAAGTAGACAAAATAAATACTGTTTAAAATAAAATGCAGTCTTTACTCAAGAGTATCCACTTAAAAAAATATCAGATTAAAAATAACATCCACTAATTTTTTAGAAATGTATTTGTGTGTGTGTGTGACACAATGTAACCCAGGCAAAGTGGGATAATCACACACCTTACCAACAGTGACTGAAGAAATGGAAGATAGTAATACATTGCTCATTCATTTTTTTTAATATTAAGTACAGACCCGATGCGTATTATCTCTGAACACCCTGATTGGGGGTCCCAGGCAGTGCTTTGTGGACCTTGTTATTTTATCAATATTTGCTTTTTTTCAGGTGTTTGTAATTCTGTTGTTTAATTTTTTTTTTCTCCTTTCAGTTCTTTGGGCTTTGACAATTTTCACTATCCAAAAGCCAAACTACACAAAACATGTCATCACTTGGTATTTATTGTAAGTATTCATATCACAATTGATCTATACAAGTAATTTTATAACATTGTGGCTATTTAAATTATGTAATTTTATTGGTCAAGTTTAAAATAACAAAATTCTATTTCCACTATGTTATCAGAAGAAAGGATGTGCAGGTGGTGCAATGATTATTGGCTCAGAACAAGAAATTGTAGAGCAGAGTTCGAATTCCAGTCAGGTTCTTTAGATTCACTTAAGCACAAATACGTTTAGGAAAGATATAGATGCATTTTTTTTTTTTTTTTTTTTTTTTTTTTTACTCCCAGCTATGGGTTGACTAGATTCTATAGCCTTGATTGGTAACCAGACTACTGCAGAAAGAAATGGCAACCCAATGCGGGAAAAATTTCTGCCTAGTTGGTCATAAATCAAAAGAAAGATTATCACCCTGAGCATGTATTGCGTATGATATTTAACTTCTTGCCTTTCCTTATGCTTATCCAACACAACACAGTAACCCTCTACCTAGAGTGGCTCTTTATACATCAGTATAAAAAAATTCTTTTATTGCTAGTTTACCCTCATACCATAAAATATGACAGCAGATACAAAAAAATTTTTCTGTTATTGTACAGATTTCTTTCATGGAGATTTTTAAACATTCCAGCTTGCTCAAGATATTTGAGGAGTCTACCATTGAGTTATCTCCCTTTTAGATATTTTCTCACCATCTAAAATTTTTTTTTTTTTCTGATAATTATTAACTTGATTTATTTGTTTTTCAGAGTTACATCTATCATTGTGACTATATTTGAACTGTTATGGGTTCTAAACAACTTGTCTTGTTTTAAGTAAGTAAATCAATATCTTCATAAAAACTGAATGCTTACATTTGTTCATGTATCCTTTGTGGAATTACCCCACTTGTCTGCCAAAGAACTTTAGCTGATGACTGTTAAATGATGTCATCAATAGCAATATACAGAGTGCAGCAGAAATACCTCTCGCATTTTAAAGGTTAACAAAAACACCAAGGTCACTGCTATTAAAATATTATTTCACTGTTGTTTAAACAAAAAAGCTATAGTTTTTATTAATTTTGTTTTAACAATAACATCCTCCAAATGCTGGCCTTTATTTGCCATAAACAAAATCTTTTACAACAGTTTAAGATCTTTCCGGTAACTTTCTTTTAGACTGAATCTGTAACCCTGAAATTTTGAACCCATAGCAGGTATTGATTTACTATCCAGAATAGCATCATTCTGATGTTACGAAATGATCATGAAAAGCTCCAAGTATTGCAAATACAGATTCACCAGTCTTTGAAAAAAACGTTTTAATAGTAAATGCACAGTGTGCACTTGCCCAAGCCATGATAGTAATTGATGGTATCTGAAAAAGAAAAAAAAAAAAATTGGTAAGACAGATAAAGCTAGATAAGCTAGATAAAGTCGTCATTGCCTAAGCACAAGTGACAGGTATATTTCTGCTGCACTCTGTATAAGAAATTTTTTATTTATTTTTTTAAAGTTACTTACCTGGGTTGAACCAATTTCCCAAATTGAACATAAAGCATACAAATACCCTAATGGGCACTCTAACATGGTTAGCAAGCTTGTCTTGCTAGATCAATTATGACAGGATAGTGAGTTTAATCCTCACTGGGTGCCACATACTCTTGGCCTTGTGCCACATCTAAACTATGCTTATAAAATCACTAAACTTACTTGACTATACACAGACATAACTAATGATTCTACCAAACCAACCAAAAAAAAAAAAAAAAAAAAAACTTTAAACATATATCTTGTGCAAGTTTACATAAATATCTCTACACATGCCTTTTGTATTCTATTTAGTTTTGCTAAGGCAATAAAATCTGTTCTTGTAAAATTTATGCAGTTATTTGCATATTAATTCTCATTCTCTGGTTTGGGAAAACTTTCCTGAATCCACAATTCTATCAACAGACATTGTCGATAGGATGTTTAGTAACGTATCATTTCTGCAAATTGCTGATAACCACAATGCCAGCTAGCGTTAATAATAACAAAGATTTTTATTATTATATATATATTTTTTTTTTTTTTTTTTTTAAGTTTGGGGCATTTTTTCATCATTATCATTTTTTATTGAATCTTTGAAGATATCTGTAATGATAAAATATAATTTTATGGTTTATAGGGTGAAAGTTCTCAATATCCAGGATAGTTTGTATGAATAAAAGTGGTGTGAAACAGACTGTCACCACTTGGTGTTAACATTAGTGTTCACACTTCTTGTATTACTTCAAATGTTACTTTTAGTGGATACCCATATTTGAGTCAACGCTCAGTTTATTTATTAAATAGTATTTATTTCATCTACTGGCCTGTATACTCAAGATGACTTAAAGAAAATATGGCCTCCAGCAGGATTTGAACCTTTGTCCTCCTTTACACATTTTCTTTAATTTTTTTCTCATGTATGCAGGCAAGTAGATGAAATAAATACTGTTTAAAATAAAATGTAGTCTTTACTCAAATAAGAGTATCCATTAAAAAAAATCAGATTAAAAATAACATCCATTAATTTTTTAGAAACGTATTTGTGTGTGTGTGACACAATGTAACCCAGGCAAAGTGGGATAATCACACACCTTACCAACAGTGACTAAAGAAAACCAGGAAGAAATGGAAGATAGTAATACATGATAATAACAAATTGCTCATTCATTTTTTTAATATTAAGTACAGACCCGATGCATATTATCTCTGAACACCCTGATTGGGGGCCCCAGGCAGTGCTTTGTGGACCATGTTATTTTATCAATATTTGCTTCTTTTTTTTCTACCCACATTTATATACATTACAAATTAAATTAAGCAGAACTGACAATTAAAGAATGAAAAAAATTTGGATTTTGGCATCATTTTGGGTTCTTCACCCCCCCCCCAAATCCATGCATTTATTTTGCTCATGCTAAGTCTTAAAAAAAAATAATAAAAAAAACTATTCAAAACTCACTATTTTTTATCCATATTGTTGAATGTGTTAAAATTACTCGACTTTTTAACAAGAATTTCACGTTGATCAAAATAAAATGTTTTGCAGCAATTTTTAAGATGGAATGATCTTTTGACATGTCTCTAATTTTTATCTAGATACATTGTATTTATTTTCAGTTTTTCTAGTTGAAATGTTCACCTATATTGCATATGATTCATTATGTTACATAATTAGGTTACAATAAAATTAGTATTTTATATGAATACTACCCTATGAAAATTAAGATGAAGTATAGTGGGGCACCCCTGTATCATACGTAGGGGGGGTATCATAGATAGTGGGGCACACGACCCCCTGCACCAGTCCTGATTAAGTACATGCACTTTGGATAAATCTTTTGTTTCACCATATATGAATTTCTGAGTCATAGGTATAAAATTCATATAATCAGGTGAAAGAAAAAAAAAATTAATTAATTTTATAGATAAAGGAAAAACCTTGTTATTAATTTTCGAGTAATTTGTTTTCATCCTTTCAAAAAATTTGCATTAGTGCAGGTTTCCCCAAGGGCTCTATCTTTGGACCTATATTGTTCCTAATTTTCATCAATGACCTTCCCACCATCATCAGTTCTCGACTTTATATCTATGCTGATGACACTTTTGTCTTCATGATAAGTCTGATCAGTATGATAACATCAAATTGGCAGCTGATCTCAAAAATGATATACAATCTGTCATTAATTGGAGCAAGAAATGGCTTGTTAATTTTAATGCCTCTAAAATGAAACTGCATTCTACCAATCATTTGAGACTCCTTTTTGTCTTCTATCAATCAACATGTCTGATGTTAACCTCCCGAAGAGTGACTCATTGTGTCTTCTCTGGCTAACATGAAGTGGAAAGATTATATTAAATCAATTGCTAGATTTGCTGCCAGAAAAGTTGGTTCACCATTTTGTTCTAGATAGTTTTTCTCACCAGAATCTATTTCCTTATCTTCTATACTAATTTTTTTTTTTTTTATAGCCGATACATATGCCGAGGTATTTGTAGTGTTTAGTATTTACTAAATCCACATCTTGAAATTTCATGACTGATTCAGGGTATATGCGATCAGTACTTTCATTACAAATCCAGATGATAGTTACTGTTTAGTACAGGTTTCAATCCGGTTTCTTGGAACACTTAGTAGAGGATGTTGATTTTTCTATTTCTTCTCCCAACTATGAATACCTATGTTATCAGCATAGACCCCCACCCCACCCAACATCATCATTGGCCTTGGGAGGGAAAGCAGGATCTTTGTCTTCTATTGGTAGATTTGTTTGGGATATGGTATTGAATGCTTAAATGATCACAGCCCATCTCTTCACATGGGTCCTACTTTGTTTCTAATTGTCATTAACAATCTTCCCAATGACATCAGATCTGTTTTGTATCTATGCTGATGACAACCATTTACTCCTGTCTTAATAGTAGGTCTAATCAGTTTGATAAGGTCAAATTGGTGGCTGATGTCAAAAACAGCTTTCAGCTTTTCAACTAACTAGGACAAGGAATGGCATGTTAATTTTAATGCCTCCAAAATTAAACTGCTCCTTATTAATCATTTGAGAGACCCCTTTCTGCCTTACATCACCATGGCTGATGCTAACCCCCCAGGAAAGTGACTTGTTACACCTTCTTGGGTTAACATTCTTGGCTGACATGAAGTGAAAAAAACTATATCAAAGTCAGCTGCTATGAAAGTTGCTTCACTGTGTCATGCTAGAGAATTATACATATCTGTAACTCTACCATTCATCTATACTTAGAATATTACTGCCACATATAGTCTGGCATTCCTGCTATATATTTAAAGATTCTTGATAAAATCCAAACAATAATCAGCAATATCATTGGTCCTGATCTGGTGTCTCTGCTTCAGTCATAAAGTTGCCTCCCTTTGCCTTTTCTATAAATACTTCAATGGTAACTCTTTGGATGAGCTCTTCACTATGTTACCTAGACTTATTTAAGTGCAGTACTAGACTGGCATCGAGGTCTCATCAATTTACAATTGAAATGGCTAAACGTAACTATCAGTTTCTTTTCTCACACTTCTCGCTTGTGGAACACTCTTCCAGCTCTATGCTTTTCAGCCAACTTTGATCTTCAAAAATTTAAATAAATGTCAATCTTTATCTACGATCTTCCTGATTACTCTTCTATTGTTCTCACTCCTTAATAATGTTTCCCTTTTTTTCTTATTCTTTCACACTCAGTAACCCCTTGTGTCTTAGTCGCTTTACTGTCTTGCATGGGGTGAAATGATTAGAAAACAAATTTAAATGCAATGTCAATGATTATCTACTGTCTTCTTGTCTAATGTCAATGATTATCTACTGTCTTCTGATTACTCCTTAATAATGTTTCTCTTTTCTAATTCTCCCACACCCACTAACCCCTCGTTTCTTAGTGGCTTTACTGCCTTGCTTGGGGTGATCTCAATTTTTTTTTTTTTTTTTTTTTTCAATTTTACAGTTACAAATATTTGTTTTTTAGATTTTTGATTGAAACCTTTTTATATGGAATGCTTTATGTGAGTTTATAGCAATTGTTTAATTATCTTTTTTTTCCACTGCCTCCAGAGAAACTGGTTGCTGTTATTGCAAATGTTGGAAATATTTCATGATGGTTTCTAATTGGAGAAAAGGTGTTTTATATATTGTATTGGCTATTCCAACATTTTGGATTGAACGAAATTACATTCAAAGTATTATTGTAGGTAAGTACTTAAAAGAAAATTATTTTTTAAGTTAACTTGTTGAGTTTTAATTTCACTTTGAACAAGCTGATATGGATAAATGGTAAAAAATTTGGAAATTTTTTTTTTTCTCCATCTTTTTAAAATGACTTTTTACATTTTTAAGGGTTACTAAATTTGGTGCAGTACATTGAATAGCAAAATACCAATGTTTATCGGGTGTACAGTCATATGTTGAAACACCAGTTATTGTCTGATCACCAAAGTTAAGCAACATTGAGCTTGATCTGTACCAAAATGGGTGACTGGATGAGAATAACATGTGCCTTAAGCTTGAGCGTGCGGGTGGTGTAATGGATAATGGCTTGGAACAAGAAATCAAGGAGCCGAGTTTGAATGGGTTTTTTACATTCACTTAAATGCAAATACCCTTTGGAAAGATATGGAGATTTACTAAGTGCAGTTTAGATGTGGCACAAGGCCGAAAGTAAGGGGCACCCAGTGATATTTGACCTAGTAAGACAAACTTGCTGTTATACCACAATGAAAGATGGGATTAGTTCTCTCCTGATAGTGTCCCTTAACACAAAAATAAACTAACCAAGAGACAATGAGACTTCTGAAACAGAAAGTTAAAACAAAATATCAGGAAAAAAAAAACAAAACAAAAAAAAAAACAATTTCCAACTTTCATAGTTATCGAATCAATCAATAGATGGTTAAATAACTAGTGTCACTTTTTGTGTTGCATAAGGTTATAGCAGCTGTGATAGAATCAAAATCTGTATTAAAAAAAAAAAAACCCCAAAAAAAACTTCTAATTCAAGTAAAAACCAAGAAAATTTACTAAAAATCAAGTAAATAAACAAGTAAAGGCTTACCCCCCACTAATTCCTTAATTTATCTAAGGGCGTAATAAAATGCCCAGAAATGTCACTCTGCTCACCAGAAGAAATTAAAAATGATGACACCCTAAAAAAGCAAGGAATGACAGACATCGAAGGAATTCAAATAAAAAGAAATGACACATCAATAAACACAAATACATACATTTTGACATTCAACAAACCAAAAGAAATGAAGATAGGATACACAATATCCAAGGTAGAGCCATATATTCCTAATCCCTGTAGATGTCAGAAATTTGGTAATCTACAAAATCATAGTACAAGAGTATCAGTCTGTCAAAGCCATGGGGAATTTGAGTCTGATCATGAAGAGTCACCCTGTGAAAGGCCTCCTTTATGTCCAAACTGAAGAAAAAAAAACAACTCGGCAGATTCTAAAGAGTGTAACATCTGGAACAAGGAAAAGGAAATCATAAGAATAAAATACATGCAAAACATTTCATTCCAAGAAGCCAGAAAACAGGTTGAAACAAATTCACTTCCAACATCCTATGCAAATATTGCTAAAATATCAAATCACCAAAATGACATCCAAGAGAACAACGCAATAAGATCTTACAACTCTAATAAATGAATTAAAAAAAATCTAATGGAACTACTAAAATGTAGTATATCACACATAGACCAAACTTCCATAGTCAAAATAAATACTATCCCGTCAACCTCAAACAAAAAAAGAATCTAAGTACAAAACAAATAACTCCGAAAATCTCAATCCAAAGTAAAAAAAAAAAATCTTTCAAGAACCCTCCAAATATTCACAAGAGAATCAAAAGGTGTATAAAAAAAAAATAAAATAAAAAAAAAAATAACACATCCATTGAAGAACCAAGAAAAATGGATATAGATGAACAAAATTCTATCCCATCTCAAACAAGAGAATGGTAATCATCCAGACAAAGATTGTTTTTTTTCATATTTCTTTTGACAAAGGAAACAAGATAGAACAAACAAGCAGAAATAAAAGACGTTGAAAGAACAAAACATGACAAGAAAGAAAGCACTTTTGGGTTTGTGTTATATTATAATAAAGAGAAAGAACAGCAAGATATATAATCCGGTGTTCTTATTAATATTTTTATTTTTACAAAACAATGCTCAATGCAAATCTACAGCGTATAAATATTATAAATTTACTAATTTAAAAATATGGTTTCATTGCTACACAGGAATGTACCACGTTTCAAAAACGGAAACTAAAAAATTCAAATTCAATTATAGAATTAATTTAAAGTCCCTAGTCCTGTTTCATTTTCAAGCGAATTTTGGAATAACTTATTTTGAAATCTGAGTTTTATAAGCACATATATTCATAATATTAGTTTCTAAGTACACAGGGAAATCTAATTTTAACAAGGGGTGGTAGGGTATTCATTTTCATTGACAACTATTGTATCAAAATATGAGTTACTTTTCAAAAAGAAGTTAAGTCAAGATAGGGTAAGGGTGCCTTTTCCAACTCAATGATGACATCCGTTCAACGCATGTCATCTGGTCTTTATCAACAACAAAAAGTTTCTCAGTACTTTTTTTTTTTCCACCGTTAAATTTGTACTTGTATGCATAAAGATTTTTCTAAAAGGGTTGTTTGTATATGAATACATCGTATTGAACTACAATTTTAAAATATGGAAGAAATTCATAATGTTCTACAAGCTCACCCAAATCATAAGCATATCTACACTGATGGCGCTAAAATCTTGGACAGAGTTTGATGCTCTGCTATCCTTAACAGCATAACAATGCAAAAACGATTCCTCAGTCTTCAGTGCAGAAGCCTCAGCCATACACTTGCCTTTAAATATTATGGAATCCTGTGAGTCAGATATATTCATCATCTTCTTAGGTTCATTATACATACTAACAGCTCTGAAAAATAAAATCATAGGAAACCTCTTAATAAATAAGTTATTAAATAGGGTTGACTATTTATAAGGAAAAAGATGCTGTAATAGTCCTATACTGGATACCAAGCCATATTGGCAGACAAGGAAATGGAAAAGCTGACAAAATAGTAAAGGAATTGCTGAACATTGCCCTCTCTAATGTAAAGGTGCCACACACTGACTTCTGACCCAGCATAAACAGGACCATTAAAGAAAAAATGGTAGCAATTATGGAACAACTGTGTAAACAATAAACTTCTTAACATCCAACCAATCATCAGTGAAAGATGGTAAAGTTCCAGAAAGATAAGAGAGAAGGTGGTTCTAGCTAGAATCTGTATAGGACACACATAACCCATCACCATCTACTAAAAAATGAGGAACCACCAATGTGTGTCCCATGTCAGGAACCACATACCATCAAACACATTCTACTAAATTACTGGAACTTCCAGTAAACCCAAATCAAACTGTAAAAATTGGATAATTTAAAGGATCTATTTGAAAATACAGATCCAAGCAACATAAATTCCATTGAAGAAATTGGACTCTACAGGAAAATATAAAAGAAAACTGTTTATCAAATCTGCTTACCTACATTGTAACCAATTTTGGAAGGAAAACTTATTTCCAGCAATACATTAAGACTATCAACAAAATACCTCTTCATAAAATATGTCAATGAAACCTGATCTACAAAATGATTCCTTATAAAGAATACATACCCTATTCATACGAACCTATCAGGAAAATCTTGTCAACATTAAATAATCCTTCAAGGTTGATATGTCGAGAAACTAAATAAACCTAAGCTAAACCCTCACTTTGTGGTCACGGTAGTTTCTATACATTTATATTCCAGACAACGTAAATAAATCTAAAAGACATTCCAGTTTAGCTCATCAGTGATTGATTGATTGATTGATTGATTGATTGATTCGTTTTCTATGGCTAATCATCAAACAAGAAATTATAATGTGGACATAAACTGGGGGGTCAATTCTACATCACAATAAATATATAAACTGATCCCTCACTTTATGTCCACGGTAGTTTCTATACATTTATATTCCAGAGAATGTAAATAAATCTGAAAGACATGTAAGCTTGTGTAACTAATCAGTATTTTATTGATCGATTCGTTTTCTATGGCTTATCAACCCATTGCAGGTTATTTAAAGTCAGAAAATATTTTAAGATTGTAAGAATTACAAGTTTTACTAATTAACCCATAGCTGGTGGGAGAAGAGATGGATTCATACCTTTCTCAAGTATAGTTGCGCATAAGTGAATATAATGAACGCAATTGGAACTCAGCTTTCTGATTAACAATTCTGAGCCATTAACCATTATACCATCTGTATAACCAAGTTTACAGTACCTAGTATTTCAAGCGGTCACCCATCTAGGTACTGATCAGGCTCTATGTTGCTTAACTTCAGTGATCGTACAGGAAATGGTGTTTCAACACTATATGCCTTTAGGATATTAGACCAAACTTATAATTTATTATTACAGAAATTTTTGTCATTAAAATTTCAGCTAATTTCTAATTATTTAAACTATTTACATTTTGACTCTTGTCCACATCATTGTCTTTCCTTGGTATGACTATAAGCTGTATCAGACAGCAAGGCCTTTGATCAGAAGGTTTTGATGAGCGTGGAACCACCTCTTAATTGCTGGTGTTCCCAGGTCCACCCTAACATGGGATGGTAGCACCTGTCAGGGTCCCAGCTATAGGCAAATAGTTAACATCCCAAAAGGGGTCAAAACACTATTAAAGTATAAAAATAGGTTTTAGTACGAGCAATACATTTAAAAAAAAATAAAAAAATACCAGCAATAAAAATCTTGTCAGCATTAAATAACCCACTGAGGTTGATATGCCATAAAACATACCAAATCTCATCTTTGTCATGATTCATAAGGTGTATATTGATTTAGGTAACCTCCAGGGAATTCTGAACTAAGCTCTTATTTAATCTCTAGGGATCGATTTCAGGAATAAAAGCCAACTTCTAACCTACAGATAAAAAAAGAAATTTGCTCTTGAAGAAGAGACGACAGAAATGAGGTTCAACAGAAGGATGCTGAGAATACCATGAACAGAGCATGTAATTGACTTGAACATGTAATGGTGGATTGGAGAACTTCAACATGTCCTATGAGTAAGAAACAGGCCATATACCTGACAAGCTTGCATGAATAGATGACAAAACAGAGTGGGAGGGATAGCAAAAAGACAAACATTACTAAGAACTTGAAAGGATGTTGTGGAGAGTCAGGATCACCCACATCTTGAATGTTTTTGTTTAATAGCATATTAACCTGTATGGGTTATTTAATGCCAAAATATAAATATTTTGTATGAAATGTGTTTTATTTTTTTGGTAATAATAATGATTTAGTGATAAGTCTTACTAATTAACCCATAGGTGGAGGGAGAAGAGGTGAAATCATGCCTTTCCCAAAGGTACTTACATGTAAGTGAATAATATTGAAACTGCACTCAGATTACTAATTCTGAGCAATTATTGATTACATCACCTTGCATATCCAAGCTTACAGCATCTGGTATTGTCAAATGGTCACCCATCTAGTTACTGACCAGGCTTGATGTTGCTTAATTTCAGTGATAATACAAGAATGAGTGTTTCAATGCTATAAGACTTTAGGATATTAGACCAAATATAATTTATAATTAATCGTCACAGAAATTTGTCCTTAAAATTACTAATGTCTCAATTATACCTTTTAATTATTTAAAACTATTTACATTCAAACTATTGTCCTCATCTTTGTTATTATCAAAATGCTTTGGCTGTTGTGCCCACCAACCTTCATAAGGCCATCCTTAGTATGATGATCAACTACATCAGTGTCCTGGGTAAGTTGATCAACTACATCTGACAGCAAGGCCTTTGATCAGATTTTGAGGAGCATGAAACTATCTATTAATTGCTGATGTTCCCAGGTCTGCTCTGACCCAGAGTTGTAGACTGTCAGAGTCTCAGCTATGGGCAAATAGTTTACCCTGCTCACAAAACATAAAAATTGGTTTTAATACCAGTAATACATTTTTGAAAAAGAAAAATATTACCAGCAATAAAAATCTTGTTGGCATTAAATAACTCATTAAGGTCGATATGCTGTAAAACAAACCAAACCTTCATAAGGACTATATTGATCCCATTTATTTAATTTACGGGGGTGGTGGGGATTGTTCTTGTTCCACTACCCATTTCTAGAGATATCTTATCTAGTTCTTATTTTAAGCAATGCTTGGTTGTTACTTGCCTTGTTTCCAGTGAGTTCAAGTACTCGCTGACCGGACTAGAGATTGAACTTTGTCATTTTTGCCAGCATGCTTAAAACTAATAATTGTTTTCTCTTGCAGGAATAATGCTGACTGTCAGTGGTGTCTTTTACATTCTTATGAGCATCTTACCATTATTCTATAGAGAAAAGAAAGCAACACCTGAACAATATGTGCTGAACCCAACCCCTAATGTTAAACTGGTCTCCCAGGAAGTAGCAACACAGACTGACAGTTCATATTATGCCCACATTTATCAACAGTCACCACCGTCACCTCCACAGTATGAGGAAAAGGTTGATACAGTTGCACTTCCACCATAGAGCTGAGGTGGTGGTTAAAAGGGACATAACTGGGTTTGATATTTTAGTTATCTCCCTTTTTATTATTACTGTTAATTTTTGATAACAGATCTAAAAATCAACTTTTCCCTACTTAAAAAAAAAAAAAAAAAAAAAAAAAAAAAAAAATTCAAGTAATAATGAAATTATTTTATCACAATGTTTGTTTTTTTTTTTTTTTTTTTTTTTTTTTTAAAAAACATGCTATGTCCATTAATTAAGCAACAAACTGGAAATAAAGAATAAGCTTCTAATAGGCAGGTTCTGAGTTTAATTTCTGACATAAATATCACTTCAACAATTTGTTTCTGAAAACCATTAGCTAAATTTCAATCTTCACCTCATATCATTTTAATCCTGTAGAATTTTTAATTAAATTGGAAAAATCTTTAGAGAAAATGAGATTTTTATTTTCAGAATTTTATGGACTTTAATGGCGCCTGTTGTAAATACTTATCTGTTGAGCTAAACACAGTTATAAAACAATGTTTTTACGATGATTCTTTTCTGGCTAAATATTTCCCTCTGAAATACAAAAATATGCCAATAATAAAATTTTAAAATCATGTCAGTGAAAACCAAATATTTTAATTTTGGACAGGATACTAAAAACTTATTTTACTCTTGTAAAAATAACATTTTATATTCTGTGTGAAACTTTATTGCCCAAGAGAGATTCTGAATATAAATATGTCTAATTTTTCTAGATTTGGCATATTCCCAGTTATATTCTACAGGACTTTTTATATATATATATATATATATATATATATATATATATAGCATTAATGAAAATATTTTGTTTTAATATTTTAGATGACATATTGTCAATACATTTTTTTTTTTTTTTTTTTGTGTGTGGTTTTTGCTATATTCAGTTTGTAAGAAAACTAGTCAAAAAAAAAAAAAATGCTTCAAGATTATTATATCTATGCAGTGTAAAATAATTTTTAGTTAAGGATGAATGACTGAATTTGAATATTATTTTAATTGTTATCCTCTCTCCTTAATAGTAGTTTTTTTTCTCTAATACTCAGTAACCCCTTGTGGCCTTGCTTGGGGTGAAATGATTAAAAAACAGAAGTCTGATAGCTGAATAGGTAAAGTCTTAACTAGCAAAGCTGTCTTCGTCACACAGTCCGACAAGGACAGGGAATGCAAATTCAAATCTTAATGAAAGCTTATTCTTTCATTCTGTTCCCATGTTGCTTGCTTAGTAGCTTTAGAAGGTAAAAAAAAAAACTAAGTAATACAAGAGATTTTTGATAAAAAGCAACAATAATATAGTGAAAGATGAAAAATCATTTTTAATTTAAGAAAATCAGACACCTTAAGACGATAATTACATGTTAACAATTATCGCATAGTGAACATAAAATGACTGTATTTCTTCATTTTTAATAAAACAAGTTTCTTGCTTTGTGTAGATAAATATACTGAGAAGAAAGTGACAAAAAAGAAAACAAAACAGTCATTTACTTCCATTGAAATCATCATTTTAAACATTTCATTTCATATTTAACGAGTTTACCTATGCTGTCAAAGAAGAATTTTGTTCTGCATTTTTTGTTTATACTCAATACTTCCTGATTAAGAATTGAAGTTATTACACAAAAAAAAAATCTGTAGTCATCTGTAAATTGCCTTGGTGTTATGCACAGCAAAGATTGTATTTAAAAGGAGCAGATTCTAGTAACTTCAGATTTTAAGGCAAGAAGTTTTTGTTAATTCATTTCTAGTAATGCTCAAGTATAATAATTAAGTAAATGTTATTAGTAAGTCTCTTAATGAATGGATTGTCATTCTACAACACTCAGCATAGAAATAAGACTTGTGTGTGTGTGCGTGTGTATATATATATATATATATATATATATATATATATATATATATATATATATAGAGAGAGAGAGAGAGATAACAAAAAATCTCCAACAGCAGTTATTGGTAGATACTCATGAAATAGTTTAAAATAAAAATGGGGCATCTATTTCAAATATGAGTATAACAACATTTGAAGTAATTGTGTGTGGGGGGGGGGGGGAGAGTCTGATAAAAAAAATTATATATAATGCGTGTCAAAATGCTGAACATCCAGGATAAACTGTATGTAAATATAAGCAATGTGAACCCAGGCCAACACCAAATGGTGACAGTCTGCTTCATGAAAATGTACTCAAAACAGTAAATCTACATAAGCTTTTTTGCTGTCGTTTTCATATTAGCAAGAAATTACAAACTTAGTCAAGTTTGGTGGGGAGGAGCACAAAACTCTGTAATGAAATTAATACCAAGTTCATATGACAATGAAATTTCATTCTTCAACATTTATTTAGAACACTTCTGCCTCTTACTCTATAATAATGAATGCTTACAAAGAAAAAAAATATATATCAGCTTGCAGTGATTTAAAAAAAAAAAAAAAAAAAAAAACCTTCATAAATCAAGCACACCCTAACTGCCACTTTCCAGACAAAAAATTTTTTTTAGTGAACTCAAACATAGGAAAATTATTATTGATAACCAAATAAAATTGTTCAAACAGAAATTAAACAGTGCTAATACCAAAAACATACAACACATTAATATTATTCATACTATTTATATTCAAACTATTGTCCTCATCTCTGTTATAACATTTCAGCCGTTGTGCCCTCTGGTCTTCCTCAGGTGTATGTTGATCTGGGTAACCTACAGGAAATTCTGAACTGAAGTTTATTTAATCGCTAGAAGTAAACTGTTCTCATTCCACTGGTCTAAATAAAGGTTTCAGTTCAGAATTCACTACAGGTTACCCAGATTGATATATACACCTGACGAGGGTACAATAGCCAAAATGTGATAACAAAAATGAGGACAATAGTCTGAATATTGTAAATAAGAAATCAGAAATTCAGACAGAAACTATTAATATATTTTACAGCAACCGGATATACAAAAATTATGAAAATGGATTCATATATTCAACAATAGATTCCACGTGTTGACCCCAGCAAACTTAAAAACTGCCAACCTCATAATTGTCAAGAACATGTCTATCAATTTTGCTGTCCTGTAAAAGACTGCATGTCTTGAAATAAACCAAATGGCCACATAGGATATATGTCATTGTTAGTAAGTCAAGGATTGACACACCTCTTAAGTAATCTCAATACCAAAAAAAAAAAAAAAAATGTTGTATATAACACTGTCATTCTAAGGTAATATAATTGTAAAAGATGGCTTAAGCAGAGTTTCAATAAGTTTTTTTTTTTGTTTTTAAGAAAATTATTAACAATGAACTCCTTGGAAATGAGTAGTAAATTGTCCAAAAGTGCTTGGGACACTAATCACTATGGACAGTTTCAACATTCTGTTAGTCCTCATACAAGAGAAGCTGTAAGAACATTAAAAGAAATTTAAAAATAAAAAACTGAATAATAAAAAAAATTTCGTCATGATTTTTTTTTTTTTTCACATTTAATGAAACATGTATAAAATAAAGTTTGCTGCCCAAGTATACAATATATGTATTTCTAAAGAATTAACAGATTTTCTTTATTCCTTACTACTGTAATTATTTTTGTGGATACAGATTTTTTTTTCTTTAAATGGTTAGAGTTGTGTGTCTTAATTCTCTCAAAAGAGAAACCGCCATCTGATCTAGCATGCTTTTATTTTTGCTGGGATGTGATGCTTTGTGGTTGAGCAGTCTAAACAGACAGTAGCTTCTCCTACAAAGGGGATGGAACTATTTTAAGTGCCTTGAATGCATTGGTCAGCAGATGTAATTCACACCATTTAAGTTTTCATAAACAGTGAAAAAAGAAAAATCCAGGATGTCTACTCAAACATGGGTATCCAGAAAATAATGTTTGTGAGATAGATATGTGTGTGTGTGTGTTTATATGTTTATTCAAAATTATTACATGCATATGTTATAATTTTGAATAAATATTATTTGCTCTACTTGGCATTGAGCACTTAAGAATAGTGTTTTTGATTATCGGAATTTTATTTGATCTGTACCAACCTTGTACTTGGAGGTTTTTAACAAACAGTGAATTTTATAATTCTGCCTTTAGAAATAGAAGTTATAAAGATACCACTATTGAATATAGAAATCCTATTAATTATGACCACAATAAAACTTCCTTTATCAACCTAATCGTTAAAACTAAATTAGGACATTTTGAATAAATACTATTTGCTCTACTCTGTATTGAGCACTCTTAAGAATAGTGTTATATAAGGACTAAGCTTTTGCCCTAGTCCCCCAAGGTTTGACACTTTGGTAAAAGACCTGAAATCCTTCTTCAGAAGAAGACCGCTAAAAGCCCACTACAGTGACAAGAATCACACACCTTCCATACTTGATACATTAAAAGAGAACTCTGCATTCACCCCACAAAACAAGGACATTACTATACAAGCATCTAAAATGGCAGTAGCAAATGACAAAGAAAACAATAGCACGTAAGCTGCCACATAACAGTATGACTGAAGGAGAACGGGTATCCCTTGACATGCTGACATAGAGATGACCTAATCCTAACACAGGCTGACAAAGAGGGTGCCAGTGATCTGGAGAATCAAAGAATACATTAAAGAGGCCAAAATCAGCTAACCGACAAAGAAACAATCAGCTAACCGAAACCTACAAAAGCTTACCTACAGACCATCATCCCAAATACCAAAAAGAATTAACTAGCTCACTAAACATGTCTCGTAACAATCTAATTGAAAAGGAAACATGCACAACACTTACACCCACAAACATCACACCTGCTTGCTTCTATCTCCTTCCCAAAATACACAAAAGCAACAACCCAGGAAGGCCGGTCATTTTAATCGTTCAACTGTGTCAAATACTTTCAACTTCAATGGAGCACACTACCTGCAAGTAAGTGGGCACCATTGCAGCTCCATCATATGCTACAATATTCATAGGAAAATTTGAGGAGACCCATATCTATCCCCTCATTGGTAGCGACTGCAATGATATATTCTTTGTATACATGGGCAGTTGAGTTTGATTATGAAAATTCTACAAATTTGGTAACATTTTTAAACACGCACATTTACATAGATTAAAACAAAACAACACACTAAAATCACTGACATCCACAACTATCTATACTAAGTTTTTCCACCGTAAACCCCTCAAGGAGAACCTTTCATATTCACAAGCACTTAGACTCAGAAGGATATGTTCCAACAAAGGAAGAACTAAATAAACACACCCAAAATCTGCAGCATCAATTCATAACACATGGCTATAAACAACATCTAATTGGGGAACAAATAAAGCAATTTCCACACCTCGAGAAGACACCCTAATGTACAAGATTAAAAATAAACCCAGCTGCATCCCTCTAGTAACCACTTTCAACATCCACTATCCCAAATAATCAAAAGTCACTGTGAAATACATCATCTCAAACCAGACCTAAAAAAAAAAAAAAAAAAAAAAATTTGAGGAACCTGGCCTTCTAGCATATCGTAGGCCTAAAAACCTAAAGGAAATTATAGGTAGTAACCACATTTCAGGGGACAAGGTAATCCATAATAAACCAAAAACAAAAACAACAGGATTTTCCCATGTAACAACAAAAGGAGCTTATGCTGTAACCATATCAGACACACCAATTCATTCACTAGCTGTCATTAAATCTTTCAAAATTTATGACTAACTATAGAATTCATAACATAATTTACCTCCTAGAATGCACACTATGCCAGAAACAATATGTAGGAAAATGTGAATGGCCCTTTCACTACAGAATTAATAATTATCACAATCGAATTAAGTCAGAAAGATTATTACCTGTAGAACAACATTTCTGCCAACAAAAACATTTTAAAATTCATGCCAAATTCACTATAATTAAGAAAATAGAAAAGTTCAGAGCAGATAACATTAGAAATCAAGATAAGTGGATTCCTAAAAATGCTCCATCCAGACTGGCTTAATCAAAAATTTAACAACATAGAATATATAATCCCACAAATCTGGCCCTACCCACATTTCTCACCCACACAGGCAGAGGTATTGAAGCCTCACACTTATACACACACCCATACTAATATACACACATCATACTCACTCACTCCCTAAGAACCAAACAGCACACACACTTAACAGAGACACGTCCCCCTTTCCAGGAACTAATAAAACTGTCAAAATGACCAAGGGAATTCAGAGCAGAATGAATCCATCCAGCTCTTATCTTAAATAACAACTTAAGAGACGAACACAAGGACTGACCAAAATTCATGTTAAAAAAAATAAAAAAGAAACAAATGAAAACTACAGACAAAAGTTCATTTTCTCCAAGTCATTCATTTCTGTAGTTCACTGCTAGCAGCAAGCAGAAATATTTGTCCTGCTGATGATGGCCATGCTGGCTGAAACTAGTTGAGGAATCTAATTGAAATAATAGAAACAAAATATTAATATACAACCCAGTGTGTTCAAAACACGTACACACACACACATATTAGTAAATAGAAAAGTCAACACAAGTCAACACAAGTCAACACCAATAGATACTTGACTTATTCATCACCATTTGACTTACACCCTCAGACTTCCAATGAACGAGGTACTGAGGGTCAAACATTATGCTGGTGGTGATCAAGAAGTGAAAACTTGTAAGAAATGAGCTACAACAGTGGCCAGAGTTTTTATGAAGCAGGGATACATGCATTCATTTGTAGAAAGTGGTAGTGTTTATAGAGAGATGTAAACCTATGATGTATAGTTATATCGATGTATACGTTTGATTGTGCTCCTTATCACTTATATCAGCACTTCTTAAACTATGGTTGTCTTGAATTTCAGTTTATATGTTTATAGCTGGGGTTGCAAAAAAATCACGAGATGAAAAATGGGGTCATGAATGGAAAAAATTAAAGAAACTGTTTTAAATAATAAAAGAAATTTCATTACTTTTTGACATACCCTCTTAGTATCAACAGCCAACATTGATACACTTACTAATTTCCATTGGTTAATATTAAAAATTAGTAAGTATCCCAAGTTTGTGTCCTAGTTTAGATAACTTAAAAAATGAAAAGAAATCTACAAAATACAAGTGTATGAATGTCTATTTTAATGTTTAATATTGTTGTAAATATTTCAACCACAAAATTTAGAATAAAACCGATTAAAATTTATAATGAAAATTTAAAAAAAATTAAACAAAGTTTATAGAAGAAAAAATTGTAAATACTAAAAGAATTAAATAAAAATGTCCTTTAGTATGTTTAATATTTGTTATTATAACATGAACTTTTTTTTTTCTTTTTCTTTCAAAGGTTCACTTTCTTGAAAACCTTTTGGATGAGGATTTGATTAATTTTGTTAATAAAAAAAGAATTAAACACGAGTTTTCTGTATAATTAGTTGTATGAAAAAGTTATGAGAAAAAGTACAAAACAAATTTTAAATACCAAGTGCCAGTTACATCTAATGAAGGTCAAAGAATGTATCAGCTGAAATGTTTTAACAAGAAACATAAAAATAAGTTAGAAAAGTACAGAAGAAAGTTCTAAAATAAAAATGGCTGCACCTACACCCTATTAAATAGTCTGATGAGGCAAATTAACAGGTAGAGAGAAAGAATTGAACTCCCACAAAAAAAAAAAAAAAAAAAAAAAATGCCACATCCATGCAGAGGCAGATAGTCATGGCCCTTCAGTTTACCTTTTTTTTTTTTTTTTTTAAAAATCTGTAAATTGGTATAAGATAGTGAAGTGGTTACCTGTAGTCTTTGTCACACAATTTTCCTTATAATCTGTTTGCCATCCATAGCTGGAGAGACTAGACAACCCCAAAATGTGTAATGAAATGGATAGTTTGTAATATTTTGTCATTCACTTACCTGTTGTTCCAATACATAAAGATCATTGCGGGGGAAAAAAAAAAAAAAAAAAAAATCAAAACATACTTCGTCTTCTGTTAATCATTGTGACCAGCAGTTAGGCAGCTGATAAATGCAAGACCAATGCAAACGAAATGAATTATTTATTTATTTTCACAGGATGATCAAGTCTCACCCCACAAAAGATATATATATATAGAGAGAGAGAGGTTTTTGATCGAAACGAGTCTAGTTATATATATATATATATATATAAAGAAAGAACAGTAAGATATATATTCTGGTGTTCTTATAGATATTTTTATTTTTACAAAATAGTGCTCAATGTAAATTTACAGAGCATTAATATTATAAATTAATTGATTTAAAATGTTTTTTTCGCTATACAGTTCTAACCAAGTTTCTAAAATGGAAGCTAAAAGCTTCTAATTTAATTTTGTAATTAAATTAAAGACATTAGTTCCATTTCATCCTCAAGCGAATTTTGGAGTAACTCATTTTTATAATAATAATTATATATATATATATATATATATATATCTGATGCAATAAGAATAAAAGTAATATATAAATTCTAACATTCACAGCATTAATCCAAAAGAGGGCTTGATACCAACAAAACCAGTTTACTCACGACAAAGATGCAACTTTGTTTAAGTGCATTTCAATTGCACCTCAACTGGTGAGAACCAAAGATGCTTATGAACAATTCTGCTTGTAAGCAAGTTGTATGTGAAACATCACTTCCTTTTTTCCATTTGCTCGAGAAAAAAAATATACATAATGCAAAAATCTATCTATATGCAGATCGAGATATATATATATATATATATATATAAAATCTCTATATGCAGGTTGAGATATATATTTCTATACAGATCGATATATATATATATATATCTCTATAGATTTATATGTAAAGTATGGTTCCATCGCTACACAGGAATTACCATGTTTCAAAAACAAACTAAAAACTTCAAATTCAATTTTAGAATTAAATTAAAGTCCCTAATCCCGTTTTATTTTTTAAACTAATTTTTGAATTTCAATGTTTCATGCTCGATGCAATCGTCAAGCCACCTGACGATTGCGTCTAGCATAAAACAGCTTGTTGCCTGAGTGTTGACTTCAATGTTCACTTTTCTATTTATACTAGCAGTATAGCCCGGCGTTGCCCGGGGATGTAACAGTAAGAGATAGATCAAGTATCAACCATCATAAAGACTGAAAAATAAAATTGACAAAGATTATTGTTTAAGGTTGACGGGCACGCATGTCTTAATTAGTTTTTTTTTTTTTTTTTTTACAAATTGGTCAAACTCAAACAAAAACATTGTTTTCAATTGTTATGAGTCTACCGATTGAATAGAATTTTATTATAAACAATTGTCTTGTTAATGGAATTTTTAAAGCATTCTGAATGTAAAAATAAAGAAAAAAGTGTGCAAGACAATAAGAAACACTACCTGCCAAAAAAAAAAAAAAAAAAAAAAAAAAAAAAGTAGGAAATCTGATCCCATATATAAACGAACGCACACACAAACAACCTGGGTTTTATAATAAGTATAACTCGATATGAGTTGTCCCCCTTTCATTCACATGATGCCTCTTAACCGTGTTTTCAAATTGATTTCATGCAAAAACAATTGTTTTTCCAATTTTTGGTGCTGTTAGAACCACCGCAAGGTAATTTTACGTAGTCCTGTGAAGTTTTGTTGAAATCGGTTGAAAAATGTAGGAAATTTGATCCAATATATAAACGTACAGACACACACACAATCTGCATTTTACAATAAGATTTACATACGCTCTATCTCTGGCATTGAGCACCTTATCCCATAAATAACACACCTTAAAACTATATTTAATTAATATATATATATATATATATATATATATATATATATATATACATACACACACTGTTTAGAGGTTAACAAAAATTTGGACTCGTTCATGTTACCACATGGCAGCTATTACTGGCGTTGTTTGAATTCATTAGCTGCCGATTAGATTTGCATGGAAGATTACCTTGTTACCGGCCTTTTTACTTGACTGTGCAACGGAGGATTCAATGCATGCGCAATAATCAAGACTATTCTGCACCAAATATATGCAAACAACGCTAGTAATGGCTGCCGTGAAATAAATGAGTTCAAACTTTTGTCAATGACTCCAAAACGGTAGATTTTATCAAATTATTTTCGTTATTTTCAAATTAAGCACGTAAATGTACACCTAAATATAACTATTTGGGAAATTTTTATTACATCCTTACTATGGGGCTTAAAATGCAAATTACCCATTTCTTCTTGTGACTCAAATTTCTTCCCTATCAAAGTGTTGAAGAGACAAAAGTGACCAAATCAAGAGAGTAGGGAGCCTGTCAAACAAGTGTTGCATCATTTTCAACCAGAGAAGCTTGGATTATGTGGGTAGAATGTGCAGGCGCAATGTTATGGTAGAGTCGCTTACATGTCTGGCCATTTTAAATGCACAACTTTCCAAAAGTAATGCATAACCTCCAAGTAGTATTCCTTATTGATCGTTTGGCTTCATGGAATGTATTCACGATGCACAAAACTCTTGGCATTCAAAGAAACAGGTCAACATTACCTTCACACCGCTGCAAACCTGTCATGCTTTTTTGGACCTTGGTCATTATGGATACTTCCACCTAGACGACTGGAACTTGGTTTCTGGATTGTAACCATAAAACCATATTTCATCACCAGTAATGAGGGTCTTCATGAAGTCTGGATTGTTATTTGCAGTTAAGAATGTCCTGAACAATTTCCACAAGGACTTGCTTCTGCTGCCTGGACAGCACCTTGGGGAAGGATTTTGCTGACACTTCATACATAAATCCTCTATTATTAAGTTGGTGCAAAAATGTCGTTTTCTCACATAGTAGCATATGTGAGAAAACGACATTATTTTTGCATCAACCTGATAGAATGCACTGATCCTGTGCTTATCCCCACTTTGTGAGCAATTTTCTGGATTCTTACACAAGTTTCCATGGCTATTTGCCAAATCTTCTCAATTTGCTGCTGGCTTCAGTTTGGGAACTGCCTGCCCGAGTATTTCTTGCTCTCCACTGCTGAATTTTCTGGATGGTTGGAGCTTCAGTATCACTAAGTTTTCGGTAAAATTAAACTCCAGAAAGAGCCCACTACACATCTGTACTTTAAGTATAACAGCTGGGAACTGATGCAGGCTACTGTTGCAAAAATTTTCACACATGTGCAGGAAAAATGACTTCACCATACATCCAAAAGATTTTGTTGGAAAACCTAAAGCCAGATAATTTTTAAAATGCACCACACACACACACATTTTTTTTTTGGTGATCTCACTTTTGTAATCCTAAAATATATTAAAGCTACTATTAAATAATGTTGTTTTGTTCTTTGTGTGAATGAGAAAGTTTTTCCAATAGGATTAGATAAATTTCGGAAAGATTATTCTGATTGCAAAAGCAAAATTGAAAAGAAATATTAGCCATTTTTCATAACTTTTAGGCATAAGCAAATTTGAAATAACAGTTGCTACTCAAAGACAGAAATCATATTACACAATGTAATATAAAATCATATGTACATAAAATTATATATATGGCCTGAAGATTGTGTTTAAGCTTGAAACTGACTGTCACTGCTGGGTGTTGACTTCAATGACCACTTATATTTACATACACTTTAAACCATAAATATAGCATACCTTAAAACTATATATATATATATATATATATATATATATATATATATATTAGTAGACATTAGTTTCAGTGTAAGAGGGGGGGGGAAGAAGAGACATACATACATACATACTCAAGCACATGTACCCACTAAATATGACAATGTATAAAGACTGAGCAAATAAAATTGACATTTCGTTTGTCAATATTTGCATCTTTTGAAAAATATAAATAGATACATTTTTTATATACTGACATTTTATTCATCATAAAAATATACTGAATTATAAAGGGAGAAAGTCATTCCCTTTAATTTTTGTTTGAGGTTAGAATGATTATATATATATATATATATATATATATATATATATATATATATATATATAGAGAGAGAGAGATAATTTGTAACATCTAGAGTAGGTAAAAAAAAAAAGAAAAGAAAAAAATTCAAGAAAGAAAAACATCAAAATGAAATAATAGAAAAAGAAACAAAAAAAAAACATGAAAATATATCATACTGAAAGAAATAAATGGTGGGGATAAAAGATAATGAAAAATACGTAACAAGTTTTAGAGGGAAAGAAAGAAAATGTAAACGAAATAAAGAACATCATACTGTAAGAAGAGCAGAAGACGAAAAGTGTGCTGACAGCATCTTGCTTTCTGAAATAGACAGGAAAAGAATCACTTAGTGAGAACAAGATTGAGGACTTTTTTTTTCTTTTAGACAATGGAAAGATGAAAAAAAAAATTTGGATGAAAACAAGGCGCAGGGTAATTGAAAAAATAAAATATTGAATGAAAATAAAGAAACTAGATGCAAATAATGGCTTCACCTTGCAAATAAAGATCATGGAACTTTTTTTTTTTTTTTTTTTAAATTATAGGGCCGCTTATCTAAATTACTGGAGATGAGTAAATATCCTCAGGCCTGAAAATAAATATTGAGAAGAGGGTTGCTAAATGAGAAAGAATAAAAAAAGTCAATGGAAAGAGTAAAATATTTTTTTCAAAACTAAAGAAAAAAAAAAAAATTTTTTTTTTTTTTTCATAAGGGACTAAAAAAGAAAAGAGTGTAACAATAAAAAAAAAAGTACATGTATTAACTAAAATGAATGAGGGAAAAAAAATTTAAGATCTAACCTCTCCAAGCTACAGCTACACACCACCGAGGACACAGAAGCAATACCTATCCTACTAATGAAGGGAACCTCCCTAACTTCTTATTTTGTTCACTACAATGAACACATCCAATGCAAAACAAGACAGTAGTGAATGGAGAAAAGAAAATGAAAAGAGAAAGACATTCCCAGCCTTCTTTTATCTACTGGAAGATGAAACCACTATAGCTTCTTATTTCATTCATTTCAGTAACTACTCTCTAATTCAAAACAATGGTATTTCTTGAATTTTGTGTTGAATATAAATAAAAATAACAGAGACACATAAAAAGATATGTTAAACAGTTTTCTTTATAGCTCAGAATAAATAAATTATTAAAGCCATATTTGAAATTAACAACTAAAATGACCCAATTTGTTATTTAAAAAGTTTTAGTGGTAGTGAAGATAAATTTTGGTGTCTGACAAAAATTATATTTTTGTTAATTTTAGGGTTATGGATAATTTTTCATATTCTTACCCTAGCCAGTCAGCATTCATAATGATCCATTAACAACAAAAACAATGGTTCAAGTTTGAACCTATTAGCCTATCTGGCAAGTTTTTCACATTCACTGGTAAAATCTACAATACCACTGGGGGGACAGTAATTTGTTGATGTAGGCACTTAACCAATCCAAACCTGAGGTACCAATGAGCAAAAAATGGAGTTATGAAATTGTGGCTGTATATTGATAAAATTCTATTGAATGTTGGAGAGAAAACATGTAGTCATTGAGTAGAAGGGTGGTGGCCAAATCTATAGTCATCTGTCAATGATTTATCAGAGAATATTGCAAAAAAAGATTGCTTTCCACAATTGAAAGGTTGTTTTTCTAAAAAGAAATTAGCAAGTATTACTTTTCAATACAACAATGCTCCTTTTCACATAAGAATAAAAAAAGTAGAGAGAAAGAAATAAGAATAAAAGAAATAATAGAGAGAATAAAAGAAATAATAGAGAGAATAAAAGAAATAATAGAGAGAATAAAAGAAATAATAGAGAGAATAAAAGAAATAATAGAGAGAATAAAAGAAATAATAGAGAGAAAGAGATAATAAAAAGAGAAATAATAATAAAAAAAAAACACACCAAGATGTTGCTTCAGAACAAAATACCAAAGTTTTGGCCTGATCAGTGTCTAGATTTGAATCCTGGACAGAATATTCGATCTCTCATTAAATACAGACTAAACAAGACAGATTTCCCTACTATTTGTTTGAAGTCAGCAACACCAAAAAAAAATCAAGATGGATGCTTTCTGTAAGTTTATTCACAAGGAGTAAAAAAAATTTAAAGAAATTTAGGTGAAAAGCCATTCCATATTTTAGATATTTTTTTAAAATCCTTACTATCATTTCCAAACCAATTTGTCATTAAGACAATTAAAAAAAATTGGTGATAGGATTCAGAATATTAAGAAAAAGAACAGAGAAATAATGAGCTTATAATATTCCAACCTTGTGCCAGACAAAGCTAAGTTTAATGATTTGCTGTGAAATGTTTTGTGAAAAAAAAAAAAAAAAAAATCTATGCAATCTGGGATTTTTATTTATATACTTAACTCTA
>OZ010615.1:33985722-34010722 GCA_963932145.1 Acanthosepion lycidas | reverse complement strand
ATAAGAGAAACCCGGATATAAGAGAGATTTTATCTGGTCCCAAATTAGAGCCTGTGTTAATGTATATAAATTAGACCAAACCCGGATATAAGAGACTTTGTCTCCGGTCCTGACAACTTATATCCAGGTTACACTGTATTATTTTGCCTAGCTTTTTTTTTTTTTTTTTTTTTAAAGCTTATTGTTTGAATGTTATCATTTATGCCTAACCATGCCGGCTTATTCTAGTTCTTATTTTGCTATATTTTTGATCCACCACTTTACGGTAAAGTTTATATATATATATATATATATATATATATATATATATAAATGTTAGTTTTTAAAGCTTTAATAAAATTTTGTACCACCCATAGATTAAAAAAGCATGAAGAAAATGTAAACAATGAAAGAAAGATTTGAATAAGAAAATCCACCATCCTAAAATTTCTTGAACCAAAGGAAGACTCCATAACACAATAAAAAAAATACTGAGATATAAAAAAAAAAAAAAAAAAAAAAAAAAGTTGCTGAAAAAGTTCTAAGCCTCTACCCCACTCCCAGCCTGAGTGTTATTTTATCATTTTAACTCCAAAAATATCATTTCACTTATTTCTCATTAAGTTAACCCTGTCAAACAAAAAGATCTGTCATTAAAACGATGTTGATCTCTGGATTGCCATCAAATTCCTGTTTCACCAACAAAATCCGTGAACAAATGCTGCAAACATTGGGTGACATGTGCCAATCATACTCAGCTGTGAACAAACCCTGAATTATCCCAGATATTTTTCAGACCAAAGGCTTGAAGGTCTTCAATCGTATCAACTCCTGTCCTAATTTTGGCCAATCAACAAATTTATGAAGAAAAAAAAAAAAAAAAAAAAAAAAAAAAAAAAAAAAATTAAACAAACAACAGACAAGAGATATTTGGATATGTTGGGCAACTGTCAGCAAAGTGGGTGCCAATAAAGTTTGAATGCCAACCAGGAAAAAAAATACTGAGAGGACATCACTAAGTTGATTTTGTAGCATTTTCAGCAACAATTTTGGCAATGACCTGTCACTGCTGAGGAAACATGGTCACATCTCTATGATGCAGAAACAAACAACAATACTTGTGGTGATAGCCCTTGGGTTCTCCACAGCTGAATAAATTCAAAACCCAGAGTCAATGGTCATGGCTATGGTTTTTGGGAACAAGGAACATATTTTGATGACGATCTCTTTATAAAAAAAAAAAAAAAAAAAAAAAAAAAAAAAACAACAGGCTAAAGTTACTGCAGAATAAGTACCCTAACTAACCGTTTAAATTAATGGCATTATTAAAAGAAAAATAACAAGAGAAGCAACAGACAGATGTTTTCATGTTGCGGGTGAATGCTCACAGACGTGGCAAGACAATGAGACTTTGAAGAATTGGTGTTTCAAAACCTTAAAAGAATTTGCAATGGATTAAATTTTCGAATGTTTTAAAAGGTGATAGAAGCAACACGGTATTTGAATAATCAAATGTTACATTATTTTTTGAAGAGTTAAACTTGAAAACCACTGTGTCAAGTGCGGATGAAGATGTGGAAAAGCTCCTGACATAAGGCCATTCCCTTCTTAGTCAGGTTGAAGTCTTTTTAGCACCCCACCTTAATTGTGGCTTTAATAGGGTTAGGAAGAAAAAAAAAAAAAAAAAAAAAAGGAAAAGGAAAAGTTCAAATGATGAAGACATCTGTAAAATAAAATTGATGAAATGAAGAAATGAATGAGAAGGAATGACACATTTCAAAAACAGAAATAGGCAAAAATGGACCAACTTGTAGCAAATGTATGACATTAAAAAAATAATAATAATAATAATAAAGAACAAAGAAAAGGATTAAATAAAAATATGGCAAAACTTCTAAACTGAAATAAAAAAAAGTAACTTTGATAGATGAATGATATACAGGAGGTTTAGTAATTTTGTATTACCTTGGCCAGAGAGGAGATAAGAGCACAGGGGACAGAGAGGAGATAAGAGCACAGAGAGGAGATAAGAGCACAGAGAGGAGATAAGGGGGCAGAGAGGAGATAAGGGGGCAGAGAGAGTGAGAGAGGAGATAAGAGCATGGGGGCAGAGTGAGTGAGAGAGGAGATAAGAGCATGGGGGCAGAGTGAGTGAGAGAGGAGATAAGAGCATGGGGGCAGAGTGAGTGAGAGAGGAGATAAGAGCATGGGGGCAGAGTGAGTGAGAGAGGAGATAAGAGCATGGGGGCAGAGTGAGTGAGAGAGGAGATAAGAGCATGGGGGCAGAGTGAGTGAGAGAGGAGATAAGAGCATGGGGGCAGAGTGAGTGAGAGAGGAGAAGAGCATGGGGGCAGAGTGAGTGAGAGAGGAGATAAGAGCATGGGGGCAGAGTGAGTGAGAGAGGAGATAAGAGCATGGGGGCAGAGTGAGTGAGAGAGGAGATAAGAGCATGGGGGCAGAGAGAGGAGAGAATACAAAGATATCTGTCTATGTCTCAATTATTGTCATAAAAAAAAAAAAAACTTTTGTTTGTTTTTTTAACAAAGTTAATGTATCAACATTAAACAAAAATCCGTGTGTGTGTATGTGTGTGTGTGTGAACATATGGTGTATTGTTTATGTTCTCTTGGCCACACAGTGTTGAAAACAGTCAGAATTCAGCATTCTAAATCCGGAGGGAATGAAGAACAGAATCATGGCCAAACAGTGCTTCAGGAGAGCATACCTCCCCACTGAACGAGATATTGGACTTTGCCTTCTGGGATATGGCGACGTGCCAGCACATGAAATGTCTCCCGTTTTGAAAGTCTGTTAACCATGTTGATATAATCACTGTCTGAGGACTTGAGCTGTTTGAGACAGTCTGCTGTGGATGGGTCAGTGTTGGACAGTGGAGTGTCCGTGTCCATTTTGTTATTAACTGTATCTGGTTCTGTTGTTGCTGGTGCTGGAGGCTCGAGTTTGACACTGCCTGCTTTCCTCCGCCCCTTCTGCTTCTGTGGAGGTTTTGGTTGCGGTTGTGGTTGTGGTTTGAGGGCTTTGATTTCATTGGTCAAGTGTTTGGCTGGATCAAAGCCGTTTTGGTACAAGGTCAAAATTTTTTCCTTCAGTTTTTTCTTTTCCAGTTCCATTTTCTGTTCGAGGTCAGTTTTAAAGGGATGGTTGAGCCCCTCAAAGCTGGGGAGAGGAGGGATAATTGAATCGAGGGTACAATGGGTAACGGCTTTTCTTTGACTGTAGTTACTTTTAGTTCCATTCACAGCTGGCTGGCAAAGAAAATAGAGATGATACGGTAACATTAGACAAGACACAAAAATAAAACAAATTCTGGGGAGGAGGTATAAAATTACACAAGAGCATACAAATGGTAATTACATTACAAGTACGCTTGTTTTTACTAACACTGTAATAGCTTACCTGTCCCCTGCCCAGATATTCTTCGGCTTACAGCCACATCATGCTGAAACACTGGTTCCCGTATGATCACCAAAGTTAAGCAACCAAGTCTGGTCAGTACCTAGATAAGTGACCACTTGTGAAAGACAGGTGCAGTAAGTTTGGATGTGTGGGTTGTGTAATGGATTAATTGGATTACCAAATTCCAATTCCCATTAGGTCCATTATATTCCCTTATACAAAAATACCCTTGGGAAAGGTATGAATCCAACTCTTCCCCAACCAGTTATGGAAGGCCTCTGATCGGGAGGTTTTGAAGAGTGTGGAACCACCTCTTAATTGCTGATGTTCCCAGGTCCACCCTGACCTGGGGTGGTAGCACCTGTTTGGATCCCACTGATGGGCAAATAGTTGACACCCAAACTGGGGTCAAAACACTATGAAAGTGTAAAAATAGGTTTTAATACATACCAGAAATAGTAATAATAATAAAAAAATTATTACCAGCAATATTTTTAGGAAAAAATAGTTATTACCAACTATAGTTTATTTTGAAAGAAAATATTACCAGCAATAAAAAATTTGTTGGCATGAAATAACTATAGGATATTTGGTATTTCATTCCCTCCCAATGACACAAATATGGCTCCATTATAGGAAAAACTGTTTCTAGCACAATTATATATCCACATACATATTATATTAAAACACAGCCAAACTTCAGATTATATATATATATATATATATATATATATATATATTAAAAAGAAGAGAAACCGCAAATGTTTTTAGTGGCCAGGTGGATTTAAAAAAAAAAAAAAATATTATGCTTTATTTTCCATAATTTTGCTACACTGGCCAGTTCAAGAAAGACATTTGGTTCACTAACACACACACAAAAAAAAAGGAAAAGAAAAAGTCATATCAAGAATGTTTAACATCGAAAAACTTAAAAAAATGAATTCATCTATATTTCTGAGATGAGATATTATGTACATTATTCGAACTATTGTCCTCATCTTTGTCGCCATATTTATTACGTTTCAGCCATTGTACGCTCCAGCCTTCTTCAGGTGGTTGGAATGTCGAACTAAACCCTTTATTTTCGCTCACTGTTATAGCACCACATGCCATGTTTAATGGATGTCAGTTATCATTGGTCCTGAACTGCCAAGAAGTCAGAAAATATTTTTAGATTGTAAGAATTTTTTTTTTTTGTGAGAATGATTTAGTGATACAAGTCATACTATTTAAACCATAGCTGGGAGAGAAGAGGTAGATTCATACCTTTCCTGACAGTATTTGCATGAAAGTGAATGTAATGGATATTTGCACATAAGGGAATAATTGGAGCTCGGCTTATATTTCCAATTCTGAATCATTATACCATTACACATTAAAGCTTACAGCACCTGGTATTCCCAAGTGGTCACCCATCTAGTTACTGACTAGGTTCAACACTGCTTAACTTTGTTGATTATACAAGAACCAGTGTATCAACATATGGCCATAAGCTTTAAGTGTTGAAATAGTAAGGATTTTCTACTGAAATAATTATACCAAAATATTACATGCGGAAATGATTTTAAATGCTGTATGCTTTAATCCAATATCATTTTTAATGATGAAAGTATCAATCTTTAATTTAAAACAACAAATTAAAACAATGTTCTTACCTTTTTACTTTTGAGTAGAAGGGATTCTTCAATATCTAAAGAAGCAGCTTTTCTCTTTAACCTGATAGGAGATTGGCTGTAAGCAACAGAGTAAATATATCAATAACTTACAAAGCAGACACAATCACATTCAAGTAAATAGATTTTTTTTTTTTTTTATTGCATGGTCTTCAGCGGATTATGGTTTAAATAATTTTTTTTTTTTTTTTTTTTTTAAACTGAAGGCAATTAAAAACAGAAATCAAGAAAATATGATTTTATGAAATAACCGATGAAAATATACATATGTATGATGATTGCAAACTTCACGACAGAAGAGATATCAAAGTTTTGTGTCACTTCAAAAAGTCTAAAGAGCCCTGAGGGTTAATCAAAGTGATCTGAAAGCCACCAAGTGCAGAATTGGGCTTCAAAGGATGTTGGTGGGTAAATCAACATAAACCCAACAAGTTATATAAACACCCAACCTATGAGGAGAGAAGGAGAATCCTTACAAAAAGATTGAATGTTTAAAGAAAGACCTTAAACCACATACACCTGATTTAGCCGACATTAATTTTACAGAAATGAGTAAACAATTATTTTATGGATGGAGAACTTATTAGATGCCACTAACATTTGCTTTGGTCTAAAATTTTATCAAAAAATTGACCATTCACTTGTATATATAATTAGACTATCACTAGATGTTATAATGTTGATGCTTCGAGGCAGAGTAGAATGGATTGACCAAAATGCATGTCTTATTAAGCAAAAACAAGAAAAAAAGCTTTGTTGTATATTGATGTGGCCATTTTTGTTTACAAAAAAAAAAAAATTAATGTGGGTTTAATTGGTGTTACTCCTCATAGAGAGTCCAGAAGAATTCAAAATGGTGTTGGAAAATGGAAGTTTAGCCTTGTTCTAAAGTAATAGTAGTAGGCAATTTCCAGCTTCAAATAGCAAAAATAACAGTTGACAAGTGTTTATTTATAGCAACCATCTCAAGGTGACAGAATGAGCCTAGGGTAGCAAAGAGAGAGAATGCTATGGTGAGAATTGTTACCTGCAGCATGGTAAAGGTTAAGTAGTAAGTGAAGTTACTTAAAACTGAAGACCCCTCATGTCAATGGCCTGTAGTGACGAAAACAAACTTTTTGGTCAAGCCAATTTTTAATAAGCAGATGCTATGATTGAAGATACTAAAATCAAACAGGTGCAACAATTTACATATCTGGGAAGTCTATTTAACAGGGAATGGAAAGTGTGACAAAGAAAATCTGAAGGCACATTGGGATAGCGAAAGATGTCTTCCAAAAACTGAGCAAAGTATTAAGAAACAGAAAAGTATCGTTAGAAACAAAGAAAAAAAAAGTATTGAACCGTTACATAATATCAGTCCTCCTTTATAGTAGTGAATACTGGACAATCTCTTCACAGATAAAGAGACTTGAAGAAACAGAAATGTAGTTCTACAAAAAATTGCCAACAACAACATGAACTGAATATTTGGGCAACAATGAAGTTCTAGCAACAAAAAAGACACACTTAACATCAGGAAGAGATAGTTGAAATTTCTGGGGTACATGAGGAAAGAGGGATTGGAAAATTTGATACTCACAGGAGGTTAGAGGAAACCTACCTGCTGAGCTTGAGAAAATTTAAAGGTGCTTTTTTTCCATGAAAAATGGAAAAACAAAATAGCCTACTTGAAACAGAAATCACAATTTTGAAATAGAAATTTGTTTTCTAACAATCAGATTTGTCAGCTATTTTTATTTGCCTTTAACTCACCTGTACCTAACAGACATCAAAGGTTAAAGTCGGCATTACCTTACTGTCTCCTTAAGTTATTTATGAATAATGTTTTAGGAAGTTTGGCTTGATGATGATGATGATGATATAATAATAATAATAATAAATAATAATAATAATACTACTACTACAATGGTGGTAGTAGTGGGGGTAGAGGACACAAAAAATCTATCCTTTTATTTTATCCTTTCTTTTTCCTATCCCACATGGTGATGAAGGTGGTGGTGGTCAGTTTGTCATTTCAGAAAGCCAAATTCTATGAATTAGACATTTTTTTTTTTTTTTTTTTAAAATGTTATTTAATAATTTCATTAAAGTGACCAAACAAAAATGTAGCTTTTTGTCTCCTATAAGACTGTGTTGCTAATTTCTGTAGGTTTTGCCACTTTCACTTAATTCTTATTTAGTATTGTAGCATTCTTTGCCAGGTTAGTCCCAGAAAATCATCAAGTTAGCTTAAGGGATGAGGTACAAAACCATATCAAGCTGGAGCAACTTATAGAATAGATGGATATTCCTGCCAGTAAAATTATTCATTTTCATTTTATTTTCTTGTTTTAATAACATTTATATATTGTTATACATTCTCACCTTCAAGTATTAATGAAGCAAACTGCTATTTTTTTATTTGTCTCTCTCGTCCAACAGATATCAAAAGGATAAAGTTGGTAATATTTTAATACATACCCACTGTCTCCCAACAGTTTACAGTATTTAGGAACCAACTTTTATGAAGTTGGTTTGATTTAATAATAAAAAAGGTGGGGGCAGTTTGTCATTTCATAAAATGAAATTCATTTTATGAATTAGACTTTTAAAAAAATGTTATTTAATAATTTCACTAAAGTGACCAAACAATAATGTAGCTTTTTGTTTCCTATAAGATTTTGTAGTGCTACTTTTCTGTAGGTTTTGTCACTTTCACTTAATTCTTAGTTAGGATTGTAGAATTCTTTGTAAGGGTTTATGTAGATAAATCTTTTCCAATCAAAAATTCAAAAGATGAAAAAAAAAAAAAAAAAAAAACAAACAAATAATTTTCCAACAAAAGGTAGTCAAAGAAGAACAACAAAAACTGAAGTCGACAAAATAAGAGAGATAACCGATTAAAAAAAGAAAAAAAAAAGAAAGAAAGAATACTGAATTTACCATTCCACAGGAACAAAAGTTTTGATTTTGCGTCCTTTCATCTGCAAATTACTCATCACTTCATCTGTGATTTGGCCTTCAATTGGAAGATCAATAGTGGGAGGAGAAGGTGGCAAGCGTAGACGTAAACCCCAGAGGCTACGACTCTTCTTGATTTCACGCCCACACTGAAATCTAACCAATAAAATGAAATCAAAACTAATATGTAGGAAGCATAGCATTGAAAGCCTTCTGTTTGGATAATACCTAGTTCCAACAGACCTTTTGTCCTGAATATTCCAGAGTAAACAATTTACATGCTATAGCATATATAGAAAATTATTTCATATATTTTGGACATTATGAATTTTGGCTATTTTATTAACCAATATTATTATTCAAATATGACTTTAATGTTTTTGTTATAAGGTTTGCTGTTATTCAATTACCAATACTGTATTGTTTACAAAATATTAAAGAAATATATATATTAATGTCAGACATGGATGTATGTTTTTTTAGTAGAACAATAACACCTTCCCACCACCAACACATTTATTTTATTTATTGCTTTGTTTTAAAAGTTAGCAAAATGACATCTATGGACAAAATATAAACTAAACAGAAGGATAATACTGTAATTCATTGAGTGAAGAGAAAAATAAATTGAACCCACTAATTCTTGCTCAAGGTTTAGAGATCAAACAGTGGATATGAGCACAGTTTGGTGGTGAGTCATTCCTTTCAGCAATGGTAATAGCAAGGTATGAAAAGAAGGCGTGTCTCATTCATTTCAGAAGAGCTGCCAACCCACAAAATGAAGAAGGTAATGAAAATACATAATAGTTATGACTATGTGGAAAAATAAGGGTTTTGCAGCTGAAAAATTCTTCTATTTAATAGCGTTAGTGTGCTCTCTGTATCTATTGTAGTTCTTTTGATATGATTCTGAAAAATTGGTTTCTTAGCCATGAAAAATACAATCGCTATCCATTGCCGGTGGAACTGAATTTGAACGAAGATTGGATAGGAAATGAACTTAGCTTTCACATTCAAAACAATTTTTTTAATCTACTTTACAAACTATTATTTGTTGCCTTATTACATATTTGCATAGGAAGGTTGTCACCTTATCACTTATTTGCATATGCTTTTCACGTGACATGAAGGTTGTCACCTTATCACTTATTTGCATATGCTTTTCACGTGACATGAAGGTTGTCACCTTATCACTTATTTGCATATGCTTTTCACGTGACATGAAGGTTGTCACCTTATCACTTATTTGCATATGCTTTTCACGTGACATGAAGGTTGTCACCTTATCACTTATTTGCATATGCTTTTCACGTGACATGAAGGTTGTCACCTTATCACTTATTTGCATATGCTTTTCACGTGACATGAAGGTTGTCACCTTATCACTTATTTGCATATGCTTTTCACGTGACATGAAGGTTGTCACCTTATCACTTATTTGCATATGCTTTTCACGTGACATGAAGGTTGTCACCTTATCACTTATTTGCATATGCTTTTCACGTGACATGAAGGTTGTCACCTTATCACTTATTTGCATATGCTTTTCACGTGACATGAAGGTTGTCACCTTATCACTTATTTGCATATGCTTTTCACGTGACATGAAGGTTGTCACCTTATCACTTATTTGCATATGCTTTTCACGTGACATGAAGGTTGTCACCTTATCACTTATTTGCATATGCTTTTCACGTGACATGAAGGTTGTCACCTTATCACTTATTTGCATATGCTTTTCACGTGACATGAAGGTTGTCACCTTATCACTTATTTGCATATGCTTTTCACGTGACATGAAGGTTGTCACCTTATCACTTATTTGCATATGCTTTTCACGTGACATGAAGGTTGTCACCTTATCACTTATTTGCATATGCTTTTCACGTGACATGAAGGTTGTCACCTTATCACTTATTTGCATATGCTTTTCACGTGACATGAAGGTTGTCACCTTATTACTTTGCAGAATTGTTTACAAAAATATTAAGGAAATATTTCAATAAAGTTTTCAAAAAATATAAATGAAAAATGATTTGTGTATTTTTAATTCATTTTTATATTTTTATGATACAGATTAATATTTCTGCAATGAATGGCTACAAGTTGTTTTCAAGTACATTCGCTTGCCAATCCTATTACAGATGCCTGCTCAATCCAAAGAGTCCAATTATGGTTTATACTGCAACTATGCCGAGCCAAATTTAATTCCAGTTTCTGGGAGGGTTTGACTAATCTGATATAAACAATTTTTTTTATTAGGTTGGTGCAAAAATAATGATGTAATAATGTCGTCTTTGACGTTAAAAAATACGTCAAAAAACGACATTATTACGTCATTATTTTTGCACCAACCTAATAACAAGGCCAGTACGCTCATCTTGTAACTTTGTCTTAGCACAACTTTTGACAGTTTTCGAACAATTTCATCTACCCAATTTAATTCACAAAGACATCCTGTGGCATGGTTTCCAGACACTTTCCAAATGTGGATTATCTTCCCAGGCTGATAACATCAACAAGTCACAACCCTGACAAATCAGCTGTAGTGAGATTCAAACCAAGATCTCATGTTTGGAAAGCAAACATTCTGTTAACTATGCTGACTTGTGATCCTACCTAGGATTGAACTCATCATCCTTGACTAACAAAGTTCTTAAGATATTAGACTCCCACTCCTCAGCTTAATGGATGTGTTCTAAGCAGTGGCAGTAGCTTGTCTCCCTTCCTGACAAAGTGGATTTAACCTTTAGTTTACTGAAATTTTCTCCTCAGGATTAATTTTTCTGTTTGGTGAAGTTCTGTTACTCATTTTCTTGATTAAAATCCTGTCTTGACACTAACCATTCAACCATGTCACCATAAAATATTACTACAAATATTAATAACTTACTAGCCATGTGCAAATAATAATGTGGTAAAAATACATTACTAGTTTTGATACATTGAGGAATTAAAAAGAAGTAATTATTCTGTGGAAAGTTTTATTTTGATGCCAAGATGCTTTGTTAAAGAATTATTAATTTTATCAGATTCGTCTTAAACTATTCCACATGAAGACATAAGAAATACTTCAGTCAGCTCACCGTTTTTTATGACTTCTCAGAGTTTCCAGAACTTTCTCTTTTACTTCATTCCGTAGATGTGTTTCCAAATGCTATGAAAAGAAATAAAATATATGTATATATGTGCATGCATGTGTGTGAAGAGTTTATGTCTGCAACTTTAATATGCATACTTAGTGAGACCAAGGAAAGGTTTTAACAAAGTGCTTATCTGCTAATTTTTTTTTTGTTATGCAGAAATATTTTATATTTTTAATAGTAATAATTACCATTTGCAACCACACCATATAAGACTATAATTTCCACCAAGCTATATATTTACTCCTCTTCAAAGAAAAGTAGAAAGCATTCATTTGAAACTTATCTGGAACTAATATGATTTGTTTTTCTGCTACTAATTGCTTTTATAAAGTTACTATACTTGACTAGAGCTACTGAAAATTAGCATATAATTAATGAATTTTTAACTGATAATAATTGTAAAATATACATTTCTTAGTTATGCATTTCATTTATGTTGACATAAGTTATGGCGATTGAACATACAACATATCAACTTAAAAAAAAAAAAATCATTTCACTTTTACCTCAAGCAAGGCAATAAAGCCACTAAGATGCAAGAGGTTTCTAAAAGTGAAGGAAACTGAGAAAACATTGTTCATATTATAAAGGACAGAAAATGATGACTGACAATACATTTAAATTTTTAAAGATCAAAGTTGACAGGAAAGAAGAAAAGCAGAAGAGAATTCTACAAGCAAGAAGTATGAGAAAAGAAACTATTAAAATAGAACTTAAGAGTACATCTAGTAATTTCAACAATAAAATGAAGAGATCTACATGCTGATCTAGTACTGTGATTAAATTCATGAAAGAAATTAATAATTTAATCATAGAACTACAATATTGGAAACATGAGTTATCAGGTGAAAGAGATCATACTAAGAGCAGACTCCACAAGCCATTAAAAAAAAAAAAAAAAAAATGCTTGCACCTACTACATTCTTCGTTGTGGTTTCATTTTGCACTTTTTTCCAAATTAAAAATGAAGAAAATAGTGTCAAATGTTCATTTGACTTTATGCCACAATTTTAACCTAAATATGAAAAAAAAAAATTACATTTCCCCACCAACAATTTTTAATGACATTAAGATTTTTCTACCATTTTGTAAAAGATAATACTAGTAAGTTTTGTATCAACAAAAAAGAAGCAACATACAAAATGTTTAAAAAAATAAATAAAATGGACAGAGAATGTATTGTAACTTTATCCCAGATCAGCTCTTCATATTGTTTTTAAGAAAACAATTAAAAGATTTGTGTGGGCATGTGTGACTAATGGTTATTTAAAAGAAAATGTTTTTGAGAAGTGGCAGGTTGTATGATATTGTTAACATTATTTATCATAGGCCTAGAGAGCATACTAAGAGCGAATTCTCTAAACAGTTCCAAACACATGCACTTGCATCTACTGAATCCTTCATTGTTGTTCCTGCTTTTGCACTTTTCCCCAAATTAAAAATGAATAAACAGTGATAAATGTGCATTTGACTTTCAGTCATGGTTTTAACTTAATTAAAGAGAAACTAACATTTTTCCCCTCACAAACAATTAATGACAATAAGAAATTTTTTTTTTTAACATTGTACATAAAAGATAGTGCTGGTAAGTTTTACATCAATCAAAAGAGACATTAAAAATATTAATAAAAATAAAATAAAACGGATACAAAGTATTAGGTTGGTGCAAAAATAATGTCGGTTTTTTGCCGTTAAAAAACACGTCAAAAACCGACATTTTTGCACCAACCTAATATAATCTGATTAAATTCCGAACAGATGAGTACTTCATCCTGTTTTCATGGAAAGCAGTAAATGTTTATTTTGGGAGTTTTGTGTTGAGGCTATTGTTTTAAAAAAAAAAAAAAAAAAAAAAAAAAAAAAAAACAACAGAATTTACAGTAAAGAACTTGAACTGGTAAAGGTTACAGGTTCGAGAAGTGGCAAGCTGTACAATGCTGTTGACATGATTTATCAGCCAGGAAAATTGTCCCAAGAGAATTCAGGAATAATGACTCAATAAAATACAAACAATGGATTGCATTATCGTTTTATCAGAGAATAATAATTGCTGATAAATGATCACATATACAATGGAGGTGTTAAAAGGTTATCAAACTTACTCCCCAAAATCTAACTAAATATTAGAAAGGTGATTTTTAGATTTTGTAGAGAAATATTTCTCATCTCCACTGGTGAAGAGGCCTAGACAAAAATCACAACTGGTTATAATGACAGTAAAAGACAATGCCGTGAAACTACGATTGTGAGCTAATAAAACTTTGCCCAAATTAATGCATGCAAGACCATCCTGAAAATTGATTGATTTGATTTTTATGGCTTATCAACCTTCTGCAGGTTACTGAAAAAAAAAAAAAAAAAAAAAAAATCCTAAGAAATTTTTTATTTATTTTTATTTATTTTTTTATTTTTTTTAGAAACAAAGATTTTACAATACAGGTTTTACCATTTATCACATAGCCAGGGGAGGAAGAGATGGATTTATACCCCCCCACCCAGTATTTGTGTGCAAGTAAATATAACAAATTTGAATGGAATTGGAATTCAGCTCCCCGTTCCAATTCCAAGCTGTTATTCATTACACCACTCACATATTCAAGATTACAGCACCTGATATTCCCATGTTGTCATCCATCTAGGTACTGACCAAGTTTGATATTGCTTAACTTCAGTGATAGTACAAGAACTGGTGTTTCAAAATGATATAGCTATAAGCCTATAGTCCTGAAAAGTTACCCACATAATTTCTTATACTGATGTGACACAAATGAAACTTAACCCAAAATGCCTGTTTTACAATTTTTGTTACCAATTAAAATTTTTTTATTGTTGTTATTCAATATCACCAGTGCATCGGATGGTGTTTTTGCTTAGTAGCTTAAAAGAAAAACTAAAATTCCATTTGTTCAATGAAGAAAAACTATAAAACATTTGGAAGTAAAATTGTTCTGTGAAATGGCTTTTTCAAAGCCTCTTAATATTAAAATGGTTACAAATTATAATTATTACTATACAATAATAATGAGCAATATCTGTGAAAAATCTCCGTTTTTCTATTTGAATTTTCTGATGAATCATAATTTTTAACTTAATGAGTGAATAAACTCTTTGCAATTTCTACAACTACAAACACACATGGAAATTTCCCATTTACACTATTAAATATTTGAGCTTAGCAACCTTAACTAAATACTGCAATAACAATCTTAAGTATGAGTGCAAGCTGTTGTTAAAAGAAGAGGGTACAAATGAAAAGATTCAAAACTGACAAGGTTTTCTTTTTTCACTGAAGCAAACATTAAAAGCAGGAGATCATTACTGAAACCAAGCAGCAACTCTGATGTATCTTTTCCATCTTTCCTTGTGGTGAAAACAGAACAGCCCATTGTTTAGGACTTATTGGTAGGGTGTAACATACATGCTAACTAAGGAACAATCAAAATGATAAATAATAAGAACCGTATATACTCGCGTATCATGCAATTTTAAAGCTAATTTTAAAAGGTGTCGCATCATACACATGATATAAAACAAGCCTATGTATTGCTGGTCCTGGCTATGCCATTGACCAAACTATATATCTACTTACTGTAGTCAATAAGTACAGCTGTATTTAAAATAAACATGATTTTGACAAAAAATGATGTTCTACTTAACTGTATCCAATAATAATGCATGTAATATTCACATATTAGTAGTTTATTATAAAATACAAACATAGCGAATATGCATCTTTTCCATTGTTTACATTTGTAAGATGTTTAGCCGTTTCTTGTTCTGTTGTTTATGGCTGTATGCGTTTATGCGACGAGTATAGTATTACTAACGATACTTTTATCATTCCATTTTACTTTTTAAAATTATTTAACTAAAAGATGGGATAAAGAAGTAAAGAAAAAGAGATTAGTCTATTGTAATTTGGTGTGTCAAAAAAGGAACAGGCATGGTACACAAGATACATGAAATCCCTTATAAGTGAACATTTGGGGGTTGCACATTACACAAGCATATACAATAATAACAATTATTACTTAATATATAATAGTTACTATATAGTTAATAATAATAATATATAGTTAATAATAATATATAGTTAATAATAATAATATATAGTTAATAATAATAATATATAGTTAATAATAATAATATATAGTTAATAATAATAATATATAGTTAATAATAATAATATATAATAATATATAATAAATAATATTATATAATTAATATTATATAATTAATAATAATAGTTAATATATAATAGTTAATATATAATAGTTAATATATAATAGTTAATATATAATTAATAGTTAATAATATATAATTAATAGTTAATAATATATAATTAATAGTTAATAATATATAATTAATAGTTAATATATAATTAGTAGTTAATAATATATAATTAGTAGTTAATAATATATAATTAGTAGTTAATAATATATAATTAGTAGTTAATAATATATAATTAGTAGTTAATAATATATAATTAGTAGTTAATAATATATAATTAGTAGTTAATAATATATAATTAGTAGTTAATAATATATAATTAATATATAATTTCTGTATAATTTCTGTATAACAAAAAGAGAATGCTCTTTCTAGAGTGAAATAATTTTTTTTCCATATAAGAACGTTCCAATGGGTTCACTAAAAATACATACTAAATTTTATGGGTTCTATATAAAACAGTTTCACTACACATAGTGAACAGACAGAAAAACTCTTTAGTTTTACAGACAGATTTTTGGATTTTGAAACATATCAATTGCTGAATCAATTTGTCTACTGTTATTTGTACTTACAGCATCAAGTTGTAAGTTCTCTCTGTTCAGATAAATCCAAGGCATGATGACTTTATCCAAATCATAGTATTTCTTTTGGTAGCTGATGCACAAATTAAACAAAGCTAACTGGGCAATGTCCACCCTGAAACAAAAGGAGACGTAATAGAGATATATATATATATATATATATATATATATAAATAAACAAGGAACAATTTAAAACAGGATTCTTTTGCTCTATCAATAATTACTTGTCTGATAGAAAAGTTTGAAATTACAAAGACACTGCATGATATTCCTTCATATGAGAGACATTCCTTAGAAGCTGAGCATCCACCTCAAGTTATGGATAGTCTATCAATAATTTGATCAAACATGCAAACATGGTTATACAATAAAATTGTGTTGTAATTCCATAAACCCCATTTCATATCCATTTGTTTCAAAATATATGTTAATGTTTTCACAATTGCTTACTTTGCATTATAATGATTTTAAAAAAGGCATTCATTTATTTTCACCCTCTGTGTGTGTGTGTGTGCGCGCACGCACAGTTAGTTTAAGATTTTATTAAATAAATGCATTAGAAATGATTTGAATACTAGCTCTTTATGGAACCTGGCATATTATGGCTAGGTTTTATGAAACAAATCCATCCAAACTTTCATTCCCTCTAATGATTCCATATCTAGTAATATAGCAAATACTAAAAGCATCTATAGAAATTCATTGCAAATGATTTTACTATAGGAATGCATTAGAAATGATTTGAATACTAGCTCTTTATGGAACCTGGAATATTATGGCTAGGATTTATGAAACAAATCCATCCAAACTTTCATTCCCTCTAATGATTCCATATCTAGTAATATAGCAAATACTAAAAGCATCTATAGAAATTCATTGCAAATGATTTTACTATAGGAAAGCATTAGAAATTATTTCAATACTAGCATTTTATGGAACCTGGAATGTTATGGTGAGGATTTATTAAACAAAACTTTCATTCACTTACATAATTATATGTAGACTTACATAGCAAATACAATATTTATAGAAAGCAGATTGCAAAATTTTGTACATTTGGACATATACAGTTAAATATATTGATTTTATTCAATAAGGATATTTTCCTAACTAAAGAAAATAACTTCAATGGTGCATTTATGTTTAAGTTCCTCTCATAGAAGAACTTGTAAAAGGCTTCACTTGATCAATGTTAATCATGGATTAAGAAAGTGAATGTTATTGAAAGGCTTATGAATGAATAAAAATTATCGTAACATTACTACTTCAAATTCAAATTTGTAATTTATAATTTTTTTTTTTTTTTTGGAGCAAGTTTTGGCAGTAAGTTACAGATTGAAAATAAGAAATAGATTAATGCAATTGTATTATAAAGGATTTTGCTGAAAAATATGCTGTAAATGATTTTGAGTATAGAAATACATTGAAAATAGGAAAAACATTTGTTTATTTTTATTTTTTTTTAATGGACTTATTACAGCAGATTGTTAGACATATTAGGTTGGTGCAAAAATAATGACGTAATAATGTCGTTTTTTGACGTTAAAAATGTGTCAAAAAACGACATTATTACGTCATTATTTTTTGCACCAACCTAATATATAGACTACTCTCTCATCTGAATTCATATAAGATTGTAGTTTACAGAGTTCTTCATGTTATGTCCACTCAGAATGTAGGCGATCATGGCTCAACACAATTTACTGTCCTTTGTAGCTCTTAATAAATTTAGTCTTTTCATTATTTCTAAACCCTGTTCTATGATCCATTTACACAAATTCATCAAAAATGTTATGTGCTGTTTTCCTCTGCCCTGAATCTGTCCTGTGGCTATCAGATTTTTCAAGCCCTCTTTCCTCATTATGTAGGTTATGCAGTGTTTTCCTCTGTCCTTGCCCATGTCATTAAGTGTATGGTGGCAGAACAAAGAGGAAACAGAAGTTTAAGAAATAAACAATTGTATTAACATAAAAATACACAAATAGTAAATTGGTGTAAGTGTCTCTTGGTGAAAGAAAGAGACAAGTAGAATTGTAAAAGTCATCCACAGTGGTGTATGGTAGGTGAGGGAGAGTGAGTTGTGACTTACTGAGGCACCAGCCTTTTGGTGAATTGTCTTTGGAGATGGGAGGTCACGTTCTGACAAGTGTTGTGAATCCTGGCCATTGACTCATCTGCCTGCTGAAGATGTCCCTTTGATGGGCTTTTATGTCCTTTTCTCAGATCGGCTCTGATTTTTATTTTGTTTCTTTAGGTAGGAGTGGGTGCTATTGGGTGGAAATTCTGGAGTGTATTTTTCTTTGAGCAAGTAAAATGGAAGCTATGTGCAGAGGCAATGTACAGTTGACAGAATTTTTATTTCAGTCTTGGGTTTCAGAGTGTTCACATCTGGCCAGGAGTGGAAATTTGTGTAACATCAATCAAAGATCTGGTTTTAGGGAGATTATAACACCTTTAATCTGTCCTGTGAGTATCAGATTTCCCAAGCCCTCCCCAGAAATTTCAACTCTCTTCCTGATGTTAAGCATAAGTGTCCTTTTTGTTGCTCACATGTTCAGTCCATGATATTCTCAGCATCCTTCTGCAGAAACACATTTCTGTTGCTTCAAGGATGAAGAATCCTTGAGGAGATTGTCCAACATTCACCACCATATACAGTTCAGTACTCTTTTCTTTGCTTCTAACGAAGTTTTTCTGTCTCACAATATTCTGCTTAGCTTTTGAAATGCATCTTTGGCTATCCACAATGTGTCTTCAGATTTCAGCTTGTGTTGCCTTAATAAATTCTTGATTGTCAAAACACTTCCATTTCTACTAATTACCTTGTTCATTTAGATTTTTTTTTTTTTTTTGAGACTGAGAGGTATAAAAACTAGTCACTCAGTGGACTGCTCTTATCCTTATACAAAAGTACCTCATGTCTTAACCTTTAGCACTCTGAATTATTAGGTTGGTGCAAAAATGTCGTTTTCTCACATAGTAACATATGTGAGAAAACGACATTATATGTGAGAAAACGACATTATTTGTGCACCAACCTAATATTACTTCCCTTTCCACTGCATTGTTTTTCAAGGCCTCTCAATTGCAGTATCCTTATTTTTAAATTCACTCAAAGTTGTCACATAGCAGGATATGACAACACAACTAAGAAATTCAAACAAACAATTGTTCAGGGAACAGTCACTTAATTTTTGTACAGCAAATGGAGTCACATAAACATTAACCAATATATTCTGAGCTTTTATCAGTAGAAATAGTTCTGTTGTACTTATTTTAAAAAGTAATGAAATAGAATGCTAGCTATAAGAGTCACTCAGAGAAATGTTTAATTTCTGATTTCAAGAAGTAATTAATACTAACCATTTTAGCTGGATACGCTTGAGGTATTCAGGGCCCGAGTTGCAGAAGGAACATACGAACAGGTAAAATCTATCCCCATAAAGCAATGGTTGGTCGAGGCACTGGATACAAGCTGGAGAAAAAACAAAAAAGGGGGAGAAGAAATATTTTAATTAGGCAAAATAATCCACACATAAAATGCAATATATGTACACACACACACACCCATATATATATATATATATATATATATATATATATATATAAATAAAAATGACAAAATAAAGAAACAATCTAGTCAGATTCCTATCCTGAGCTGAGCTACATTTGATTTTTAACTCCAACAAGATACTGTAATTAAGCTTTTTATTCCATTTTTCTTGTGTTCATATTAAGTGTTTTCTTGACTGGATATAAAGTGTGTAAAAACTGTCCAAATTTTCTATATTTCCAAATACTATTCTATTAACCATTACCAAGGATGTTTTTTATCTTTAACTGAAAATGTACATTTATATATGCATATCTACAGCGATGCTAATGTTTTCTTTTTTTCATTTTCCAAGGACAGTCAGCATATTGTGGCCATGTTTTTAGTTGATATTATTGAAGGTTGACTTTTTTTCTTTTTTTAATTATTAATGCTTCTACTATTTTTAGCCATTTTTTTGTCTTCTTACATAATAGCTGTATTTTCTATGAGTATATTGTGGACAGAGATTGGTAGGTTTGCGCGTGTGCTTAAATTGGTCCTAATTTAGTTATGGTCAGAGAGATATGATGTGAATCTTGATAGCTATGTCGTGGTATGTCCAATTGTTCATGAATTTGATTAGGAACGTATTGATCATAGCTCAATTAAGACGCATTTAAACCAAATATCATTATAATACCTTGTCAGTTGTCTTTAATTGAACTTGTATAAGAGATGAATTGCTGCATATATATATATATATATATATATATATATATATATATATATATATATATATATACACACACACACACAGGGTGTCCCATAAAGTTTGTGTGCACTTTAAAAAATTTATAACTTTATTTGTATTTGCGATAGAAATAATCTGTAAAAAATGTTATAAAGTTTAATGTACCTAGTTTTCAGTATAGCTAAAATAACTAATGTAATTTCAGGCATTGCTGTAAATCAGTTGGCAAATGTTTTCCGTGAACTGCAAAATCATATTGCATTTTTGTATTGTATTGCTAATGATGGAGGACATGTGGAAACTTAAATAAAATTTCAATAAAACCTTAAAAAAATATAGATTTACTTCGTCCTAATCCTTTTTACAAATTATTTCTATCGCAAATACAAATAAAGTTATACATTTTTTAAAGTGCACACAAACTTTATATTTACCATATTATATATATATATATATATATATATATTATTCCAACCTCTTTAATCCAGCAGTAACTCACATGGCCCAGCACATTTTTTAAAAATCAGCTGTCATTAGATCATTGAGTGGCCATGTGGGCAATGCCCCATGTCTTTTTACAACCTGCCATAGCAGCTGAGTGATTCAGTAATATGGTCTTGCTCATTTCTTATATATTTACCCATTCATGATAGTAAGTATATATTATTCTGGGGATTTAAGTTTTCATTTTTAGCCTTTGTATTGCATAAAACAATAAAAACCTTGTTTGGAAGCATTAATTATTGTACAGTACATACACTATTATTTCCTGTTTGAGATACAGGCTCCCTATAAGTATAGTAAGTATATATTATCTACAGTATACTAAGTATATAGTATTTTTGGTTTTAGGATTTCATTTTCAGCCTTTGTATTGCATAAAACAATAAAAACCTTGTTTGGAAACATTAATTATTGTTTTATTCCCTGTTTTAAGCTTTGTTCTACCTTTGATAACACAGTAATATAAATGTGGAATGAGCTGGCAAGACTATGTTTTTATTTTATTTTTAGGAGTGATTTGTCATTTGGCGTTTTATGGTGTTGGATTAAAGAGTTCAGACTGTGAGTGTGTACACACACCGTAATATAATGATAGCCCATTTAATTTGGTGGGGGGAATAATTAAATAAACCAACAAATAATGAAAACACCAACTAAAAAATATAATTATATCTCAAATACATTATATATATATATATATATATTACGTTCGATTGATGTGAGTTTGTGACCCTGGGTTTCACGCTTTTGCAATCATCAGACAAACTGATTAATTTTTTTTTTAAATTATTGGTTTATGTAGATTGCGTGTATTGGTGTTATTATGGAAGTGGGGGGGAATCATCATCGTGATGTCATTGTGCTAACGCAAACATAGGTGCATGTCCGTACACCCGATGAGGTACACAGACACACTTGCTCGTCCACCGGGACTCATCACGACGACGATTCCCCCCCACTCCCATAATAAAACCAATACACGCAAACCCAATATATATATATATATATATATAAATAAAATTTTAAATACAAATGCACACAACATGACAAACACATTTACAGAGAAATACGAAAAGTGTACAAATATACTTACATATCATAATCTCTATACTATTCTTATGAAGATTAAAATAAATACATGCACACAGACTAATCAACATTGTAACACATTGATAAAAAAAAACAAAAGAAACACACACTCATAATTATACAAAAAAATTTAAAAGAATTTAATGTGTTTTTAGGCCAGTAAAACTTCTGCCAAAAAGTGTTCAATAGATAACTAGTTATAATATTCAATAAATCAATAAAAGTTCAATGAAATTTACTGACTTGATTTTTTGCATCAAAACTGACTTGGCAACATGATGACAAGAGATATTAGCTATCTCCCTTGCACTGGCAACATTCAAAGTTAGACATTACAGACAAAAAAAACATACAAAAACAAAATCTGGCACACACACACATATATATATATATATATATATATATATTTTGACATTAAAAAACAAAATGATTTTTTTTAACAATCTTTTTTGGATGTAATCAAGAGAAACATTTATCTTACCTTCATGAAACCACATTCTACAACGACAACACTGAAGCATCTTCATATACCAACTGTAGAAATAAAGAAACAAAAACAACCATTTTCACTTTGTATTAAGATACATTTCTAGTAGTCTAAGAAACTGCTTAGTGCACTTGAAAACAAAGAGTTACAAAAACTTGTTTATATAAAAATACTTCTAAAACTATTCAGAAGTAAATGAGGTGTATATGTGTGTGTGTGCGCCCTATTATTTCAAATGTTATTTTTAGTGGATATTCATGTTTAAAATATTTCAAACAATGTGTATTACGTCAGGCTGGTTAGGCACAAAATACACTCATAAAAAAAAAAAAAAACAAAAAAAACAAACAAACAAACAACAAACAAACACATGGGACATATATCTATATAAATAAATGCAAGTCTAAGTATGTCACACTCTTTCAACTTTACTCCTAGAGACCATAGCCCAACATTTCATACCATTTTAGAATCAGGCCGACTCCATGAGCAAGTTAAAAACATTCCAGACTGGCAAACATGAAATTTTGGATTCCCAAATTTTCATTACTTCAATTGATTTCAACAAATTTTTATAACTTGGAAATAAATTTGGGAATAATCAAAATTACAAAATCCAGTGAAAGTCACCAATAAAATGGAAATAAATGTTTGTACAGAAAGGACCTACGTACATACAATTCTAAGTGGCGACAGAAGAATTATCGTTGAACTTTTAAAAGGTAAGCTTAAATAATAATGCAATACTTAAATTCTGTAATCAATTTTGAGTTCTGCAGTTTATTGTTGCCTATCACATCTACTCCTCCATAACTTGAAGAATAAAAAAGAAAAAAATAGAAGTGTCCGAACAGGACAAAAAAAAAAAAAAAAAAAAAAAAATCGTCCTCAAGTGTCCAGTTCAAAGAAAAAACACCAAGCAAATAACTAAGCCAAAACACAGTGCTCAATACGCTAAGTAGAGCAAAGATATATAAAATAAATCCTAACGAGCCAGGAACTACCTACCTAGGTTTCATCTGAATGGATCTTCAGGGTAGCCAGATTACCCTGAAGATTCATTTAGGTGAAACTTAGGTAGGTAGTTCCTGGCTCTTTAGGAGATATATACACACACACACACACACACATGTTTGGTATGCAAAAACAACCTCAAATTAAGTAATTCATTTTAAAAATTGCTATTTTTTTGGAGATTTTCAATTTTCAGAATAGTGTATATGTGTGTGTAGGGATCTGTTTAACCATCAAAATATGTTTGACTGACTACATCCACCTGAACTAAAAAAAAAAAAAAAAAAAAAAAAAAGATTCTCAAAGCTATTAACAGATTACATCTCATGGAAAGCAGCTTTCCTACAAGGTTGAAATTAATCCGACATTTGTTAGCAAGCTATTTGAACACAAAATTATTTTATTTTATTTTTTTTGAAAAGCAGAAATGATCATATCTGAATAATAAAGTTTTTTTTACTAAGAATATTATTTACAAAAAAAAAAAAAAAAAAAAATTGCAATGGGATTTTTCATTGTGGATTTATTTAATGAATATTTAATAAATCAATGTTTTACAATGACATTATATAAAACAAACCAAAAAAATATAAGCAATTAACTCAACAAACTGGCTATTCAGTTAAAATGAATCAAAATTTGATGAAAAATTAAAATTTTCACCTTAGTGTTTTTATTGCCTAGAGGATAAAAAATATGAGCAAAAAAAAAAAAAAAAAAAAAAAAAAATAGTGGATCACAAAAGGTAGACATCAGTCTAGTTAATTCTTGAGCCAAAAAAGCAGTCACATGCCTGGTTTACTAGAGTCTGCAAGTATCCACTCATTAGGTGACACCTTTGTCTTACCTCCCTGCAGACGAGCCAGTTTGCATATCCTAAAGTCTATCAACAAGGCAACTGATGAGTCAGTTTCCATGAGGGACACATAGTTGAAGACAAATTTGTTTGGGTTACTTTATAGATAAAAAAATAATAAATAAATAAAAATATAATCACTGTGTATAATTTGATCATTAGGCATGGATCATCTAACAATTATCTGCAGAGAAAGGCAATGTTACATGCAGAGTTCAATTCCTGCTCAAGTCTATTTTGTTCATGTTGCATTAATGCCTTTGGAAAAGGCATGGATCTATTCAAGTAACCAGAAGTGTTTTTTTTGTCACAATATTAGCTGGATAAAAATCTCTTCATTAGAAACAAGTGGTATTCAGTTTAGAGAACAGCTCATTAATTGGCAAATAAATGAACTCAAAGATGTACACACATGCATATATCAGAAATATGTAAGGAAGAGTATTATTTCGTCAGGAGGACAATTTTAGAAGGCAGTATAAACCCCAAACCTGAATATATTTGACCAACTAAGAAGAGTTGAATATTTCTGTCAGAAAAACTTATTTGTTGGTTGTATTCTATGGGTGTATTCTGTGATAACTAAATTTTAGCTAAGCAAAATAAGTGTGTGTGTGTGTGTGTGTGTGTGTGTATATGTGGATTTGGGCACATGCCCAAATGGTCCCAAGCATGAGACCATTTGGAGAAATCTAACCAGGGTCAATTTGTCAAAAAAGTAATTTCTTGATAATATACTGGGGTATATCTCAGTATGCAGCACCATTGGAAAGGGGCCTGAAAAAAAAAAAC
>OZ010615.1:33978222-33980722 GCA_963932145.1 Acanthosepion lycidas | reverse complement strand
TCCTATAGCTTTGGATACCAACCAATCTAGAAGAGGAACAGTTCTGAATTCAAAACCATATGTATAGGCCTGGTAGAAAATATGCTATACAGTCATCAACAAGATCATGGCATTCACAATGGCTATAATCTTGAAGGCAATCAAGTGTGTTTATTGATTTATTGATTTTTTTTTTATTATAAATATATATTTTATTAAAGTATGTTTAATAAGCAGTTGTGTAGTAAAGACCTTGCTCAAGGTTATCTACATTACATTAGCTTCCATACTAAAACAAAAAAAAAAAAAAAAAAATCAGGAATGAAGTAAAATAACAAGTGAAAAAAAAATTATTGATTGAATTATTTTAGAAATTTACAAAAAAAAAAAAAAAAAAAAAAAAAAAAAGTTTTGGGGTGTGTGTATATATATATATATATTAGTGTAACCTGGATATAAGAGATTTTCTCTGGTCCCAAATTAGAGCCTGTGTTAATGTATATAAATTAGACCATACCCGGATATAAGAGACTTCTTCTCCGATCCCAACAACTCTCTCATATCTGGGTTACACTGTGTGTGTGTGTGTGTGTGTGTATATATATATATATATATATATATGTATATATTTTACATGTGCAGCCCCCAGTTATTTAATTTTATGAAATTGAGAAATTAACTTATATAGCACTTAATGTTTATATTAGTTATAAACACAAGTCCTTTGAGAATTTAAATCTTTTTTTTTTTTTTGTAAAACAGGACCCCTCCCCCCACGAGTCACAGAAAATCTGTTCTGAATCATAGAAAAAAAATGCAATGAAGCTAAGACATTATTCAATTGGAAAAGCTTTTACTTTTATGAGGAAGATATATTATGGACATTGCCTGAAGAATTTTGCTCCCTTCCAATTTTTAGAAGAGTTGTTTTAGTTTTATAATCATTTATATATCATAAAATTCTGTATTAATTTGTATCAATTAGATGATATTGTTTTTTTTTAGTTTTTTTTACTAATTATTTTTGTGTATAAACATCCTGATTTTTGTAAATATGAAAATCCATACACATAAGGAAAGAGCAGTAACTATAGTAAATTTAAAATTTATTGCTAATTTTTTTAGCATTTCCTCAGCAAGCATAAAGTATCTAAAATTCAATAAATATTTGATTATTTAGAATATTTTCCTAAATTTTTAAGATTACTGATTTGTTAAAAACTTATATAAAAAAGGTGTTCATGTGATATCTGTCAAGTAATTTTTACAGTTATGTCCTCCTGAAGAAAAAAATTCCCAAACATAAGTTTATCAAGAAAATAGTCAACATCTCAAATTCTTACTGTGACTTTTTATCACAACCCTCAACAATTTCATTAATTTTATTCCATCATGTTTTTATCATGACATTTGGAGTTGATACATGCTTCATTATTATTTGTATTTTTATTCTATCTCCTTATCGTTGTTTTTTATCCCAACACTTGTATTAGTAAGATATACCCTACATTTTTTTGTATTGTTTTATTTCTCCCAACTCTTACTGATATGGTGAAGCCAATGCGTGTTTCTCATATTGCTTCTTGACATGAACAGTTATGATAAACAAAACAGTCTCCTTGGAGAACACCTTTGAGTATCCTGTGCCTCTCAGTTTGGGTTAATTCCTGAGCTTCCGTCTTTTGGTATAATTTACACCATGTTGAAATCCTCACAAAATTTAGTATAGTTGACATTATCACTAACAGATTTTGTCAAGATTTACAAACTCTACGTTTCATTCAATTTCACAAATCAATCGATGAAATTTGAATAAGCTGATTTGTTTGGAAAAATACTTTGACAAAAACCCTATTTTACAGTTTAATAATTTCTTTAGTTTAATAGGACTTCACAGTAAACAATTTGAGAAAATTTCTTTTTTCCTCTTTAACAGCAAAGAATAAATTCTTGGGATTTCTTACTCTTGAATATGCAACATACAACTCATCATGTGTAAATATTTCTTTCTGATGGCGCCAAATTCAAACATTTTGAAACGTTTGGCCTTGTGTTTATAGTTCTTGCAAACAGAGCAAATTGGAAACTGGATTGGTGTGTGTGTGTGTGTGTATATTTATATATATATATATATATATATATATATAAATAAAAACATTGCATTTTTATTAAGTATGTTACTTTAATCATTAAATTCTTTCTTAAAATAGTGCAAGTATCTTGTATGTTAAATAATACTTAATTTTACAAAAAGAGAGAGAGAGAAAAAAAGAGAGAGAAAAAAAGAGAGAGAAAAAAAGAGAGAGAAAAAAAGAGAGAGAAAAAAAGAGAGAGAAAAAAAGAGAGAGAAAAAAAGAGAGAGAAAAAAAGAGAGAGAAAAAAAGAGAGAGAAAAAAAGAGAGAGAAAAAAAGAGAGAGAAAAAAAGAGAGAGAAAAAAAGAGAGAGAAAAAAAGAGAGAGAAAAAAAGAGAGAGAAAAAAAGAGAGAGAAAAAAGAGAGAGAAAAAAGAGAGAGAAAAAAG
>OZ010615.1:33843584-33978022 GCA_963932145.1 Acanthosepion lycidas | reverse complement strand
GTTGCAGTACAAGCAGTTGGATTAGATGTAAATTTCAAGAAAACCGAGTATAAATTATACAATCAACCAGAGGGTGAATCAATCACATCAGATTGATGGATTTGTATGTTTAACAGCATATTAACTCCTTATGGGTCAATTAATTCCAAAATTTAATTTTCTTGGAAGATTTGAAGTAATAAAAATATGTTATTCTGCTTTCACAAATGAATACATGGTAGATGATACTCAGCTTTTGTGTATATGCAGGGTGAAATGGGTAAATTATTGCCATTTTATATTTTTAATTTTGCACATGTGCAATGTTTTTGATTTTGTCTACTGCACAGTATAGTAGGGTCAGTTGGGCACCATCTGTGAGAATAAGATCACCATGATGCAATTCACTGACAGAAATTTGGAAACAGCATGCTGTACTGCTTCACATTCATGCTGGAAGTTCTAATATGAACATTTTAGTGTTTGGGTGTCAATCTGAGGACAGTGCAGAGGATTCAGAAAGGGCTGGATGAATTCAATGTTGATTCTGACGGTGTTTGGAGTGATCACTAGTGATGGCGATGTGATTCATCTTCCAACAGGGCGTCAGAGTCAGCCTGGAGGCATACATCAAGTACCTTGAGGAGGTAGTGCTGCTCTGGGTCAAGAGGGTGGCTGCTGGAAGACCCTAAGTCTAGCAACAGGACTCTGCACCATGCCATACAAGCAGGAGAACCCAATCGTAGCTGTTAGACAATTTATGCAACCAGATAACCCCTTACATCTGGCCACCTAACTGCCCAGACTGCAATCCCTTTGATTATTATGTGTTGGGTGCAATTGAGCAAGAGACCAACAAAACTCTTTATAACACCAGAGATGAACTGAAGGCAAGGATGATGGCAGCATTTACCAACTTAAACAAAATGATTGTCCAGAAGAGTTGCAGGAGATTCTGAAGTCATCTGTCAATTTTATTGAATAAATTTACTCTAGATTTAAAAGATATTTTTGTGTTATTTTGGTAAATATGTTAAAATGAGATGTCAGTATTTTCATTTTTGCATCATTTAGACGACAGTTTATCTATCATACCCTGTACATGTTTGTTTGGACAAAATTACTAGTAGCAATCCCAAACCAGCATAGTTTATGTTGTGAAAATGGGTTAAAGAGTGAAATTTCTTTCAAGTTTAACTGGAAATATAGAGTATTTTTACAGCTATTTTGATAAAGGGAAAACATTAAAAACATTAAAATACTAATTTGTATTTTAATGTTTTCCCTTTATAAATATATACAATTCTTTCTGCTGTGTGATAATTAGTTTTTATTTCAGGTTTCTTTAAATGGAGGTCATGTTTCAGTGACAGGTGCTTCTTTTTCTGCATTTTAAAAATCACAGAATTTTATGTTTATGTTTTGAAACTTGTTGCGCTCAGAGTTGCTTGTTCCAACGCATATCAAAATAGTCCTATCTTAAAGGTAATGACACAAAACAATTTGGTGAGATTAAAATAAAATGTGAGGTCATTTTTAACAAAAAAATTTCCAATTGAAAACTTCAGTGGATGAAATACCAGAGAAATTCACTTAAAAAAAAAAAAGGAAAAAATTGCACCTTATTGAGCCCGGTTTCATCTTTAATAATCAGTTGGTTTTATATCACTACATCTAACTAGCCCAAAGAACAAGCAAATATAAAAGAAGGTGCTTTTTAAATTTGAATTCACTGGTCACTGATTGATATTCGATTCAAAAGCTCTGTAGCTTTAAAAAAAAAAAAAAAAAAAAAAAAAAAAATCACACTTGTTTCATCAATGGACATTTCAGTTTCTAGGTGAGTTTAAATCTTTTCCTTATATTTATGTTTATTATTAAGTTGTGTAAGTAAATAGGCATTAAAAAATAAACTAGAAATACATATTTTGATTAAAATTTAAACTCTTATTTTTTACAAAAAAAAAAAAAAAAAAAAAAAAAATAACTACGCAAAATAATGTAATTTTTTTTTTTTAAATGTACATATATAAGTCTTGCATTTGTCAACGAGAAAAAAAAAAAGGGGCAATTTGTGCACATAAAAATGAAATAAAGTATTGTAATTTTAAAATGTGTGTATGTATATATTTGTAATTTGTTTTTTTTTTTTATAAATCTCGTATTTGCGTATGTAAAATATTGTAATTTTAAAAATGTCTATTAAAATATTATATTTACTAATTAACTAATTTTGAGGATGTTATGGTACCTATTCTATTGTAATGGACTCTCCCACAGATAATAAGTAGCAGTAGCGGTCGCCAGTTCGGCTCAGTGGTGTTGAGCTAGTCAGACGATATCGGACATTGTAGTACCAACCATCACAACTAGATTTGCTGCGTCATTAACTCTTATTTCCAAGTTCCTAACGTTTTGTACGTCGAACCTAATTTAGGACGACTTATTGAAATAAAAGCCTCCACTGTGAAAACTACTCTACAACATTTTGGCGATGAGTGACTCGAAATTCACACGGAGGAAAAAAAAAAACACTTTTCGTACGCCTAACTACAACATTGATGACGAGGGATTCGTTTCTCAAACGGAGAAAGAAAAAAAAAAAAAAATTTTCGTACGTCTAACAGCACCTTGGTCATAAGGAATTCGTAATTCATACGGAAGAAAATTTTTTCGTTCACACTATAACAACTTGGGCGACGAGAATTCGAAATTCATACGAAAAAAAAAATTGCGTTCACTTTACAACACTTGTCAACGTGGATTCGTAACTCATACAGACGTAAAAAAAAAAAAAAAAAAAAAAAAAAAAAATTACCCGCCATAATAAACATGGCGTACGTGGGATTGCGTTTCATACAGTGGAGAAAAAAAAAAAAAAAAAAAAAAAAAAAAATCGGTCACATTATTTGGTGACGAAATTCGTGTTTCATACGGAGGAAAAAAGAAAAAAATAATTTGCTCGTATTCTCAACTGAGAAAAGAATTTTATTTTTTTTCTCTCAATAAGACAGTTTGCTCAAATAGGTCACGAATTACAAATTCGTTTTCGAACCCCCCTACAATATTTAAGCATTGTGTAAACTTTTTGCGAAGATAGAGAAATGCAAAAATATATTCCAGGAATTTTTTAAGTTCCAAACGGAACAACAAAAGACGATATTGGAACAGCAGAAAACATTCCAGATGCAACTTCAGGAGGAATCCTTTAATAGACAAATGCAGTTTCAACGAGAAATGGAACAGATGCATAAGGAGTTTCAAAACAAAATTCTGGAAATAACTAAGAGGAAAGAGAAAAAATCTACGAAATGATTCTTTTCCAGAGAATACAATATGGAATTCGATTGAAATATTCACGTACAGTCCAGACGAAGAAATAACTTTTGAAGAGTATTTTAAAAAATATACGGACGTGTATAACGAGGACTGCCACACGTGGTCTGAAGGAAAGAAGGTTAGACTTCTTTTAAGCAAGTTAGGAACTGCTGAGCACAAATTGGTAAACTACATTTTACTGAAAAAAACTAGCGAGTTGACTTTTACCAAGGCGGTAAATATATTAAGTGAATTATTTAGTAAAAAGACATCTTTGTTTCACAAGAGGTAGAAATGTTTGAATCTGATGAAAGAGGATGAACAAGACTTCATAACGTATGCAGCTAATGTGAACAAGCATTGTGAAGAATTCAAACTAGCAGAATTAAGCGCTGATATCAGCCCAGGTGATAAGTACAAGAAAAGAAACTACTTAATCCAATTTATGGTTTACACTTAGCTTCTAGTTCAACAGTCAAAGGTTGAGACCTAGCTGCCAAGCTAGTAACACTTAAATTTATGCAGGACGAGGAAAAATTCGAAAATCTCTCTTGAAGACTGAATTTGTTGTGTGAAGAAAGTATTAGCACAGACTGGATTGTCAAGGAGGTGCTGGCCAATTGCTGAAATCCTCTGTAAATGTGTCAATGTTTCTTTTGCTGATGGACAAGAGAAAGCCTTCAAATACTAGACCCAAATTCACTACAGACTTGTTCAAACAAGGTCATTTTAGATAAACCGGCTATTCAGGAGACTCAACCAAACATTTTGCCAATGAAGAAAGAGGAAAAAAAGAAAAAAAAAAAAGACAACTTTCTTTTATTGATTTGCAAAAACAGACCTAATGAAATCCAATTCAGAAGATATCATTAAAGGCACAAAGGGCCAAGATGCTATCTTTACAAAAGCCAGATGAGACAAAATAGAGTATTGCTGACATCTCTGGGCTGAAGCTGCAGTCCTCAGTTGCTTGCTTTGATAAGAGTTCAAAAGCATCTATGCAGTCTTGTGGGTGATATAATTATTTATTTAAAAATATGATTCCAACGCGCTACATAAGAGTTTATGCTCTACTTTTGTATCGAGCACTATTTTTTAAAAATAACAAAAATACTAAAGAACTTTCGATTATTTACTTAACGAGTTCTTTCCTATTTTCTATATATTTTTCACATGCATGCATATCTATATATATATATTATACACGAGAGAGAGAGAGAGAGAGAAATAAAAGAAGAGTCCCAATGCAGGTATTGTCCAGAAAAATTAGTTTTCTGTGAAACACTGGTAGCAAAACCAGAATTAATCTTCGCTGCAATTACTTCCCACCCTACAAACCATTTCCCCAGAGACAAAACATAGGAAGACTCACTACTTTATCATTATTTCCATGGAAAATACCCTGGCTAGCTACATTCCTTAATTTCACCATCATTTCTTTTTATATATATATATATATATATATATATGTGAGAGAAAGAAATCAAACAATCCTAAAAAAAAAAAAAAAAAAAAAGAAAAGAAAGAAAAATAGTTGCCCATGAGCCACGTTCATTTCAACAAATCAAATTAGTTGATATTGTGTGTTCATTTAGAGGAAGCAGAAAAAAAAAAAAAAAAAAAAAATATCCCAAAACTCACCATTAGGACCACTTTTTAATGCACCTCCTCGCTGAAAAAGAAAAAAATAAAATAAAATTAGGAAAAGTCATAGCAGGAATGAGGCCCACAAAAAAAGAATTTGAGATATTCCATTTCAGAAAACGTAGTTGATCTGATGAAATGAATATACCTATATTCATTGAAACAAATTTATGGATATTTTTATAGATTTATTTGCTAATCATTACTGTAATTTGCTCTGTATCATACAATGACTTCTCTTATGGACTCAAGGCCTCTTTCGAATAATTCCTACCAATTACAGTTTATATTATATATATATATATATATATATATATATATATATATACACACACACACACACATTCAAGGAGACAAGAGAGACTGGTATATTGGAGATCAAAGGACAATGTGTTTTTCACTGTATTGCAGTTTGTAGGAATCAGCATAAAATAAAACAAATTTGGAAGAGAGGGGAGGAGAAATGGAGAAAGTCTAATTTGAAATTCTTTCCTTGCTGTAATTTAGAGGAGGGGGGAAAACAATGTGGAAATGGAGAAGAGTATATAGAAAAGTAAAATACAAAAGAAAAAAGCCTCCAACAATTAGCTCAAGAAAACTTCCGACTTGAATCACACAAAATTAATGTTGCAATTTGGGGGAGAGAGATAAGAGGGGGCGGAGAGATGAGGGTGTGGGGAGAGGGATAAGAGGGGGCAGAGAGATGAGGGGGTGGGGGCGAGAGATTTATACCTTTCCAAAGATTATTTGTGAAAGTAATTGCAATGCCCTTAGTTGGAATTTGAACTCAGCAAGCCAAACCCATTTTCTGTACTGAAAAACGGTTATGCTACACACACATCCTATAAAGTAGAGCTCATAAGGTTCCTTATTAAAAGAGGCAGGAATTTATTGAGGGATTTTTTTTTTTTAAACTCAAAATGTCAAAGACGGTATCATTTGGTAATACAGTCTTTTGTAAAGAGAAACTGAACATTTAAAGAAGCCCTCTCTACAACCTTATCCATAGACATCTGAAACCAATTATTCTATTGAACTCTATAGTTTGTTTTTTTTTTTTTTTCTTTTTTAAACTGATGTTAACCCTGTAAACTCATCCCTGTGGAGTACAGAGCCACAGCCTCACTATGCCAGTTGTGCTGACCCTGTAAACTCCCCTATAGAAGAACTCAGGCAAACCGTCTAATCCATCTATTAGCCTTCTACTGTTTTTGGGGAAAGTATTAGAAGCTCCAATAGAGTTCTTAAAGACTGGAACTTCAGTAGAGGATTTCCAACAAATAGGAAAGCAAGAAACGGCAATGCATTTATTGTAGAGTTTAGAGAAAACAAGAGCCAGTTCAGGAGCACATTTGTTAAGGACTATTGCAGAGATACCACGTTTTGAGGGGAACATGTACAGAGATGTTAGCAGAAACCATGGTTGGAGTTATATGCATATCACTCAGTAGAGAGAAAGTTCTAAGTGGAAAGTCAGGCAAAAGGTACTCCAGATGAGTAAAGAGTAGAATTTGAAGAGAATTTACAAGAAAATCATTTTGCTTTATCAGTAAAAGATATTTCTACTCCTCTGTAGCTCTTAGCAAAGAGAAGAAATTACTATCTCTCCTAAACCTTGTTTTGCCAACCATTTACACAAACTCATGGGATAAGTTATGCATTTCTTGTCATCAATGTCCTGTGAGTGTCAAATTTTCTAAGCCCTCCTTCCTCATAATGCACCCTAGAAATTTCAATCACCTCTTTGTGATGTTAAATATGTCTTGTTTCCATTTTCTCTAAAACCTTGTTGCTCAAATGTTCATGGTATTCTCAGCATCCTTCGATAGAACCACGTTTCTGTTGCTTCAATTTTCTTCTTCATCTAAGGAGATTGTTCTGCATTCACTGCCATATATGAGGACTGATATTGCATAACATAGTACTTATTTGTAATGAAATTTCCGTTTTTAACGCAATATGTTTTTATATGCTTATAGTTATACAATAAAAAATAAAACCAAGACTTACTTTAACAGTCGAAGCAAAGACACACAATCGACATAACCATTCAACATCCGGGTCCAACACATTCGTATCAATCGGAGGGTTGTGGCAAAGTTGGTGGTAACCTGAAAATTAAGAAATTCAAAATAAAACATGAAAATCGTTAATTGAAAATGTCCATCCAAGAGCAACAATAGTACAAGAGGTTTTTTTCTTCAAGTTGAATTTATTTTCAAAAGAAACATTTTGAAACTGTATTCTACTTTTGAAGTGGGAAGTGGTATTGCAGCTGTCTACAAAGTAAAAGAAATTAGCAGAGTCAACTTTTGAGCCAAGTCTCACTTTGTACTAATGGTATTAGTAATATTAGCAGTTTTCCTACAAAGAAACATTTGGCATTCATTGACTGAGCAGCCAGTATTGCTACAAGTTGAAATTCATAAATTCTTTCTCTTACAACAATTTTTCAGGAAAATAGGTTTCTCAAGTCCAGTTGCAGTTATGACCTTTTTCATAACCCATATTTGAATAGATGCTATGTTTATTAAACTATATTTATTTATTATAGGTACATGCACTAATTCGGTATACCTAAGGTTTAAATGAATTTTCATAAATGAAAAATCTTTCTTGAAGCTTTCATTTTAGATTTAATTAAAAGCTAAAGGATTAAATATACTATTTCCAGTAAGCAAAATATTATGTAATGTATTTCAAACAGAAATTCTATTGCTGGAATTGATTCATTTTATGGAGCTAACAAATTGATTAGTGCCCACTTTTTAGCCATTCATCATAGCAATGAATTTTTCTTTATTAAAAAAAAAAAAAAAAAAAATCTTGCAAAAATAAAATATACTTTTGTGAAACTTTATTTGAGGAATATTTGCTGATTTAAAGTAAATATTAACTTTAAGTTTAAAATAACATGGAAATGGATTTTTAAAAACAAACAGTAGCAGTGATTAAGTGCTTGTCAAGGCTGGTAAATCAATTGAGGAGCAATTTATGAGGTGTTGACAGTTTTGTTATTGTTCTGGAGACTTTATTTGTAAAAAAAAAAAAAAATAATAATTTAAGAAAATGCTGAGTGAATATTTTTTTTTTTTAATACATCATTTTTAAGTACTCAGTAATCTTAAAAATGTTGGAGATTATCTACAATCTAATTTTAGGAATGTTGATTTAAAATTTACTATCAGGGTCAATCTTATCTTCTGATAATGTCACTTATGGTTACCTATGCACACACAAAAAAAGAAAGAAGTCTTTAAATATACAGGTGTGATTAGTTGTATTAAGCTTTTCAATTTTTGCTTAGTAAATATAGTCTTCACTATACCTAACAAGGACAGTTTGGAAGAATTTTTAAAACAGTTAAAAAAAAAGAAAAAAAAGAAAAAAAAAAAGAAAAAGAATTTGGACCATGGAATTAAATTTCTAGAAATTTCATGAATGTGTGTGTGTGTGTGTGTGTGTGTGTGTGTGTGTGTGTGTATGTATGTGAACAGGGGCAATGTTACCAAGATTTTCTGAAAATAATAATTCATAAAATAAATTAATTCATTTGCAAATAAGTCCTGAAAGTTTCATTGAAATCCGACAATTATTTGATTTTTGCAAGAATTTCCAAATTAACATGTTATTTTACTGGAGAAAAAAAAAATAAAATAAAATAAAAAAAAAAAAAATTCAAAAATACTTTAGTCTTTCCTCTTAAAAGTAAACATTTTGACAATAAAACTTTGTTTTTATTAAGTTTGGGGTCTTTTTTTCATCATGGTATGCTCTTTTTTTTCAGTGAATTAGTGGAGGTACCTAATTTATTATCATCTACAAGCCAACATATTCAATAAATCTTAAGAAAAATATACACTCTCCAAACTGTAACCAGGAAAAAAAATCTGTAAAAAAAAAAAAATCACTGTTTGGGCTTTGCTTGGCCATCAGGTTCTCTGTAGCTGAGAAGTCAAAGCACGTCAGACTTAATAACAGTTTCCTCTAGGAGGATGCAGGCCCGACTCCTGTTGGAGAATGCATATTATTTAAAAAGAAAAAAAAAATTCTTCAATATTCAGGCCGATAGAAGATAAATAAATATACCAAGTGGTATATTTATTGAATAAATAAATAAATAGAGCATCTATTCAGATACAAGTATCCACTAAAAATAATGTTTAAGTAATTAAAGGAAATATCAGACCACACAATCTCTTGAGAAATTTATTTTACTGACAAAAATCCATTTTTAAAATTTCAACAGACAGCAGTACAGACTCCTTAGCCAATGAATGCTAAATGTTTCCTTGTAGGGAAATAAGGTATATTACCCTAAGTACAAAATACACCTGCAGTTTTCTCCCAATTAAAGGAGATATCAAACCATATGCTCTAGAAAAATGGTCTGCCTGAGCTAGCCATACAGGTAAGTTATTTATGAGAGTGGATTGTCCCTTTTCTCCATTATCATAACAGGCTTATGACATGGTCTTAAGATATGCAAAGAGACAGATTGTCAAAAGAATAATTGTCAAAAAAAAAAAAAAAAAAAAAAAAAAAATCTTTTTCTCTTTGCACTTATCACTTGTGGAAATCTCTCCCAGCTTTTTGCTTTCCAGCCAACTTTGATCCTCAAAAATTTAAATGCAATGTCAATCATTATCTGCTACCTTCTCGATTCTTCTTTTATTGTCCTCAATCCTTAATAATGTTTCTCTTTTTCTTTCATACACAGTAATCCCTTGTGTTTTACTGGCTTTATTGCCTTACTTTGGGTGAAATAAATAAATAAAAAAGGTTTAGCAAATTGGGTCAATCATAGATAAGTAAAACCAAGGTATGGTTCTATCTTAATTAAGAAATTAAAATTTACAAAGAAACTCATGACCCAGATTGCTATTGGTAACAAAGAAAAGCAAGTCTTATGTAAATAGTATTGTGTTCTATGCGTCATGCCTCTTCAGGATGTGAGCAATCATAGCTCTCCACAACTTCCAATCCTCTGTATTTCTTAGCAATGTTTGTTTTTACTATCCCTCCTATTCTGTTAACCATTTACAGAAACTTAAGTTACTGGCTATTTCCCTGTTTCTCTTACATTCCATGTCCTATTAAATTCTCCAAGTCCTCCTTCCGCATTCTAAGTTTGTTGACATTTACCTGCTCTGTCCATGGTATTATCGGCAACCTTCTGTAGATCTGTTGCCTCAAATCAGCTCTTCACAAAACTAGTGACGTTCCATCATCACCGAGAAGACCCTGAATCTTCATATAGTGCAATGGATGCATGGGTGCCTATTGCAACTTGAGCTGAACCCAAACCTCAATTGGAAATTGCACATATGATCTATTGCTAAAGATCCTGGAAAAATGGTTGGTTCCCTGTACCTGTTCCAGTCAGTACCTAACTTCTCCAATCCTCTACAAGAGCCAGATCAGACTGAAAACAGATTACAGCTATTATATGAGTAGGAGCTGCTTAATCTTCACTTTCCATACTTGATTCCAGTGTCACATACATTATAGCAAATCACCCTCATTCCATTGAGGGGGGCACAAGTTCTTATGTGAGCAGCTTCTCATAAACAGCTGCTTTGTGGAACTAACTCCCAAGAAGGTGCTTCCCTGATCACTACACTCTTAACTGGCTCAAGTCTAGGGTCAACCATTATCTCCAATATATTCTCACTAAACTGTGCCTCTTATTCTGTAAGCTTCTACCTTGAGTAGCACTTGGACTTTGTACAATATAAACAGTGTTTTAAAAAAAAAAAAAAAAAAAAAAAAAAAGAAAAAAAAAAGAGAAAAGAATTGTGATGAACAACATTCATAGATGAAGATTGATATCATAACAGTTTAGCACTATTTTCTGTTTCTAACTTTTTTTTTAATACCCACCCCGATTTTCCTTAAAACTTCCTCATTGCTCTTATGTTTCATCCTTGCTCTTCTTAGCATCCTTCTGTAGGACCACATATGTATTCCCTCGAGTCAATGAGGAAATTATCCAGCATTCACTATCATATTAGAGGAGTAATGTTATATAGCAGTTCAGTACCATTCTTTGTTCTTAATGAAATTTTCCTGATTCTTAATACTTTAAATTTTGAAAGGCATCTTTTGCTATTCCAATGCGTCTTCAAAATTCATAGACAATATTTTATTAAACAAATCATCAAAACTCATCTCTTGTGATTGCATCAGGATTAAAAAAAGAAGAAAAAAAAGAAAAAAAGAAAAAAAAAAAAAAAGAAAATCCATGTACAATATGACAAGTAACTGAAATGTTTAAAAGTTTGTCATTTAATACTTATATGTATATCCTGTTGGATAACTTATGGAAAGTATTAAACTCAAAGGCATGTCTCAAAGGTATAAAATTAACATTTTTGACACTCTCACAGAAGAATTTGTAATAGCCCACTAAGTGTTGATACCCATAAAAGATAAATGTTGTTCACAGGGATATAAATGAAATGGATCACAAGTAACAATAGTAGTGTTTAAAAAGTGAATATTTGATGATTTAATCACCAAATTCTGCAATCTCCCAACTAAAATTGGTTTGAGTAAGTTCCAGCAATTCATCTGTATATTACAGAACCCATTTAGTATTTTATACATTAAAAATTATTAAGAAAGGGATTGTCAGTGGTCAAAAATTAAATCAAGCATTATTGACAGAAGGTTCTTACATAAATAATGAAAATGGGTTGCTGTAAAAACACCCTGAAAATGAGGAGAAAAGATTGTCAGTGGTCAGGATTGAATGTAAGCATTACTGAGAGAATAAGGCTATTATGTATAATGTAATGCATTACTAATGATTTCACTATAGGAATGCATTGAAAATCAGGAAGAAAGGGATTGTCAGTGGTCAGGAATGAATGAAAACATTACTGATAGAATGGGGTTACTATATGTATGATGAAAAATGAATTGCTAATGATTTTACTATAGAAGATGTACTGAAAATCATGAAGAAAGGGATTGTCAGTGGTCAGGATTGAATGCAAGTATAATGGATAGATGTTATAGGTATAATTAAAATACATTGCTAATGATTTTACTATTGCAATACATTTAATATCAGGAAGATGTGAGCATCACTGATAGAATAATGTAAAATGCATCATTAACGATTTCACTATAGGAATGCATTGAAAATCAGGAAGAAAGGGATTGTCAGTGGTCAGGAATGAATGCAAGCATTATGGATAGAAATAGAATAGGGCTATTATATATATATATATATATATATATATATATATATATATATATATATATATATAAAATGTAAATGCATTGATAATGATTTGATTATAGGAATGCATTGAAAATCAGGAAGAAAGGGATTGTCAATGGTCAGGAATGAATGGAAGCATTACTGATAGAATAGGGCTATTATATGTATAATATAAATTTATTGTTGATAATATTTATATAAGAATGCATTGAAAATCAATATATAATGTAAACACAATGCTAATGACTTTAAACAGGATAATACTAATACATATATGTATAATTTTGACACTTTTGTTTTTATTTATCAAATGTTTGAGCCACCAGAGTATACTGGAGTGAAAAAAAAAATCTCTCAAACTAACTTGAAAGAATTGTAATTTTTATATGAAAAGAACCCCCCCCCCACACACACACACACTTTGTGTGAAAAACAGTTTACTGTCATTCTAGACAATTTTTCTCACTTGAATCTATCTGAAATCTTTATAAATCTACCATTCACCTATGCATTGAATAATTTCTGCCATATCTGGTCTGGTGCTTCTGCTATGTATCAAGAGATTCTTGATAAAATCCAAAGAAGAATCTGCAATGTTATCAATCCTGGCATCTTGGCTTCAGTCACTTTCCCCACCTTTATAAGTTTACCATTTGTCCATGCATTGAATGTTGCTGCCATATCTGGTCTGGTGCTTCTGTTATATATCTAGAGATTCTTAAGAAAATCCAAAGAAGAATCTGCAATGTTATCAGTCCTGGCATCTTGGCTTCAGTCACTTTCCCCAACTTCACAAATCTACCATTTGTCCATGCATTGAATGTTGCTGCCATATCTGGTCTGGTGATTCTGCTATGTATCTAGAGATTCTTGAGAAAATCCATAGAAGAATCTTGTTAATGGTCCTGACCTGGCAGATTGCTTTCCCACTGCTGTAACATAGCTTCCCTGTTCCTTTTCTATATTTTCATCATAATTGTTCTGATGAGCTTCTCTTTTGATCATGTTGGTATGTATAAAGACTGGAAAAGACTTTCAGTACGTTCACAAGAAATGGAAAATTAAATCGTAAGAAATGAAAATACAAATGTTTTTTTTTTTTTTTTTTTATGTTTATTTGAATTAGATTCCCCAGTCAGACCTCGTATTCTCTCTGGTGGTAGGCAGGTGGCACATTGGTCCCGTCAACTTTTCTTACTTCAGCCAAGTGATTGCTATCAATGTGACTGGTTGGACAGACGACTCCTCTCTCTGTACAGACCTAACTGGGACTACTTATATAAAGCTGCAAGCAAAGACACGAGCTTTCCATTCAAGTGCCACTTCAACCCCCCTTTCCATTTTGAACACTAGACTTCAAAGTCTATCTTCCAGCCATAAACAAAAAACCCAGCACTTCTAACTCTATTGACATCATTTACAGACCACTTTGTGTGTTTAGCTGATCATATGGGAATGGCTATTGTGTCACACTGACTTCATGAATTTAAAGGTAGTACTAGATTGGCAGTTAGGTCTCATCATCTTACTCTTTAAATTACTAGATGTAACCATAAGTTCTATTCTAGTTTCTTCTCTCGCACTTCTTGCTTGTGAAATTCTTCTGGCTTCATGTTTCCCATCAACTAGGATCTTCAAACATTTAAATGCACTGTCAATTGTCATATTCTGTCTCCTTGAGTTCTGTTTTTATTGTCTTCTCGCCACAATAATGTTTGTTCAGTTTCTTTCATCCACAGTAACCTCTTGCATCTTAGTGACTTTATTGCCTTGCTTGGGGTGAAATGATAACAGGGTTTGAATAAACTGAATCAGAAAGTGAGCGATTTGTTAATGACAAATCAAAGCTTACTTACTTACCTAATCCACAGTTATCACAGAGAACTATTTCGTCAGGAACATCAGATGATTCACCTTGGCAAGAACAACACATGATTTCTCCTTCTTTGGCGCCTTCAAAGAAACAGAAACAGTAAGACAGCTGCTTCTTTTAAAATTTAATTTGACTATTTCATCTTGCAGAATACCGCAAAGCACCATTTGGATTTAAAAATTGAACAAAACCTTATTCACCAACCTGAATAATAAAGAAACGTGACAATTGACTAATTACCCTTTCATTTCTGTTGTTTCTTTTTTAAGGAAGAAAAAAAAAAAAAAAAAAAAAAAAACACGTTACCTGTAAAGTTGATTATTTTTATCTGATATGTTAGGTTGTCCAGAATGGAAGGAGATGGTTCCCTTTGTGTACTTAGTTGATTTAACTGCAAACGCACATTGAGCCGAATGTGACACAAAGTAGTTCAAAGTTGGTAGCTGTACAAAAATTGCTTTCAGGCATCAGGTGATGACTGTGCCCCCTCCTGAAAGAGAGGAAATGATCCCCTCCCCAAGACTCAAGTGTATATTAATTAACCACACCCAGCCAAGCATTTTCATATTTATTGTATATTATTGAGATTCAAATAGACAAGCCAAGTCAATTATTTCTGAGAAAAATCCACCTGGGGCATCCTTATTACAACCACCGCTCTTATTAAATATTCAAGAAATTTCCTCCCAGCAACTTAATTTAGCCTGTGATCATTCTAGAATAAACCGTTTCATTTGAATATCTAATAAAAGTGGTATTTGGAATAAGAATGTCCCAGGTGGAGAGAGGTGAGTGAGTGATATTATCCAAAAGTGTCTATTTGAAACTCAAGAGATAGTGCACATGCCATTTGAAAATTAGAATTACAATATATCTGGCCTCTAGATAACAAAATAAACAAAAACTATAACATTTTTGTCCCCACATAAGAGAGTTATACAATAGGCACTGTGACCACGAATAATTGTTTTGTTTTTTACTTCTTTCTTTCCTTTTTAAATTTTTTTTCTTCATATTACTATAGATTAAGCATTTCAAATTATAAATATCACAAAAAGTTTACTTTTTTTTTTTTATTAAATTTTATGAAAGTTAATTCAAGGTCCAGTTTGCTCTGTGAATTTATTGTAAATGGATCTCCCCCCCCCCTCGACACAAACCAAAACAAATATGCTACATGGTTAAAATGTAAAAAAAAAACTTTAAATTAGTAATCTGGAGTTCTTTTTTCATATATTACTATTGATAAGTATTCCAAAATTACAAATTTGAAAATCCCCAATTTTTTTTTTTTTTTTTTAGTTTATCAATCTTTCGTGTGTTATTAGGTTGGTACAAAAATAATGTCGTTTTTTTACCTATTTTTTAACGTAAAAAAACATTTTTGCACCAACCTAATATTTAAAGCTGAAACATTTTGGATAGTGGGGAATTTTTTTTTTTTTTTTTTTTTTTTTTTTTTTTACAAGTGAATATTGCATTAACAATTTGAAAATAACAATATCCCCCCCCCCCTCAGCTACAAGTCCTACTATTTATTTAACCCATAGTTGGGAAGGGGAGATTACTTTTTAAGAAATATTGTACGAGCAGTTATTGGCATGGAAAATACAATAAAGTGCCAAGTTAAAATTCCAGATAAGTTTGTTGTATTTACTTTTGCACAAATACCTTTGGAAAGGTATGAATCCATCTCTTCCCCAAGCTATGCATGAAATAGAAAGGTAGACAGGACTATGTAACCTTGATTGGCTACTTTATACCTAACAGCAACATCTAACATGGTGAGGTTGTGTCCCTATGCTTTACAGAGGAGAGAGAGAGATGTTACCTTTCTGGAACACATCCAGTCATTCTGAATAACTAACTGGGTTGCAAAACCTTGATGTAATTTGAAAATCAATTAAAGGGAGCCTTAATGCGTATGTGTGAACAGACACGCAGTAAAATGCTACTAAACAAGTTTGTGTACTATGACAGTTGCATTCATGACTAAGCAAGTAGATTCCTCATCTTTCATGCAGAGCATATTGGTAAAACATTGCATCACCCAAAATTTGTCAGCCTCACCCTGACAGACCAGATTTGGCATTGTGACTTCCAGTTTTTCAACATTGAAAGGGAGGACATTTCAGACTGTAGATAAAATTAAAAGACAACTTTTTTTGACCAATGATCTTCTGGTTTTGTATGATAGAGAAAATGCAGTTTAATTCAGTTTGGTTATGGCAGAGAGACCAGAAGGGTGAGAAGAAAAAAAAAAGAAAGAGAAAGAAAGGTTCTTTCAAAGTCAAACAAGGAAGAAATACTATCTCATTTAGTTTGACCACTTCTAGCTGCACAGAAAGAGGAAAGACCTTAGAGGAAATGCTGCTCTCTGGATGCTTACTGGTCATTACATATTTGCATTCAATAGTGAAAGCCACACAATCATAAGTCACCTGACTAATTTACACACATTGTTCTCATTCAATTACCTCGGTCACTGACACACTCTTTAAAAACGCTATCCATAACTTATCATTGTTGAATATATTTGCATTGAATTGTATGCATAAAGAAAATACCAAGGCATTCTTTGATGGCTGTTGTAATTATTGGGGTGTTACAGACATTCAATTGAAAAATTCCAGAGAAAGTTGTTTGCAAGTAAGAATCAATTAAAAAAAAAAAAAAAAAAAAAAAAAAAAAACAAAAAAAAAAAACAAAAACACCTTTACATATTCTTACCTCTTTGGATGTCTTTAAACATTACCCAGAATTCAGAATTATCTTCAAATTGGACAAAACATTTGGAGGCTTTCTCATCAATCTGAGAGGGAAAAAAAGAATAAATATGAAAATTCAAGAAATGATAAAAAATTTTTTTAAAAATTACATTACCATTGTGTTGCACAAAGATGTCATGAATGTCAATGTACTATTTGAGAGGGGTGAGAAAATTATATATATATATATATATATATATACATACACACACATACATACATACATACATACATACATACATACACACACAATTGTTTCATATGTCATACAAATTTTGGAGTCACTTTAACCAATAAGAGACTGACTTGCATATAAGCAGAGTACTCTGAACACGAGGACAGGTGGTTTTCTGGATTACTGTAGTGTGTTAAAGGACAGTTTTGTAACTTGCAACCTACGGATTTGCGGTTTTTGACCTACAAATTTGTTTTTATTTTTGCTATTTCTACAACTCTTCAACTAATCTTTTCATGTTAATGCACTTAATTCATTGGTGAAAATTAAATATATAGATTGAAAATGTAAAGCGAACATTTCAGTCTAAAATTCAGCTCATAACTGTCAGGCTGCAGAATAAATCTCAAAGAATTCATGTTCTTAGTTTTCAGCCAAATTTACATAAATGAAAAATTACTATTATATATATATATATATATATATATGTGTGTGGAAAAATGTATGACAAAGTGGAAAAGTTTTCTTGTGACACATTTCATCCTTTTGGATTTAATTGGACTAAATTTATGTTGGTGTGACTACACATGTGCACAAACAAGGGAAGCTGGAAATTTAAAACTTTTTTTTTTTTTTTTAATCTAGCCAATTTCATTTAGAATCTTTTTCTTTTTCATTCCATCACTTTTGTTAGATATCCCACACTGTGATAATAGAAGTTCTGTACGCAATGGTGAAATGTAAGAGCCCGGGCATAAACTTACTGTGGATGACCTTGCGATCAAGGTAATCTCTAGACTTTTTTGTTGTAGCAAATTCTTTCCTCCTTCCACCAAAGTAGCTAATTAATAATAATAATAATAAAAAAATAAAAAAAATAAAAAAAAAAATGAAAATAAAAAAACATTTTTAAATTCCTAGCATCCCTTGTTCATGTGCAGTCTCACCAACATAACAAATTTAGCCTGATGAAGGGCGAAATATGTCACAAGTAAACTCTTTTCACTTTTGTTATACATTTCCCCAATATTATTCTTGACAGATATATATATATCTCACACATTAAGTGCTGGTGTTAATGAAATAGTACTCTATGTAATATGACAATTCAGTGAAGAAAAAAAAAAAAAAAAAAAAAAAAAAAAAAAAAAATCAATGACAAAGTGCCAAATTTTTTTTATGTGACGTTTCATCCTTCAGAACACAATTGAACTAAAGTGATGTTTATATTTATGTGCCTACATATACACACACAGGGAAAAGAGGATGCTGCAATATTAGTATTTTAAATTTTATTTTTTTTTTTTATGTGTTTGGGTATATCATTTAACCAATTTCATTTAGTTTCCTGTTCTTTTTATCACTTTTGTTATTAAGTATCACACATTGGAATAATAGACTATTTCCCAAGAAAGTTGAAATGTAAGAACTTGACACAAATTTACTGTGGATGATCTAGTGATCAAAGCACTTTCTATACACTTTCATTTTGGTAAATTGCTTTCTCTTTTAATTAAAGTAGCATGCATATATATATATATATATATATATATATATATATATATATATATATATATATGTGTGTGTGTGTGTGTGTGTGCACGCACAATGGGTAAATTGTTACCATTTCATATTTTTAATTTCATGCATGTGCACAGTTTTTGATTTTGTCAACTGCAGAGTATAACAGGATCAGTAGGGCACTGTCTGTGATAAAAAGAGGACCTCGACAATTCACTGCCAGAAATTTGGAAACAGCATGCTGTGCTACCTTAGGTCAAAAGGGTGGCTGATGGGAGACCCTATATCTGGCAACAGGACTCTGCACCATGCCACTCAGGAGAACTTTGAAACTACTGTGATCTTGTAGTTCACAAAGTTAAATACATACACTTGCAATGTAATTCATCTGGTGAGGATTAATTAAAACATCAAACTGATCATTAATTGTAATCAATGCAGAGTGAAACAACAAATATTAAAAGCATCTATAGAAATTCACTGCAAATGATTTTACTATAGAAATGCATTAGAATTTATTGTAATATTAGCTCTTTATGTGGAATATTATGGCTAGGATTTCTTAAACAAATCCATCCAAATTTTCATTCACGTTTGATATAGTGACATAGCAAATATTGAAAGCATATATAGAAATTCACTGAAAATGATTTTACTATAGAAATTATTTTAATACACACTGGCTAGCTAGGATTTATTAACACATAAATGAGTTCTCATGCTTGGCATTTGTCTGATACATTTTCATCTGCAGGCATCAACAATGAGTTTATTTGCAGTGTTACTTTTAGTGTGAAAACAATGTTAAAACTTCTGTTGAAAATATAAAAGGAATCAGAAAAAAAAATTTTTATTACCTAAATTAGCAATTATGAAGTTGATGTTTGAAGTCGGATTTCATAATTGACTTCTAGCAGTTAACATATTAGACAAAAGATAGCAAAAGCCTCATTCACATATATAGCAACATACTAAAAGCTGATGTACTAAGCAAATGTATGCCAAAATTTTCATGCTTAACATACATATAAACTCCCCCACCCACAAAAAGTAGGGGTTGGTGGCAAATACCAATAACAAAATTAAAAAAAAATTCAAACTAAGACTCAAAGGCAAACAAATAGCTAAGCAGTAAATAACAGTGCTCAATGATATATATATATATATATATATATATATATATAGATGTGTGTGTGTGTGTGTGTGTATGTATGTATGTATGTATGTCATCCACAGACAGACTGTTTCACTGCTCGTCAGTGTGGTTCGATGTCCAATTGCGTCAAACCAGAATCGAAACCCAAATGATTTGGCATTATATATTGCATACACTTAAAAAACTTGTACGAATGAAAAATGCACATGAAAAAGTAAAAATCAAGATGTATAAGCAGTCAATTGCTCATACACATTGACAAGTTTACAGTGTGATTCTCAATGGGTCCACAGACAAAACTCTGTAGTAGAGTTGCTGAAGGTAATATCAATCAGACAAACCTTTTGATTGTATTAATTCTCTCATCTCTCTCACACACACACAGCAGTTGAAATCCTAAGCAGTTCTCAAAAGAGAGTCAATGGCATAACATACAAAAAGACCATGAATTAAATCATATGTAAAAAGGCAGCCAAGCCAATTGTTATTTATTGCTTAATAAATTCTTATGCAAAGCAAGAAACAACCATTACAATAAATAAATAAATAAATAAAATGGAAAAAAATTGAAGTAATTTGAAATGCTTGAAGAATGAAACCCTGCATACATGTATAAACAGACATTTTAATTAAGTATGAAGAAAAAATAATCCTTGTTAAAGAGACTGTAGTTTAAGATTACTCCAAAAAAATGGAAAGAATTTCAACCAAATTGTTGGAAGAATGCAAAAAAAAAACAAAAAAACAAATGTAATTCTTAGAACCAAATAGAAATAATGATAAAACCAATACAAGAATAAAACAAAAAGAAAAATAATTTTTAAATTGCCACATTTCAACACAATATTTAAGTAGATTCTGTATGTGGAGGGGGCTACCAAAATCCAAAACATCACGAATATTAAAATACTTTCAAAGTTTCATGACACCACCACCCTGTCTGGAAATTTGATATTTTCAAACACCTGGCAATAAATATGTAGAAACTACTTTAATCAAACATCACCCATGATTTTTTTATTATTATTATTATTATTATTATTATTTGGTTCTATTCTCATGTCTTATAAATCTGTGTTATAGAATTGAATCCTGCACTTTGTATATGTGAGACAACTCCTTAAGCAAATAAGGTCCCAGATCCATGGCAGGTCAGTGGTGTGTCTAGTTTTTACATATTCCTAAGTACCCATTTACTAAAATGGTCATACCAGATAGTATTTCATCTATTTTGGTTTATTACCCATGTAACTAATTTCTTGGTACCCACTTGAATTTTATTATTTTGATCACGTTCTTAGATCAAAGAAGTTACTTCAGAAGGAAAAACACCCACTATTTTGGCATTACACCAGATACTTTTGAAATATATATTTACCTGGCCTCCACTAAGAATGTGACGCATGGTCTTTTTGTGGGTAGCCCATACACATATGTACGCATATGAGCCAAGGATGAGAATAGGTTAATCTCTTGTAAATACAGTCATGCTGATGCCAGTATCACACCAGCCCTCACCTCTCTTAGTGCAATGAGGGAGGTACTGCTGCAGGGTTGGGATCCACTGGTCCAAACACCTCTCATCTAAGAAGAAGAGAACAGTTTACTCCATTTTCAGCCAAAAGTGAACTCCTGAAAATGAGAAGGTGGTTGGTCCAGGGTATCCTGAACACAAAACAACAAAAAGGTGGAAAGAGGAGGGAGGGGGGGGGGGTTAAAAATAAAATAAATTACAAAAGGTAAAAAGATATAAATAAATAAATAAACAAACAAAAAAAATAAAACTTGATACTCTACCTTTAGTATATTCCCCAGGTAGAATAAGCCATCATTCCAGCGAGCGAGCACATCTTGCCCAACTGCAAATCTCAGTTTTCTTGGTCCATTATGATTATTGTAATGATTTGTCTTAGAAGTTGTGGCAGTAGCAGTACTACTACAGCTCCCACTATTTGAGGTTGTCATAGTAGTAGTTGTACTAGTACTGCTATCATCATCATTATTATTACTATCATCATTATTATCACTCTCGGCAGCCATAGAATTTGCCATTATTCCGCAATGGCGATTAGACATATCAACCCTATCTGCTGTGACTGCAGTGGTGGTTGATGTCACAATACCACTATCATTATCATCAACTTCATCCTCGTAATTTTCATAGTCATCATCATCAACATCCTCATCAGAAGCAATACTATTTGAACTTGTATTTGAGTTGTTATTGTTATTTGCGATGATTGTGTTATTGTTCATGAACACTTTGATACCATATTTAAGATCAGCATCATAGTCAGCCTTGGTGACCATTGGGTGGTCAGCGTTAGTGTCCCTGTTGAAGAGTTGTTTAGTCAGACTTGCAGTGGTATTATTGGCTGTGGTACTTGTTGCCGGGAAAAGAGAGGAGTTCATGGTTAGTCTATTGCAATTCTGAGTCACTTCTGGTTCTTTCTTCATGGTTCCATTACAAGAGTCCAGGTAGCAGTAACCATTATTGCTCATGGTTGATGGTAGTGGTGGCTCCAGCAATGTCAGATGATAAACTATTAAAGGAAAAAAATAAAGTAAATCAAATAGTAAGCAGTCACATAACTTATTCTGTTTTGTTTTGTTTTTTATAATAATGCCACTTTATGGTGTTTACTCAACTCAGTTTACATGTTTTGGCACCAAGGATCAATCTTGTAACTTTTAAACAGTGGGGGGCACCATCACCTGATGCTTTACTGAAGCCAGTGGATATCATGGAGGATTCAACTCCCTCTCCAATGATACAGGCATCATTCATTCAATTCTAAATTGGCAATTCTAGGACTCCTGTAGTTACACTTTACTAGGCTTCATAAACTCACCCTCAGAAACAATGCAAGTCTCTGCAAATAAAACCAGAACCAAAGATAATTGCATGCATGTATATTTCCCTAAGAGAAAAGATGAAAAATGTTCAGAACTTAGTGCAAAGAGTACCCATTTCCATTGGTCATGGGATCCTTCAAAATGTATCAAACTGTTATTTTCATTATTAGTTTTTACCTTGGTTAATTTCTGTGTGTGTGTGTGTGTGTGTGTGTGTGTGTGTGTGTGTGTGTGTGTGTGTGTGTGTGTATCTAACATGGAGAATCAGAAAAACAGCACCAGCTTACTGATGAAAATGTAATCTTTGCCTAGGAAAAAATACAAATTATCTTCCTGATAAACTCCTAAACAAAAGAACAAACTATTCCCAAATGCATACATGAAAACAAATTCCTTTTGCACTACCTACAACCACATCATGACAAAAAGACTAAACCTAATTCTAATGAACTATTCCAAATACTAAAACAAAGCAACAAAAATACAGAAAATAATTATACAAAATAAATAATATAGATGAAAATGCTATTACTAGCAACAGCAGCAATTATATTAACTGTAACAACAACTATAATAAAAATATAGTTATTATAATTTTTTTTTATTGTTATTACTTCAAACATTATTATAGTGGACATTTATTTGAAATAGACACCCTATTTATATTTATTAAACAGTGGGTCTATTGGATGATGCATACAAGAAATGTTAGTAAAGAAAATGTGTCCTCCAGCAGTGATCAAACCTGATTCCACCATTGTAGAGAAAACTAGTTTGATCCAGTATCCTTTACTGCTCAGCCACAAAAGACTTTGCTATAAGAAATGCTCTTTTTAAAAAAAAAAAAAAGTCAGGCAAGCATGGAGCCAGAAGAGTGAACAATAATCAAGAAGTGAGAGAAAAGAAACTGTTAGCATAGGATTTACGGTTACATCTAGCCAACTCAACTGTATATTGGTGAGACCTCATTGCCAATGTAATAATGCACTTAAATTAATAAAGTCTAGGTACCATGGCAAAGAGCTCATCTGAATAGTTGCCATGGTAATATTTATAGAAAAGACACAGGGAAGCAATTTTATGGTAGTAGGAAAGTGACTGAAGCAGAGATGCCAGATAAGGACCAATAATATTGCTGATTCTTTGGATTTTATCAAGAATCTCTAAATATATAGTATGGGCGAATGGGAGACACATAGATATGCAAGAAAGATTCAGGAGAGAAAAATTTTCTAGTACAATACAGTGAACCAACTTTCTTTGCAGCAGACCTAGAAATGGATTCAATAGTCTTTCCACTTCATGTCAGCTGAGCCCAAGAATTTGCAACGTCACTCTCCTGAGTTTAGTATCAGCCATGCTGATTAAAGGCAGAAAGGGGATCTTCTCAGATGATTAATAGAAAGCAGTTTAGTTTTAGAAGCGTTAAAATTAATAAGTGATCCTTTACCCCAGTTAACAACAGACATAAGGCCATTTTTCATATAAGCCTCTAGTAGTTCACCAAAAAGAGGTAGAAGGCTAGACCGATAGTTGGAAGGATTTGATGGTTCAGAGTTCTTAAAAACTGGAACTACAGATGAGGAGTTCCTGCATACAGGAAAGCAAGAGGCAGTGAGACATTTATTATAGTTTCGAGAGAACAGGAGCACACTTAAGGACTATTAGAGATACCATCAGATCCATATGCTTTGTGAGGATCCAGCTTGTAAGATAATAGCAGAAACCATGGAAGGGGGTTATATGCATATCACTCAACAGAGACTCAGTTCTAAGTGGAAATTTAGGCAAGGATATTCCAGACAAGTTGAGTTTAAAGTTAAAGAAGAGTTTACAGGTGAAAAACTCAGCTTTATCAGCAGGTGTAAACACCTTAAATTGATTGAAGAGAGCAGGAATAGAAAACTTCCTCTTATTTAGAACACTATTACAGAGCCGCCAATAATCATAAGAGCCAAAGATCTTAGATACAATAAGATGCCTTATTCTCTTATTTGGGGCTTTAATTATACATCTCTAAAGAGATTGTAACCCTTAATTAGGTGGCAGAATTTTTCAAGACTTACGCTTAAAATTCTTAAATGAATTTATCCCATATATGGGATCCCTGCCCCTGGTTAAAAACTAGTATTCATTAATGTAATTTTGTTAAAAATGGTGACATTTTTTGCAGCCATAATTTTAATTTAGATGTATCAAGTTACATTTTTTTTTTTTTTTTTTTTTTTTTGATAGCAAGAAAGATTGCAACAGTCTTTTTGCTTTCTATGACTGCCCTTCTATTTGTATCTTTATTCTCTCTCCTCACCTAAAAACCTCTAAAGTAACAAGTTCAGACTACATTAGATACATATTCTGCATATGACAAGTTCTTTTTTTTTTTTTTAAAGTACCAAGACAAATTATTCTCAGTTATGCCATTACTAATGTAAATATTTTGTAAGATTGCATTATGACCAATTTTCTATAGGCCTTTGCAAGGAAGAAAATTTTAGTTTACCCAAATGGCTCCACATCGCATCCTACTACAAGACAACCATCTAGACAAGATCTATGTTCTAGACACAAGCATTCAAAGTTTTTATTTCATGGCCAATTGTGAACATCAATAATGCTTTATAAACTCTTTATTGTCCCACAGGGAGCACCATTAGCATTATTGCTAGCTGTGAGAATACAGATTTTGTGGCATATAGAATTTGCAAATTTGTATCTTCTGAATTCTACAGCACCTTTCCAATTTTAGCTCAACAATTCAAGATTTAACAACAAAAAGACAAAATAAATTCAAATCAACAAACCTAATTATTTCACCCACCTTTTACTTCTGATAATTTTTTAGAATCGTTCCCCCCTACCACTGCATTTTTTTTAAAGGTGTAAAAACATGAACACCTACTGTTTTAAAATTGTTATAACTTTGTTTTGTGTGTATAGATTTTAATTTTTGTACACTAAGAGAATGAGTAATATTTTTATGCAATGCATTATATTTTGCATTTGTTTTTGACATTGAAAAAAAAATTGAAATGCAAAATAAAAAAATACATTAAAAAAATACATAAATAATTCAATGTACTTTAACTTTTATTACTCTTTGTGGAGTTTTGGGGGTACAATAAGAAGCAAAAATGCTAAGAAGGCTTTCATTTTGTCAAAAAAGTGACATATTTCCTTGTGTTTACATACAAGAAGACACTAGCATTTGTTTGCTTTTTCTTTCACCTGACTCATATTTGTCTTGTTGACATGTTCTCGTTGACGAATAAAGTTATTTCATCATTTATAAATAGACAAAATAATTCACCTTCAGAAAGGCTATCAGGTACATCAATGGTTGCCAGTAGCTTCTATAAAATTAGTCAGGCATGGATGATGGTAGCCACTAGTGGTCATCATCACTTTCTTCCACATCACTGGCATAGTTATCATCTTCGGCCACTTCATCATTAATATCCGCTCAAGTAAAACCTTCAAAAATCATCACTAGAGTCCTAATCAAAGAAAAACTCCTGAATAAAAGAGTTACTGTACCTTGTTCCAAAGCAGTAGTGGGTGATTCCAGCTTGAAATACCGGAAATAACAGTTGACAAGTGTTCATTTATAGCAATCATCTCAAAGTGACAGAATGTGCTTAGAGCAGCAAAGGGAAAGAATTCTACGGTGACAATTTTCGCCTGCAGCATGGTAAAGACTAAGTTAATAAATCTGTATGATTACTCCTTAATCATTTTAATAATCTAGACAAATAAAATAGATATCTGCATTTAAACAAAATTACTTCCTGAGCAAAATGAACAGTTTAATCAGCTCCTTTACTCCTACATTTTAGATTGCAGTCTTATTTGTTCAAGTCTTTCATGTGAGGCACTCAGATACCTTTGTCTATTAAGTAATCATCTTGCTTCAACTTGGTAGGCACTGCCTGTCATTTTGTTGCTGATCTTTTTCTTCTATATTAAAGACAAAATTTTTAACATGAAAAGCTATTGAGCAAAAAGCAATTTATATAATACCTGGAGTGATCAATGAGTCAAAGATACTATTTAATATCTAAAAATATAAAGAGAGCAGATTAAGGAAATGATTCATTTTAGCTGTGAATTCTTTATCTCCACTTTATTGAATTTCAATAGATTTTTTTCCTACAAGATTTGCTTTTCATTGCATGACTTAAAACTTTCTAACAATTGCCATCATTTTCAATGGCAAGGTACACTAGTGCTATATAAATCCTTTTTATTATAAGAGTACAGCATATCAACAATGTGATTATGGGCTAATAATATATGACTTCCAATATACTGACCATGACATTTGATTTGATTTGATCTAGGTACCTCCACAGATTTGCAATATCTAAGGTTTAAAATGATATTTTATAAAAGAAAAGGCTTTCTTGAGGCTTTCATTCAAAGCCAAAGGATTAAATTTACTGTTTCCAGTAAGCAACATGCTATAGTGTATTTCAAACAGAAATTATATTGATTGGAATAAGTTTTTTTGTTGCTAAAATTAGGTATCCCAAACTAGGCCAGTTTACGGTATGAAAATGGGTCAAAAGTGAAATTTCCTTCAAATTCAACTGGAAATATCTTGAGTATTTTCAACATTATTTTGATAAAATTAGTATGTAAAGAAAAGTTAATGTTTTCTCTTTATAAAGGTACAATTCTCTGTTGTGTGATAATTAGTATTTACTCCAGGTCTCCTACCTGTCACAGTATTTCATTTTTTCAAGATGCAAAAACATCAACACCTACTGTTTTAAAATTGTTATAACTTTCTTTGTATTGTGTGCATAGATTTTATTTTTGTATACTAATAAAAGAATGAATGAGTAATATTTTGATGTAATGCATTATGTTTTGTATGCATGTTTTGAAAACAAAAACTGAAGCACAAGATAAAAACAAATACATTAACAATTAATCATACTTTAACTTTTATTACTCCTTGTGGAGTTCTGGCGGGTACAAAATGCAAAATGACTAAGGCAGCTTTCATTCTGTCAAAAGTGATGTACTTCTATGTTTACAGACAAGTAGATACTAGCATTTGTTTGCTCTTTCTTTCACCTGACTAAATTAAATGTCCCGAGAGATTTTCTTGTAATTGAAAGAGGCACAGAAGATCCCAAAGTCCTTGCAATGTACAAAAAAAGTTCATTATTCGGACTATTGTCCGAATCTTTGTCGCCATATTTATCACAACGTTTCGGCCGTTGTACGCTCCGGCCTTCTTCAGGTGGTTGGAATATCGAACTGAACCCTTTATTTCACTCACTGGGGTAGACACAACGGCCGAAACGTGATAAATATGGCGACAAAGATGAGGACAATAGTCCAAATAATGTACATAATACCTCATCTCACAAATATAGACAGACTACAAAAAAGTTGCTGATACAGTTAAAAACTGTGATGAAAATGTGGAAATCAGTGCTTTTTAATGATATGGCAGTAACACCCAGTGATCAAAGTGCAGTTCTGGTGAGGCCTCATCTATTTTATAGCTCAACTTCTGTAACTTTTATGGTTTTAAAGTACTTAAATAGGCAAAGAGCTCACAGATTTAAAGGATAAAGAGGAAAAAAAAAAAAAAAAAAAAAAAAAAATCACAGAATCTTCAAAGAGTACCCTTCTTTTTCCCTATTTCTTTTGTGATATGAGAATTGTACATGTTTTTACTTGTAGGTTTTTCCATGGTTCTGAAAACTATCCTCATACAAGAATGAGGAGTGATGAAGCAAATTCAACAAACATTTAACACAGCCTAGAAAATTTTAGCCACTAAAGAAAAAGGTAACTGAAGAGCCTTTTTAGATTCTTCCTATGATGCTTTTTTTTTTTTTTTTTTTTTGCAGCTGATGAATTCTGTGCCATTAAAATTATATCACAGGAATTTGAAAAACCAGTGACTAACTCTGCTAGCTGTGAGGAAGAACCATATCACTATATGATATGAGAGACAAGACCAATGGGTTGCCATATACTGATTCCAGATTCTACATGGGCCAAGTCATTGACATTACATCTCCAACCAGTGCAATAATCAACTTTCTAGCTCCAATTAAGAGTAGAAATGATTATTTCCAATGGCCTTTGGTGGGTGACATTTCACAGGTCGAGTCAATTGTCTTAAGATGGGACTTAAGTGTAATGCCAGTTACAAGTAATGGTAGAATTTGGTATGTTCCAGAAATAAAGAAATTCATACTGCAAATCACCATCAGGAGAGGAAGTGCAGTAGGGCAGTTCAAAATGCAGTCTTTTTCATCAGTTCTAATAAATGTAGTTTTACTCATTTCAATTTTTTTGTTTTTTTTTTTTAATTTAAAAATTGAGTTTTAAGGCATTGCAATAAGCATTTGTCTGAAAAAAATGACCAGCAATTCTTTTTGTATAACAAGTTCCAAAGTTTTGGTGTTATCTAGGTACCACCAGTCAATTTTTCGATACCTAAGGTTTAAAATGAATTTTTAAAAATGAAAAAGCATTCTTAAAGATTTTATTTTAATTTTAATTGAAAGCTAAAGGATTAAATTTATTATTTCCAGTAAGTAAAATATTCTGGTGTATTTCAGATACAAATTATATAGATTGAAATGTCAAATATATGTTAGATTTTTTTTTTTAAATTTCTTAAAAGCAGCCATTTTCTTAAATTTTAAGAAATTTGTAAACAAAGAAATTTTTGATTTTAAACTTCTTCCTAAAATAAATTATATGTTTATGACATGTTGAGTAAAATTAGAAAATCTAAAGTTAATCTTATTTGAAACAAACATTACTTATAGCATAAAAAAGTTGTATCCGAACATTTCTTAAATGTACTTGAATTTTCTCGTGACATTATTGATGTCATTGAGAAGTTACGAGGTGATGACAGCTACTATGGATAACCAAAATTTATACAATTTTACGAAATGTAAATGAACGAATGTTTTTGGTTTTTAACTGGTAATTTTTAAAATATTAACATTTTTTCAGCAATTATGTAATATTCAATTTTTTTTTTTTTATTTAATACTTTTAGTCTAGGTTTCGTTTCTTAGGTCCTTACTAACTTAAACAAATAATTACCTCAATGAGATATGATGCAAACTAAAATAAATACCTAAAATAAAAATATTTAGTAAAAAATTAATTAACAAAAATTAAAACTAACTCAGAAATTTTGAAAGGACTTTTTGCAAAAACGTTAACGATATGAAACAGAACTGGATATTGAAGGGAAATAATTGCAGTGCCTCAGACGACAATCAAATCACGTGACCTTTTTAAGGATTATGTCATGTATAGATTCCCCACAGATAGAAGTTAGGAATGTTTTTTTGTTTTTTTTTTACTAATAATTATTTTTAAAATTATTTTTAAAATAGTCGGGTACAAATGACTATAATGAGCTTTACAAATTCCAATTTGTAAATTTACTTTTCACTTAACCACATCACCAAATTGCATGTTTAAAAGCAATGAAGGATTTTAAACAATTTTTGAAGTATTAATATTATAAATAAATTAAAAAATTCTTGTAAAAATACATTCACCAAAAAAGTTTTATTTCTTCAGACAATAATGTCCTTAATATAGCTTATTTACAAAGGCAAGTAAAAGATTTTCTAATTGAATAATGTCATTTTTTTTTTTTTTTATACAATTCAGAGCAGATTTTCAATGAAATCGGTAGCCGTTTTACAAAAAAAAAAAAAAAAAAAAAAAAAACGTGTAATTTACTTTCTCTAAAGAGTCCTGCTTTTAACTAATAAAAAAAAAAAAAAAATCCTACTCTTAAAAATTTAATTTCTTGAAATTTCATGAAAATATGTAAGGGGGTGGAAATTAAAAAAAAAAAAAAAAAAAAAAAAAAAAAAAAAAAAATATAATTTCATTCATTCCTGAATATTTCCTGAAAGTTTCTTTAAAATCTGACAATTATTTGAATTTTGCAAGAATTTCCAAATCAACATGTTTTCCTTGGGGAAAAGCACAAAATAAAATAAGCCTTTTTTTTTTTCTCTTTTCAAACACTGTCACAAAAAAAAAAAAAAAAAAAAAAAAAAAAAAAGAGAGAGAAAAGATTTTAACCCCCCCCCCCTCCAAAAAAAAAAAAAAAAACCAACAAACTTTGGTCTTTCCTCTTAATAATAAATATTTTGATGACAATTTTGTTTCGTTGAGTTATGGGCCTTTTTTCATGACTTAGTGTAGGTACCTACTGTTATCAGTCCATTCTGGACAAGTTAAAAAAAAAAAGAAAAAAAAGAAAAAAAGCTTCTATTATTATAGACAAAATAACTTGTCGAATTCCTCATCATCCAAAAATGAGTAAAGTTTCAGGCTTGTACCCCCACTGGATACTTTTTTTTTTTTTTTTTTAAAACCACAAGTTAAAGGTATATTGTCACTCCCTTTTTTGCTCTACTATCAGATTCTGCTTCTACCTGTACTTACATGGTGAAATAAGAGTTGTTTTACTTATGTACTCCTTTGTAAACAAATTTAGCTTAATCCCTAAGATACTATGAAACATTAAGAAGTTTCAATGACTTAAGCATAGAATTGAAATTTATGAATGGTCAAAGTTGCCTCCTGTGCTATTGTTTTCACTCTTTTAGGACAGAATATGATGTTCACCCACTGTTTAGGCTGTTTTTATCTAATAGTTATTAATTCCATTAGTATTAGTATTATCATTCTTTTATGACTTAATGAGACTATAATAATTTTTCACTTGTTTGAAACCTGCATCACATATACAATGTTAGAATGGTCTTCTGACCCAATTGCACTCAAGATGGAAAATCTGATGCACTTTGAATGGTCATAACTCAGTTGCTAATTGACCTACCAAGATAAAATTGGTACCATTTTTAATGTTTTGTCAAGCTCTATGTGCCTACATGAAGAGGTTTTAGATATATTGAAAATAAGTTTTGAATACCTTATAGCTGATTAATGGCCTTTTTTTTTTTTTCATCTTTCATCACAGTAATTCTCTTTATTAAAAATAACTTCCAAAAATAAAATATGCTTTTCTGAAATTTTACCTGAGGAATAATCACAAAATTAAAGTATAATTTATCTGATTTGAAACAAATATTATTTAAAGTTTTAAATAACACTGAATTGCATTTTTAAAACAAACAGTAACCGTTTTTAACCGTTTACTTGTTTGACAAGTGACAAAAAGGTGATGACAGCTTTATTATTGTTCTACATGCAAAAAAAATCTTCTATAATTTCACCCATTTAGGAATAAGCCTGGAAAATTTCATTAAAATCAGGCAACTATTTAATTTTTGAAAGAATTTCAAAACCAATGCATTCTTTGCTGGAAAGAAAAAAAAAAAAAAAAAAAAAAAAAAAAAAGATGCTAAAACACTCAATCTTTGGCTGACCACTGACAAAAAAAACTTAACTAGTGATGGGACAATACCAATATTTTTACCCATTCCAATGATTAAGATTCATTATTTTCAGGCCCTACTGTTGGTTTGGGAAACATTGAACAAAGTACATTTATTAAGAAAACATTCATTAGAAAAATGAATACAAAAGCTTATGAAATAAATACCCTTTTTATTTAAAAAAAAATTGTCTAAGAGTTTAAACAAAGAGAACAATTTCTTTATGTAAATCACTTAAGTACCTAGCTACAGTCGACAAACTGCTTTACTTTGGTTATCATCAGAAATTTTTGAAAACTTCCAAACCACATTTTCTGCTTGACATTGGATACACTTGCCATAATTGAGGTCTGAAAATAATAAACATGAGTTGAAATTTAAATTTTTCACTGTTGGATAAAAAAAAAAGTTTCTAGATTTATGTGTATAATTTGTAAAAATTCAACTAATAATGGTTTACTATTAATTGTAAAATAAAAAAAAAGGGTCTATTTTTGTCCACCTTTTAAGTTTTAACAAGCAAAGATGCCCTCTAAATATTATGCAACATTTTACAATGAATGGAACAAATTTAGGGGTAACAATTCAATTTCAGCATTGAAAAAAAAAAAAAAAAAAAAAAAAAAAAGAGATGTAGATTGGTAGAGCCTTTCACTAGAAAGGCTCTACCAATCTACATTTTTTTTTACGAGTGAACCAGACTGCGTATGTAGTGTCGATTACTGTTACCATGTTACGAAAGCAACATTTTTTTCTTCTTTTAAAAATGTTTCAAATATTGAACTTGGACATAATCTGACTTGACAAAGGTAGATCGTGTTGCGCCAATATTTCCAAGTGAAGAGGCCGCGTACTTTAATTAAACTTTAATTACTCTAAGCTGAAAGGCATTGTCTTATGTATTGTGGCTTTACTCATGTATATATTTTAATAAAGTATAAAGAGAACCTAATCCTGCAGGACAATGAATGCGAGGAAAAAAAAAAAAAAAAAAAAAAAATTGCAAATTTTAAATTTGCTTAGGTGTTTATGAATTAAATATGAATTATCTCACCAATAAATAATAGTTATCAATCTTATCTAAAAAATTTAAGTTTTACTTTCTAAAATAAATTCCTCACAACTTAAAAAGAAAAGTGTTTTATTTCTGTTAAAAGAATACAAGTAAAAACATCATCCTTGTTTGGCAAACTTTACAATAAAATTTAAAAAATAATAAGAAATTGAAAGCTAAATAAGAAATTCAACTGTTACAAAGCATTAAAATAAAAATAAGATTCAAAGTGATTAAAATCTTCATAATGATGAGAACAACTGTAAATGTGTATTTTTTGCATGGGATTGATCTTTTTTCAGTTATTTATTACATTAAAGAAATTAAATTTTACTATTTTTATTTTTAAAACATTAAAACAAATGTTGAAAGTGGGAAAAAAAAACTACAGCTTAATTACACCATATAAAAATGGGATAAAAATACTAGTTTTTAACTTCTACTTATAAAACTTGCATCTCATTTGGCTCTGAGGAGGAACAAATGAGAAAAAAAAAAAATTTCAAAATATTTTAAATGCCATAAAATATTAGTAAAGTAAAATTAAACAATTTTTGATGGAAATTAAATTTTAGGCTTTTTAAAACAAACTTGTATAAAATAAATAAGTCCTGACAATTATTTCACTTTTGCAAAAATTTCCAAATCAAGGTGTCTTTCACTGCAAAAAAGACACTAAAATTTGTTATACTAATTTATAGTCTTGCTGCTGACATAAGCAAAAAAAAAAAAAAAAAAAAAAAAAAAAAAATTTTTTTTTAACCTAAATGTTCTAAAAAGGATCAAAAAAATACTTTGTTTTTTTTTCCCCCCTCTTAATAAAGATTTTGATAAAACAGTTTTTATCAACTTTAGGGCATTTTTTTTAATCATAGTATACACTTTTTTCAGCAAATTAGTGGAAGTAGTTAGGTAAAAGGTATACCAAGCACATGCATCACAGCCAAATGTGCATGATAAGTTTCAATAAAAGAAGTGTTCCTGTTAGAAATATCTTCAAGTCAGGTTTTAACCTAGCCTTCTCAGATGTATCTCTGATGAAGTTTTCCTTAAAATACCGAGATGTGTCCACTAAGTTGCCTTGGCTGCCACATCCTTATGACATGATGCCCCCCCCTCCTACTATTGCTGCTTATGAATCGAGATGTACAGTGTATCAGCCCCAAAGGAGCATGTGCAACTAGTTATGGTCAGGCAATTGCTACTGACACAGCTGGTAATGACATCTAACGACCAATTAGCATACTAAACACCTGGTTTTATGTACCGATAGGTTATAAGATATGGACTGAATGATGTTGATATAAACAGACTGACAGTAATAGACATGAACCAACAGAAGAAGACATAAGCAGGTCAACATCAACAAATGGATAGGATTATTATTTGGAAAATACAGTTAACTATATCAGAATTACGTAACAGTTCAATACTCTTTTTCTTCCTAATGAGATTCTCGTGTTTTATACTTTGCTTAGATTTTGGAAAGCATCTTTCACTATTCCAATGTGCCTTCAGATCTCAGCGTTGCACTTTCCAACCTCTGTTAAAACACTTCCCACATATTTAATTTGTTGCACTGGTTTGATTTCTGTATCTCCAATTTGTAATTTGCATGTTGAGCTCAACCATGCAATCTATCTTCTTGCAATTAATATTTATTCCTTTCCTTCACTACCTTCTGTAGAATTTTTTGCAGTTTCCTTTTTGTGTCCGCTATCAACAGTGTGTCATCAACATATATGTTGTTAAAACTGTGGTTACCAATAATGAATCCTGGTAGGACTTGTCTAAGACACCCCCTCTTTCTATTTTAGTACATTTGAGTTCATTTTCTTTTTGTATACAGGAAGTTTGCAACCAGTATAAGTTCTGGATTATTTTAATATCCTTCCCAAATGTCATGATTACCTAGGGGTTCCAACAGGTCTTTGTGATGTACTTTGAGTGAATGCTGCACAATCTCCTCATGGATGAAAAAGTAACTTGAAGCAGCAGAAATGTGCTTGTGCAGAAGGATGCCGAGAAGATGACGAACCAAACTTGTGAGCAATGACAATGTTTTAAAGAAAGTGGGTAGGGGGGGGGGAGAAAAGAAAAGAAAAAAAAAAAAAGACACTTATGTTTATCAGAAAGAAAGAATTGAAATTTCTAGGGCAAAAATGAGGAAAGAGGACTTGGAAAATTTGATACTCACAGGACAGATTGAAGGCAAGAGGAAAAGAACACAACCTATCTAGTGAGCTTGTGTAAATGGAAGGTTTTAGGAGAGTTAGCAAAAAGACAAAATTTATTAAGAGCTACAAAGGAAATTCTGCTATATATTTAGAGATCCTTCATAGGACTCAAAAACGACTCTGCAATCTCATCGGTTCTGATCTGGCATCTTGGTTTCAATCACTTTTCCACCACTGTAATGTAGCTTCCCTTTTTACTTTCATGGTAATTGTTCTGATGAGCTTGCCTTTACAGTTCTTAGAGTTTATGAATTTAAGTGTAGTACTAGATTGGTGGTAAGGTCTTTCTCACTGCTGGAACTCACTTTCAGCTTCTTGCTTTCCAGTAAAGTTTGATTTTCAGAAACTTAAAATGCAATGTCAATCATCATCTTCTGTCGTCTTAATTCCCGTTTTCATTGTTCCTGCTCCTTACCGTTTCTCTTTTTGTTATATTCTTTCAGTCAGTAGCCACCTACATCTTACTGATTTTATTGCTTAGAATATTTTAATTTTTTACAATTATTGAGTCATTAAAAAAAAGGAAAATCAAAGAAAAAGCTATCTCATATCAAAAAAATATTTGTATCCCTTACTTTAGCAAACATCAGGCTGTTGATAGATCTGGCAACACTTCATAAAAACACCCATCTATTAAAAAACTTTTCTGCAATATTTTAAACTAAAAGTAATATTTGTTTCAATCCAGTTCAATTAAGGTTTAAATCAGATAATTTATCTGAAATGACATTTCAGAAATTTATATTTTCTTTTTTGGAAGATGGCAAAAAAAAAAAAAAAAAAAAAAAAAAAAAAAAGGCACTAAAATTAGCGATTTTTTGCAGTTTCAACACAAAAAAATACTCCCTACTATTTTAAATTAGTTTTGAAATAGGGCAATATGTTTTGCTTATTGGAAATAATAAATTTAATCTCTTAGCTTGAAATTAAAAATAAAAATAAAAGCCCCAAGAAAGATTTTTCATTTAAAAAAATTCAGTTTAAACCTTCGGTATCATGTTTCTATGGAGGCACCAAAATTAAATGAATGAAAAGGAGAGAGAAATAATAGATATAAATTTACCCCCCCCCCCAACATCTCATTGATATTTGACTGTCATTCCACAATCTATTGACAGGTTTGACAAATTAGTAATTTTTGGGTCTTATTTTTAAAACCACCTGTAAGATTATGTTTTTTTTTTTTAACTTTTTTTTTTCAATCTTAAAAAATCTTAACGAAATTTAAATAAGATCCTGTAAAAAAATCAAAATAAAATAAGAAAAAACGTTCGCCTTAACATTGTAACTAACATCACAGACGTCTTTTTTCTTTTTTTTCTTTTTACATTGGTCTTCGATAATGAAGAAAAAAGAAAAAGAATAGTGAATCTGCCTCCTTCAGATTTTTTAAAAACTGAGTCAAATAAATAGTTTTTTTTTTTTTTCCAATCTCCATATCTATGCTAAATAAATAATTTTTTTTTTTTTTTTAAGCAGAAATAAATACAATGTATAGCTTAGGCTATGAGAGTACGCTATCAAAAATCATGTTCTAATGAGGTAGTGAGGGGGATGATGAGAATATGTGAATGTGAAGCTGGTTTCTCTTGGTGGTCGTTTCGTGGGGAAACCCGGGTTTAATAACTCACACATTTATTGACCAATCAAATCGCTTCGTTTGTCCGAAACGTAAATCTACTACAAGTACAGGTTTCCTCATTTTACGCCACGATTTTCGTTACATAAACATGAAAATAAATAATAATGTACGAGGAGGGGGCGGTCTCCTTTAAATTGCGTGTGGGTGGTGCAGATTTTAAAACACTAATTTATAGTTCGTTTGGACATTATTAAGTAAACTAAACAACGTAAAAACTGAATTTTTTCCCTACTGTTCATAAAAAAGAAAAAAAAAAGCAAACACCATTTCTTTTGATATCTGCAGTTCCGTATTTTAAAGATGCAGTTATTTGAAAATCAATCCACATGTAGGTACACAAACAAACCATCATCCGTAGTTTCTGCTTTGTTTATCCAGCTGAGTTGCTACTTCTTACTACACAGTTGACCTTCCTATTAGTAAATTTGTCCCAATATTGAGAACTATTTCTCATGGAGGCAAAAAAAAAAAAAAATTTCAGTTTTAAATTTTTAATTCAATTTTGTTTCGCTGGCCATTATTATTTTACTTATATTTCTTTTTATAACGACAGTACAATGACGATTTGGCAGTTAAGAAATCATTAGTATTAAAAAAAAAAAAAAAAAAAAATTATTAAATATTTTATTTTTAACTAAAACGCCCGAAAACGGTAACACTTTTCGGACGAACTACAAGTCACATTTTTATATTTGACGGTTTTCATAAATATTTTTTTTTAATTTTTAAAAAAGGAGAGACAAAAAAAAAAAAAAAAAAAAAAAAAAACACGTTTAAAAATTAGGAAACTCTTTAATTTTCCCAGCTTTAGTGTAAAAAGACTGTAACAGTGGTTACCGAAGTTTTAAAAACTGGCGTGATTGTGAGTTCATGTCTAGCAAGGATAAGGTTATCGATGAATTTGAATAATCTCGTGTTTACTGGAAACTACTTAAACAGACTAGCCTAACAGATAAAAAAAAAAAAAAAAAAAAAAAAAGTGTCTTAGTTTTTCGGATATCATTTTTAGAAGGGGGGGGGTCATGTTTATAATATCGATTGTGTAAAAATAAAATTGATCAGTGATAGTTATTATTAACTTATTGAACTTTTATTGACAAAAAAAATGTCAAGTTTTAAACTATTTTTACAATACAACATTATCTGCCTTTTTATTTTTAAATTTCAGAATTTTTTTTTAACTTTAAATTGTGCGAGAGTGGGTGGAAGCACGTTAAACGAAGAATAAACGGATATTTTCATTGAATTATGTAATGATTGTTCTTAAAAAAAAAAAAAAAAAAAAAAAAAAAAAAAAGTTTCAGTACGTATATAGTAGTTACGCATAAATAACTGTAAGAAAAAAAAAAAAAAAAAAAAAAAAAAAAAAAATCGATTATACACTGATAAACAGTACTTCCTAAAATGAAATCAATATTTTTTAGATTTTGTTGACAAATGTCGTGCCTTGAGAAAGGCTCTACCAATCTACATTTTTTTTTTACGAGTGAACCAGACTGCGTATGTAGTGTCGATTACTGTTACCGTGTTACGAAAGCAACATTTTTTTTCTTTTAAAATGTTTCAAATATTGAACTTGGACATAATCTGACTTGACAAAGGTAGATCGTGTTGCGCCAATATTTCCAAGTGAAGAGGCCGCGTACTAGTTTTCAACAGGCTAGAGAGAGAGAGAGAGAGAGAGAGCGCTAGAGAGAGAGAGAGAGAGGCGCTCCTAATCGACCAGTTGGGCGTGGCTGTGGCCCGTTTCAAAACCTGTGCATCTCAAAGTTCACTGAGGAACTAAAGTTGATTTTAACTGACGTAAAGATCGTGTGACACTTTAATTCCAGAAAGAAAAAGAAAAAATTTAAAATCACGCTAATAAGAGAATTAGGTTTTTCTTCGCTGAAGAAAAGTATTCTAAGTTAACGTTTCTGGTTATGAAAAATAAATTACATAAGTAAGTATTAAACAAAGACAAGTGGTTACTGAATGTGAAAGATTATATAAAAAGTACAGGAATTAAGACAGAAGATAACGGCTAACATTGTATTTGCCTTACTTTGAGTGAAAGGATTAACAAAAAAAAAAAAAAAATCTACTTCTGAAACATTTTAAAAAACATTTTAAACCAGTTAGGAGGCCCTAGGGCTGTAAAAACACTGCAATTTCGATCTGTGGAGAGGTGGATGATAAATTATTTAAACATTCAATTTACGACATCCCCCCCACACACAAAAGCTAATCTTTCCTGTGTGCAGTGGGCGTAAGTGATGATAGCTCTCCATAACTTCCCACCCTTTGCAGCTCGAAGCAAAGTTTGTCTCCTTAGGATGGCACCCAGCTCCTGTTAGTGTTCTGTCACCATTCTAAATCAAAAGGGTTTTTATTATTATTATTAATATTATTTTTCCAAAAACAAGTACTTTACAAAATCATACTATCTAGAGTTCCTGGAATAGACAGCCGATATTTTTTATGATTAAAAAAAAAAAAAAAAAAAAAAAAAATCAGCCCTAAATTTTAAGACTAGGAGTGACACAAAATTTATTGTTGGCATATGACGCTTAAGCTCATGTGATAGGCTTTGGCAATATATTAAAAAAAATTATTTCATCCCCTAAGTTACTTATTGTGAATTTTCAACAGGTTTTAAAAAATAGAGACTTAAGAATAAGATTATGTAAAAAAGAAAAAAAAAAAAGATAATTAAAAATAAAATGCAGAGAAATTCTGATAAAAATCAGGAACGTTGAAAATCCAGTGTCAAATTACAGTACAGCCAGCCTCTAACGACTTAATTTCAAAACAATGTATGCGAGGAACAAGTCATTTAAACATTGAAAGGGAAAAGTGGTTGCGCAAAGAGCCTCTAAAACAGCAACGTACACTTTAAAAAAGTAACACGATAAAATTTAAAATCAGTGTAAGTGTACATTTCGTTATGTTATTTGGCTTTCATGACGTAAGTATCATAGATTTTAGAAGCACACTTCCCACGAAGTATGCTTCTTACAAGCTTCATTAAGCCACCCACCCACCCCCATTACTACGAAAACACCAGTCCACTACTGATTAACTAGTAATTCTAATTGTGAATCTAATGAAGTTAAACTGGAGCTAGACTTGAACCTGTGTGGTGTCATCTAGTTCAATTCCGGTTGTTCGCAATTATTGTGCAATAGTATTGTTATTTAGTGCTTTAGTAGAGTTGTTATAAGTTTGGTACAAGGTCGAAACTAAGGGGCGTTTAGTGAGGATTGAGTTCACTACAATGACCAAACCAGAACAGCTCAATAAGAATTAAACCAGCCAGTTAGCCTGAAGCGCCAAGTTTTCGGTGTAACATTTTCATAACGGAAAGGTGACACAAGGCCAACAGGTTTTGAAGGAAAAAGGCAGATTTTGGCCCTCACTATTATTCAATGACCCAGCCAGACAATTTTTATTTATTCAGTATTGTGTATTCACATACAGAAAAACACGTGCTGACAGTTTGAGCAAAAATACAAGAAAAAAAAATTATTAGGAAGAACTAGAGTAGACTAATGCTACGAGTTCAATCTTTAAGCGGTACTAAATCCCAATTCTCACACTAGCGACCTGTGCCAAACTAGGCATTTTTTTTTTATTTTTATAAACCAATTTAAAATAATTTGAATAAAAGTTAATTAAAAAAAAAAAAAAAAAAATTAAAAAAATTATTTTTACCACTTCTCATGATATTTCTTTGAAAACAATGTAATTTTCAAAGTTTAAGTATTTAAGAACCATGAAATTTTAGTCAAAACAAAGGAAAGAGTACTGAACTGCTAAGATTTAACAGTTAAGTACACTTTTATGACAGTGAATGCTAAACAATCTTCTCACAAATGGAGACTTAACTTTAGTAGTAACAGGAATATGGTTACATACAGAACAATACGGAGAATACCATGGACCAAACATGTGAGTAACAACGAAGTTTTATAGAAAATGGAAACAAAGGTCACTTATACTTGACACCAGAAAGAGAGAGTCAACATTTCTAGGACAGAATGAGGAAAGAGGGCTTGGAAATTTTGACACTCACAGGACAGATTGAAGGCAAGCGGGACAGAGGAAAACAGCACATAACCTACCTAACGAGCTTTTTGTTAGTTAAATAAATGAATGGCAAAACAGGGTTAGGGGATAAAAAAATAATTAGTAAGGGCTACAAAAGACAGGAAATTGTAGAGAGCTATGATCGCTAACGTCCTGAAAAGAAATGGCACATATAATAATAATAATAATAATAATAATAATAAATAAAATAAAACAGAAAGTGCACATAGCACGTCTTACCCTTTAGCTTGTGACCCAATAATAACGTCGAAGCATTTTCATATTACTGACAAACTCCATACACTGTGTAAAGGAAGTTTAAACCATGTGACCACCTTGGCATAAAAATGCGCCGTGAGCAAGGAGTTACAAAAATGCATTTTTGGTGGGAAAAAAAAAAATGAATAAAAATAGTGGTTGTACTTTGTGACTATTATTCACTCAGGAGAGTAAACACGCACTTTTAAGAAATATTAATTCAATGGCTTTTTGTGAAGGACGACTTTTCTTTAATACGACAGTCATAAGAACTAAAAGTAAAAAAAGTATTCCAGTATTTTACTGTTAAGTAAGAGATTATGTTTTAAGGGTTTGTATCGCAATTAGTGTTTCATTTAAAAAAAAAAAAAAAAAAAATTCTTATAAATTTGAGTTTTTCACAATGTGATATAAATTATAAATAATCCATATTGGCTAAGTAAGGAATCATGAATATACTATCTAGACGTGTGGGTGGGTTTATATTTTAACTTAAAGAGAACAGAACAAATTCTAAGTTAGGCCCAGTGTTTGACATATATATCATATTGCGAGTCGTCCTTGCTGGGGAAGGAGAACTAAATTTTTTATAAAATTTAAAAGATATTTGTAACGGTTAGCTTTTGAATACTAGAAAAACGACCAGGCTCAATTAATTTAAACTAAAGAACAAGGTTGTTTAATTAATATATTATTATAGTATTTTTTAAAAATTGCTGGTGATTACGTAATAGTGTGGAAATTGTTTTTAATTTGAATTTTATTTTTTAAAATCCGATTTTTTTTTTTATTTATTTTAAGAAAAATGTTATTTTAAAAATTTAATTTCATATATTTTATTTTTAAATTTGTATTTTAAATTTTACAATTTATTTTTATCATCAGTTTCTGTTTATTTCTCCTAAAATTAGGCAATAAACACTAAAAAAAAAAAAAATTTTCATTTTTGTGATAAAAAAAAAACAAAACAAAAAAACAACAAAACAACAAAACGAAATATGCACAAAAAAATTGACAACTAATAATAAACTAATTAGTGGCAATCAAGTCACAAAGTATTGTAAGTAAAAAGTACTTGACTCGGGTACTAAATACAGAGATGAGTAAACTCGCCGAATTAAAAGTTCGGATAATTTTTTATCAGATTTCATATTGCAAACTAATGTTTTTATTTTACGCCTCCTTTGACAATCCAAAAACAAATAAGCAAAGAAAATATTTTATTTTAAGGCAATTTCGATCATAAGAATGAATGTGATTTGTAACATTTTAATTTTTTAGTTTGAGAAAATGAATTCTCTCAACAGAGTGTCTGAACCTAAATGTTAAATTCGCGTATTTGGAAATTAATATATATATATATATACACATAAAATAAAATAAATAATTTACAGAAAAATAAATTCAACTATTTTGAAGCGTATTTTCGCAATACGAATAAATATGGCTTCTTTCTTTTTTGTTTATTTGTTTCTAAATCTGCATGTATGTCAAGTTTACCCAATATATACTTTTTCGAATGGCTTGGTCTTCCAGCAAACTGTATTTCACAATATGAAACCCGGTAAAACAAACACTCTCATACGCAAGCACGTTTCCATGGATTTGCCCATGCCAACAAAATTTCCAAACATTGGCTGTGACGCAATACAGGCACAAGTGATTGCACGGGTGCTGACAGTGAGGGTAGGGGACAGAGGATACAAGTATTTATTTAGCATTTTTTTTTCTTCAAATTATCTTTTGAATTTAAACTGCTTATCTCACTTAGGTTATTGAATTTATTTCTAAGAATTTTAAAATACTAATGTTGACAATTTAAAATAAACAAAAATTAATAAAACTTAAAAACAAAAAAAAGTTTACAATATAACCAAAAATACGTCATTATTTTACCAAATGAGTCGATTCTGATTATCTTCAGCATAAATTCCAAGAATGCGAAAATTAGAAGAGTGGCAAAGGGGACCGAAATTAAAGCATTAGCTCTGCTCGACCCAACAATGTTTATACCAAAAAAATAGATGATTTACAAGAAAATCCACCAAAAATCACGAATTTTGCTTTCTTCACAAACTCCTGCAATTTGTTCTCTTACACCTTCAATTCTTTCTTATCAATTTTCTTGGAAAACAATGTCTACACAAGAAATGGTTTGCGTTTAATTCTAGTGAGGGTATCGCGGATTTTACACATATTGTAGACAAATTCAAGCACAAAAAGATAGTTGGGGACACTTCAGATTTCGAAACAGGTGTCAGATGCTAGTAAAATAGTTAAGAACAAATTATAAAAGAATTTTACAAGTATATCAAATTCACGGAGTGATTGAATTACATTTTAATTTAAAACTTATCTTCTGAAAAAATAATGAGCAACGTATGTCGCTATCACTAGCATTCATCCGTGTCAAGTATACACCCTGATGTCTGCGGTAACACGTGACCTTAAAGTCGTATGTGGCTACCAGACATAAGTCATATTTCTCCCCGGAGTGGAAAAAAAAAAACAAAAAAAAACAAACAAACAACGAACAGGAATCTAAAACTTTTTCCTTTCCAATATCCAAATACTAGCACCGTATTGTATTTTTACGGCACAAGGCCACAAAAGTGGGACACACAAACAATTAAATCACAACACCACTGCAGTAATTCGGCAACTAGACCAATTTGCTAACCACTGCTCTACGGTGACGCTACTGCCGACCAATATGTTATGAAGGAAGTGTCATTGACACAGATTTTACAAGTACTGGACCTAATGACAAACAAAATACTGCATTCTAAAAATCTAATAGCAAAAAACAATTAAAAATTGCCAAAAACAATTAAAAATTTCATGACACCCTTATATTTTATTTTTCCTTTAGAGTAAGCGAGTTCTTTCTTTTTTGCGGTGGGGGGGAGGGGAAGGTTCTACGGTGCGACAGAAATACCTCCCAAATAATGGTAAAATATTTAGGGGCAATAATAGTGTCTTCATTTTTAGCTAATGTCTTACCATTATGTGGGAGGTATTTCTGCCGCACCTTGCACTTCCAAACAGTAGGATAGGAGGATGTTTACTAGTTTTGTTTTTACACCTTTTCAAATTAAAAAGAAAAATGTCCACATTCCCGAAAATGACAACCACATTTTTGGCTGATAGTATTTCATCAAAAATTTTTTTAAAGACCAATCAATGCCAATTGTGACCCAGAATGACTGGGTCACAATGTCAAAAGCCGCTGAAAGCTTGGATACTATCTCAATCTTGCATTGGCCTTGTGCCAAACTATAGTGCTTCTAAAAATGTAATTCAATATGGTCAACAACAGTGTAATAATTGTAGTAGTAAGTAGTCAATATTTAATCCAGTTTCCGAGAGAGAAAAACTTCATTTTAGCGGCCGAAACGTTTCTAACATACCTGATACTGAATTATTTCACTTAGAAGACTTTTTTCCTCCATTCCATTTTTATTTGTAAAAGGAAAGAAAATAAAAAATGTCGTACTTTCTTCATTTGAATATAGAAAGCTTTGCTTCAGAAATTAAACGAAAAATGCAATAATTTTATAACTACTTACTAGTCGAAAATATTTTTACGATATATTTTACATCGTACTTTTAAAAAGTTGTGGTCCCAAAACGGATGTGTGCTCATTATGAGCACAAATAAAATTTACAAATACTAAATCTTGTGGGTCATTCAAAGCAATTTATTTATTTATTTATTTTTGAGCTCGGAACAGGAGGTTAAAACAAATTTAAATTCACTATGTGAAAAACGTTTAGGACGCTAAAATGAAAAATCATAAGTAAGTGTATAATAACTTTAAAAAGTGGGCATAAGATAAAAAAAAAAAAAAAAAAAAAAAAAAAAAAAAAAAATTCAAATTTTTTAAAAATATTTAAGTTTAATTTTTTTTTTTTAAATTCAAAATCGTAGCCCCCACTCCCACCATCGTAAAATGTTTACCATCAGAAAAGGTAATTAAAAAAAAATTCCTTTATTGCGAGGTCTTGTGGCCATTTTGAATGTTTACTTTGAAGGGGGAGGGGGTAACATTTGTATTGTACTTAACTTAAACAACCCAAAACTGAAAGGTGGCAGGTTACTAAAAAATAGTTGTGGATAAGTAAGTTCATCTGAAGTGGGGGCGGGGAGAACTCAAAATTATGCAATAACTGTTAGTGTTATTGAATAACAGGTATTTCTCAACTAGAGCCACTCGCTTATCTGCTGCAGTCATAAAGTTATATTTTTTTTTAAAAAATAAAAAAAAACTACTACTTTAGGATTTTTTTTTTTTTTAATCAGTTACGACTATCAATAATTTACGTTTTAGATGAAAGTATTTAGTATACATTTTTTTTATTACAAACTTTCTGCTAATAAAAGTTTGCTGCTCTAAAATACAAAAAAAAAAAAAAACAAAAAAAAAACTATAAAGCATAAATACTAGTTAATTAGAATGTGTATAAAAAAATGCGACGTTGCGGCAATAAGTTTACCATAGCTTGGAGACAATCTTAAAATTGCGAAGCAATAAAAAAAATCTTAATATCGTTTTAATAAGAATCTCTACAATTAATGAACAAGATCAACTGATGAATGAATGACTATTATTGAATGAATAATAATTACTAGTGACAAGAATTCCAATTTGAAATTAAAGCAAATTCTGCTTTACTGGAATTGTGTAAATAAATATATAAAAATATTTTTAAAACGTCGTAAATAAACGCATATTGTGAAGTAAAATAAATCCAATCATCTGGTGAAATATCCATCTTCTATACGCTGTCTCTTTCAGTAGATAGGCGATCATGACTCCACAACTTTCTGTTCTTTGTAGCCCTTAAAGTGGCTACTTATCTCTCAATCCTTGTTTGACAACTATTTTTACACAAGTTCGTTTGTTGTTAATGTTATGCATTGCTTTCTTCTCCTCGCCTTCAATCTGTCCTGTTAGTTTCAAATTTTCCAAGCCCTCTTTTCTCATCATGTATGTACCATAGAAATTTAAACTGTCCTTTTGATTTTGATGCTATAATAAGTGTACCTTATGTTTGTTTTCTGTAAAACTTTGTCGTTGCTTAATTTTATTCGGACTATTGCACTCATCTTTGTCGCCATATTTATTACAACATTTCGGCCGTTGTACGCTCCGGCCTTCTTCAGGTGGTTGGAATGTCGAATTATTTCGCTCAATGGGGTAGACCGTTTAATCGATGTCAGTTAAACTTATCAGTTATCTCCTGTTATTCCCCTCTCCAAGTTCTCCACTGCTTTAACCGGGTATTGAACTCACACTCTTTGGGTAAACCGTAATACATAATATAGAATACCTTATCTCAGAAATATAGACAGATTTATCGTTGCTATACACTGAAAATTAGATTTGATAAAAAGTTTTTACTCAAAACGACAAAATTTTAAACAAACATTTCATTTAAATTCAACTGAAATTGATTTTTAAAAATAACCATAAAAATCGTTTTTATAAAATTTACACTACTTGTAAAATCTGATGAAGAGCTTGACAACTTTAAATTATCAATTAATTATGGTATGTCAAATAAATTGAAATAAAAAAGGACAGTAATTGTTACAATCTCAAGAAAATTAGACAAATTTTCAAATTCCTTAAGAAGAAATAAGACAACAGTAAACTACATAAACCAATACAAAGTAAAAAAACATGTGCGAGGGAGGCAATGAAGTTGTCCCTTGACCTTCAGGCATCCCCCACCTATACTACACACAAATGCATAAAAAGAAAAAAAAAGAAAAGAAAAAGAAGAGTAATACAAAAAGGTGGACTAAGCAAGATTTCAAGGAAACGTTCAAATTGGAAATGGAGTTACGGCGAAAAAGCTTTAAGAAAAAAAAGTAAAAAGAAAATAGGGGTTTCAGTTTGGCGTTAGACTTTGTGACATTTTTGTTGATCAAGAAACTGGCCGTTTTAGGTAAAAGATTTATGATCATGTGAAGAAATCATTAAAAAAAAAAAAAAAAAAAAAAAAAAAAAAAAAAAAAATCAGAGAGAAAGAGAAACAGGAGTCCAGAAAACAAAAATAAAAGCAGAAGAATGAATGGAATTAAACTGGTACAATTAAAACAAAATAGTAGCAGTAGTAACAAGTACAAACAACTAATGTCGTTTTACAAACAACAAAAACACACGCATCATAAAAATCATTTTATTTTTAAACGATTTTAAATAAAATAATAAAGAAAAGTCGTGTCTACGATTTTTAACAAAGATTAATTATCCGTGTAATTAAAATTCGTCACCAAATTTTTACACAGTAAGGGAGTAAAAAAAAAAAAAAAAAAAATATAACACCAACTAACAGTGACCAAAACAGACGAGTAAAATATAAAAATAAAATATACTTACTTTTAGTTTTAAAAATGTCACAGACGTGTCACATTTATTCTGACAACCGACAAAGGACGTCATTCATTTCTAATAACAAATGATAAAGCTAACATATCACACACAATATCTGTATGCGCATGTATATGTGTATGTGCGTGTGTTATTTATATAGAGAGGTGTGTGTGTGTGTGTATATAGCTATATATGTGCGTATAAGCGCGCGCAAAATATGGAAATTACGATTGTAGTGATGACAACGGTGCGTGCTGTTTATTGGTAATGAAGAGCACATTGTTGTGTGCGTGGACAGTGTTTACACGAAAATATCAACAGTTGCATCAACAAAAAGCCAAAAAGGTGTATTTATTTTAAACTTTATCATTTTTTTTTTAATGTTAATTACATTTTTTTACGTCTTTGGAGGCTTTCTTTTTTAACGTTATTGTTTACTTACCGATGGCGATGTAATTTAATTTTTACCTTTTTCTTTTTTTGTAAATCGAGGATGGATTCATGTTTTTCTATTTTTAGGGGAGTTTTTACTTTAAAAAGAAAAGTCTTTTCTCCTCCAACCCCCAAATTTGCAGGTCGGATATGTAGATATTTTTCAGGGGTGAGGGAGAGCACTGGTAATTTACATTTATTTGTGTCACAAGATGGACGAGAGAGAGATTGTTAAAGTAGTAAAGAAAGAAAGAAAAAAAACAACAAAAAACATGCTGAATTTAATTCTGATTTTTATAACATTAACAGCCTCCCACTATCACGTAAAAATCTCTTCATCTCTTTTTAACATTACATTTTTCTTTAATAATATGGTGTAGTAAAAACAAATCTCCTGCTAAAAGTAAAACCCTAAGAAATCCTACTAACTTGAGGTGACGAAAATAATTTTAATTTTCGACATATTCAACAATCAGCTGTGTCTCTAAGTTAGACATACAACTGTTATAGACTACAATACATAACAGTTGAGTTGTATGTCTTTTCTTTTAGACTTTTACTATCACAATTTGAATCGTATCAGAACCCTCCCCGCTCACGAAAAGTTGCTGATAGGCGACAAGTCACCACTAAAAATACTTTTTTTTTTTTTTCTTTTTTTCAAATTCAAAAATAAAAATTACTATTGATGGTGCACACTACCACCGTGGCATACAGCGTGAACTTTTTTTTCTATCTCTAATTGGAATTCGAACATTCAAGAGACTATCTTCAAAAGAAAAAAAGTCTTTTTCAGCATAGGTCATAACAAGTGTCTGTGTCTGCCCATTGAGTTCTGAACTCACATTGAGACAGACACACAAGAATTAAGAAAGCTGTGAATTAATTTTTTATGATTATATTATAAGTTATAACTAAGAAAAAAATTTAATGCTATATGACTATATTCGGCTATGTAAGAAAATACAAGTTAATATTTTTTGCTGTCGCATGCAGAAATCTGTCGTTTATTTCATATTTAAAAATATATTTGTTGAAGATTCATTTTTAATCTGATACAAGGCTGAAAAATATTATTTAAAAATATAGTAAAAATACAGCATCCAACACAGAATTGTTCATTTAAATTAAAAAAAAAAAACAAAAAAAAAACAAAAAAAACTGACAATTTATAAAAATTTGTTACAAAAATGAAACAAGAATTTAAATTCGTTTGGCTTAGTTCATTCATTTTTCCATCGGTATGAAAAAAAAAAAAAAAAAAAAAAAAAATTACGTTTATTTTATTCTTGAAAGAAACGAATTGCTTTCTTGCATGTTGATAGATAGTTTTGGAAAGTACTGATCGTTGTAGAAATTGAATAACAGTCAAGAAAGTTGCTCGTTAGGTTTGATTTGAACTCAAAACAAGGGGGATTAAAAAAAAAAAAAAAAAAAATCAGGCTCATTTCGAACTGAGCCGCATATCACTTTTTTATTTAATTATTATTAACGAATTCATCACATTGTGTACGAGATATTTTTAGCAAGAACGGAGGGATATACAAAATAAATATCCCACTTTCTCTCCTTTATTATAATTTAAACTAGCAAGTATTTCCAAGTTTGAACCGCAAAAGAACCTTAGAAATAAAATGGGTAAAAAAATAAATAAATAAATAAATTTCTAGAAATGAGAATTTTGTCATAATTTTGCTAATGGAGGAAAATACTTAAATTCGTTTTTAAACTTCTATAGAAAGAAAAATCTTATTCAAAATGTCATTCATCACTATTTCAATAGTGTTGATGTTTATCAGAAAATACTTCCAAAACTTAAAAAAAAAAAAAAAAAAAAAAAAAAAAAAATCACGCCATAAAGATAAGGGGGTCAGTCTGTCACCAAAAAAGCTGTGAAAAATAAAAGATAAGATTAATCATTAAGATTTATTAAGTTATTATTATTACCTACTCACTGCTATTACAAATGATAATTTTAAAGATCTTTTATTGAACTGAAGCAACAAAGTAGAAAAGGCCTTTTTCTTTTTACATTTTTAAGTTTGAACTTTCGATCATAATACCTAAATCAAGAACAAAATATGGACAAAAGAAAAAAAAAAAAAAAAAAAAAGACAAACACAAACAAAACTGGGATTTAGGAAAAAATAAAATATCCAAATTTTACTATTACTAAAAATAAAATAAATAAAAAAAACTCCCCATCACTATGACGATCAAAGGTTTATATATTTTCTTTGAGTAAGATTCGAACCCACAACCTAAAAATAAATCTTCAAAAATTCAAAGCTATCATTTTTTTCTAAATATAGAGATTATGAAACGAATGGTTTAAATAAAAAAAATTTAATTAAAATTAAAAGGTCTCTAAATAATTTGGGCTTTAATTTAGACACGATTTTTGAAGGGGGGGGAAGTGCAACTCAAAAGCGGTTAAATTAAAAAAAAAAAAAAAAAAAATCTATGAAAAATACAAATAAAATCGCGCACTTGTACGTATGTCATGATTTTTTTTTTTTTTTTTAAATAAAGTTGAAAAATAAAGTATAACAGGATCAGTCAGTCAGTGGTTACTCTCCATCTCTCTTCGAATTCAAATCCTCAATATAAATAGGATTTTATTCTCGCCCAAACACGAAAATAAAGTGAAAACTAATTCAGTTGTGAAATGAGATTTAATAAAGAAAATTTTTAAAAATTCAAGTTTCAATTGAAGGAAAAAAAAATATCCTACATTTAGATTTGAACACAGATCATAACTATAGAAGCACAACGGCACGGCCGTCAACTCGATTAATTCAAACATCAGAGATAAAAGACAAACGAAAAGCGGATTTTGATAAAGGAAGATTTTAACATCAACAACCTTAACGATTAAAGAAAATGCGTATTTAAAAATTGAGTAAAAAAAAAATTCAACCCCCATTTTATGACCATTTAATGAAACTCATATTTCTTACGTACATAAGATTTTTTTAAATAATTAAAAAAAGATGAAATAACGATTAATCAAATTTAATGATTCGGATAAACAACTTATTGAAAAATAGACCCGTTGTTTTTCTAGCTTAATCAAGTTAAGGAAAAATAGATAAGCGAAACGTCAAGATCAAGAGAGTAAAGACAAGAAGGACGTCTTTTTAGCCATCGCTTTAAAAAAAAATCGTGTCAACTGTTTGGGGGGACCCTATATTATGCAGTCTAGATTTCGTAATTAACACCGATTAAAAGGATAAAAATGCCATGAATAGAGAGATAAAAGGTTATAGGATCTGCACGAAGTGAAATCTGGAAAGAAAGTAAACGTTTACCTGACTGTCTTTTCACGAATGTCGAAATTCCGAGACAGTAACAAAGTCAAAATGAAATTTCTCCCGCCATGTTGCTGCTGTGCGAAAAAAAACACAAAAATCACTGCGCAGAAATACAGGTTGTAATCATTTATCAGCAAAGAAGTTAAAAAAACAAAAAGTAAATACTTTAACTCAGTTAAATTTTGACTATTTTTAAATTTCAAAGCAAAACTGTAGGGAAAATATCATTTCTTTTGTGCTTTCTCCGTTACAAAAACTTGCCTAATCTTGGATAATAGCAGAACTATATTTATTGCGCAGTAGTATAATGGAGGTGATCTAAGCTGAGAGCAGCCTCGTTTTGAAAATGATTTTCGAATCGAGTCGCGCGTTTTTCGCTCTGGTAAAACGCGAAAGAACCGCTTCTTTTTAGTTAACTTTTTCTGGGTTGTCTTCCTTCAGTTTTTTACGACACACATTTTGTTGAATTTAAATTTAAATCATTGTTTTTAACCGAACTAATTTTTATATTGCTTATTCTATCATATGACAATTCAATTTAATAATAGAACATTATTTTATATTTAAATAAAAATGTATGCAATTTAAAATAAATTAGCCACGAACAAACAAACCTTCTTTTTTTTAGTTTAAATTATGAAATTGATTAATTAAATTTAATCATTACTTGAAATTTAATTAGGTTATTTTTTATAAACAAAATGTAACAATGACAATGTAAATGACAAATGCCTGATAAATTGTAATTTACATGTAAAATCTTTGCACAAGCTGGTGTAGCTTCCCCTTCAGTCCAAAACTGACTTGTCAAATTTTGTACCCAATTACCTTGCCTTCCACACCCAGGGATGTCTGGTTACAAAAGAATGTTTACATTTTCGATTCAATGAATTATAAAATAAACTTACAAATGCTTCAATATTAGGGAGGGAGAAGAATAAACATTTCACCATGATTAAATGAAATTATGAAATTTTGAAATTCAATTATATATTTGAATTTGTTAATGAAAAGCAAAAATTGTTTTACTTTTACTTTTTGAATCAACAAATATGTGACATTGCACGTGATTTCACGACAGTAAATCCTCAACCGCACCCGTAAAGAAAGCTAAAAAAAATGTCTATTTGTTTTACTTTTATTGTATTTTAAATTTTATTAAATTAAAACAAAAATATTTTTAATTGTAATAAATTGATGTTATTTCTTTGTTTGATTCATTTTTGCACCTACGAATGCGAAAGTAATTTTTTTGTGACTAACTGTTTATTGTTTGGAGTGGACTGTTAAACTTTTCATCTTCGTTGCCAGTGAATAAAAGCGTTGATTGAATCCAGTGATTTGATTCAAAGAGTTGAGTTCAATACTTGGCTACAGCTGAGGGAAGCAAAAACTTGAAAAGTTGATTTAAAGGGAGATACTGAGGCACCCGAAAGAGGCATGACACGTGGAACTAGAAAAATTTATACTGGTGGACGAAATAAAGGGTTCACTTCAAAATTCCATTCTCCTGAAGAAGGCCGGAGTGTACAATGGCCAAAACGTGAATATGGCAATGAAGATGAGAACAACAGTCTGAACAATGTAAATAGTAAATAATTACAATGCCTCATCTCAGAAATATAGACGAATAATAACTTTTTTGTAAATATATTTTTGTTAATTTCTATACAAACAAGTTAAATATTTCTGGTGAGCAGATAAAAAATACAATAATTATTATTGCAGTTGTATTTTTATTACATTTGAATCCATCCATTGATTTTTATCATTACTCACCAGTTCCTATGTAATCATTGGGAATACAAGATGCTGTAAGGCTGGATGTGCGGATTCTGTAATGGATAAAGACTCAGAAATGGAAATCAAAAAGCCAAGTTTCAATTCCAGTTAGGTTAGTTATGTCGGAAATAATGAAGAATAGACTTATGTGAGTGGAGCAGCATTGTCAACCAGGGAGTCCTAAGGCACAAATGCCTCATTCTCCTCCGCTTTAGTTGCCTTCCATTTTGATTGGCAGAAGAGGTGAGGGCAGAGGTATGTTATAATAAAATCCCTTCACCTCATACTAGACAGCTTTTTGACCAACAAAAAAACAAGTTACTATTATTGTTCCTGTCTGTTATTACTGTGGCTACCTGACCCTAGCTGAGAAGGTTGCAAAGGAAGGACATTTTCTTTTGCAAACCGGTCATTCACCAACTATCTCCATGTTGGTCATTTCAGTTGAATTCATTTCTCCACTCAGCTATGCGTTAATTAGTAAAACTTGTATCAGTAAAAAAAAAATCATTATTATCTCCAAAAGATTCGTACAATCTAAAAATATTTTCTGGCTTTGATTAACCTGCAAAATGATAAGCCATTCTACTTCTTAAGCCATCCTCTGCACTAACAAACTAACCAAAATAATGTAAGCCTTATTGATAAAATAAATGAAAAGGACTATTATGCATTACTAATAATTTTCAATACAATAAAAATAATGAAAAAAGGGATTATCATTGGTCAGAAATTAATGCAAACATTCCTGATAGAATAGGGACATTATATATATAATGTAAATGTATTACTAATGATTTTTTATTATAGTATTGCATTGAACATCAGAAAGAAAGGGATTGTCAATGGTCAGGAACAAATACATGCATTACCGATGGAATAGGGTTATGCATATAATGTACCCACATTGCTAATGAATTTATTATAGGAATGCATTGAAAAAGGGGATTGTCAGTGGTCAGGAATGAATGCAAGCATTACTTATAGAATAGAGTTTTTGTATATATAATGTAAATGCATTGCTAATGATTTTCAATGCAATAAAATAATGAAAAAGGGATTGTCAGTGGTCAGGAATGAATTCAAGTATCACTGATAAAATAGGGCTATTATATGTATAATGTAAATGAATTATTAATTATTTTACTATAGGATTGCATTGAAAATCAAGAAAAAAACAGACTGTCAGTAGTCAAAAATTAATCCAAAACTGATAGAATAGGGTTATTAAAGATTTAAACTTGGCTTATGCGTTCTGGAATTAATCTCTGAGAAAGTGCCTGCTTTTGCTCAGTGATAAGGTTCATCATACAATTTACTGATATAGTAAATATTGGGTGAGTTTAATCCTCAATGGGTGCCCATTATGATGAGCTTATGTCAAGCTAAGCTAATTTCTTTTAATTAACAAATATCCCTATTTCAAAATTATTCTATAATAGTTAAATACTGGATTAAAATGTTGCACACTTTTCACTTTTTTTCTCACTTGCTCAATTTTTATTTTGTCAAAATTCCTCCATGTATCTTATTTGATGTTTTTAACTCTGATCAAGGCTTAATTTTAGATGAAGCAATTTTTCTGGTTACTTCCTTGGTCACTATCTGGACTTGACATCATTGGTAATCCTGTCACACTTCCAAAGATCTAAAAAATATTTTCCCGCACATGTATGGATGTAGCCAGAATTAAATCATTATTTAACCTAAATATTTAGACACCGTAATGTAAACAATGCGTGAATGTAGTCTGAATAAAATAACAAAACTAGAAAATCAGAATTAAGGATTCAATATCTGGCTAATCAAACAAAAGATTAAGAATCTAAAATTTTTGTCAAGTTGAGCCTATCTTTACTGATATAAGCAGAGGAGAATTATCATTTAAACAGAAAACTGTTAAAAAAAAAAAGCCAAACAATAGAGAAAGCAACCACATTGATAAACCAGGAAAAACACATCTGTATAACACACTGGCACCATCAAATTCTACTTAATACTCTCAAATAAGGAATTTGACACATGGACTGATACTCCACTGATAAATAATTAGATTTATTTGTAAGTACAAACTTTGCATGCTAAAACCAAATATGCTCCCAAAAGCTTACCATCCCCACAATGAACTAATTACTTTGACAGACTCGTTCTTTTTCTTTTCCTCCAGTGCCAGTGTTCTGCCTAATAAAATTTTGTTATTGTTTGTTCTATAAATCCATGTTTGTTCGTATTCATGTTTCCATCATCAGAGGCATTGCTACTTTAGTGTCGATGAAACAAATCATAGCTAAAACATGCTCTACAATGACAATTCAAGTATAAGCCTAAAATGGTGAACATTTTTTTTTACTACTGTAATGGTCAACTATCAAAGTCAGGTTATGTAAAATTGTACATATAATCTAGAAAAATACTCCCCATAACTTCAAGTACAAAAATGAAAGAAATGAAATGTCTATTTTACAATATTGTGGTTATTGTCATTCTCCATATGTCTCAAGGTGCATTTTCATTGACATCAGATATGTACAGTAAGTTCAGAATAATAATTAGTAGCATAAAAAAACAAAATAATGTTACTGGGAAATTTCCAACAAAGAAGTTCTATGAAAATAAAAAAAATATTTTTAGTGGGAATAATCGTTCTGTAAAATTACTTTTTTCCAAGAATACAAATATTGTTCTTGTCAGGGCATTAATAATAAAAGAGAAGTTATAACCTTACACCAAATAATGTTAATTTTACTACAAAAGACATTTTCACAAGATAGAAAAGTGAGTAGCTCTTTCTCTATGATGAACAAAAAACTTAGAAGCTTCCTACATAATTATGTACATTAAATTTGAGGGCAGTGCACAAAAGGGTTTAGCCATGTATAGCAAATAAATGTAACAAATTAGGCATGGTTATCCTAGCCTTTGTGCACATTTCTTCATTAATGACGAATGTTTATCTGAAGACGATGAAAATGACCTTGAATAATCCAGTTGAGAAAAATTTGCTCTTTTTTTGTCTACAATGAAACAAACTAAATAGAATGTTTTTATTAAAGTTACCATCAATTGATATAATGTTACCAAAATGTAAAAAACAGTCTCAATTGGTGATAATGTAAGTGGCAGATGGCTATAAAAAGGTACTGTTGATTACTTACAGCTAATTTGTTTAAATAATTCACTGACAATTGTTTGTGTTGCTTAGCAATAATCTATATCTATAAAACAGAAGATGTGTGTATGTGCTATTTATGCACATCCACATTTCTCTATCAATTTTGATGAATTTGTACACATATGTTGCAAATTTACCAAATTAGATCAAGACCAACTTTTCAATCTCAAGACCCCCTGGGGTTGGTAGAAAAATTGATAAAACTGAAGGTGGGTATGAAATTTTGTAAAAACAATGGCAAAGTTATATGCAAACAAAATTTTTACTGGATGAGCTGATGTTCTTTGCACTTAATGCAAAACATAGCTCATGCTACGAGGTTTATGTTGAGTGCTTGATAGTTTTCCTGCAACATTGGCTTCACACAAAAAAATGGAAAAAATTGCAAAAAAATAAGGTTTTTTGCACTACTTAAAATACAAACTTGAATAACTTCTTCATTTTTTATCCAATTTTCTTCAAACATGTCGCAAAAAAATTGCCATCATGCCTAAAATAAGATAGTATGATTTTAATCCTACTCACTTCCCTGTGTATAATGAAAAACCATGAAAAACTGTTAAAAAAAAAAAAACCTGTTTTTCGGTTATAACTCCGTGGTCTTTCATCCAATGCGTTCTGAATTTGCCATGTAAATTACATATGACATACAAATTGTCTTGTGTGAATGTTTGGTTTAGATTATTTCAGTTAAGTGGATGAAATCTGTAACAAACTAGGTTCAAAATCAGCTACTGCCATTTAGGCAATAGTTTCTTCATATGATTCTATCCTAAATTGGCATTTGAACAACCTTTGATGCAAAGATTATTTGAGAAGGATTATTGAAGCATTAAAAGGGAAAAATTCCCAAATAACCTCTTATTAACCCCTGCTTTATATTAAACATGTGAAGAAGGAGGGGGTAGAGGCTTTCATGTGTTTGCATGAGCAGTTGAATCAAGCTCTGACACTTCATCCCTGTTTTTGTTTGGTTATTAGATTTGTGAACAATGCAATATTATTTAAAAGTTATTATGACCATAGGAAATTTACTGAATATCTAAAACCCTGAGCAATGACCACACAAGAAGGTTTTATCAATGGAATCTCTTTAAGAACAATCAAACACTTGTGAAGGACATACCATAAAAAAGATGAATGGTGGGGAGTAGCTTACTATAGCAATGGATGATGCATGCAAGTGGGGATGCAGGCAGACATTTATAGACAGGAGTGCAGGTATACAGGGGGTGCGATTATACAATTGCAGCTATGTACACCTGGACAATGCCAGGTATCTTGGCTAGTTGTAATTAAAATGATGCATTAAAATAAGTAACCAAGTTTTAAGTTTTCTGGATATCAGTGCTAAATTTCAACAGTTGGGTAGAAAGGAATGTAATGTTAAAGTTCATTTGGTTATGTTCCTTTCTTTTGTCTGTAAGGAAGTAAATGCATTTTTTGTATGAATTCAGTTCATAATTAGATTAATGTCCCTGAAGTCGTACTTTCAATGTAATACACTAGAATAAGTAATCATGTAATCATTTTATAGATTTTCTGGCATTAAACACCCTAACAAAAGTTGATATGTCATAAAAAATAAGTCCTATATTAGTTCTGAACTACTGTCATTACAATCCTCTTGTATGATTGTGAATGCTGGATAATTTCCTTTCAGATGAAGAGGCTTGAAGCAACAGATGTAGTTCTACAAAGAGATGCTAAATCCATGTACTGAACATGTAAGCAAAGGCTTGGAGAATTTGACACTCACAGGACATATTGTGTTACTTAAAATGATTACTTTGCTATTTATGTCAATTTAAAAAAATATTCTTAGTTGGCAATAATATAAGTGACAGATCTCTATAAAAAGGAACTGTTGATTATTTACATGTAATTTGTTTAAATAATGCACTGACAATTGTTTATGACAATTGGCAATAATTTTAAGTAAAATGATGCACTAAAATAAGTAACCAAGTAATCATTTTAAGTTTTCTGAATATCGGTGCCAAATTTCAACAGTTTGGTAAAGAGAAATGTAATGTCTGGCTTTACAATATCTTTGTTATCACTATTGCCGTAGCTCCTGAAATCTAATAAATATATATATATATATATATATATATATATATATATATATATATATATATATTAATTATAATTGTTTTTTAAAAATATATAATCATCACAACACTGAAATTCCCATGTTTCAAAAGCAAAACTTCAATTTAAGTTCAATCATAAAAATTAAACTAATCTCCCAATCAGAAACCTTGCTGCCAGATGTAGCTTATCACCATACTCAGGACTACCACTGGAAAGGAACAAGATTTGAAGAAATCAAGATTTGAGGAAATCTAAGAGAATGCAATGAGGCAGTTGCTCACTGTCCCTGAAAAGGAGTTCCAGGAATGCTTCCATCAATGGTGGATAAAGTGTGTAGCTTCAGAGGGGGACTACTTCTAAGGAGATTAAATGCCAAATTGATATGTGTTGTAGTTTTTTTTTTTTTTATAGTACCAGTATGGTTACTTTTTAATCAGACCTCATTTTTTATCAAATAACATTTTCAAATGTTCTAGTTTATTTTTTATGTACCTTTCCAGCTGGCCTCACATTTTCTTCATTTAGCTGAATTAAAGTATATATAGATATTTGTCCATGTGCTCATGTTGCAACAGAACATGATACAAAGTCAGAATTTAATATGGGATTTCCAGAAAACACTGTAAAAACATTGCTCAAGCCACCTCAATATTTTCTCTTTTGGAGATGCCTCAGGCGCTGGGTAATGACTTTAGCCCCCTGAAGGAGTGGTACTGCCTGGGCTGATATTAAATTCAACTTCCATGGTGAGAATTTGCAAGGATAGGTCTTCACTGAAAGCAGAATCCAGTTAAATATTTGTCAAACATATATAAAAAAATTTATTAGTTAGTAATATAAAACCTTTTGTAATTGTTTGGTCTGTGTTATATTCATTCACACCATAGGGGTAGTGGTAGTGTAATTTTAGGCTTGTTTTTATGAAGATAAAAACAGGAAAAATAAACACACAGTACAGAAAAAAGATTGGTAAATTGTATGTTAATTTCATACAATTTTATTTATGTATTTGTGTGTATTTTTTTTAACTTTACAATTGTGTTAATGTTATAAAAGAGAGCAACTTACTCTGTAATATTACAAGACCTATCACAGAGAGAAGTTATACACATGTTGTCATCTTGACGGTTCTTCGGCAAAGAGGTTGAATATAATATCTTTTGATGGGATGTCCATATTTCTGGCAGAACAGTTTTTGTTGCATGCTGGGAGTAATTTTATTATTTTTATATTTTTTTATTTAATTTATTTTAAACAAGGTTTAAATATTATTGTTTCATTTTATTTATAATTTTTATTATTATTATTATTTTATTTATTTGTAACAATAATAATATCCCTGCATGACCACTTGTCAGGAGGTAACAGCAATTGACTGCCAATTTTCTCATTTTCATTATTTTTATATTAAAAAATAATTTATGTGCTTTTTGTTCATGTTCGGTTGATTTTTATCTTCTTTGTGTGTGCATATGTGTGCCCGCATATATGCACGTGTGTGTATGCCTGTGTGACATTATTAAGAGGGTGCTGGTAAATTGGGAAAAATGTTTTAAAAATAAACTGGAAAACAAGAAAAATCCTGTTTTTTGATAGACTGAAAATATACTGATAACAAAACAAGAAAAATGCTATTTTTTTCAATAGTGAAAGTATACTGATAACAAGACAAGGAAAATGAAAGGAAAGGATATCTGTTTTCTTTTCTCTCCCTGCCCCGGGGTTAAGATGCCAATGATGGCTAGCATAGAAGCCATCTGTTTTTGGCAAAATTAATATTAAGTGATGGTATTTTCTTAAGTATCCAATCAACCCCGCATGAAAGAATTGATTATATTTTAACAACCTCAAGTGTTGACAAGGGAACGAGATAAAGCATCAGTGGGATACTTGTTGAACAAAGTAGGTAATGGGAAGGCCATCCAGCGAATCTCTAGCCAAAATTTGGTCAGTTGATAAGACTTTGATTTTAAGACTGACATGTTTCCAAGGGTAGTTATATTTCTTTTTCATCTGCCTAAGACATGATAAAATTTATTAAAACAAAGGAATTGTCTCTTTTTGTCACTTGTTGACTAAAGAGCTGGCGAGGGGAAGGGACAGGTGACAAATACCAGATGCAACCGACACCACAAGGATGCAATAAGAATACCCCACTGATGGAAATTTTGAATGATAATTGAATGCAGCAATTTGGGCTAGACCATGCCTAGCTTCTGGGAACAGGTTTGATCAGGAGACAAAGCGAGAGGTAAAAGCCTAGAATTCAAAGAAGGCGAAGGAATTGCCTGCACCCTTTGGGCAGTCATGGTGAGAGGCACCCACACAAGATGAAAGGAGTTGGGCAGATCGATATTCTGCCAACACCACTCTTCAGGAGAGGGATTTGCCTAAATTTGGTCAGGTAATCAATTTCCCAACCACCTCCTGCCCCGTGCTGGTTTTGTGTGAGGGTCCATAAATACAGACAAGTCAGGCGAGAGACAAGAAGAAGGAACCAGACAGCTCGAAGCACTGTTTGTGAGAGGGATGCATTGCCAGTTGGTTTAAGACCAGCTTTGCCAAACCCTGTGCAGCTACTTCAGAAAGAACTTAGACTCTGGCCTTGTTCCAGACTACCAAATACAACTGAATGGTCAGCCCGAAGAAATCACAGAGTGGAAGAAATCAGACTTCAGGTTTGTACCAGTTTACCAAGTGCGGCTAAACATAGTGTCAAGGGGTATTGAGGGGGAAGGTGCTGAAAATCACTGTACGAACCTTTGCTGATATAAAGTTGTTGTGTTACACAGCTGTCTCTTACTTTGTTCCTTGTGACGACATCTTGCCAAAGCTACCAGATAAGCGACATTGAGTATACGACTTGGCATTTGCCCACCCTGTGATCTAAAACAAACACGTGGGCAGGGTGGGATTGAGGATTGGGACAACCAACTCCAAGGCTGGTTGTAAGAATTGACCACAGACTTGCCCGGTGACTGAGGGTGGGATTGTGATGTCATACCTGTGCATGTGTGTAGAATGTCATTGTTATTTTCTCCTTTTCTTAAATTTCTTGTCTCCTTATACTTTCTCACTATTCTTTTTCTTTCTTTTTTCCTTTTTTCAGCTCTGAGTGTCAAAGATAATGCAGCAATGATATTTTCAGTGTTATAGACAACACTTTTGTTTAGGATAATTTTCTTGAATATTTTGGGTTTTCTTAAGTTTAGAAAATATATATAAAGGTGTATTTCAATTGATATTTATTTCTTTAAATAATTAATATTTTTTTTTCTTTCTAGGTTTGTCTTTCACACTTACTTTTGGGCTGGTCTTCATTAGCTATCTGATATGTCCCGGAAAGGGATATATTTGTTCGAAGTAGCAAAGTGGTTGTTTGTTACTATAACCGGGTAGGACAATCTAGCAGGTAACCGTAATGGACTGGTCCTCGTCGTAGTGGTAGGCAATAGGTGTAGGCAATAGGCGAAGACAATAGGTATAGCCAATAGGCATCATCTGTACCTCCACATCAGTCTGTATTTATGGCTGACACCAGCCAATCATATTACTGTGAGGGGGAACCCAGGTGTATGCATATTCATTACATCACTATCCTAGTTCTAGTTAATCTGACTCACAACCCATTCATTCAATACAATTTATTCATGCACCACAAGAACACATCCATCACCACTCAAATCCTGCAGAAACCACAATACCACATATTCAGAAGCGACCCTACAAAACACTCAATGTCATAAAAATTTGAAAGGCTATAAAGTTCATTTTTATAAAAATATATAAAAATTTCATGGTTCATGAAATGAGAGTTTCAGGGAGATGAACCCAGAAAACAAACTAAAAATGCAACACAAAGACTAAACTAAAACAAAACAACAAATTTATGCGGTATTTACTCATTCCCCTATGAGAATAAGATGTGACACGAGGTCGGATTAATGTGGGGATCCAAGTGCGTACACTTGGGCAGGGACAAAAATTCCCCTCAGCCCCGCAACCATCGGTTGCGCTGGCCTCGGTGCGATCACTCATCCCTCTCACTTCTGCAATGGGAGGGCGCTGCCTCAGGCAGCTGTTCCCCAGGGCTGGGCACTTCTTCAGTATAATTTTCCTCAGTTGCCCCTCTGTCCTTTGACAGAGAAGCCCCTGAGCGCACACTGTCCAAGGACAGAGATGCAACTGAGAGATGATAAATAATGCTAAATCCCTCCAAGGTGGGATTTACGCTGTAGAGATTTTCCAAGCATAGCTTAGATGTGGCACAAGGCCGAAAGTATGGGGCACCCCGTGAAGATCGAACTCACTACTCAGTCGTAATTGTTCTAGTGAGATAAACTTGTTAGCCATTACATCACCTGGAGGTGCCCACAACAAATTTATGCACAAAAGGCTCAATGTCTGAGTTATATATTATCTACTTCTAGGTGATATCACTTTTCAAGTTGAACTAATTTGCATATTGATTTAAAAGAAAGTCTGATGGTTTAAAAAAATTCAATTTGATGTGTCACATTTGTCTGTTAAAGAATTGGCTCTAAAAAATTACCGAAAATAATTTAGTCAAGTCAGACTGTTTGAAACTCATTTGAAAAATATACACTCTTTGTATATTGGACAAGCAGTCAACATGATGGCTGACTAAAAAGGTGGTTTTAATTTAAAGTTAAGATTCATCTGGGATCTCTTCTATGATATATATAAGAAGATATGTTTTGGGCTCCTTGAGGCAGTGTAATGGTTAGCAAGCTTGTCTTGTTAGAACAATTATGACTGAGTAGTGAGTTCAATCCTCACTGGGTGCCCGCTACTTTCGGCCCTGCGCCACATCTAACCTATGCTTGGAAAATCACTATAAGAAGACATGTCATTGGATATCTTCAGAAGGTAATATGAATTTCGACAAAGATAATATGATTTTTAACAAGATGAACTTGTGAACTGATGGAGCATAAAGAAGTCTGGAACATGAGGGTTACATGAAAACTTTGTCCTGAAGGTATAAAAATAAGGCTCCAGAAGGAAAAGCTATTTTTAGCAGACATCTTTGGATGAGCTGGACTATTTCTTATAGAAGAAGCAAACAGAAAAAAGAAGTGAAACTGTCAATAGAACTGTTATTTAAAAAAGAAAAATTGTTAAAAGTGGATTTGCCAAATCCTTGTGATTTTCATCTTTTGATGGGTACACCTTTTTTTAAAGAGTACTTTTAACCTTATTTAAATTTTTTGTATTTCCTTCTCAAGGTTTTTTTCCATTATTTGAAAATTGTATTACAAATCTTTTAAAGAGACTTTATATATTTTGATCTGTTATTTGTCTTTACTAAAAAAAAAAGGTACACAAAAAGAAATTTTTGTGTAAGCTTTTTTTTGTAAAAATTACTGTAATCTCCTATGTATAATACACCTTCATCCATTAATACACACACCTAAAATTGTGTTGAAAATGTGGGAAAATGCTTCTAATCCCGCATAATACACACCCCTTATTTGGTAATCAAACCTTATAAATTGTACCTCTCCAATTTCATTATGGCTAGCATTTCCTACTATTATTTAAAAAAAATGGTTTTAAACATAGAATAATATTATTCTAATTTAGTTTTATGATAATTCTTATTTTATTTTATGGAAATTTTTTAAAGATTTTTTTGTAGTTGTGCATAATATACACCCCTGATTTTGCATTATTACTTTAAAAAAAATGTGTATTATACATGGAGAATTATGGTATATTTTCTTATATTGTTCTAATGTCTATATAATAAATGTTTGCTCTTTTCAACTTTCATTTAATATTTTTGAGTTTTGTTTGTTTTTGTATGCACATTTTTTAATATTAGGAATAAGAGAGATGTCATTCTCTCTTCTCCCACTCTCTCCAGAGAAAAATCCTTTTACATAATCATTGCTTTGATGTTTAAGACTGTTGAATTTCAACATGGGTCATGTCATTATTGTCATTTAAATTCTCCTCAACAGATAATGACTCTTTTTTGTTTTGTTTTACCATTGAATTCAAGGCCATTTCAATTTAAAAATGGTAGTGTAATGACAAAAGTATACAGGTGTAGGCTTTAAGAAAGCTTCATTCAACTGAGAATAAAAGGTTTGTGTATAGTGTCCTTTCATAGTCCCAGTAAACAGAAATAGCTCTCTCAAAGAGGAGAGTAACAAAACAAGAAGAGACCACTCCTGATTATTCATAACAGTAAGATCACAAAATATCACAAAATGAGACTGTTGTTTGGATCTACTTAAATATACTGGTCCACTCATAAAAATAGTGATAATTGGAGGAGGGAGTATTTTTTGTAAATTAGCATTATTTAGAGACATTTCAGAATCTTGACTTGTTATTGATTTAGGAGGGGGTCCTGTTGTTTATAATATTGAAATAGTAGCAAATTAATCCCAAACTTTTACATAGTTATTGGCCTTTAGTTCAAAATTCCAAATTTCAGATAAATGAATACCTAAAAATTTGAAAAGATGGAGGAAAAGTCATTTCTGAAAGAAATTTAACATTTATATTGTTATACCCATTAAAAATAAATAAATCAAAATTAATTATGCTATCACAAATAATTATAATAAAATAATTATAATTATCATTTAGATTATTCACCTTTTCTAAACCAATGAGAGTCAACACCACTCTTCTTGTTTACCATGCACAAACATGTGAGGCACTCATAAAGCAAACAACATGAGGGGGGTGACTAAAATTTCAGCTCTTTCTCTTTTCAGGCTACAATAATAATGTTTATCCCTTTTTAACACTCAATTAAAATTCAAGTAAGAAAATTCCAGACTTCTTTTTTTTTCTCCAAATAAATTATCTGGACACTCACTACATAAGTTATTTAAAAAAAAAAAAGCATACAATAAAGATTATATACAATTTACTCAGTATTATTGTATGGGAAAATGTAATAAAATCAATAACTAAAATAATAATAATGAATAATAAAATAAGAAATACATTTTCACATGAAGTAATAATGAAACCAGAAATATGATTACCCCACTTGGCTTCATCAAATGCCAATAGGTGGCGCTGTTGAAGTTTATGAAAAGGCAAACATTTCCTCACATTTAATGATGAAATTCGATTTTCTTGTGAACTTTAAATGAATAAAAGAATGATATATGTTATTCTGTTTTCACAATTGAATACATGGTAGTGATTGGTTGGTTGATTTTGTTTAGCGGCATATCAACATCTGGTATAAATAAAATGACAATTGGAAAAAAGATCTTTGATTTTGCTGACGCGTTTCGTCTTCCGACTTTTTCGAGGCAAAAATGAAATCAAAATGTTCTTGTTGTTATAGTTACATTAAAAAAAATCCAAATTTAAAAAGATAGACGCTTCTGTCTAAGCCTTTTTTTCTGGTTAATGTAAATTACCTTTATAGTAAGTTTAGCGGCATATCAACATCTCTATAGATTATTTAATGCTGAAATGTAAATATTTTAACTGCAATTTTATGGTTGAAGTAGATAGATTTTGAATGCAATTGTATGCCTTCAACTATGGATAAAATGTATTATTGGTCATTTTGTTTAGTGGCATGTCAACATCTCTATGGGTTATTTAATGTCAAAAATCTAAATATTTTGAATACAATTTTATGGTTGAAGTAGATAGATTTTGAATGCAATTGTATGCCTTCAACTATGGATAAAATGTATTGTTGGTCATTTTGTTTAGCGGTATATCAACATCTCTATGGGTTATTTAATGCCAAAATCTAAATATTTTAAACGCAATTTTATGGCTTCAACTAAATATATTTTGAATGCAATTGTATGACTTCTACTCCAAATAAAATGTATTGTCGGTCATTTTGTTTAGCAGCATATCAACATCTCTATGGGTTATTTAATGCTGAAATCTAAATATTTTGAATACAATTTTATGGCTTCAACTATAGATAAAATGTATTGTTCGTCAGTTTGCTATAAAATGGATTGTTGGTAATTCTATTATAAATATGCATCGTTGGTAATTTTGTTATAAAATGTATTGTTGGTAATTTTATTATAAATAGGTATTGTTGATAATTTTACTATAAAATGTATTTTTGGTAATTCTACTGTAAAATGTATCACTGATCATTTTTCCTTAAAAATGTATTGTTGGTAATTTTACTGTGAATATGTATTGTTAGTAATCTTAATATACATATGTATTGTTGGTAATTTTACTATATATATGTATTGTTGGTGTGGCAATAAAATAGGCATATCCCATCTCCCCTCTTGCTTGTAACCATCCACTATAATAAAATAAACATTTTCAAAGCTAGAGCTAAATTAATCAAATAAAGGTTTATAAATTTCTATTTAGAGTTGCTCTTATATTACAACTGGTCATTTTTACTATAAAAATGTATTTTTATACTTTCAAAGTATTTTTTTTTTGTTTGAGGGTTCACTATTTGCCCATAGTTGGGACCCTAACAGGTGCTACCACCCTAGGTTGAGGGGAATCTACTGTTATACTCAGGACTGACTTATGTGTGAAAAAAAGTCATGAATACATATAGACTTTCATTCACCCCTTTTGTATTCTTTCTGTTGTAACCTAGGGAAGGTTACTGAATAGAATAATCAAACAAAGGTTGGTAATGAATGATAATACTTAGGACAAGAACAACACATAAGATTTGTCATCAGTGCATAGAAGTAGTAGTCAACTGTTAGAAGTGAGTCAAGTGAATTCAACAATGAATTTCCAACTGCAGGATATCTACCAATTGCCTCACACGGTCAGATGTCACACAAGGCTGAATTTAATGTAAAGTATCCAAGCCAAAAATTCCCCCCTAGAACCCGTATAAAATGGGGTCAGGTAGCTGTTTCCTGAGACAAAACTCTGCCCTTTGACATAGCCTCATCTGAGGATTCTCTCTGCCCTGAGGCAGAGAGTTTGACCAGCACAGTTGGAGACGAATTTTCAATTGCAGACCAACATACAGTATTTACTACTGTATTTATATGAATGGGGATATACCCATTATCATCCATAGATACGCTACAACTCTTTCCTTTTAGTTTTGCTAAGGCAATAAAATATGTTCCTAATTGTATGTAAATGTTTGCATATTCATTCTTTCTCTCTTGTTTGAATAAATGTCAATGTGTCCAAAAATATGCTGCATTCTTAGCTTCACCAATTTCAACCTTTACAACTAGGACCTGCCATGCCATGTACACAGGTTCAAATCATCCTCATTTCTTTCATATTTCATTGATTAGAAGGAAGATTGATTTGGACAGATTCTTCCTGAGAACAGACTCTCAAAAGAATGCTTACCTGATCACTACAATCTTAACCTTTTTAAGCCAAGGGTTAACCATTATCTATCCTACATATCCTCATAATTTTTACTTATTTCCTTCTTTTATGTCACATAACAACCTCATTCAGTAACCATCTACTTTTAGTGATTTTTGGGTCTTGTATTGGTTGAATATTTTGTAAATGAAAATGTTCCTCAGCAAATTGAACAATGCCTCAACAGTGATGTTACAATATGGCTTCAATTTTTTGCCATAGTGCAATGGTCAGCAATCTAATTTCACTATTGCTGTAGTGAGTTTGATTCTCATTGAGTGTCCAACATCTGTGAGATGGAACAAAACAGAATCTGTCTTTAACTGGAGCAAAAGATGACTTGTCAATTTTAACACCTCCAAAACTAAACCTCTCCCCATTAATCATCTGAGAGACCCCTTGTTGGCTTCCATCAGCATGGCTGATGCTAACCTCCAGGAAAATGACTCATTGCGCCTACTCTGGTTAATGTTCTCAGCTGACATGGAGTGAAAAGACTATATTGTTAAAAATACACCTTTAAGTGCCGAATCTAGGTGCATCGTCAGTATTGTTGCTCCCATGTCACTTGAAGTTTCGGGTCTAAATAAACAACAGACTTCTTTAATGGGCAACTCGACCGAATATGATCAGTATTCAGCCTGCACGCAGAATAAAATTTGCTACTAGCTTTAGGATGTGCTTTATATAATTTCCCCCAGAAAACGGCAAGTAATCAAGAATTCACTTGGGCTATTTGATGTTGTAGTGGTGCTGTAAGTATTGTTGGCTAGGGTCACCGTGAATATAATCAAGAAGGAAAGCTGTGTTCTTGTAAAACAACACCCCACATGAATAATGCACAATAAACACGAGAGAAAAATAATCAAGCTCAGTGAACATTAATAAAATATTGTATTAAGAATGTTATACAGAAATCAACAATAGTATAAAGAAAGTTGCTTCCCTTTTTCCATAATAAAAAGGGTAAGTTTAGCTAATTAATGTTGAGTACAATATTGAATGTTATTTAACTACAAAGTTCAATTGAGACCTTAGCTAAATAAAGAATAGTTCCACAGTGTTTTATCAGTGTAGAAAGGTGTAATGTTCATGAGTGATATCAATAAGAATTAGTATGATTACTCGAATGAGTAATAATTAAGAATTAAAATGTCAATATAGCGCTGTGCCTTATTTTCCAAGAATTGAACTGCTGTTGGCTAACAGCGAGAGAGTTTATATAACGATGCATAGGCTCCAGCGAGCTTGGTGCCAAAAATATAGAAAGATACTAAAATACACGATTGGTCAGGAAATGGACCAATCCGTGATTTTAGAGAAAATTTCAAATTACGTGTGATGGCAAAATTGTCATATAATAAGTATCATATTTTTATGAACCAATGACATTAAAGAAAGCGGAGGGGTGTGGCATATGTAACTGATCACCACAATGTTATAGATTGGGCATGCTTGGTTGTACTGATCTTCCTACATGCAGCCAAGACAGGGTGTTTTTTTGAAGAACAGAAGAAAACAAACCAATAAATATATATATATATACATTAATTAAATAAAAATGATTTATTATATTGGCTTGTCTTACAGCTTACTTTTCTTTCTCTTCCTCCCCTTTTAACTTCTTTATTATATCTTATTTGTTTGGTTTTTCTCTTTTTATAACTTTCCTTTTTATTTTTATTTTTTCTTAACTACACTTAAAATGTTTAAAGTGATTAAAATGACTTAGACTATTTACAAAAAGAAAACTCCTAAAGTACAGTATGAATAATTTGGGATATTGATTGATACTCTAATAAATTCTGCTTAAAAACTAAGAGAAATGACTTTAACTAAAATTACTTAAAAATAAATTAATCAAGATATTTACATGTTAAATACTAGTTAAAACAAAAACATAATAACGTGTAAATTTTAGTTAAAATAGGTTGCTCCCAAAAAATGAATCTATTGCTAGGTCAGCTGATAAGAAAGTCATTTCGCTGTGTCATGTAAGACAATTTTTCTCTCTGGAATCTATCTTACATATCTATAAGTCTACTATTTGCCTATACTTAGAATATTGCTGCCACATATGATCCAGTGCTCCTTCTATATATCTAAAGATCCTTGATAAAATCCAAAGAAGAATCACCAATATTATTGGTCCTGATCTGGCATCTCAATTTCAGTCGCTTTCCCACCATCATTAAGTTGCCTCCCTGTGCCTTTTCTATAAATACTTTCATGGTAACTCTTTAGATGAGCTCTTCACTATGTTTTATTCTCCTCCTCCACAGACATCGAATTGTACATATGGGGACTAGTTATTGTAGTATGTTTGGGCTAGTGTTTGTGGCTAGCTAAGTTTAAAGTTACGACAGATGAAGACTGTCCTTTTCCCCATTCCCCATTTTGACCTTTTGCCAAATTTTGTAAATATTTACAAATAAATATCGCTGTTCACTATGTTAACTAGGCTTTATAAATTTATGCTCAGTACTATTAGGTTGGTACAAAAATAATGATGTAATAATGTCGTTTTTTGACGTTAAAAATACGTCAAAAAACGACATTGTTACGTCATTATTTTTGCACCAACCTAATAGATTAGTGATGAAGTCTCTGATGAAGCTGGCTAGATATAACCATAAGTTCTATGTTAATAGCTTCTTTTCTCACACTTCTTGCTTGTGGAACTCTCTTCCAACTCCGTGCTTTCTGGTTAACTTTAATCTTAAAAAAATTAGATGCAATGTCAATCGCTATATCTACTGTCCTCCTGATTACTCATTTCGCTCCCTGCTCACTAATTCTTCCACACCCTGTAACTGCTTCCGTTTTAGTGGCCTTAATGTCTTGCTTAGCGTAAATACCGATTTAAAAAAAAAATAGTTAAAAAAGAATATCTATTCTTCGCCATTTCATCTCTAACAGAAGGTAGGTAACTCAAGTTATAAACTTACTTTTTATGTAAAAATAATTTTGCAGTTTTTTTTTCTACTTTCCATTAACTAAGTTACTGTATGTCTTATACACTTAGCCAAAAACAAGGAATTGGAAGACGTCAGTGTTGTGATATGTGCCCCATAGTTATTTTCCAAGCGTAGCTCAGATGTGGCACAATAGGGCTCCTAGTGAGGATCGAACTCACTACTTAGTCGTAATTGTTCTAGCGAGACAAGCTTGCTAACCATTGCACCACCTTGAGGCGCCCTAATAATAGTGATAATTCCCAAGTGTAGCTTGGATGCGGCACAAGGCCGAAAGCATGGAGCGTCCAGTGAGGATCGAACTCAGTTTTCCAGTAGTAACTGACCTAGCAAGAAAAGCTTTCTAACCATTACACCACGCCGAGATGCCCTTCACTGTTACTTAATCCTTTTGTGGTCATTCATAATACCTTATCTGCATACGAGACTGTTGTGTGATTTCGCGTTGGTTCACGTCACGTGATCTTGTGTTTATAAATAACGGTGGGACGCCTCTTCTTCCTCTCTGGCGTCCGTTCGTCCATATCTTCTAACTATGCATGCTTTTTTATGTTGAATAAAACCATAATATTCAACTTTCTAGAAAGGTCTCTTTTCATTACAGTCAGTACGAATTATACTAATATATTTCGTTGTTAATCAAATCCGTGCAAGTTTTTATATCATGGAAGAAGAAAACAAAAATGAAATAGCATTTTAAGGGACATCACTTTTTTTAAAATGTTTAAGTTACTTCCCTTTGTTCATATGTTCCTGAAAGTCTTCGAAATGAAAAGAAAAGAAAAAAATTTGCTTTTTTTGTTCCATGATCAGATTTTAGGTAGTTTGTTGGACAGAAAACTTTTCAGAATCCTTCAAACATTTGTCTCAACTGCCAAAAGCTAGATTTTAAAAAATAGCACTTATTTTTAATACTAATCATGCCACTTAACAATATTTAGCCTAATTTTTAAAATAAATAGAGTCGAGGAGAAGACTTTTGACAACAAGGGGACAAGGCATATCATCAGCATCAAAGAAGGCATTTGACATCAAGAAGAGAACATCAAAGAAGGCACCAGTTGTCAGCCCAAAGAGACTAAAGAATTTTGAAGTTCATGTGAAAATTCTCCTGTAGTTGGACAGCCTAAAATGAAAAGAATTCTAAGAAATTTTCCCAAGCACAAATTGTGTGAAGTTAATGGGAATTTCCTAACATTACTACTATGTCCCAGAAATGCTTGTGGGGCAAAGAAATTGTCTTCTTTTGTAATTTTGCACCTATAATTATGTCTTAATATTTCTACTAAGCAAGTTTTTGTGTTTGGCACAAGAACTTGGATTTGGTAAGAATAAAATTTTTATAGATATTATTTTGTTAAAAACATGGAAAAACAAGTTTATTTTGAAAGTATTTGTCATGATCCTAGACAAATGACACAGCTTAGTTCAATAATATTGTCATTGATTGAGGCCAAGAAGACAGATTTAATCTTCTATTTCGTTTTCAGTTTTGTGGAATCTCCCACAACTCAACCAGCCTTACCTCTTTGTAGGAAATGCACTCTTCCTATCTGGTAAGCCAAATTCTACTTTCAGACAATATAACAAGTATTCATTGGTCAATCACCTCCAATCTGGCTTGCTGATTGGTCAGTTACGACCAATCAAACCGCCTGCACGCGACCAATCTGTTTTCCCGCTCATATGCTGGGAGCCACTTACCGATTATATAAACCGAACACGTGTGAACCTTTTCGAGTAGTAAGATGTAACCTTCACCGACTCCTGTCTTAGTCATTGCTGACCAGACGTTAAAGACAATTACCAACTTTAGAAAGTCAGCAACAGTACCACAGAGAATTGCTAACTTACTCCACATCGTTCGAAACCAGACTTTGCCGCCCCAAAAAAACACCTCAACGCTGACTCGCTAACATTTCAACTCTACCAATTCTGTGGACATTATTTCTTAGATATTGCTTGCCTAAAGTAAATTACATTTACTATTTATTAAGTAAAAATCCACATGTGAACGACCTAAAAAGTGAAAGGTAAATTACTTCTTAAGAACTTTCTGAACTCTTTGCCAACATAACACATACCTATATTCATTTTGAATTGTATGTAAATATTTTATTCAGTTTTATTCGTAATATGAACTCTGGTACAAATATTCCAAGTTAAAGGGACACAACTCTGTCCTATTCTTTTGTGCATATTGTACGTCAACTTAAATAAATTATAAAACAATTCAGTTGAATTTTGTATTTCATTTCTGATGTTAGTGGAAATGGTTAATTGACACGCAACCTATTCTCAACAAATATTACCACACAATTAACCGATCCACTACAGTTTCAGTGAAAATGACACAGCTTAGTTCAATAGCATTGTCATTGATTGAGGCCAAGAAGACAAATTTAATCTTCTATTTAGTTTTAAGTTTCAGTGAAAATGACACAGCTTAGTTCAATAGCATTGTCATTGATTGAGGCCAAGAAGACAAATTTAATCTTCTATTTAGTTTTCAGTTTCAGTGAAAATGACACAGCTTAGTTCAATAGCATTGTCATTGATTGAGGCCAAGAAGACAAATTTCATCTTCTATTTAGTTTTCAGTCTCAGTGAAAATGACACAGCTTAGTTCAATAGCATTGTCATTGATTGAGGCCAAGAAGACAAATTTAATCTTCTATTTAGTTTTCAGTTTAAGTGAAAATGACAGGTTAGTTCAATAGCATTGTCATTGATTGAGGCCAATAAGACAAATTTAATCTTCTATTTAGTTTTAAGTTTCAGTAAAATGACACAGCTTAGTTCAAGAGCATTGTCATTGATTGAGGCCAAGAAGACGAATTTAATCTTCTATTTAGTTTTAAGTTTCAGTAAAATGACACAGCTTAGTTCAATAGCATTGTCATTGATTGAGGCCAAGAAGACAAATTTAATCTTCTATTTAGTTTTAAGTTTCAGTGAAATGACACAGCTTAGTTCAAGAGCATTGTCATTGATTGAGGCCAAGAAGACAAATTTAATATTCTATTTAGTTTTCAGTCTCAGTAAAATGACACAGCTTAGTTCAATAGCATTGTCATTGATTGAGGCCAAGAAGACAAATTTAATCTTCTATTTAGTTTTAAGTTTCAGTAAAATGACACAGCTTAGTTCAATAGCATTGTCATTGATTGAGGCCAAGAAGACAAATTTAATCTTCTATTTAGTTTTAAGTTTCAGTGAAATGACACAGCTTATTTCAATAGGATTGTCATTGATTGAGGCCAAGAAGACAAATTTAATCTTCCATTTAGTTTTCAGTTTCAGTGAAAATGACACAGCTTAGTTCAATAGCATTGTCATTGATTGAGGCCAAGAAGACATTTAATCTTCCATTTAGTTTTCAGTTTCAGTAAAATGACACAGCTTAGTTCAATAGCATTGTCATTGATTGAGGCCAAGAAGACAAATTTAATCTTCCATTTAGTTTTCAGTTTCAGTGAAAATGACACAGCTTAGTTCAATAGCATTGTCATTGATTGAGGCCAAGAAGACAAATTTAATCTTCTATTTAGGTTTCAGTCTCAGTGAAAATGACACAGCTTAGTTCAATAGCATTGTCATTGATTGAGGCCAAGAAGACAAATTTAATCTTCTATTCAGTTTTAAGTTTCAGTAAAATGACACAGCTTAGTTCAATAGCATTGTCATTGATTGAGGCTAAGAAGACAAATTTAATCTTCCATTTAGTTTTCAGTTTCAGTGAAAATGACACAGCTTAGTTCAATAGCATTGTCATTGATTGAGGCCAAGAAGACAAATTTAATCTTCTATTTAGTTTTCAGTTTAAGTGAAAATGACACAGCTTAGTTCAATAGCATTGTCATTGATTGAGGCCAAGAAGACAAATTTAATCTTCCATTTAGTTTTCAGTTTCAGTCAAAATGACACAGCTTAGTTCAATAGCATTGTCATTGATTGAGGCCAAGAAGACAAATTTAATCTTCTATTTAGTTTTCAGTTTCAGTGAAAATGACACAGCTTAGTTCAATAGCATTGTCATTGATTGAGGCCAAGAAGACAAATTTAATCTTCTATTTAGTTTTCAGTCTCAGTGAAAATGACACAGCTTAGTTCAATAGCATTGTCATTGATTGAGGCCAAGAAGACAAATTTAATCTTCTATTTAGTTTTCAGTCTCAGTGAAAATGACACAGCTTAGTTCAATAGCATTGTCATTGATTGAGGCCAAGAAGACAAATTTAATATTCTATTTAGTTTTTAGTCTCAGTAAAATGACACAGCTTAGTTCAATAGCATTGTCATTGATTGAGGCCAAGAAGACAAATTTAATCTTCTATTTAGTTTTCAGTTTCAGTGAAAATGACACAGCTTAGTTCAATAGCATTGTCATTGATTGAGGCCAAGAAGAGAAATTTAATCTTCTATTTAGTTTTCAGTCTCAGTGAAAATGACACAGCTTAGTTCAATAGCATTGTCATTGATTGAGGCCAAGAAGACAAATCTAATCTTCTATTTAGTTTTAAGTTTCAGTGAAAATGACACAGCTTAGTTCAATAGCATTGTCATTGATTGAGGCCAAGAAGACAAATTTAATCTTCTATTTAGGTTTCAGTCTCAGTGAAAATGACACAGCTTAGTTCAATAGCATTGTCATTGATTGAGGCCAAGAAGACAAATTTAATCTTCTATTTAGTTTTAAGTTTCAGTAAAATGACACAGCTTAGTTCAATAGCATTGTCATTGATTGAGGCCAAGAAGACAAATTTAATCTTCTATTTAGTTTTCAGTCGCAGTGAAAATGACACAGCTTAGTTCAATAGCATTGTCATTGATTGAGGCCAAGAAGACAAATTTAATCTTCTATTTAGTTTTAAGTTTCAGTGAAATGACACAGCTTAGTTCAATAGCATTGTCATTGATTGAGGCCAAGAAGACAAATTTAATCTTCTATTTAGTTTTAAGTTTCAGTGAAATGACACAGCTTAGTTCAATAGCATTGTCATTGATTGAGGCCAAGAAGACAGATTTAATCTTCTATTTCGTTTTCAGTTTTATGGAATCTCCCACAACTCAACCAGCCTTACCTCTTTGTAGGAAATGCACTCTTCCTATCTGGTAAGCCAAATTCTACTTTCAGACAATATAACAAGTATTCATTGGTCAATCACCTCCAATCTGGCTTGCTGATTGGTCAGTTACGACCAATCAAACCGCCTGCACGCGACCAATCTGTTTTCCCGCTCATATGCTGGGGGCCACTTACCGATTATATAAACCGAACACGTGTGAACCTTTTCGAGTAGTAAGATGTAACCTTCACCGACTCCTGTCTTAGTCATTGCTGACCAGACGTTAAAGACAATTACCAACTTTAGAAAGTCAGCAACAGTACCACAGAGAATTGCTAACTTACTCCACATCGTTCGAAACCAGACTTTGCCGCCCCAAAAAAACACCTCAACGCTGACTCGCTAACATTTCAACTCTACCAATTCTGTGGACATTATTTCTTAGATATTGCTTGCCTAAAGTAAATTACATTTACTATTTATTAAGTAAAAATCCACATGTGAACGACCTCAAAAAGTGAAAGGTAAATTACTTCTTAAGAACTTTCTGAACTCTTTGCCAACATAACACATACCTATATTCATTTTGAATTGTATGTAAATATTTTATTCAGTTTTATTCGTAATATGAACTCTGGTACAAATATTCCAAGTTAAAGGGACACAACTCTGTCCTATTCTTTTGTGCATATTGTACGTCAACTTAAATAAATTATAAAACAATTCAGTTGAATTTTGTATTTCATTTCTGATGTTAGTGGAAATGGTTAATTGACACGCAACCTATTCTCAACAAATATTACCACACAATTAACCGATCCACTACAGTTTCAGTGAAAATGACACAGCTTAGTTCAATAGCATTGTCATTGATTGTGGCCAAGAAGACAAATTTAATCTTCTATTTAGGTTTCAGTCTCAGTGAAAATGACACAGCTTAGTTCAATAGCATTGTCATTGATTGAGGCCAAGAAGACAAATTTAATCTTCTATTTAGTTTTAAGTTTCAGTGAAAATGACACAGCTTAGTTCAATAGCATTGTCATTGATTGAGGCCAAGAAGACAAATTTAATCTTCTATTTAGTTTTAAGTTTCAGTGAAAATGACACAGCTTAGTTCAATAGCATTGTCATTGATTGAGGCCAAGAAGACAAATTTCATCTTCTATTTAGTTTTCAGTCTCAGTGAAAATGACACAGCTTAGTTCAATAGCATTGTCATTGATTGAGGCCAAGAAGACAAATTTAATCTTCTATTTAGTTTTCAGTTTCAGTGAAAATGATACAGCTTAGTTCAATAGCATTGTCATTGATTGAGGCCAAGAAGACAAATTTAATCTTCTATTTAGTTTTAAGTTTCAGTAAAATGACACAGCTTAGTTCAATAGCATTGTCATTGATTGAGGCCAAGAAGACAAATTTAATCTTCTATTTAGTTTTCAGTTTAAGTGAAAATGACAGCTTAGTTCAATAGCATTGTCATTGATTGAGGCCAAGAAGACAAATTTAATCTTCTATTCAGTTTTAAGTTTCAGTAAAATGACACAGCTTAGTTCAATAGCATTGTCATTGATTGAGGCTAAGAAGACAAATTTAATCTTCCATTTAGTTTTCAGTTTCAGTGAAAATGACACAGCTTAGTTCAATAGCATTGTCATTGATTGAGGCCAAGAAGACAAATTTAATCTTCCATTTAGTTTTCAGTTTCAGTCAAAATGACACAGCTTAGTTCCATAGCATTGTCATTGATTGAGGCCAAGAAGACAAATTTAATCTTCTATTTAGTTTTCAGTTTCAGTGAAAATGATACAGCTTAGTTCAATAGCATTGTCATTGATTGAGGCCAAGAAGACAAATTTAATCTTCTATTTAGTTTTCAGTTTCAGTGAAAATGACACAGCTTAGTTCAATAGCATTGTCATTGATTGAGGCCAAGAAGACAAATTTCATCTTCTATTTAGTTTTCAGTCTCAGTGAAAATGACACAGCTTAGTTCAATAGCATTGTCATTGATTGAGGCCAAGAAGACAAATTTAATATTCTATTTAGTTTTCAGTCTCAGTAAAATGACACAGCTTAGTTCAATAGCATTGTCATTGATTGAGGCCAAGAAGACAAATTTAATCTTCTATTTAGTTTTCAGTTTCAGTGAAAATGACACAGCTTAGTTCAATAGCATTGTCATTGATTGAGGCCAAGAAGACAAATTTAATCTTCCATTTAGTTTTCAGTTTCAGTGAAAATGACACAGCTTAGTTCAATAGCATTGTCATTGATTGAGGCCAAGAAGACAAATTTAATCTTCTATTTAGTTTTCAGTTTCAGTGAAAATGATACAGCTTAGTTCAATAGCATTGTCATTGATTGAGGCCAAGAAGACAAATTTAATCTTCTATTTAGTTTTCAGTCTCAGTGAAAATGACACAGCTTAGTTCAATAGCATTGTCATTGATTGAGGCCAAGAAGACAAATTTAATCTTCTATTTAGTTTTAAGTTTCAGTGAAAATGACACAGCTTAGTTCAATAGCATTGTCATTGATTGAGGCCAAGAAGACAAATTTAATCTTCTATTTAGTTTTAAGTTTCAGTGAAAATGACACAGCTTAGTTCAATAGCATTGTCATTGATTGAGGCCAAGAAGACAAATTTAATCTTCTATTTAGGTTTCAGTCTCAGTGAAAATGACACAGCTTAGTTCAATAGCATTGTCATTGATTGAGGCCAAGAAGACAAATTTAATCTTCTATTCAGTTTTAAGTTTCAGTAAAATGACACAGCTTAGTTCAATAGCATTGTCATTGATTGAGGCCAAGAAGACAAATTTAATCTTCCATTTAGTTTTCAGTTTCAGTGAAAATGACACAGCTTAGTTCAATAGCATTGTCATTGATTGAGGCCAAGAAGACAAATTTAATCTTCTATTTAGTTTTCAGTCTCAGTGAAAATGACACAGCTTAGTTCAATAGCATTGTCATTGATTGAGGCCAAGAAGACAAATTTAATCTTCTATTTAGTTTTCAGTTTAAGTGAAAATGACAGCTTAGTTCAATAGCATTGTCATTGATTGAGGCCAAGAAGACAAATTTAATCTTCTATTCAGTTTTAAGTTTCAGTAAAATGACACAGCTTAGTTCAATAGCATTGTCATTGATTGAGGCTAAGAAGACAAATTTAATCTTCCATTTAGTTTTCAGTTTCAGTGAAAATGACACAGCTTAGTTCAATAGCATTGTCATTGATTGAGGCCAAGAAGACAAATTTAATCTTCCATTTAGTTTTCAGTTTCAGTCAAAATGACACAGCTTAGTTCAATAGCATTGTCATTGATTGAGGCCAAGAAGACAAATTTAATCTTCTATTTAGTTTTCAGTTTCAGTGAAAATGATACAGCTTAGTTCAATAGCATTGTCATTGATTGAGGCCAAGAAGACAAATTTAATCTTCTATTTAGTTTTCAGTTTCAGTGAAAATGACACAGCTTAGTTCAATAGCATTGTCATTGATTGAGGCCAAGAAGACAAATTTCATCTTCTATTTAGTTTTCAGTCTCAGTGAAAATGACACAGCTTAGTTCAATAGCATTGTCATTGATTGAGGCCAAGAAGACAAATTTAATATTCTATTTAGTTTTCAGTCTCAGTAAAATGACACAGCTTAGTTCAATAGCATTGTCATTGATTGAGGCCAAGAAGACAAATTTAATCTTCTATTTAGTTTTCAGTTTCAGTGAAAATGACACAGCTTAGTTCAATAGCATTGTCATTGATTGAGGCCAAGAAGACAAATTTAATCTTCCATTTAGTTTTCAGTTTCAGTCAAAATGACACAGCTTAGTTCCATAGCATTGTCATTGATTGAGGCCAAGAAGACAAATTTAATCTTCTATTTAGTTTTCAGTTTCAGTGAAAATGATACAGCTTAGTTCAATAGCATTGTCATTGATTGAGGCCAAGAAGACAAATTTAATCTTCTATTTAGTTTTCAGTTTCAGTGAAAATGACACAGCTTAGTTCAATAGCATTGTCATTGATTGAGGCCAAGAAGACAAATTTCATCTTCTATTTAGTTTTCAGTCTCAGTGAAAATGATACAGCTTAGTTCAATAGCATTGTCATTGATTGAGGCCAAGAAGACAAATTTAATATTCTATTTAGTTTTCAGTCTCAGTAAAATGACACAGCTTAGTTCAATAGCATTGTCATTGATTGAGGCCAAGAAGACAAATTTAATCTTCTATTTAGTTTTCAGTTTCAGTGAAAATGACACAGCTTAGTTCAATAGCATTGTCATTGATTGAGGCCAAGAAGACAAATTTAATCTTCCATTTAGTTTTCAGTTTCAGTGAAAATGACACAGCTTAGTTCAATAGCATTGTCATTGATTGAGGCCAAGAAGACAAATTTAATCTTCTATTTAGTTTTCAGTTTCAGTGAAAATGATACAGCTTAGTTCAATAGCATTGTCATTGATTGAGGCCAAGAAGACAAATTTAATCTTCTATTTAGTTTTCAGTCTCAGTGAAAATGACACAGCTTAGTTCAATAGCATTGTCATTGATTGAGGCCAAGAAGACAAATTTAATCTTCTATTTAGTTTTAAGTTTCAGTGAAAATGACACAGCTTAGTTCAATAGCATTGTCATTGATTGAGGCCAAGAAGACAAATTTAATCTTCTATTTAGTTTTAAGTTTCAGTGAAAATGACACAGCTTAGTTCAATAGCATTGTCATTGATTGAGGCCAAGAAGACAAATTTAATCTTCTATTTAGGTTTCAGTCTCAGTGAAAATGACACAGCTTAGTTCAATAGCATTGTCATTGATTGAGGCCAAGAAGACAAATTTAATCTTCTATTCAGTTTTAAGTTTCAGTAAAATGACACAGCTTAGTTCAATAGCATTGTCATTGATTGAGGCCAAGAAGACAAATTTAATCTTCCATTTAGTTTTCAGTTTCAGTGAAAATGACACAGCTTAGTTCAATAGCATTGTCATTGATTGAGGCCAAGAAGACAAATTTAATCTTCTATTTAGTTTTCAGTCTCAGTGAAAATGACACAGCTTAGTTCAATAGCATTGTCATTGATTGAGGCCAAGAAGACAAATTTAATCTTCCATTTAGTTTTCAGTTTCAGTCAAAATGACACAGCTTAGTTCAATAGCATTGTCATTGATTGAGGCCAAGAAGACAAATTTAATCTTCTATTTAGTTTTCAGTTTAAGTGAAAATGACAGCTTAGTTCAATAGCATTGTCATTGATTGAGGCCAAGAAGACAAATTTAATCTTCTATTCAGTTTTAAGTTTCAGTAAAATGACACAGCTTAGTTCAATAGCATTGTCATTGATTGAGGCTAAGAAGACAAATTTAATCTTCCATTTAGTTTTCAGTTTCAGTGAAAATGACACAGCTTAGTTCAATAGCATTGTCATTGATTGAGGCCAAGAAGACAAATTTAATCTTCCATTTAGTTTTCAGTTTGAGTCAAAATGACACAGCTTAGTTCCATAGCATTGTCATTGATTGAGGCCAAGAAGACAAATTTAATCTTCTATTTAGTTTTCAGTTTCAGTGAAAATGATACAGCTTAGTTCAATAGCATTGTCATTGATTGAGGCCAAGAAGACAAATTTAATCTTCTATTTAGTTTTCAGTTTCAGTGAAAATGACACAGCTTAGTTCAATAGCATTGTCATTGATTGAGGCCAAGAAGACAAATTTCATCTTCTATTTAGTTTTCAGTCTCAGTGAAAATGACACAGCTTAGTTCAATAGCATTGTCATTGATTGAGGCCAAGAAGACAAATTTAATATTCTATTTAGTTTTCAGTCTCAGTAAAATGACACAGCTTAGTTCAATAGCATTGTCATTGATTGAGGCCAAGAAGACAAATTTAATCTTCTATTTAGTTTTCAGTTTCAGTGAAAATGACACAGCTTAGTTCAATAGCATTGTCATTGATTGAGGCCAAGAAGACAAATTTAATCTTCCATTTAGTTTTCAGTTTCAGTGAAAATGACACAGCTTAGTTCAATAGCATTGTCATTGATTGAGGCCAAGAAGACAAATTTAATCTTCTATTTAGTTTTCAGTTTCAGTGAAAATGATACAGCTTAGTTCAATAGCATTGTCATTGATTGAGGCCAAGAAGACAAATTTAATCTTCTATTTAGTTTTCAGTCTCAGTGAAAATGACACAGCTTAGTTCAATAGCATTGTCATTGATTGAGGCCAAGAAGACAAATTTAATCTTCTATTTAGTTTTAAGTTTCAGTGAAAATGACACAGCTTAGTTCAATAGCATTGTCATTGATTGAGGCCAAGAAGACAAATTTAATCTTCTATTTAGTTTTAAGTTTCAGTGAAAATGACACAGCTTAGTTCAATAGCATTGTCATTGATTGAGGCCAAGAAGACAAATTTAATCTTCTATTTAGGTTTCAGTCTCAGTGAAAATGACACAGCTTAGTTCAATAGCATTGTCATTGATTGAGGCCAAGAAGACAAATTTAATCTTCTATTCAGTTTTAAGTTTCAGTAAAATGACACAGCTTAGTTCAATAGCATTGTCATTGATTGAGGCCAAGAAGACAAATTTAATCTTCCATTTAGTTTTCAGTTTCAGTGAAAATGACACAGCTTAGTTCAATAGCATTGTCATTGATTGAGGCCAAGAAGACAAATTTAATCTTCTATTTAGTTTTCAGTCTCAGTGAAAATGACACAGCTTAGTTCAATAGCATTGTCATTGATTGAGGCCAAGAAGACAAATTTAATCTTCTATTTAGTTTTCAGTTTAAGTGAAAATGACAGCTTAGTTCAATAGCATTGTCATTGATTGAGGCCAAGAAGACAAATTTAATCTTCTATTCAGTTTTAAGTTTCAGTAAAATGACACAGCTTAGTTCAATAGCATTGTCATTGATTGAGGCTAAGAAGACAAATTTAATCTTCCATTTAGTTTTCAGTTTCAGTGAAAATGACACAGCTTAGTTCAATAGCATTGTCATTGATTGAGGCCAAGAAGACAAATTTAATCTTCCATTTAGTTTTCAGTTTCAGTCAAAATGACACAGCTTAGTTCAATAGCATTGTCATTGATTGAGGCCAAGAAGACAAATTTAATCTTCTATTTAGTTTTCAGTTTCAGTGAAAATGATACAGCTTAGTTCAATAGCATTGTCATTGATTGAGGCCAAGAAGACAAATTTAATCTTCTATTTAGTTTTCAGTTTCAGTGAAAATGACACAGCTTAGTTCAATAGCATTGTCATTGATTGAGGCCAAGAAGACAAATTTCATCTTCTATTTAGTTTTCAGTCTCAGTGAAAATGACACAGCTTAGTTCAATAGCATTGTCATTGATTGAGGCCAAGAAGACAAATTTAATATTCTATTTAGTTTTCAGTCTCAGTAAAATGACACAGCTTAGTTCAATAGCATTGTCATTGATTGAGGCCAAGAAGACAAATTTAATCTTCTATTTAGTTTTCAGTTTCAGTGAAAATGACACAGCTTAGTTCAATAGCATTGTCATTGATTGAGGCCAAGAAGACAAATTTAATCTTCCATTTAGTTTTCAGTTTCAGTCAAAATGACACAGCTTAGTTCCATAGCATTGTCATTGATTGAGGCCAAGAAGACAAATTTAATCTTCTATTTAGTTTTCAGTTTCAGTGAAAATGATACAGCTTAGTTCAATAGCATTGTCATTGATTGAGGCCAAGAAGACAAATTTAATCTTCTATTTAGTTTTCAGTTTCAGTGAAAATGACACAGCTTAGTTCAATAGCATTGTCATTGATTGAGGCCAAGAAGACAAATTTCATCTTCTATTTAGTTTTCAGTCTCAGTGAAAATGATACAGCTTAGTTCAATAGCATTGTCATTGATTGAGGCCAAGAAGACAAATTTAATATTCTATTTAGTTTTCAGTCTCAGTAAAATGACACAGCTTAGTTCAATAGCATTGTCATTGATTGAGGCCAAGAAGACAAATTTAATCTTCTATTTAGTTTTCAGTTTCAGTGAAAATGACACAGCTTAGTTCAATAGCATTGTCATTGATTGAGGCCAAGAAGACAAATTTAATCTTCCATTTAGTTTTCAGTTTCAGTGAAAATGACACAGCTTAGTTCAATAGCATTGTCATTGATTGAGGCCAAGAAGACAAATTTAATCTTCTATTTAGTTTTCAGTTTCAGTGAAAATGATACAGCTTAGTTCAATAGCATTGTCATTGATTGAGGCCAAGAAGACAAATTTAATCTTCTATTTAGTTTTCAGTCTCAGTGAAAATGACACAGCTTAGTTCAATAGCATTGTCATTGATTGAGGCCAAGAAGACAAATTTAATCTTCTATTTAGTTTTAAGTTTCAGTGAAAATGACACAGCTTAGTTCAATAGCATTGTCATTGATTGAGGCCAAGAAGACAAATTTAATCTTCTATTTAGTTTTAAGTTTCAGTGAAAATGACACAGCTTAGTTCAATAGCATTGTCATTGATTGAGGCCAAGAAGACAAATTTAATCTTCTATTTAGGTTTCAGTCTCAGTGAAAATGACACAGCTTAGTTCAATAGCATTGTCATTGATTGAGGCCAAGAAGACAAATTTAATCTTCTATTCAGTTTTAAGTTTCAGTAAAATGACACAGCTTAGTTCAATAGCATTGTCATTGATTGAGGCCAAGAAGACAAATTTAATCTTCCATTTAGTTTTCAGTTTCAGTGAAAATGACACAGCTTAGTTCAATAGCATTGTCATTGATTGAGGCCAAGAAGACAAATTTAATCTTCTATTTAGTTTTCAGTCTCAGTGAAAATGACACAGCTTAGTTCAATAGCATTGTCATTGATTGAGGCCAAGAAGACAAATTTAATCTTCTATTTAGTTTTCAGTTTAAGTGAAAATGACAGCTTAGTTCAATAGCATTGTCATTGATTGAGGCCAAGAAGACAAATTTAATCTTCTATTCAGTTTTAAGTTTCAGTAAAATGACACAGCTTAGTTCAATAGCATTGTCATTGATTGAGGCTAAGAAGACAAATTTAATCTTCCATTTAGTTTTCAGTTTCAGTGAAAATGACACAGCTTAGTTCAATAGCATTGTCATTGATTGAGGCCAAGAAGACAAATTTAATCTTCCATTTAGTTTTCAGTTTCAGTCAAAATGACACAGCTTAGTTCAATAGCATTGTCATTGATTGAGGCCAAGAAGACAAATTTAATCTTCTATTTAGTTTTCAGTTTCAGTGAAAATGATACAGCTTAGTTCAATAGCATTGTCATTGATTGAGGCCAAGAAGACAAATTTAATCTTCTATTTAGTTTTCAGTTTCAGTGAAAATGACACAGCTTAGTTCAATAGCATTGTCATTGATTGAGGCCAAGAAGACAAATTTCATCTTCTATTTAGTTTTCAGTCTCAGTGAAAATGACACAGCTTAGTTCAATAGCATTGTCATTGATTGAGGCCAAGAAGACAAATTTAATATTCTATTTAGTTTTCAGTCTCAGTAAAATGACACAGCTTAGTTCAATAGCATTGTCATTGATTGAGGCCAAGAAGACAAATTTAATCTTCTATTTAGTTTTCAGTTTCAGTGAAAATGACACAGCTTAGTTCAATAGCATTGTCATTGATTGAGGCCAAGAAGAGAAATTTAATCTTCTATTTAGTTTTCAGTCTCAGTGAAAATGACACAGCTTAGTTCAATAGCATTGTCATTGATTGAGGCCAAGAAGACAAATCTAATCTTCTATTTAGTTTTAAGTTTCAGTGAAAATGACACAGCTTAGTTCAATAGCATTGTCATTGATTGAGGCCAAGAAGATAAATTTAATCTTCTATTTAGGTTTCAGTCTCAGTGAGAATGACACAGCTTAGTTCAATAGCATTGTCATTGATTGAGGCCAAGAAGACAAATTTAATCTTCTATTTAGTTTTAAGTTTCAGTAAAATGACACAGCTTAGTTCAATAGCATTGTCATTGATTGAGGCCAAGAAGACAAATTTAATCTTCTATTTAGTTTTCAGTCGCAGTGAAAATGACACAGCTTAGTTCAATAGCATTGTCATTGATTGATGCCAAGAAGACAAATTTAATCTTCTATTTAGTTTTAAGTTTCAGTGAAATGACACAGCTTAGTTCAATAGCATTGTCATTGATTGAGGCCAAGAAGACAAATTTAATCTTCTATTTAGTTTTAAGTTTCAGTGAAATGACACAGCTTAGTTCAATAGCATTGTCATTGATTGAGGCCAAGAAGACAGATTTAATCTTCTATTTCGTTTTCAGTTTTATGGAATCTCCCACAACTCAACCAGCCTTACCTCTTTGTAGGAAATGCACTCTTCCTATCTGGTAAGCCAAATTCTACTTTCAGACAATATAACAAGTATTCATTGGTCAATCACCTCCAATCTGGCTTGCTGATTGGTCAGTTACGACCAATCAAACCGCCTGCACGCGACCAATCTGTTTTCCCGCTCATATGCTGGGAGCCACTTACCGATTATATAAACCGAACACGTGTGAACCTTTTCGAGTAGTAAGATGTAACCTTCACCGACTCCTGTCTTAGTCATTGCTGACCAGACGTTAAAGACAATTACCAACTTTAGAAAGTCAGCAACAGTACCACAGAGAATTGCTAACTTACTCCACATCGTTCGAAACCAGACTTTGCCGCCCCAAAAAAACACCTCAACGCTGACTCGCTAACATTTCAACTCTACCAATTCTGTGGACATTATTTCTTAGATATTGCTTGCCTAAAGTAAATTACATTTACTATTTATTAAGTAAAAATCCACATGTGAACGACCTCAAAAAGTGAAAGGTAAATTACTTCTTAAGAACTTTCTGAACTCTTTGCCAACATAACACATACCTATATTCATTTTGAATTGTATGTAAATATTTTATTCAGTTTTATTCGTAATATGAACTCTGGTACAAATATTCCAAGTTAAAGGGACACAACTCTGTCCTATTCTTTTGTGCATATTGTACGTCAACTTAAATAAATTATAAAATAATTCAGTTGAATTTTGTATTTCATTTCTGATGTTAGTGGAAATGGTTAATTGACACGCAACCTATTCTCAACAAATATTACCACACAATTAACCGATCCACTACAGTTTCAGTGAAAATGACACAGCTTAGTTCAATAGCATTGTCATTGATTGTGGCCAAGAAGACAAATTTAATCTTCTATTTAGTTTTAAGTTTCAGTGAAATGACACAGCTTAGTTCAAGAGCATTGTCATTGATTGAGGCCAAGAAGACAAATTTAATCTTCTATTTAGTTTTAAGTTTCAGTAAAATGACACAGCTTAGTTCAATAGCATTGTCATTGATTGAGGCCAAGAAGACAAATTTAATCTTCTATTTAGTTTTAAGTTTCAGTAAAATGACACAGCTTAGTTCAATAGCATTGTCATTGATTGAGGCCAAGAAGACAAATTTAATCTTCTATTTAGTTTTAAGTTTCAGTGAAATGACACAGCTTATTTCAATAGGATTGTCATTGATTGAGGCCAAGAAGACAAATTTAATCTTCCATTTAGTTTTCAGTTTCAGTGAAAATGACACAGCTTAGTTCAATAGCATTGTCATTGATTGAGGCCAAGAAGACATTTAATCTTCCATTTAGTTTTCAGTTTCAGTAAAATGACACAGCTTAGTTCAATAGCATTGTCATTGATTGAGGCCAAGAAGACAAATTTAATCTTCCATTTAGTTTTCAGTTTCAGTGAAAATGACACAGCTTAGTTCAATAGCATTGTCATTGATTGAGGCCAAGAAGACAAATTTAATCTTCTATTTAGGTTTCAGTCTCAGTGAAAATGACACAGCTTAGTTCAATAGCATTGTCATTGATTGAGGCCAAGAAGACAAATTTAATCTTCTATTCAGTTTTAAGTTTCAGTAAAATGACACAGCTTAGTTCAATAGCATTGTCATTGATTGAGGCTAAGAAGACAAATTTAATCTTCCATTTAGTTTTCAGTTTCAGTGAAAATGACACAGCTTAGTTCAATAGCATTGTCATTGATTGAGGCCAAGAAGACAAATTTAATCTTCTATTTAGTTTTCAGTTTAAGTGAAAATGACACAGCTTAGTTCAATAGCATTGTCATTGATTGAGGCCAAGAAGACAAATTTAATCTTCCATTTAGTTTTCAGTTTCAGTCAAAATGACACAGCTTAGTTCAATAGCATTGTCATTGATTGAGGCCAAGAAGACAAATTTAATCTTCTATTTAGTTTTCAGTTTCAGTGAAAATGACACAGCTTAGTTCAATAGCATTGTCATTGATTGAGGCCAAGAAGACAAATTTAATCTTCTATTTAGTTTTCAGTCTCAGTGAAAATGATACAGCTTAGTTCAATAGCATTGTCATTGATTAAGGCCAAGAAGACAAATTTAATCTTCTATTTAGTTTTCAGTCTCAGTGAAAATGACACAGCTTAGTTCAATAGCATTGTCATTGATTGAGGCCAAGAAGACAAATTTAATATTCTATTTAGTTTTTAGTCTCAGTAAAATGACACAGCTTAGTTCAATAGCATTGTCATTGATTGAGGCCAAGAAGACAAATTTAATCTTCTATTTAGTTTTCAGTTTCAGTGAAAATGACACAGCTTAGTTCAATAGCATTGTCATTGATTGAGGCCAAGAAGAGAAATTTAATCTTCTATTTAGTTTTCAGTCTCAGTGAAAATGACACAGCTTAGTTCAATAGCATTGTCATTGATTGAGGCCAAGAAGACAAATCTAATCTTCTATTTAGTTTTAAGTTTCAGTGAAAATGACACAGCTTAGTTCAATAGCATTGTCATTGATTGAGGCCAAGAAGACAAATTTAATCTTCTATTTAGGTTTCAGTCTCAGTGAAAATGACACAGCTTAGTTCAATAGCATTGTCATTGATTGAGGCCAAGAAGACAAATTTAATCTTCTATTTAGTTTTAAGTTTCAGTAAAATGACACAGCTTAGTTCAATAGCATTGTCATTGATTGAGGCCAAGAAGACAAATTTAATCTTCTATTTAGTTTTCAGTCGCAGTGAAAATGACACAGCTTAGTTCAATAGCATTGTCATTGATTGATGCCAAGAAGACAAATTTAATCTTCTATTTAGTTTTAAGTTTCAGTGAAATGACACAGCTTAGTTCAATAGCATTGTCATTGATTGAGGCCAAGAAGACAAATTTAATCTTCTATTTAGTTTTAAGTTTCAGTGAAATGACACAGCTTAGTTCAATAGCATTGTCATTGATTGAGGCCAAGAAGACAGATTTAATCTTCTATTTCGTTTTCAGTTTTATGGAATCTCCCACAACTCAACCAGCCTTACCTCTTTGTAGGAAATGCACTCTTCCTATCTGGTAAGCCAAATTCTACTTTCAGACAATATAACAAGTATTCATTGGTCAATCACCTCCAATCTGGCTTGCTGATTGGTCAGTTACGACCAATCAAACCGCCTGCACGCGACCAATCTGTTTTCCCGCTCATATGCTGGGAGCCACTTACCGATTATATAAACCGAACACGTGTGAACCTTTTCGAGTAGTAAGATGTAACCTTCACCGACTCCTGTCTTAGTCATTGCTGACCAGACGTTAAAGACAATTACCAACTTTAGAAAGTCAGCAACAGTACCACAGAGAATTGCTAACTTACTCCACATCGTTCGAAACCAGACTTTGCCGCCCCAAAAAAACACCTCAACGCTGACTCGCTAACATTTCAACTCTACCAATTCTGTGGACATTATTTCTTAGATATTGCTTGCCTAAAGTAAATTACATTTACTATTTATTAAGTAAAAATCCACATGTGAACGACCTCAAAAAGTGAAAGGTAAATTACTTCTTAAGAACTTTCTGAACTCTTTGCCAACATAACACATACCTATATTCATTTTGAATTGTATGTAAATATTTTATTCAGTTTTATTCGTAATATGAACTCTGGTACAAATATTCCAAGTTAAAGGGACACAACTCTGTCCTATTCTTTTGTGCATATTGTACGTCAACTTAAATAAATTATAAAACAATTCAGTTGAATTTTGTATTTCATTTCTGATGTTAGTGGAAATGGTTAATTGACACGCAACCTATTCTCAACAAATATTACCACACAATTAACCGATCCACTACAGTTTCAGTGAAAATGACACAGCTTAGTTCAATAGCATTGTCATTGATTGTGGCCAAGAAGACAAATTTAATCTTCTATTTAGGTTTCAGTCTCAGTGAAAATGACACAGCTTAGTTCAATAGCATTGTCATTGATTGAGGCCAAGAAGACAAATTTAATCTTCTATTTAGTTTTAAGTTTCAGTAAAATGACACAGCTTAGTTCAATAGCATTGTCATTGATTGAGGCCAAGAAGACAAATTTAATCTTCTATTTAGTTTTAAGTTTCAGTGAAAATGACACAGCTTAGTTCAATAGCATTGTCATTGATTGAGGCCAAGAAGACAAATTTCATCTTCTATTTAGTTTTCAGTCTCAGTGAAAATGACACAGCTTAGTTCAATAGCATTGTCATTGATTGAGGCCAAGAAGACAAATTTAATCTTCTATTTAGTTTTCAGTTTCAGTGAAAATGATACAGCTTAGTTCAATAGCATTGTCATTGATTGAGGCCAAGAAGACAAATTTAATCTTCTATTTAGTTTTAAGTTTCAGTAAAATGACACAGCTTAGTTCAATAGCATTGTCATTGATTGAGGCCAAGAAGACAAATTTAATCTTCTATTTAGTTTTCAGTTTAAGTGAAAATGACAGCTTAGTTCAATAGCATTGTCATTGATTGAGGCCAAGAAGACAAATTTAATCTTCTATTCAGTTTTAAGTTTCAGTAAAATGACACAGCTTAGTTCAATAGCATTGTCATTGATTGAGGCTAAGAAGACAAATTTAATCTTCCATTTAGTTTTCAGTTTCAGTGAAAATGACACAGCTTAGTTCAATAGCATTGTCATTGATTGAGGCCAAGAAGACAAATTTAATCTTCCATTTAGTTTTCAGTTTCAGTCAAAATGACACAGCTTAGTTCCATAGCATTGTCATTGATTGAGGCCAAGAAGACAAATTTAATCTTCTATTTAGTTTTCAGTTTCAGTGAAAATGATACAGCTTAGTTCAATAGCATTGTCATTGATTGAGGCCAAGAAGACAAATTTAATCTTCTATTTAGTTTTCAGTTTCAGTGAAAATGACACAGCTTAGTTCAATAGCATTGTCATTGATTGAGGCCAAGAAGACAAATTTCATCTTCTATTTAGTTTTCAGTCTCAGTGAAAATGACACAGCTTAGTTCAATAGCATTGTCATTGATTGAGGCCAAGAAGACAAATTTAATATTCTATTTAGTTTTCAGTCTCAGTAAAATGACACAGCTTAGTTCAATAGCATTGTCATTGATTGAGGCCAAGAAGACAAATTTAATCTTCTATTTAGTTTTCAGTTTCAGTGAAAATGACACAGCTTAGTTCAATAGCATTGTCATTGATTGAGGCCAAGAAGACAAATTTAATCTTCCATTTAGTTTTCAGTTTCAGTGAAAATGACACAGCTTAGTTCAATAGCATTGTCATTGATTGAGGCCAAGAAGACAAATTTAATCTTCTATTTAGTTTTCAGTTTCAGTGAAAATGATACAGCTTAGTTCAATAGCATTGTCATTGATTGAGGCCAAGAAGACAAATTTAATCTTCTATTTAGTTTTCAGTCTCAGTGAAAATGACACAGCTTAGTTCAATAGCATTGTCATTGATTGAGGCCAAGAAGACAAATTTAATCTTCTATTTAGTTTTAAGTTTCAGTGAAAATGACACAGCTTAGTTCAATAGCATTGTCATTGATTGAGGCCAAGAAGACAAATTTAATCTTCTATTTAGTTTTAAGTTTCAGTGAAAATGACACAGCTTAGTTCAATAGCATTGTCATTGATTGAGGCCAAGAAGACAAATTTAATCTTCTATTTAGGTTTCAGTCTCAGTGAAAATGACACAGCTTAGTTCAATAGCATTGTCATTGATTGAGGCCAAGAAGACAAATTTAATCTTCTATTCAGTTTTAAGTTTCAGTAAAATGACACAGCTTAGTTCAATAGCATTGTCATTGATTGAGGCCAAGAAGACAAATTTAATCTTCCATTTAGTTTTCAGTTTCAGTGAAAATGACACAGCTTAGTTCAATAGCATTGTCATTGATTGAGGCCAAGAAGACAAATTTAATCTTCTATTTAGTTTTCAGTTTCAGTGAAAATGATACAGCTTAGTTCAATAGCATTGTCATTGATTGAGGCCAAGAAGACAAATTTAATCTTCTATTTAGTTTTCAGTTTCAGTGAAAATGACACAGCTTAGTTCAATAGCATTGTCATTGATTGAGGCCAAGAAGACAAATTTCATCTTCTATTTAGTTTTCAGTCTCAGTGAAAATGACACAGCTTAGTTCAATAGCATTGTCATTGATTGAGGCCAAGAAGACAAATTTAATATTCTATTTAGTTTTCAGTCTCAGTAAAATGACACAGCTTAGTTCAATAGCATTGTCATTGATTGAGGCCAAGAAGACAAATTTAATCTTCTATTTAGTTTTCAGTTTCAGTGAAAATGACACAGCTTAGTTCAATAGCATTGTCATTGATTGAGGCCAAGAAGACAAATTTAATCTTCCATTTAGTTTTCAGTTTCAGTGAAAATGACACAGCTTAGTTCAATAGCATTGTCATTGATTGAGGCCAAGAAGACAAATTTAATCTTCTATTTAGTTTTCAGTTTCAGTGAAAATGATACAGCTTAGTTCAATAGCATTGTCATTGATTGAGGCCAAGAAGACAAATTTAATCTTCTATTTAGTTTTCAGTCTCAGTGAAAATGACACAGCTTAGTTCAATAGCATTGTCATTGATTGAGGCCAAGAAGACAAATTTAATCTTCTATTTAGTTTTAAGTTTCAGTGAAAATGACACAGCTTAGTTCAATAGCATTGTCATTGATTGAGGCCAAGAAGACAAATTTAATCTTCTATTTAGTTTTAAGTTTCAGTGAAAATGACACAGCTTAGTTCAATAGCATTGTCATTGATTGAGGCCAAGAAGACAAATTTAATCTTCTATTTAGGTTTCAGTCTCAGTGAAAATGACACAGCTTAGTTCAATAGCATTGTCATTGATTGAGGCCAAGAAGACAAATTTAATCTTCTATTCAGTTTTAAGTTTCAGTAAAATGACACAGCTTAGTTCAATAGCATTGTCATTGATTGAGGCCAAGAAGACAAATTTAATCTTCCATTTAGTTTTCAGTTTCAGTGAAAATGACACAGCTTAGTTCAATAGCATTGTCATTGATTGAGGCCAAGAAGACAAATTTAATCTTCTATTTAGTTTTAAGTTTCAGTGAAAATGACACAGCTTAGTTCAATAGCATTGTCATTGATTGAGGCCAAGAAGACAAATTTAATCTTCTATTTAGTTTTAAGTTTCAGTGAAAATGACACAGCTTAGTTCAATAGCATTGTCATTGATTGAGGCCAAGAAGAGAAATTTAATCTTCCATTTAGTTTTCAGTTTCAGTGAAAATGACACAGCTTAGTTCAATAGCATTGTCATTGATTGAGGCCAAGAAGACAAATTTAATCTTCTATTTAGTTTTCAGTTTCAGTGAAAATGAAACAGCTTAGTTCAATAGCATTGTCATTGATTGAGGCCAAGAAGACAAATTTAATCTTCTATTTAGTTTTCAGTCGCAGTGAAAATGACACAGCTTAGTTCAATAGCATTGTCATTGATTGAGGCCAAGAAGACAAATTTAATCTTCTATTTAGTTTTAAGTTTCAGTGAAATGACACAGCTTAGTTCAATAGCATTGTCATTGATTGAGGCCAAGAAGACAAATTTAATCTTCTATTTAGTTTTAAGTTTCAGTGAAATGACACAGCTTAGTTCAATAGCATTGTCATTGATTGAGGCCAAGAAGACAAATTTAATCTTCTATTTAGTTTTAAATTTCAGTGAAATGACACAGCTTAGTTCAATAGCATTGTCATTGATTGAGGCCAAGAAGACAAATTTAATCTTCTATTTAGTTTTAAGTTTCAGTGAAATGACACAGCTTAGTTCAATAGCATTGTCATTGATTGAGGCCAAGAAGACAAATTTAATCTTCTATTTAGTTTTAAGTTTCAGTGAAATGACACAGCTTAGTTCAATAGCATTGCCATTGATTGAGGCCAAGAAGACAAATTTAATCTTCTATTTAGTTTTAAGTTTCAGTGAAATGACACAGCTTAGTTCAATAGCATTGTCATTGATTGAGGCCAAGAAGACAAATTTAATCTTCTATTTAGTTTTAAGTTTCAGTGAAATGACACAGCTTAGTTCAATAGCATTGTCATTGATTGAGGCCAAGAAGACAAATCTAATCTTCTATTTAGTTTTAAGTTTCAGTGAAAATGACACAGCTTAGTTCAATAGCATTGTCATTGATTGAGGCCAAGAAGACAAATTTAATCTTCTATTTAGTTTTCAGTTTCAGTGAAAATGACGCAGCTTAGTTATTGATTGAGGCGAAAAATACAGATTTAGTCTTCTGTTTAATTCTCAGTTGCAGGAAAAATTGAACAGCTTGGCTCACTAGGGAAGTGAGTAAATAACCTGGCTTTTGGGGTCAAAGTGAAGAATCTGTACTTCACCTCTGCTCTATATTTGAGCTTTGAGGGATATTTGTTCTAGGAATTCCAACCCTGCTGCAGTACCTTCTCTATTGCCCTAAATGAGGGAGGGTTGGTGAAATACAGATATGAGTGTGATAATGGTTATGGGAACCTGGCCATATTTGGATTGGCCATTGGCAGTCCCACATTAAAAATGATCTCCCATCTTGTCGCCATGTGTAAGCAAGTGAATAATGAGGTGAGTGAATATTCTGACTCTCAGGCTAAGATCAAAGTGAAGTATCAACACTAAAAACTCATGTTTCTGTCATCAGGACCAATTCTAAATTGTATTGATAACACTCTGCTTATCTGATTGTATCTTGCATAAATACACCTGTAGAAAGCCACTTGTATTTTGTATAGACAACATTCTGCTTATCTGCTTGGATCTTGTATAGATATCCCTGTAGAAAGCCACTTGTATTTTGTATAGACAACACTCTGCTTATCTGCTTGGATCTTGTATAGATATCCCTGTAGAAAGCCACTTGTATTTTGTATAGACAATACTTTACTTATCTGCTTGGATCTTGTATAGACACTCATGTGGCCATTCATTTGTATCTTTATATAAGATACAATAGATGTTGCGATTTTGTATATATACCCCTGTGGTCAGCCATTTGTAACTTGTATAGACAGCCTTTTGTTTATCTGTTTGGATTTTAGGTAGGTACTCCTGTAGCCAACAGCTTGTAACTTGTGTAGACATCACTGCTTAGCTGCTTGGATATTGTATAGCTATCTCTGTGGCCAGCCACTTGTACTTTGTATAGACACCCTGCTGCTTGGATATTGTATAGCTATCCCTGTGGCCAGCCACTTGTACTTTGTATAGACACCCTGCTGCTTGGATATTGTATAGCTATCCCTGTGGCCAGCCACTTGTACTTTGTATAGACACCCTGCTGCTTGGATATTGTATAGCTATCCCTGTGGCCAGCCACTTGTACTTTGTATAGACACCCTGCTGCTTGGATATTGTATAGCTATCCCTGTGGCCAGCCACTTGTACTTTGTATAGACACCCTGCTGCTTGGATATTGTATAGCTATCCCTGTGGCCAGCCACTTGTACTTTGTATAGACATCCTGCTGCTTGGATATTGTATAGCTATCTCTGTGGCCAGCCACTTGTACTTTGTATAGACACCCTGCTGCTTGGATATTGTATAGCTATCCCTGTGGCCAGCCACTTGTACTTTGTATAGACACCCTGCTGCTTGGATATTGTATAGCTATCCCTGTGGCCAGCCACTTGTACTTTGTATAGACACCCTGCTGCTTGGATATTGTATAGCTATCCCTGTGGCCAGCCACTTGTACTTTGTATAGACATCCTGCTGCTTGGATATTGTATAGCTATCTCTGTGGCCAGACACTTGTACTTTGTATAGACACCCTGCTGCTTGGATATTGTATAGCTATCCCTGTGGCCAGCCACTTGTACTTTGTATAGACACCCTGCTGCTTGGATATTGTATAGCTATCTCTGTGGCCAGCCACTTGTACTTTGTATAGACATCCTGCTGCTTGGATATTGTATAGCTATCTCTGTGGCCAGCCACTTGTACTTTGTATAGACATCCTGCTGCTTGGATATTGTATAGCTATCTCCATGGTCAGCTGCTTCTGCCATGAATAGACATGTTTTCTAAATGTATTTCAAGCTAGTAGTTTGTTAAATATATCCATTCTTTTATCTGGTATTCTGAAAATGATATTGTAAAATAATCTTTTGTAGCATTTTTTGCTTCTTAGAAACTCTGTGAAACTGTTGTCTTATGCTATTTAACTCTTATTTTAGATTGAAAGGAGCATAAAGCAGGGATGCATCTTCTCACCTGACCTGTTCAACCTATACAGAGAGGCAGTTCTGAGAGAATTAGAAACCCTACTGGGATTTAGCATTGGCAGCCACAATCTTAACAACATATGCAGATGACACAGTACTGATAGCAGACACGGAAAAGAAACTACACGTCCTGGGTATGACGGTAAACTACATCCGTGTCCTGGGTATGGCGATAAACTACATCCAACAGCAAGGTCTCGGATAATGTTTTCGGAAAAATAATGTTGCCAGCTATACATTTTTTGTAAAGAATAACGTTGCCAGCTATACATTTTTTATTCCATACAAAATAGGCATTTAAAATTCATATAAACTGGATTTGGCATTAAATAACCCACAGTGGTTGATATGCCATAAAACCCAAACAAACAAACAATAAGTTTGAGATGCCGTTAAACAATTAATCAATCAATCAAGAACATGAAGAAATTATTTGCAAAAACTGAACCAAAAAATATATTGGATTTTCTAAAAAGAATTGGTCTCTTATCAAACTGATGTGTAAACAACATATCCTACCTTTTACCATTTTGCAAATAAAATGTCCTTATCAAATGGAAATTCTTGACTTAAACAAAAATACCTAGGATTATTTTGCAGTGTACAAGCAAATGAGCTCTAGGTTGCTAAAAATGTTCCATACAAAATAGGCATTTAAAATTCATATATTTGGCATGTATATATAAACTGGATTTGGCATTAAATAACCCATAGTGGTTGATATGCCATAAAACCCAAACAAACAAACAAAAGAAACTACAAAATCTCCTACCAAAGGTAGCGACGGAGAGTATGAAGAAGGGACTAAGCATAAACAGCAAGAAAACAGAATGCATGATCATTAGTAAAAGGATGAACCTGCAATGTGATTTGCAGGTTGAGAACACTAAGAATAAAAACAGACTCAGAAATTTAAATATCTGGGAAATGTTCTGACAGAGGATGGTAAATAAAATCCGTAGACATATTGGGATAGCCAAAGATGCATTCCTAAAGCTGAGCAGAGTATTGCAAGACAGGAGGATTTCTTTGGTAATGAAGAAAAGAATACTGAACTGTTATGTGACATTTGTCCTTCTTTACAGCAGCGGATGTTGGATGATTTCCTCAAAGATAAAGAAGAGACTTGAAGCGATGGAGAAGGATGCTAAGGATATCATGGACCGAGCGTGTGAGCAACGATGAGGTCTTAGAGAGGATGCAAACAAGGTGGAGGCTTATACTTAACATCAGGAAGAGGCAGTGAATGTTGGGCGATTTCCTCAAAGGTGAAGAAGAGACTTGAGGCGACGGAGATTTGGTTCTACAGAAGGATGCTAAGGATATCATGGACTGAGCATGTGAGCAACAATGATGTCTTAGAGAGGATGCAAACAAGGAGGAGGCTTATACTTAACATCAGCAAGAGGCAGCTGAAGTTCCTGGGACACATAATGAGGAAGGAGGGCCTGGAGAATCTGATACTCAAAGGTTGAATAAAGGGAAAGAGAGACAAGGGAAAATAATGCAGGACATATCTAGCGGCCTTAAGCAAGTGGATGACAGAATGTGGCATGGGGGAGGTGGCAAAGGGAAGGAACTTGTTGAGAGTGGCAAGGGATAGGTGGAAGTGGAGAGCCATGATTGACTATGTTCTGCAAGGCCACAGCACATAAAAAGAAGAATTTTAGATTGGATACCTCTTTGAAATGGAATACTGAGACAAGAATGAGCCTGTTCAACATTTTCTCTTTGCTTTTAATCAAGGTCACAAAGCTGCTTGGGACATTTGTGCTGCGTATGGAGATGACTTCATTACTGACTGAATGACACGGAAATGGTTTTCCCATATTAAGGAGGGATGTTTAAATTCACAGATTCTCTGCATTCTGGCTGACATGTTCAGTTAGATGAGAACCAGTTGAATGCACTGATTAAATAAGAACCATGACAGACCTTTAGTGAATTAAAGTCTAGAAACACAGTGCTTGTGTGTCACGCACATTGTCTGAGAGAAACAAACTCCAGCGTTCTTCCATTGCTGCCATTTTATTCACTCAACACCAGGCTACTTGTGGATACAAAGAAAGAGCTATGTTGGGAAGTTCTGCCACACCCACCATATTCTCCTGTTTTAACCACTTCAGACTATCCCTTTTCGTCCACTTTTTAAAAATTTGAGGTGTACTCAATTCCTTGCAGTTGTGGCAGAGAATATAAAGGTGAAACAAGCTGCCTCCTAAGGCTGAAGGAATACTGAAAAGCCATAGTGAGGGGTAAGACAATGAAATCAGGCATGGTTGATCATGTATGGAGGGAAAGGGGTAGTCATTAGCCCCTGTGGAATGAAGTGAAAATACTCGACAAGGATAAACACTGGAAAATTAGACATCTGAAAGAATCAGCACATATGCTAAGCTATGAAAATTTCATTAGTAGGCCTAGCATAGGAATAAATACAATATGGGAACCACACATAAAGAAAAAAAATCTTCAAACACAGCATGGGTAAACATGGGCAGCCACAGTAGTTTAAAACTCCAAATACACTACAGCAAATTGTCCTATGGGACAATGACCTACTAGATTAAAAGCATTGGTTTATGAATTTGGTGACAAAGTGATTGTGAGATCAATCCCTGGGTCAGGCAGTGTATACTTGCACCCAGTGGAAATGGGTAATAAAACATGTAGTTGTAAAGAAAAGAAAAAAAACTGTCAACTTATAGTAGCAATAAATGTCTGCAATAGGTTGCTTCTGTCTCTCGACTGCAACACTTGTAGCCAAATCACAGTTCAAACGATAGTCCATTGTAACAGTCCAACAGGCAACATAGAAACAACAAAATGGGGTCACAAATCCAACCTTCACTTCTCGCAAACAAAAACGCGTGTTTGTTCACCAAGCTCAGAAGATCCAATCTCTCTACATAAGCAAAAAACAATAGCTTTTATTCACTGAGAGATTTTTCTGATTGATCATGCCATTCAGGGGAGGGAAGAACATTAGCATAGATTCTGGTCCTTAAAGTAGATTTTTGTTAATTACTTTTTGGTAATTTTTCTTCAGCAGATCGCACACAAAACATAAACTTTTTTCGAAGTAGCTGATTATGTCTTTCACTACAAAACAGTACAATAAAAATCAGAACTAGACAGTATATTAAATAAAGGGTTCAGTTCACAATTCCATGTATGTCACCCAGATCAATATACACCTGATGAAAGCCAGACGGCACAACAGCTGAAATGTGATAACAACAACAAAAATGAGGACAATAGCCTAAATATAAATAGTGTAAATAATTCAAGATGTGTTTCATTCAACAACGACATGTAGCTTAAAATGTTGCTTGATGAATTTTTTCAGTCAAATCTTAATGATTTCTATCATTTAGGCATTAAACAGTGGATTATCAGCAGGAGGTCTTACACAATGAAAAGGAAGACATTGTTGAATAATTCATCTGAACTATTAATAAATAATATGTATTAAAATAAACTAGAAAGACCCGTGAAAATTTCATGGTTTTCCTGTTTGAATTTTCTGAGGAATCTTAATTCTTAAGTTAATGATTGAATAAGCTCATGATGAGTCCTCCAACAATAATAATTAATAATAAATTAACATGGGTTTGATCGATGTTACACCTCATGTAGAGTCTAGAAGAATTCAAAATGGAGTTTGAAAATGGAAGTTTAACCTTGTTCCAAAGCAGTAGTAGGCGATTTCCAGCTTAAAAATACCAGAAATAACAGTTGACAAGTGTTTATTTATAGCAACCGTTTCAGGTGACAGAAGTCACTGATAAGGGAGACAATTCTATGGCAACTATTGTCACTTGCAACACGGCAGAGGTTAATACATTGGTTAGTTTTTGAAAGGTATCTTTCACTATTGCAGTCATATTTTACCATTGTCTTTTATAATGTTAAGTATGAATGATTGAATATTGTTGGAGAATGAAAATCAATGGTATGACACCATCAAAAAAGGCAACGATAACCATCTGAACTGCAATAATAACTCGTAAGACCCACGAAAATTTCACTATTTTCCTATTTTAATTTTCTGATGAATCTTAAGTCTTTAGTTAATGATTAAATGAGCTCATGACAAGTTCTCCAACAAGGAAATATCTGTAGAAATCCCTGTATCACATTGTTAAATATTTGAGCTGGACAACTTTAACAAAATATTGCAATAACAATAATAAATATGAATTCTGGTGGTTATTTTAAGAAATAAGGAGGTACAAATGAAAAGATTTGAAATTGACAATTTTTTTCCATTTCACTGAAACAGACATTAAACACTCCTATATTCCCTTCTTTCTTTCTTTCTTTCTTTCATTTCTCACTGAAACCAAGTAGTGTCTTTTCCCTTCTTTCCATGTGATCAAAACAGAATAATCCATTATTTATGAGATATTAGAAGAAGATGCTAAACACTCATATATTCCCTTCTTTCTTTCTTTAATTTTCTCACTGAAACCAAGTAGTGTCTTTTCCCTTCTTTCCATGTGATCAAAACAGAATAGTCCATTATTTATGAGATATTAGAAGAAGATGCTAAACACTCATATATTCCCTTCTTTCTTTCTTTCATTTTCTCACTGAAACCAAGTAGTGTCTTTTCCCTTCTTTACATGTGATCAAAACAGAATAGTCCATTATTTATGAGATATTAGAAGATGCTAAACACTCCTATATTCCCTTCTTTCTTTCATTTCTCACTGAAACCAAGTAGTGTCTTTTCCCTTCTTTCCATGTGATCAAAACAGAATAGTCCATTATTTATGAGATATTAGAAGAAGATGCTAAACCCTCCTATATTCCCTTCTTTCTTTTTTCCTTTCTTAATGCAAACTAAGTAACTAACTAACAATGGAAGGACAAGCACAATTATTATATAGATTATAAAAAAAAAACGAGCAATTTTATGTAGCAACCTGATATTTCTGATAGAAAGAAGAACTTTATGCAATTACATATATACTTTACAATTCACAAAATAGGAGATAGAATACTTGATAGAATATATAGTTTAAGACAGAATAATAAATTAAAAAAATCTGTTTCAAATCTGTTTCAAAATGAACTTATTTTGCATATAGTAGGAATACATTGGGACAGAAAAGCACATTGACATTCCAATTGTAAAAGCAGACAAAATACTATTGACAGAGATTTAACAAATGATGAAATGTTTTTTCAAATGTTTCATTTAAATGTTATATTTTCAACAAATCTTACCCATAAATCTTTTGCTTTTAGTTGCCAGTATGATTTTGCATTCCTGCCTTAGACACCTAAAAACAGTGAAAAATATAGATAAGCTGATGATAACTTTGCTATATCAAGATAAAAATATATAATAACAATAATAAATGAAAACTACTATTTCAGAAGATCAGACTGGGAAAAATGAATAAGCAAAAACATTTCTGTTTTTAGCCATATAACTTGCCAATAATACAAGAAAAATTACTTTCTATAATGATTAGGTACATTATTCTTGTATTCATCATAGAACAAGAATATATGTGAATTATTTAGGGAGATCTTTTTAAATTATTATTAATATCAGTCCAAGAAGGTTATAAGATGTTAAATCTGAACATTAACACTTCAGCTTTCAAGATATATCAGTTTACAATACTTTAAATTAACACATTGACTGCCAGGTCAATTAAAAAAATCCCACTTCAAATTCCAACTTTATAATAACCAACTTAGACAATATTTTTTTTTTTCAAATGCTTCGTTTAAGTGTTATATTTTCAATAAATCATTCTCAGAAAATTTTTGCTTTTAGTTTACAGTATGATCATTTATTCCTACCTTAGATGCCATCTACTAGTTATTTGCATTAAAAACAATGAAAAAACTTGTGGTTGTAACCTTGATGGAAAGACCATGAAAACAAGATAACTCATGGTTGGCATCATAATAAGAACTGCCAACTAGAAGTTATCTCATGGTTGATAGTCAATGTGTTAAGATTCTACTTTGAGAAAATATATTGCTAAATTGGAGAAAAGTCTATCCAAAATACCTTTTTTTAAAAAAAATCTATTGATTAACATCAACAGAAAGAAATATATAATTTTATACTCTAAAATAAATTGTTCACCAGCAACAAGTCATTTTCAAAATATTGCATTTGTGTTAATAAAAATAAACAGGTGAAAATAAAAGAAAATATAAGAAAACAGAAAAATTTCAGCATATTATCAAACTAATATTTCTGACATAAAAAACAGCACTTTATGCAATTACATATTTTGTTTACAAGACACTGACAAAAAATGACACTGACATTCACAAAATAGAAGCAGACAGAATATTTGATACGATATATAGTTTAAGCCAGAATAATAAATTAAAAAGAAACCACACCTGTTTCAACATGAACTAATTTTGCATACTTTGTTTTCCTGATGTAACTCACTCTATTTGAAATTAAGCAATGAATAAAAAAAGGAAGCAATTAATTGCAAGCAGACACATGAGACATATACCCTATTGTAGTTTGACAATAAAATATGCGTTTGTGTCAAGTATCAGTGACATCCAGAATAATCATGCAAGTGTCAATTTTTGTTTAATGTGTAAAATAAGCTGATTCAAATCAACTACTATTCTCATCTTGATTATGAAAGATATACTATAATAGACACGATGTTTCAGCCAAGTATCCTCTACATATCATCATATAAAGGCTTCAAAGAATATAACATTGATGCACAGTGACATAGTTTGTTAAAAGATGTTTTACTGTTATCTAGTTGTTACGAGTTCAATCCCTGGATAATACGCACTGCTTCAGCAGGAACGAGCAAGAAATAACCTCAGAGGAACAAAATAACATATTAATCACTAGATATCCCATATCAGTCAAAACATGAACACGTTAACATGGCTAGGTAGATTTGGCTGAATATATAGTTGGAATAAATGAAAATTTTATCACCAGGGAAAGGTTACTGAATAGGATAATCAAACGAAGGTTGATAATGAACGATAATACTTAGGACAAGAACAACATGAATTCCACAATGAATCTCCAACTTTAGGATATCTACCAACTGCCCAAGATGAGACTCTGCCCTTTGGCATAGCCTCGTCTAGGGATCCTTTCTGTCCGGAGGCAGAGAGTTTGACCAGCACAGCTGGAGACAAATCACCAACTGCAGGATAAAATGGGGTCAGATAGCTGTTTCCCACAATGAGACTCTGCCCTTCAACATAGCCATGTCTAATTTCCAATTCCAGGCCAATGTTCATTGCACCACCCACACATCCAAGCTTACAGTTATTCCCAAGCGGTCACCCATCTAGGTACTGACCAGACTTGACATTCTTTAACTTCGGTGATCGTCCAAGAACCAGTGTTTCAACATGATATGGCCATAAGTCCTTTACAACAGCCATAGAGCCAAACTTAAGTACCTATTATTCCTAAGTAGTCACCCATCTACGTACTGACCAAGATTGATGTTATTTAACTTTGATGATCATACAAGTACCAGTGTTTCAACATGATATGACCATAAGCCTCTTACATCAGCTGCACACTCAAGCTTACAGTCCTTGATTTTCCCAAGTGTTCACCTATCTAAGGGTTACTGGGTGTGAAAGAATATGAGAAAAAGAAAAACATTATTACGGAGAGAAAATATAAAATAACAGGAATTAAGAAGATAATGATTGATATTGCATTTAAATTTTTGAAGATCAAAGTTAACTGGAAAGCAAGAAGCCGGAAGAGAGTTCCACAAGCAAGTAGTGCAAGCGAAGAAACTGTTAGCATAGAACACCTAGCCATTTCAAATATAAAATGATGAGACTTAGATGTCAATCTAGTACTGCATTTAAATTCATAAAGTCAAGGTACCAAAGAGGAATGCCCATCAGAATAATTATCATGAAAATATTTATAGAAAAAGCATAGGGAAGCTGTGTTATGGTGGTGGGAAAGTAAGTGAAGCCAAGATACCAGGTCAAGACCAATACCATTACAAATTCTCTAGATTTGAAAATTTAACTAGAATCTCTAAAACATAGCAGAAGCACGAGGCTAGATGTGACAAGAATATTCAATGCATAAATGAATGGTAGACTTATAAATATGTAAGATAGATTGTTCTTTGGATTTTATCAAGAATCTCTAAATATATAGCAGAATTACCATGCTAGATGTGACAGGAATATTTAATGCAGGAATGAATGGTAGACTTATAAATATGTAAGATAGATTCTTCTTTGGATTTTATCAAGAATCTCTAAATATATAGCAGAATTACCATGCTAGATGTGACAGGAATATTTAATGCAGGAATGAATGGTAGACTTATAAATATGTAAGATAGATTCTTCTTTGGATTTTATCAAGAATCTCTAAATATATAGCAGAATTACCATGCTAGATGTGACAGGAATATTTAATGCAGAAATGAATGGTAGAAATATAAATATGTAAGATAGATTCTTCTTTGGATTTTATCAAGAATCTCTAAATATATAGCAGAATTACCATGCTAGATGTGGCAGCAATATTTAATGCAGGAATGAATGGTAGACTTATAAATGGGTTAAATAGATTCTGGCAAGAAAAATCATTTAGCATGACAACTTTCCTAGCAATCGATTTGATATAATCTTTCCACTTCATGTCAACAGAAAATGTCAGCCCATGAAGTCGCAATGAGTCACTCTCCTTGAGGGTAGTATCAGGAGAGAACTCCTCTAGTGTGAATATTAAGAGGTTTTACCACATAAACAAATGACCATTCCTAATAATCAACTAAACAATTTTCTACTAAACAAATATCTGTACTTCTTTTATAGATCGCATCTCCTTTCAGGATATAGTTAATAATGGCTCTCCACAACTTCCTGTGTTTTTTTGCTCTAAATAATTTTTGATCCTTTACCATCCCAGTTTGTCCTTGTTCTGTCATCCATTCACTTCTTTTATATGCCATGTCCTTTCATGATGTGATCAATCATGGCTCTCCATGACTTCCTGTCTTTTGTTACTCTAAGTAACTTTTAACTCTTTACTAACCTTCTGCCACCCATTCATGCAAAGTCATTAAGTAGGTTACTCACTGTTTTCTCTTATTTTCTTTAACTATATGTCTTGTGAGTGTTAAATTCTCCAGACCTTTCTTCTTTGTTATGTGTCACAGACATTTCAGCTGTCTCTTTCAGATTCTAAGTATAAGTCACATGTATATACATGGATTTATAGCCCTCTTTTTCTCTCTACAAGGTGGGATAATTTAAACAATCTTCTGGATGATTATGACTCTCCACAACTTCATGTCACTTGTTGCTCTTTTGATTCTTTTCAATCCACCTTTGTCATTGTTTTGTCATCCACTCAGACAAGGTCATTAAATTATTCACTATTTCCCCCTGTTTCTCTTGCTTGTGAGTATGCCCTGTAAGTATTAAATTCTGTAGGCTCTCTTTCTTCATAATATATTCCAGAAATTTCAGCTGTCTCTTTTTGGTTGTAAGTATAAGCTTCCTTGATGTTTTTATTTTCCTTAAAACTTCCTCATTGCTCACATGATCTATCTATGGTATTCTCAGCAATGTTTAATAGAACCACATCAATATCACCACTTCCTTATCTGTGTAGTCACTGTCCACTCAATTACAGGGATATATATAAGTGGTTATCTGCTGCTAATGCCAGCTCATGGGCTCTGCAATTACTTTTAAAACCAGAAAATCCTTTAAAAGCACTATTACACTGTTGACTAATTTATTTGGGATATTTGTTTATCCTCTATTTTCATGTGAGAAAAATTACCCTAAAAAAATGTCCTGTCTATGACACCAGATATGACATAGCTGCATTATCTTTGACACTCAGAACCAAAAGAGAGAAAAAAGAAAGAAAAGAAAAAGTGGGAGTGTATAACGAAACAAGAAAATTAAGAAAAGGAAAAGTAACCACAACATTCTACACATGTGCACATACACACACATACAGGTTTACACACACATAGAAGAAGAAAAAAAAAATCAATCTGACACCAATAAAAAGTGCCTTAAATTATATTTTAACTTAATATAAAAAATAATGAAAATGAGAAAAGTCAGCAGACAGTTGTTGATACCTCCTTACAAGTGGACTGAAGGATTACAGAAAAGGTTAATTTATGAAACTTATGGAGTCAAGGTGCTGAATATAACATAATAATTTTAAGATACTGTGATAGTATTGCTGGAATCTGAAAGCAAAATTAAAAGCTTGGTGTGTAACACTATTAAAGAATTGCCAGTCATGATAATCAAAATTAATTCTAAAAAGAATACATTTATTCAAAAAACTATGAATTATGTTAAATCAAAATGGAGTGAAACTAAAATTAAACCTGCTAACAATAATACAGCATTTTCTATCTATGATGGAGTACTTTTGTATGTGGAAAGAGTAGTAATTCTGTTATCACTACAAAAATGATTTTAAAACAATTCCATGTAGGACATCCAGGAATATTGAGAATGAAATCCTTGATGAGAAGCTACATGTATTGGCCAAAGTAGAACAAAGATATTCAAAACACAGTGAGAAAATGTAATGGTTGTAATTCAGCAGCAAGATTAACAACTATAAATTATCAGGCATAGCTGAGCATTTATAAATCATGAGCAAGACTACATATGGACTTTGCTGAACTACTAAATGGTTCATTCTATTTAATTGTGGTCAACAGTTTCACAAAATGGTCCGAAATATTAAAGTGTAAACAATTGACTACTGAAATAATAATTAAATTCTTACACAAACTGTTTACAAGATTTGGAGTATCTGAGAGTGTGGTATCTGATAAGCGAACACAATTTACTTCTAGTGAGTTTAAAAATTTCAGCAAAAGTTATGCAATCAAACATTTGACAAGCCGATTTATCATCCCAGGTCGAATGATCAAGTGGAATAATTTATTGACACCTTCAAAAGAACATGAAGAAAAGCTAAATGCTTAGAAGCTGAAGAAACAACATTACAAGAATTTTTTAACATGTATTGAATGACATTAAATGCAAATATCATTGCAAAAATGTCACCAGCAGATTTTTGACAAATTACTGCCAGGGAATAAAAAGAAAGCTTGACAATTTCAATAAGAAGAAAGTGCAACAATTTCAAACTAGCAGATCATTTAAGATCAGCGATAAAGTTTTCTTTAAAAGCTTTAAGGCCAAAAAGGAAAATTGGCAGAAAGGAAAAATTATTCAGTGCCTTGGTAGTATGATGTACATTGTCAAATGCGGACAATTTCATTATAAGAGACATATAAATCAATTGAGGTCTAGATATGGACAGAATAAGCAACCAATACAATTTAATTTACTTATGGACATACTTTATGATATTTTTGAAGTACCTATTCCTAAAACTGAAATTACAATACAACATCAGATTAAGTGAAAACATAAGCCAACTGAAACGTTGGAAGTGGGCCCTTGTCAGGAAAATTATCGATTAAGGAAAATGCATATCTAGGGGTTGTTGTGGAGATGGACACACCTCTCCAGAAGAGAACTTGGAATTGTCCAAATGCATATAAACTGATGCCAAGAGTTGTCAGCAGAAAGAGAGAAAAAGTAGAGAGTTAGAGATCTAGCATATCTGCTTACTACTGATTTCAGCAAGACTATATCAACTCGATGTAACATTCTATTTCATGATTGTGTTATCTTCATTCAATGCAATGAACACATAACAGTCCTCAACAGATCGCTAGGTCAAGAAACAAGATTGAACCCCTCACTACAAAAAACTGCCTTTATCCTAAGATGACCCCCTCCCCTTCCAATCCCTTTCTGTGTCACACTCTCTTTGTCTTTTGACATCCCTCTCTGTTTCACTCTCTATTACTCTTTCAGTATCTCTGATACACACTATACATAGGTAACAAGTGTATGAATATATAGATTTTAATATTTAACCTATTCCATAAATATTGACTCTCAATGTTCAACCTGACGTAATCTGCCCTGTTTATGCTCTGCCATAATATATGACTACATCATTGCAAATAACGCAGAAAGTCATGCAAACACTGAGACTTTGAGAGCCAATATTTATAGAGAAGGTTTAAACTTATGACTATTTCCAGAGAGTTATAAGAAAAGTGACATTCAAACAAGTTTCGTTAAAGACAAACAGACAAAACATGTCTTATAATGTGTTGTGGAGACGAGCACACTTCTCTAGAACAGGACTTGATCACGTCAAAATACATATTAGCTGATGCTGAGAATCATCAATAGAAGGAGAGAAAAAGTAGAAAGTTAGAGATCTAGTGTATCTACTTACTATTGACTTCAGCAAAACTATATCAACTCGATGTAACATTCTATTTCATGATTGTGTTATCTTCATTCAATGCAATGAAGACATAACATTTTTATAAATTAAATATTTAGTTTGTATTCTTATCAGTTGTTACTATCATTACATTTCACAGATTGTGAAATCAATGTGCTATCCATTGATCTGTATCAATGTGAAATCAAAGTTGTATATCTATATATAGGGACTACAACTGTATTTATCATATAAATTCATGATCAGCTTAAGTAGAGAGGTTCACTCATAAAAAACTGGGAAAATATTTTTGTTATATTGACTATATTATATTATATATATATAATGTATATATATATAATAAAAAGTATATAATATAATATATTCTATCAATATATTAGGTTGGTGCAAAAATAATGACGTAATAACGTCGTTTTTTGACGTATTTTTTAACGTCAAAAAATGACATTATTACGTCATTATTTTTGCACCAACCTAATAAATATAGTGCAGTGCATGTGTGTCTGTCCATCCATTTTTCGATCTCATCGAATCATAAACAACCAAAGTAACAGGTAGTAACTACTGTAGTTACACATGATTAAAAATTAAATAAATAATTCATTTAAAGTTAAATTTATATTTTGAACAGAGTGAAAGGTTTAAAAAACAATTCTTTATTAAAGGTTTAACTTTAATTGCACTTTTCCTCATAATTGCAATTGATATCATTTAATTAAAACATAATTAAAACTTAAGCAGGGCTCAGTGCATTGCTCATATGTTTTTTTTTTCTTTTTCTAGCATGTGTCCTGTGATGTATTTGAAATATTACATAGTTTGGGTTCCCTAATGTCTTTTAAGAGTGACTTTAAAAAGAAAAGAAAAATTGCACGCAAGATAAATGTAAACAAAATATGGAGATTAGTTGTGTATATGAAGAAAGATTATGCCGAATAAAGGTGCTGAATAAAGATAAAATAATTTTATTATTTCTAAATTCTTATGACTATTATGTATATAGGACACTGAAGCCAAAAGCCCTCTGCAGGAGTTAGCCTAAAGTCCTCCCGAAGGGCAGCATCTGTGCTAGTAATATAATATAATATATATATTATATATTATAATTACTATACTGACTTATATTTTGAATTTTGATGTTTAATATTTGAATAAGATTATATATATAATAAAAAATGATATATAATACAATATAATATGTTCTATAATATAATAAAATGTATATTATATATGTATTATATATTATATTGACTATATTGACCTATATTGGTATCATACATTGCTATATTTTTGTTATGTATTATTTTTTAAAATAATTTTTGCAGATTAGTATTTAAAAGACCTTCTTCAAGTCATATCATTTGTCAGAATAAAAAAATATTGATTTTTTTACCACTTTAAAATAGGAGCCCAGTTAATAATATTGATAGAGTGTAAAATAAAAGATTTCTTTTAAATAAGGAATAAATAAATATATATACCTGTCTATATTTCTGAGATGAGGTATTATGACAACTATTTACATTGTTTGGATTCATCTTTGTTGCCATATTTATAACATTTCAGCCATTGTTCTCTCTAGCCTTCTTCAGGTGGTTGACAGTTGCTTATTGAGTTCAGTTATATACAGTAACAAAACATGAGTCAAATTTAGTTTCGTTTACAGTAGCTAAACCGTAAGCTTGCTTTCTTTAGCCCATGCCTCTCATCATCTGGGCAGAGGCTAAATCTGTCCCCCCTGCAGCTTACAAGTCCATGGTGCTATTTCTCTTTGAGAATATATCTTTCTCAGATATAGAATGAAACTCCAGCTCACAGTCCTCAATTTGGCAAAACCCAAGACTTGCTGTTTCTTTTTGTGGAATATGTCCTCTCCTGGGACATAGATAAATATGGCCTGTTTGAATCTGGAGTCCTAAAAATGGTCTCTCCAGACACAATAATATCTCTATATTATATGATAGAGCCTTCCTTTTTCTCTCCTTACACACTGTTTTGCTGTGTAGATATATTATTCTACGGTGTTTGGTCAGATTCTGGGGAAGTGAGTTAAGAACTTTTCAACAGACATTGTATAAATCATTTATATTCTTTTTTGTTTTTATTCACCTTCAGGCTTGTAGAAGGTCTTATCAGTGTTAATCTACAAAAATTATTCCCCATCAAAATCTTTCCTTATTTTTTACAAGTGGTCTAGTTTAAGTCATGCTTTACCAATCATATATGAGGAGATGATGAAAAACTGTTCAACCTTTGCTAAAAGAAAATCTGGTGTTTGGTCTGATTTTTGGCAACGGGGTTAGGTCAAGAACTTTTCAGCACATATATAAACAATCATATCATTTATATTCTTTTTTGTCTTTATTTGCCTTCAGGTAAGATTTTTGGCCTGGCTTGAAGAAGGTTTTATCAAGGTTAATCTACAAAAATTATTCCACACAAAAATCTTTCCTTATTTTTTATGAATGGTCTAGTTTAAGCCATTCCATTACAAATCATATACAGGGTGTAATTGGTAAATTTTTGCCATTTTATATTTTTAATTTCACATAAGCGCATTGTTTGTTTTTGATAATTGTCAACTGCACAGTATAGCAGGGTCAGCTGGGCACTGTATTTTGAGAAAAAGAGTGCAATGATACAATTCACACTGCCAGAAGTTTGGAAACGGCATGCTGTACTGCTTGGAATTCATGCCCGAAGCTCCAATACGAATATTTCAGGGTGTTTGGGTGTCATTCTAACGACAGAGGATTCAGAACGTGCTGGACGAGTCAAATGGTTATTACAAAGATGTTTGAAGTGATCACTAGTGATGACAACGTTATGCCTCCATTCATCTTCACACAGGGCCTCAGACACAACACAAGACTTACATTGTGATTTGTGGAGGTAGTGCTGCCCTATGTCAAGAGGGGGCTGCTGAAAGAACCTATGTCTGGAAATAGGACTCTGCACCATGCCACACAAGCAGGTGAATACAGTCATGGCTGTTAGACAATTTTGACAACCACATCACACCTTACATCTGGCCATCTAACTCCCTCAGACTGCGAATCTCTTGATTATTATGTGTGGGGTGTAGTTGAGCAAGAGAAACAACAAAACTCCTTGTAACATCAAAGATGAACTGAAGCCAAGGATTATGGCAGCATTCGCCAACTTAAACAAGGAGACCGTCCAGAAGAGTTGCAGGAAATTCTGAAGTTGTCTGAAGGCTGTCGCTGAAGTCAATGGTGATGTTATTGAATCTATTTACTCTTTATTATTTCAAGATAATTTTGTGTAATTTTGGTAAATATATCTGTTAAATTGAGATGTCAGGGTTATTTTCATGTTTGCATAATTTACCTGTATAAGGAGGTGCTGAAAACTTTTCATTCTTTCCTAAAAGAAAATCTGTTTGGTTAGATATTTGGGAAGTAGGTTAGGTTAATAACTTATCTGAACTTGTTGTATAAATAAATATTTTTTTTTTGTTTTTAGTCTTTATTTGCTTTCAGGTAAAATTTTTGCCACCAATTTCTGCAATTGATTAGTTGAAAGATTTGTTGCATCAGCCAGTCAATTGCACCAACTTTGCACTGGTAAACAGGTTTGTATTTATTTGAATTTACTGCTTTGACCTTTGAAAACACTTGTCCATCCATCTGAGAAACTTTTTTTTTATTCTCTGTATTGTCGTTGTCAAGAGAATTCTATCAGCTGTCGCTATATTAATCACTGCATATCTATATCAATGACCAAACAACAAAGCCAAAATAGGTCTTAATGACATTTCATTCTTTTTAAATGCCATTTTCCTTCAGGATGTAGAAGATATTGGCTCCCCACAATTGCCTTTCATTCCTAATATCAATATTTTCTTAGGAAAGATAGTAAAGTAATTTCCTGTTGCCTTCACCATGGTTTTCAAGTCAAAATAATCTTTCTCTGAGATTGGTTCCCAACCATGGCTAGGGAATCTAGTCTACCCTGTTACTTAATGCATTCCTTTTTATTAAATGCCATGTCCTTCAAGACATAAGTGATTATAGTTCCACACAGATTTTTGCTTATTATCAGTGAATTGCCTTTGTAGAGGACACATGAGCCTGGGTTGGTATAATCAGACAGTGCCTACAAACATTTAAAAATATTGCATCCTTAAAAGAGGTTACAAACTGACAAATGTGGTACTTGAGTGAAAGCAACAGTAACACATGTGTAGATGAAATGAAGAAAGATTTATTGTAAAAGAGAATACACTACTGAAAGACAGGGAATTGATTAGCAGGCTAGCAAGTCCTGAGGCAAGTCACCAGGTATATCCTGTGCTCACTATATATATCTACTGATATAGTCAGTCCACATAAGTGATAGGGAGAGTGGGACATTCCATTACAACATAAAATAAACATAATCATTTGACAGGTAGGTCAAAAGCAAGGACAACAAAAAAAAAGAATTCAAATAAATATGCCAAAATTTATTCTTGGCAAATACAAAATACAATTCCAAGAAAGAAAATGCAAAATGTAGATGTTGAAAAGAGTTCCGGAGAAATCAGATGAAAAACAGCAATTGAGAACTCAAAATTTAGTAATGAGAAATGTTCATTTGTCATGCGGTAAAAATAGATTGGTGAAAAAGTTTATGTAGTGCCACTGACAAAGAAATCATAACAATTGGTATATTGCACAAAATCAGTATTGTATACACAGGAAATAAATAGATAGGATAATATGTATAGAATACTGATTGGAAGAGTTGATATACATATAATAAGTTTTGTACTTACACCTTGAATTCTTGGAGAAATAGAGTGGAGTGGTTTCCCTTTGCCATTTCTGTGGTTTGGAATTCAGAGTTTTCATTCTCTTAGTTTGGTTTTCACAAGCAGTCATCCAACATGATAATGCCATAAGCCTTTTATACCACCAGCACATCCAAACTTACATTATCTGATTTTCTGAAGTGGTCACCCATCTATATACTGATCAGGCTTGACATTGATTAATTTGTTTCAATGTCATGTGACCGTAAGCCTACAAAATCTAGAAATAACTCCACATCCCTCTGAGACTCAAAACTTTGAAAATGTAAACAAATATCAGTCTTATAATAAAATTTGCTGTCCCCCACTTATCTACTGACGAGGATCAACATTGCTTAACTTCCTTCAATATGTTATGGCCGTAAGCCTGCAAAATCTAGAAATAACTCTACATTCCTCTGAGATTCAAAACTTTGAAAATGTAAACAAATATCAGTCATAGTAAAATTTGCTGTCACCCATCTATGTACTGACTAGGCTCAAGTTGCTTAACTCATTCCAATGTGATATGGCTATAAGCCTACAAAATTTAGAAATAACTCCACATTCCTCTGAGACTCAAAACTTTGAAAATGTAAAAAAATATCAGTCCTATAGTAAAATTTGCTGTCACCCATCTATGTACTGACTAGGCTCAAGTTGCTTAACTCATTCCAATGTGATATGGCTATAAGCCTACAAAATTTAGAAATAACTCCACATTCCTCTGAGCCTCAAAACTTTGAAAATGTAAAAAAATATCAGTCTTATAGTAAAATTTGCTGTCACCCATCTATGTACTGACTAGGTTCAAGTTGCTTAACTCATTCCAATGTGATATGGCTGTAAGCCTACAAAATTTAGAAATAACTCCACATTCCTCTGAGCCTCAAAACTTTGAAAATGTAAACAAATGTCAGTCCTATTGTAAAATTTGATTTTGCTTTATAACAGCACAAAAGCCCAGAGACCTTTTGTATTTTTTAAATATCATTAATGAACGAGAACTTATTGTTCTATCAATTCATAGCAGCAATGACAACAACTGGTTTGTATGCCTTTCACTCAGTGATTGTGAGCATGATCATTTTAGGGTTTATCATGATTTCCTTAACGTGTCTTGACTAATCTTCTTATCAGAAAATTCATAAGAATATGAATCAGAATAGATTTGGCTTGTCTGCCAATAGGTGATGTTCTATTCAGGACTATAAAAAGAAGGGACATAAACCCTCTCTAGTTCTTTTAGCTCTGAGATGTTGTAGCATGTGGTATATTCATTCACATCATAGGGATAGTGGTAGTGGAATTTTAGGCTTGTTTTCATGAAGATAAAAACAAGAAAAATAAATGTACAGTGAACCCCCGCCTATTCGCGTATCAGCATTTGCAGCTTCATACATTTGTGGCTTTTTCTTTAGAATATATGTACTTGTTATTTGCGGAAACCGCAAATATTCACATGTTTTCCTGAAGAACATATGTACAAATTATCCACCGAGAACTCACTCATTTCGTGTATTTTTTTAATAGAACATATTTAAAATATTCTTCTATTATTTTCCTGTTATTTAAGTGACTTAAAACATATGGTAAAAATTTATGTTAAAAATTAGCAGAATTGTATATCATCATTGTAAAAAAAATGAAAAAACATGTGCAGTGCTTGGGCTTTGTTCTTTGTTAGGGGCTGCAGCTGGGGTCTTAAAGTGGCTTATGCTAAGTCTGGGGGCATTATCACAGTTCTGTTTTTAGAAAATGTTTTAAACTTTATATTTTATGTCTTGTTACACACATTTTATACAGTATTTTCAATGGTTGTATCGATCTATGCATAATTAAAAACGGTTATTGTCAGTATAAAAGAGAATTTACACTATGTGTATAGTCACCAATCCTATTTTTCAAAAATGTTTTAAAAAGGATCTGAAATGTTTCTAAAGTGTTTAGGGTGAAAGTTTATGGCATTTGGGGTTTTAACAATCAAAATAGGTGACTTATAAGCACTTTTAGTAGCAGTTACAATTATTTGTGGATTCTAACTATTTACAGCTGGTTCTGGTAACTAACCCCCACAAATATGTGGAACTCACTGTACACAATACAGAAAAAGCACAGTAAATTGTATGTTAATTCCATAGACTTTTATTTATTTATTTGTGTGTATTGGCATGTGTATTTTTTTTTATGTTACAATTGTGTTAATGTACATGTTATAAAAGAGAGCAATTTACTCTGTAATATTATAAGTCCTATCACAAAGGGAAGTTACACACGTGTTGTCATTCTGACAGTTCCTGGGGAAAGAGAGTGAATATAATGTCTTTTGGCGGGATGTCTGTATTTGCAGCAGAACAGTTTTTGTTGCATGCTGGGAGTAATTTTATTAAATTATTTTTTTTATATAATTTATTATAAACAAGGTTTAAATATTATTGTTTCATTTTATTTTATTTATAATTTTCATCATTATTATTATTCTATTTATTTGTAACAACAATACTATCCCTACAGGTCTACTCATCAGGAGGTATCAGCAATTGAATAATAATAATAATATCCCTACAGCAACAACATGGCACTCTTCTGTTTCATGAAGAAACTCTCAAGGCAACTGACTACTTAATTTCAATCCAACCACATGGTGTGCACACACACACACACACACAACTAAGCACATAAATTTTTCTCATTTTTTTTAGCTATTTGCATATGTTTGCATATGTAAATTATCTGCACAGTGTCTTAAAAAATAAAAACAATAAATTAAGAACTTAATGTACTGGCTTTTTTTAAAGTTTTGTCTTCAATTAGCTCTGAAGAGCAAGGATCAAAAACTGGTTAGCCTCTTTTTTGTTATTTCTTGTTTTTTGTTTTTTATTGTTTCACTTCTCTTGAAAATTGAAAATATCAGAGACATTATACATTAGGTCTAGACAAAATTTCCCCTGTAAGCAGTACCTATAAAATACCTATGAAATGTAACTAAAGCCATACTGAAAAATGACTAAAAATCATTGAAATAAAATGCAACTGAAAAATCACCAGTATGCCACTAAATGGTGACTGCCAACAACAAACATAATATACCAAGCTACTGCATGAAATAAAGGAAAACCAGAAAAAATATATAAGAATACCAGAAAGCTAACACAAACATAGAAGCTGCTCACAGAAAAATCATTTAATGACAAAAAAATATACAAATATCACAAGACTCTTATAACATATATGAGTACAAACCAAAACACACAAAAAATAAAATGGGAAATAAGAAAAACAATACCAGCTTATAACACCTCAAAACATGGTAACTTTTATCATGAGGAGAAAACAGCAATTATGATATTTCTAGAGAAATAAAAGCTCCTAAATTGAATTTATTTCCAAAGTGCAGATATGAAAAGGAATTCCTACTATGCTACCTATAACTACATTATGACACAAAAGACTGAAAAACTATAACCTAAATATAATAAAATTTATTTCAGATACAAAACTTTAGAACCAAAGAAAGTATACAAAATAAATAAATAAAATAAAATAAAAAAATAAAATATAATACAATAAAGAGACAAAAATAAGTAAAATAAACAAACATAATAACAGGACTCTAAGTATTTTAAAACATTAGAACTAAACAAAAACTTCCTTCCCTTACCCCACTTAACATAATCCCCCATTAGCCTGTATATAAAGCCTACAAAAAGAAAGGTAACACATGGTCTGATGATTTTTTAAGGCATGAAAATGACAGCCACCCTGTAGTGTTCATTCTTACATCACACACACACACACGCACACATGCCCACACACACACAATCTTCAAGCTATATTTATTTATGCTCAAGCATGAAACAGACTTTCGCCACTCAGTGTTGACCTCAGTATCCACTTCTATATATAAACATGCTCTATCTCTGATATTGAGCTCTTTCCCCGTAAATGCCTTAAAATTATATTTTTTATTATATATATATATATATATATATATATATATATATATATATATATATGTGGGATAATGATATAGAAATTTTTATATATCAAGAAAAATTTTGGAGAAAGGATGTATGACAAAGTCAAAAAAGTTTTGTGTGACACATTTTGTCCTTTAGTCTAATCAAGTCAAGTCCTAAAGGATGAAACATGTCACATGAATTTTTTTCAATTTTCTCACACACACACACACACACACAGTATAGTAGGGTCAGTTGGCCACTGTGATGCAATTCACTCTGCCAGAAATTTGGAAACGGCATGCTGTACTGATTGGCATTTAGAAGCTTCAATACAAACATTTCATAGTATTTAGGTGTCAATCTTAGGACTTTACAAAGGATTCAGAAAAAGTTGGATGAGTCTAATGGTGATTACAAAGGTATGGTAGCTCAGAAATATTTGTTCTGATTGTTTTGATAAGAAACAAACATTTGAATTTGTTGGTGAGGGCCACAGACTGAACACAAAGACCTACATCAAATGCCTTGAGGGGGTAGTGCTGCCCTGGGCCAAGGTGGTGGCTGCTGGTGGCTGTCTGGCAACAGGACTCTACACCATGCCACACAAGCAGAAGAACCAAGTCATGTCTGTCAGACAATTTCTGTCACCAGTCACCCCTTACATCTGGCCACCTAACTCCCCAGACTGTAATCTCCTTAATTATTATATGTAGGGTACAGTTGAGTGAGAGACCAACAGAACTCCTTGTAAAACCAAAGATGAACTGAAGGCAAGGATTATGGCAGAATTCACCAACTTAAACAGGGAGACCGTCCAGAAGAGTTACAGGAGATCCCAAAGTCATCTGAAGGCTGTAGTTGAAACCAATTAGGATTTTATTGAATAAATTTACTCTTTAGTATTTCAAGATAATTTTGTGCAATTTTGGTAAATATATCTGTTAAAATGAGATGCCAGTGTTATTTTCATTTCTGCAGCATTTAGACAATTTACCCATCGCATCCTTTATTTTCATTCACAATGTTCATTGTCTTTGAGCTTGTCCTGTTTGTTGGCTAAAACACATTTTTGCATTAACCCTCCTCTATTAAAACATTTCCCAGATACATACAATTGATTCTTTATCCTTAACAATCATGTTAGCTTGCTGATTGGTTAACCTCTCATCACCATAACCATTATGTAAATTAGCTGCCAGTGCCACATTAGGGTAGGTAGATTTTGGAATTGTGATATTGCACAAAATTTGTAGGTTGGGGTTTGACATGATAAATAATTATAAATATTTTTTTCAAATCATGTCAGATTTTCCAGACCTTCTTTCCTCATTGTGCCATAGAAATTTCAACATTTTCTTTTTGATTCTAAGAATAAGCATACATTTTGTTTTGGTTTTCCTTAAAACTTTTTCATTACTCACATGTTCATTCCATAATATTCTCAGCATTCTTCTGTAGAACCACATCTTGGTTGCCTCAAGTCTCTTCTTCATTAGTGATGAAATTGTCCAGCATTAACTGCCATATAGGAAGTGTTGAGCTGAGGTGGAGTAAAGAAACAGACTTAAATGCTTCTTTGGAGAAATGGCCAAAGATTTATTATGATTTACAAGGTATGAACATATCTCTGGTAAATTATATACTGTAGCATTTGAATGTGCGGTGTACAAGGTGTTGAAGTGAGAGCTTAAAAAGAGTCAACTGTGCTCTGGTTAGCCTCTATGGTTAGCATGCATGTGTGAAATCTCTCTTTCTGCTTTCTGTGCTACTGTTCAGATTTTCTTATAGCCTATACTAGCAGCATGACCCGGCATTGCCCGTACTTGATTCAAAAATCATACAACTCATACAGCAATCGCTATCACTTGACTTAAAATATTTTTGCCCTTCCTTGCCTTTAAAGAAGCCTTTGCCGTGCTGATGTTGCTATATGTCTTACTTCTTGCCTATCTCACACTGTGAATTTTTTCTAAGCTCTATACTAAACATTAAATCTGTTATGAAAAAAGAACTAAACAAAATGAACGCAAAATGATCAGCTTTAAAAAAGGACTCATAACTGGAAAAACTGAATGAAAAAAAAATGTTAACAACAAATACTTTTTCACACCCAACCCAGTTCTGCGGAATCAGAATCAACGTTGAGTTTAAGCAAGCGAATGAGCCAATTGGAGTAAAGTGCCATGCAGATTTAAATTTTTCCCACTTGTGACGAATGCAGCTATCAATTTTTTTTGCATGCTAGCATGCTAGTTAACATTCATGTCAGTCAGCTATTGGCTCTCACACTGGCCAATAGAATCTTCCTGCCTATTTGTGGTAGCCAGCTATAGGCTCTCACTCTGGCCAGTACAAAATGGCTGCAAACTAAATGAAAACTGCCGTAGAAGCATGAAAAAATCGATTATTTCGACTATCGATGGGAGTTGGGAAATGCAAAGTCAGTCTTGGCCTTTCCACTAACTTGGAGCATGTGCATGTAAATCTTGGTGCAAATCCATCGAAAATTGCAGCCGTGCATTCATTACACACACAGACACACACATCCTGCCTTTTATAGAGATAAGGGAAACATGCAGACGTAGTTTTAGGGACCTGTGGCAAACAAGAGTCACCTCAAAAATGGCTAGCAGTCTGGTATATTTGTGTTTGTTTTAAAATTTGTTTTGAGTAGAGTGTAATTTGTGACTTCGCTAAATAAAAATTGGTGTTTTGTTATAGATATATTTTTTCTAATAATTGTATAATTGTATAAATTTAACTTTAATTAATAAATCTCTATATACAAGTTGTGTTTTTTTTTGCTACAGAATCTCTTTTTACAAATGAAACGTCTCTGTGTTCTGGGCTGTTTAGATCAAAGACTTAAAAGTATTCTTTGATGTGGTCGGATGACCTGACAAAGTGAGGAGGGTCGTCATCCATGCATCCAAGCAGGTTGTGTGGATGAGTAAGTTGTCATGTCATGCCATCAGGTTTGAAGAGTGTACAAGAGGTGGAATGTTGGTTGAAGTAAAGAAACAAACTTACATGCTAGCTTGGAGAAATGACCAAAGATTTATTTTCATTTACAAGGTATGAATATGTCTCTAGTAAGTGGTATACTTTAGTATTTGAATATGCGGTGTGAAGTGAGTGTGCGAAAAAAGAGTATGCTTAACACGGCTGACTGCTTGGTAGTTATCAGTTTGGGCTTGTCATGTTGATAGTAATTTGTTCTTTCAACCAATCAACCATGCTTTGGGTAGCCTCTATGATTAGTGTGAGTTTGTGAAAACTTTCTCTCTGCTTTCTGCTTACACTGCTATTGTCTGGTTTCTCTTATAGCCTATATAAAGGAAACACAAGGACATAGTTGTAGGCATCTGTGGCAAATGAGAATCTTGTCAATAATGGCTAGTAGTCTGGTATATTTGTGCTTGTTTTAAAATTTGTTTTGAGTAGAGTGCAGTATGTGTATGACATAGCAAGATCAAAGTTGGTGTGTAGTTAGAAATATATGTTTTCTAATAATTGTATAAATTTGGCTTCAATTTGTTATCTCTAACTATGTGTTAATTATGTTTTGCCACTACAGGCGGACTGATATTATATAACAGGTCAGCACTCTTTTCATTGTTTCTTTTGCCTCAAGTCTTCTCTTCATCTGTGAGAAAATTGTCCAGCATTCACTTCCATATAGGAGGATTGATATTACATAGCAGTTCAGCACTCTTTTCATTGTTTCTGTTGCCTCAAATCTTCTCTTCATCTATGAGGAAATTGTCCACCATTCACTGCCATATAGGAGGATTGATATTACATAGCAGTTCAGCACTCTTTTCATTGTTTCTGTTGCCTCAAGTCTTCTCTTCATCTGTCAAGAAATTATCCAGCATTCACTGTTATATAAAAGGACTGATATTACATAGCAATTCAGCATTCTTTTCATTGATTCTGTTGCTTCAAGTTTCTTCTTCATCTGTGAGGAAATTGTCCAGCATTTTGATTAATTGATTGATTTGTGGCTTATCAACCCTTTGCAGGTTATTTAAAGCCCGAAAATATTTTTAGATTGAAAAAAAGTTCTCACTAGGTGAGAAGAGTATTGTCCTGAAAAGGACAGTTTATCACATATTATTGCTACTGCCGATGATGGCTGGCTGGCTGAAGCAATGGCCAATGATGAGCTTGAACTGCTGTCTTGAGCTTTGGGCTTGTTATGGTGAAACACACCTATTCTAGAGTTAATAGACTCTCCCACCTAATATAAGTAAGAGAAGTAAGAGAAACGAGTGTCAGTCGATGTCGAACGACAGTAGTCGACAGTTAGTTGAATACGAAAGTAGTCAGTGACCACAACAAGATTACTCTGCGTAATACCAAGTTCCTAACATTTTGTACATCAAACTATTTAGGACCGATTTAGTACAAATACAAGCCTCTACTGCAAAATAACTCCACAGCAGGGCTTGAACAGATATTACACTTTGATCCTAGGCTTCATGTCTGTAAATAGTTATTTTTATTGATTTTTTTTTTTTGAGGCCTTTTTATATATTGGATCAGTTTTACATAAGTCACTGGTACTGGAAGGTGAAGTTTCTTCTTCTGGTTGTTTTTTAAAAAATGTGGGAGTGCCGATGGGATACAACAAGACTGTCTATACAAACTTGCCAAAATGTAAATTGCCATGCATTTGAATTTAGCAGAGAACAGCCAAGTCAGTTTGGTTACACCTGAGTTAACTGTGCATGAGATGAGTGCAGATAATGGAATTGAAAATGCTGGTCAATAAATTGGATTCTGTATTCCCACAGGATAACAGTTGGTGCTGTTTAAACACATATTTATCATTTGAAAATTTAAAACAAGAATCTCATGGGAGTAATGATGAAAACCTCAGTGTCTTTGACAGCAAATTACATGAACTCAGAGAAATGGAAATTAAACTGCTAGATACAATACTTGTGTCGCACCTCCAAAAAAGATATTTTCCCACACACAAACTGATGTAGCCAGGATTCGTTAACTTAGACATTTAGAATTCGTAACATAATGTGTGGACATAATTTCAGTAAAATATTAAAACTTGCAAATCAGAATTAAAGATACAATATTTAACCAATCAGATGTTGGTCAAGTCGAGCCTATCTCTACCTATATAAGCAGAGGAGAATTAGCATTTAGACAGATAGCAGTATAGCAACAGGGGAGATGCAACTTTATCGACAAACCAGGAATGACACATTTGCATGACACAATGCTGTTGTAAAATTCCATTCTACTCCTGGATGAGGAATTTGACATGGGAACTAATGCTCTGCTGATAGAGAATTGAATTTATTTTTAAGTATGAGCTTTGCGCATTAAAATCAAATATGCTCTTGAAAAGCTTACACATGTGATTTATGACCAATGATTGCTGTTCTCAAAATGAACTAATTGCTCTGACAAAGAATCATTTTTTTTTCCTTTTTAGCAATGTTCTGCCTAATAAACACTTGTTATTATTTGTTCTATAAATCCATGTTTGTGTTTATTCATGTTTTTGTACTTAGAGATGTTGCTGCCTTAGGGCCAATGAAACAAATCGTAGCTTCACACCCTCTACTCTTGGATACAGATTGTTAAAAAGCTGCAATTTAACTGTAATTCACTTAAATTAGTTCTATCCACCACACAAGAAATCACTTTTAGCAATATATGACGCACTTTTAGAAATTATCTACTGAAAGTGGTGGAGCATTGCCTACTTCTGGTAGTGAATATATGATTAACCCTATAAAGGAGGAGCCAGTTATCAAGGGTGATGCATTTTTGTTGTAGCATACCTACAGATGATAATGGGTATGTCCCCATTTACATGAATACAGTAGTAAATACTGTATGTTGGTCTTCAGTTTGAGATTCATTGTGGAATTCACTTGACTACTTCTTCTACATGCCACTGGTGAATCTTATATGTGTTGTTCTTGTCCTAAGTATTATCGTTCATTACCAAACTCCTGTGATTATTCTATTCAGTAACCTTCCTTAGGTTAGAACAATTTTACAACAGATGTAGGGGTGGCCATTACAGAACATGTGGAGATTGGAAACCTCATCGAAAGAGATGTGGAGGAAAAAAAACCCTGGGTTGCAAACTGAGCTTTTAGAACAGGCTTTTCGCCTTTAATTTTTTCAGTTATGATTCAATGAACAATTATCGTTTCCTGATTGGTATTGTCAACTTCATGAACTGGATTTTCATGCCAGATTTTAATTTCATTTTCTTTTGCTATTGTCACAGTATTATTGTTAAAAAGCTCCAGCATTTCAGCTTCATCATTTATGACTTCCCACTCACTAAAATACTTTTTTAAGTCAACATATCTCATACTGCCATCAATATCTTTCTGGTAATTATAACATATTTGGATTATATGAATTTTGTATCTGCTGTTAAAATAAATATGTCTATCATCCTGATTTACCTTAGGACTTCCTAACTGTTTACATTATGATGATGTTGGAATCTATCTAACCAGGTCTTTGTTTTTATCTGAGTGTCAGGATTTCAAATATTAATAACATCAATACATGTTTTAAATGAAACATAAAAAAGATTATTTTCTGAAGGAAAATTAGAAGCAGACCATCAATTGAAATAACATTTATAGATTCTTTTCATAAATATAAAATAACAATAAAATGTTCAATTTCCCTTGCAGTGAAGTTTGTTTTATCAAGTAATTAACTGTTCATAGGGTGATGTGAGATGTGTGGACAGACTTACTGGACAGACTTACTTTATGGCAGTCAGCCTAATGTTTCTGTCAGTGTGTGGACAAGTTTGTTTTATCAAGTAATTAACTGTTCATAGGGCGATGTGAGATGTGTGGACAGACTTACTGGACAGACTTACTTTATGGCAGTCAGCCTAATGTTTCTCTCAGTGTGTGGACAAGTTTGTTTTATCAAGTAATTAACTGTTCATAGGGCGATGTGAGATGTGTGGACAGACTTACTGGACAGACTTACTTTATGGCAGTCAGCCTAATGTTTCTCTCAGTGTGTGGACAAGTTTGTTTTATCAAGTAATTAACTGTTCATAGGGCGATGTGAGATGTGTGGACAGACTTACTGGACAGACTTACTTTATGGCAGTCAGCCTAATGTTTCTCTCAGTGTGTGGACAAGTTTGTTTTATCAAGTAATTAACTGTTCATAGGGCGATGTGAGATGTGTGGACAGACTTACTGGACAGACTTACTTTATGGCAGTCAGCCTAATGTTTCTCTCAGTGTGTGGACAAGTTTGTTTTATCAAGTAATTAACTGTTCATAGGGCGATGTGAGATGTGTGGACAGACTTACTGGACAGACTTACTTTATGGCAGTCAGCCTAATGTTTCTCTCAGTGTGTGGACAAGTTTGTTTTATCAAGTAATTAACTGTTCATAGGGCGATGTGAGATGTGTGGACAGACTTACTGGACAGACTTACTTTATGGCAGTCAGCCTAATGTTTCTCTCAGTGTGTGGACAAGTTTGTTTTATCAAGTAATTAACTGTTCAAAGTGCTGTTTGAGATGTGTGGACAGACTTACTGGATAGACTTACTTTATGGCAGTCAGCCTAATGTTTCTCTCAGTGTGTGGACAAGTTTGTTTTATCAAGTAATTAACTGTTCAAAGTGCTGTTTGAGATGTGTGGACAGACTTACTTTATGACGGTCAGCCTAATGTTTCTGTCATTGACATTAGTCAGTAGCTGCTGGCTCATCTCTTTTATTGTGTAGGTGTGTGGCGGGGTGTATGCATGTGTAGATCAAACTGGCCGTTGAAATTGTTTTGAAGCTTGAAAACCAGTATGCTTCTATTTTTAGATTCATGAGGGAGATCCAAAAGATAATTTCACATAGAGAGGTGTGAAGATTTTAAAATATATGGTTTTTATTAGTTAGGAAATAATTTCACATTGGTGTGTGAAAATATTTTTCTTGAATTTCTGGGAGGGGTCAAAGGAGTTATTAATTGTTATTTTGTAAATAGTCCAGAATTAACACACGGTAGGTGTACAACTATGTCCACAAGTATTTTGGCAGTATTTACCCGAGTAAATATTGTTCATCCAACAAAACTTCTGATGGGATTTTATCAGTTGAAAAATATATAGGATTTATTTCGTATAATGATATCTATGACCAGACATTATGGATAAGTCTGAGAATAGAATAGGAATAAGAATAATCCAAACATATATCAGACATAAGATTTATTCTATTGAGAAATAATGTACAACATACAAAACATCTTTTGTGAATGTTTTTGTGTCATAGGAAAGTGAAAGATACTGCTTTTGAAAAGGCCTGGTAAGTGGTATCTGAAGTGAAACAGATTAATCAACAATGTTTAAACTTTGTGTCTGGAAAAAACAGAAAAATAAAGAATGGTTATTCCCTTGACACAACTATTACTGTATACACATTCAACTCCTTAGGCAATGTTTATTTAAAGGATTTTAAAAAATATGTTAACCAAGTCATTTTCATCATTATGCCTCTAAATTCTTTGGGGAATATAAGGCCGCAATAACACCTCTCCAACGGATGTGGTTCCAGGTGATCCACTTCAACACAGCCCATGTTGTACTGGCTGCCTTCACCTCTGTGTCAACACTTAATTTGTCATATCTGGGCTGAAGCTATCCAGTCCTCACTTGCTTGGCTTCATTATGCCTCTTGATTCCTTGGGGAATGTAGGGCTGCAACAACACCTCCCCAATGGATGTGGTTCCGGGTGACCATCTTCAGCTTGGCCTATGTTGTGCCAGCTGTCTTCCTGGGGAATTTTCATCAGCACGCATCATATGCTTCACTTTGGAAGACTCTTCTTTGGCCATGTTGTTGTTTGAAGATATCATTAAGGTTTCTGTTAGTTTTTAAGTGAGCAGGTTGTTAACTGCACAACCCCCCAATCTGGAGGACCAGAATGTGTCTTTCATCTGGCTCCTACCCCACAGATCTGTTAAGCTTGGTTGGACCTGCTAAGCTCTGGGGGTTATTGAAGCATGCAAACTGTCCTGCCACATCAAGGCGACACACCATCAGGATGGATGTTGACCAAATACAACACAATATTTATTTGCCTATATTTCTGAGATGAGGTATTGTAACTATTTACAATATTTACATTATTCAGACTGTTGTCCTCATCTTTATTGCCATATTCACAATTTTGGGGTCACTGTAGACTCCACTGGACACATGGCCCAATGGATAAATGCTATTGGTTGATTGATTAAAAAATGACTTAACCCAAAGAGTCGTGATTTCAATACTTGACCACAGTAGAGGGAACAAAAACTTGGAGAGTTGAGTTATCAAGGGGAATTAACCGAAACTGAGATATTCAAGGGCATGGCATGTGGAACAAGAACAATCTATCCTCATGGACTAAATAAAGAATTTGATTTGAAATTCTGTGGTGAACAGCCCCGTAGAAGCAAGCGAGCCAGAGTGGCTTGCATCTGGTGTATAGGAAAATAAGGGTCTTACCTTAACGTGCAGCACATGACATCAGCAAGTTTGCTTCGTGAAAATGGCATTACTCTCCCGTCCAGCCATTCTAGCAAGAATGAGGGTTTTTTTGTACAGTTTGGAATGCTTTCACCAATAGCAAGTCGTGTGCTGATTGGCCAAACTGGAGGAGTCAATTTGCCTGTGTAACCGAGAATAACAGCGAAGAACGCTGATTGGCTGGGGAACCGCGGTGTTGGCCTGATAAAAGAGTGCTGGAGCCGTGAAAAAGGCGACAGAAACGTTGGCTATACGTAGTGTCGTGTGAAGAAAGCGAGGACGGTGAATTGAACCAGCAATATTGTGATTTGTACAAGTGACAGTTGGGAGAGCAATAGACTTATTTAAACTACAAGCTATTTCGGCATTTTCTCTAATCATGGCGAACAGAAGTTTCGATATCAGGCTGATACCTGAATTCAGTGGAGCTGCTACCGATCTACCAATTGTAGAATGGATTGCAAATGTGGAGTTGGTTTGTGAACTTTGCGAGATGAAGAAAGTCGAGCGGGTATTGCCACTGCGCTTGCGAGCCGGGGCTCTCTCTGTATATCGGCAACTGACAAAGGAGCAGAGGTCAGATCCAGAGCAGATTAAGCAGGCCCTCATAACTGCATATGCGGTGGATTCATTCACTGCGTATGATCAGTTTGTGCCACGACGATTTTGGCCAGGGGAAACGGTAGACGAATTTTTAACAGAGCTGAAACGGCTAGCTTTGTTGGTTGGCGGCCAACTGCCCGAACGATGGATGACGTGTGCTGGACTGCCGCAACAAGTCAAGCAACTTCTCCGTGCATCATCCAGAATGGACACTATGACGTTGGACCAGATCCTGACTCGCGCTCGGGCCGTTATGACTGATAGCAAAGAGCCGGATGAGTCAGTTGTCGCAGCAGCTCAACAGACGAATATAGCAGCTCAACGGACAGACGGCATTGTGTGCTTTAAATGTTTTGGTCCCAACCACCTGGCAAAGGATTGCAGGCAAGGCTACTCGGAGAAGACAGCTACCCAGACCCGACGATCCCGCCGCGGGATACGGTGTTTTCGGTGCAACAAGGTTGGACACATTTCCTCAGAGTGCCAGGGAAACGGATCTGGGGAACAGACGTCAGCGCCGGTCTTTTCTCCAAGCAACTAAAAAACACGGCGCTACCTATCATTGAGATGGCCATAGACGGAAAGAAGTGCACGGCCCTGGTTGATTCTGGGTGCTCACGGACGTTGGTGAGCAAATGCACATGTCGCAATTGGCGGCCAATGAAGATGCAAGTCCTAACTGCCGACGGTAAGGCACTAAAATGGCGTGGACAGGGCAATATTGCGTTGAATGTTAGTCGTGCTCAACCCGTGTACATTGATGCCCTAATTGTGGACGGACCACTACTTGGGTTCGGTCTTCTTCTTGGGATTGACGCAATTAAAGAATTAGGAGGAGTGCACACCAATTCCTCGGGAGAAGTTCAATATTCTGAAGAAGAAAGTAAGCCCCAATGTGCTGCTATTTCTATCATTGAACCCGACTTTAGTGTGGAGTTTGACCGTCAAAACAAAGTATGGACAGCCTCATGGAAGTGGACCAATGGACAACCACCTATAACCCTGAAGAATAGAGTGGCAGAATATTCAGTACCTGACTATGCACGGGACGAATATGAAAGGGAACTGCAGTCCTGGCTGGATAATGGATGCCTGTGACCATACCGAAGATGAACTTGGTCCACCGAAGTGTCTAATCCCATTAATGGCAGTGATACAAGAGAGCAAGCAGAAGGTCCGTCCAGTACTGGATTACCGCGAGTTGAATGGTTTTGTAGAACCATATACTGCTAACGCAGAGGTTTGTGCACATAAGTTGCGAGAATGGCGACGATTGGGGGCCGATGTATCTTTGTTGGACTTCGGGAGGGCGTATCTGCAGATACATGTGGAGAAGGCGCTGTGGCTCTATCAAACTGTTATAGTGAAGGGGCAAAGATATTGCCTCACTCGACTGGGTTTCGGTTTAAATGTGGCACCTCACATTATGAAAGCCATAATTGACGCAGTATTATCGCAAGACAATACCATTGCGAATGCCACATCGGCATATGTTGACGACATTTATGTCAACGGGAGTCTCATTCCTGTTGCACGTGTGAGAGAGCTCCTGTCCAAGTACGGACTAGTGTGCAAGGAACCAACGAGATTAGAAGACGGAGCTAAGGTGCTGGGCTTACAGGTCTGGAGTGACAATGGAACTCTCCGATGGAGGCGAGGTGGAGAAATACCCGATATCCCTGTGAGGATAACTCGCCGGCGCGTATTCTCGTTATGTGGAAAACTTGTGGGCCACTTTCCCGTTTGCGGCTGGCTACGAGTGGCCACTGCATTTGTGAAACGACAAGCAAGCGCTTTAACGACAGGATGGGATGACAAAGTTGAGAATGCCTCTATTAATTGCATGTTAATCGACATCATAGCCAGAATACACGAGGCTGATCCAGTAGGAGGAGACTGGTGTGTGAGCGGCCTCGAAATGAACATATGGGTGGATGCAAGTTCCGTAGCCACGAGTGTCGTATTAGAGGTAAATGGAAACGTTATTGAGGACGAATCGTGGCTACGCCCGGTTGGAGATGCTAAGCACATCAATTTGGCCGAGCTAGACGCAACGATAAAGGGTGTAAATTTGGCTCTTCAATGGCAAGTGTCAACAATACATCTTTTTACTGATTCAGCATGTGTTCATCAGTGGATTTCGAACACCTTAACTGGCAAGGCTCGAATAAATACGAAGGCGTCTGGGGAAATGTTAGTGCGGAGACGGCTAAACACACTTCGCGAGCTTGTAGCTGAATATGGCTTGACGGTGGACATAATACTGGTCAAATCCAACATGAATCTGGCAGACCGGCTGACCAGGGTGCCAAAAAAGGGGTTAAACCTACACAAGGAGGAAACGGAGCCAGTGCATTCAGTATGCGTTACTGCAACGACCAAGGTGGACGGACGCCAAGTGGCTAATGTCCACCGAAAAACCGGACACCCGGGCATAAAAAGGACCCTGTACTTTGTTAGGTTGATAGACCCTTCAGTATCGTCAGAAGTGGTAAAAGCCGTTGTCAAGGAATGTGAGGCGTGCCAAACCATTGACCCGGCTCTAGTGCATTGGCGAAAAGGAAAGCTGAATGTGAGGGACAACTGGAATAGGTTAGCGATAGACATCACTCACCATGGTGGTAAGCATTTTCTGACAATTATTGATTGTGGGCCTTCTCGGTTCGCAATATGGCGTCCACTACGCCAACAAGATTATACTAGCATAGTTCGTCAGTTATAGGCAATTTTTTCTGAATGGGGTCCACCACTCGAGATATTGACAGACAATGACACAGCATTCACGTGCAAACATTTCAAGAATTTTTTGAGTAATTGGGGTGTACGGTTGCGGTTCCGGTGTGCCTATGCACCTGCCGGGAATGGTATAGTAGAAAGAAGTCACCGAAGCATCAAAAGTTAAACCATTGCAGCTAGAAAGCAGTGCTCTATACCAGAGGCGGTTTACTGGTATAACGTTACACCTAAAGATAATCATTCGCCTAGCACTGCACCAGCTGATGCACTTTATAGGTACCATACCCGTGTATGGGGCATCGAGGCTATGTCCCCCATTGAATCGCAGAATATTTAAGGAGCATATGAAGTGGGAGACGTCGTTTGGGTGAAAACTCCACATGGGAGGTGCACGACTAAATTTAGAATGGGTCACGTGACTCAGGTTAATAGCCCACAGTCAGTGCACATTGATGGAGTTCCACGTCATGTGAAGGACTTGCGTCCCTTTATGTGAACGGTCCCGACAGATACCTAGGACAGCGATTCTAAAGAGAGTGAGCAGTTAGTAAATTTGAGATCAGCCCCGTTAGGAGACACTGATCACTCGCTTGATACTGAATCTGTTATAGACGACACAAATGGGGAAGACGACTCCCCAACAGTTAGCGTCCAAAATACTAATGTGGGACATCCTGCTAGCTCCCCTGATGACAGTTCATCTGAAGATGAAGCTTGTGTTGCTCCACTCCCTCGACGAAGTACCCGGCAAAAACGACCTGCTTGCGACTGTATGTTTTGTGATCATGAGATCAGGGGGGAGTGTGGTGAACATCCCCGTAGAAGCAAGCGAGCCAGAGTGGCTTGCATCTGGTGTATAGGAAAATAAGGGTCTTACCTTAACGTGCAGCATGTGACATCAGCAAGTTTGCTTCGTGAAAATGGCATTACTCTTCCGTCCAGCCATTCTAGCAGTATGTGCAAGAATGAGGGTTTTTTTGTACAGTTTGGAATGCTTCCACCAATAGCAAGTCGTGTGCTGATTGGTCGAACTGGAGGAGGCAATTTGCCTGTGTAACCGAGAATAACAGCGAAGAACGCTGATTGGCTGGGGAACCGCGGTGTTGGCCTGATAAAAGAGTGCTGGAGCCGTGAAAAAGGCAACAGAAACGTTGGCTATACGTAGTGTCATGTGAAGAAAGTGAGGACGGTGAATTGAACCAGCGATATTGTGATTTGTACAAGTGACAGTTGAGAGAGCAATAGACTTATTTAAACTACAAATTCTAAGAAATATCACATAAAGAAGACCAGAGTATACAGTGGTTGAAAAGTTGTGATTATCGCAATGAAGATGAGGATAACAGTCTGAACAGTATAAATAGCAATATTTATTATTTACCTGTTATAAAGATTTATTATTTACCATTTTATAAATAAATAAATCTGAAAAGAAATCTTTTTAATAAAAATTTTTTTAAAAATAATCAAAATATATAAATCAACTACAATGCAATATTTATTATTTACTATTTTATAAATAATTATGAAAACAAGTTTTTTATTTAATCTAAGAAATAAATAGTGTTTAATTTATTTGTTGACAATTTTCAAGAATAAAGAAAATATACAAATCCATTTTTGTATGTTTTGTTTTTATTAAAATTTCAATAGTCACTTTTTACAACAGATGTAACTCTTTACTCCTGTCTTGACTCTAAGTCTGACCGATTTGATAAGATCAAATTGGTGGTAGATGTGAAAAACGGCTTTCAGTCTGTTGTTAACTTGGGCAAAGTTTCTTAATTTTAACACCTCCAAAACTAAACTACTCTATTAATCCCCTGAAAGACCTCTTCCTGCTTCCCATCAGCATGGCTGACACTAACCTCCAGCAGAGTGACTCATTGCACTTTCTCAAGCTGACATCAAGTGGAGATACTATATTCAATCCATTGCTAGGTTAGCTGCTAACAAAGTTGGTTCACTGTGTTGTGCTAGACATTTTTTCTCTCTTACATATCTATAAATCTACCATTTACCTATTCTTAGAATATTTCTGCCACATATGGTCCAGTTCTCCTGCTATATATCTAGAGATCCTTGATAAAATCTAAAAAAGAATCAGTAATATTATTGGTCCTGATCTGGCATCTCAGCTTCAATCACTCTCCCATCATCATATAGTTGCCTCCCTGTACTTTTTCTATAAATACTTTCATAGTAACTGTTCAGATAAGCTCATATGGAACCGAGATGAATTTAAGTGCAGTACTAGATTGATGATGAGGTTTCATCAATTTACAGTTGAGTTGGCTAGATATAACTGTAAGTTCTATATTAAAAGCTTCTTTTTTGGCATTTCTTGCTTACGGAACTCTCTTCCAGTTCTATGCTTTCTGGTTAAATTTACTCTTAAAAAATTTAAATGCGATGTCAATTGCTATCTACTGTCCTGCTGATTACACTTCTTTTATTCTCAATCTTTAGTAATGTTTTCTGTTTGCTAATTCTTCCACACCCAGTAAGCCCCTTAGTGGTTTTACTGCCTTTCTTGGAGAGAACTCCATTAAAAAAACAAAAATAACATAAATAAATAAATCTTGCCATAATAATGGATTCAAGGGAATAACCATCCTTTTCATACACCATTTTTTTGTGTGCATGGAGGTTGAACATTGCCGATGAGTCCTTGTTATTTATCTATGTCCTGGAGATCCAAAAAGACAAAAAGCTTACTATCTCCTGCTGAGGTAGCAGGAAGACAAGCCATAATTGGACAGTTTTGTAACACAGTTCAACTCCCATATATGTAGTGTTCAATAGAGCCTTAAACCCTACTACTGCTATGTGTGTGAGTATGTGTTAAGATATACATGTGTGTTAAATCCCCACAACATGTTCTAACTATGATATTCTTACTTGTCTCAAGTTTTCTCTTCATCTGTGAGGAAATTGTCCAGCATTCACTGCCATATAGGAGGAATGATATTACATAGCAGTTCAGCACTCTTTTCATTGTTTCTGTTGCCTCAAGTCTTCTCTTCATCTGTGAAGAAATTGTCCAGCATTCACTGCCATATAGGAGGATTGATATTACATAGCAGTTCAGCACTCTTTTCATTGTTTCTGTTGCCTCAAGTCTTCTCTTCATCTGTGAGGAAATTGTCCATCATTCACTGCCATATAGGAGGATTGATATTACATAGCAGTTCAGCACTCTTTTCATTGTTTCTGTTGCCTCAAGTCTTCTCTTCATCTGTGAGGAAATTGTCCAGCATTCACTGCCATATAGGAGGATTGATATTACATAGCAGTTCAGCACTCTTTTCATTGTTTCTGTTGCCTCAAGTCTTCTCTTCATCTGTGAGGAAATTGTCCATCATTCACTGCCATATAGGAGGATTGATATTACATAGCAGTTCAGCACTCTTTTCATTGTTTCTGTTGCCTCAAGTCTTCTCTTCATCTGTGAGGAAATTGTCCATCATTCACTGCCATATAGGAGAATTGATATTACATAGCAGTTCAGCACTCTTTTCATTGTTTCTGTTGCCTCAAGTCTTCTCTTCATCTGTGAGGAAATTGTCCATCATTCACTGCCATATAGGAGGATTGATATTACATAGCAGTTCAGCACTCTTTTCATTGTTTCTGTTGCCTCAAGTCTTCTCTTCATCTGTGAGGAAATTGTCCATCATTCACTGCCATATAGGAGGATTGATATTACATAGCAGTTCAGCACTCTTTTCATTGTTTCTGTTGCCTCAAGTCTTTTCTTCATCTGTGGGGAAATTTTCTAGTATTCACTACCATTTTGGATGACTGATATCATATAACAGTTTAGTACTCTTTTCTTTGTTTCAAATGAAATTTTCTTGTACCAAATAGATAAATTACTTAAAAGCATGTATATGTTTTCATATAATTTCTAAAAAAATCCAATATTCCTTCAGAATTCTTTCATTTTCTACCAACTCTTACAACACTGTACTGATAGTTGAACTTCTGTGCCTGCTTGATTTTTATATCAATCTCATATCTATATATCTTGATTTATTCAAGTCTATGTTCATATATATTTTAGTCCATTTGTATCTCTCTCTTT
>OZ010615.1:33706033-33843384 GCA_963932145.1 Acanthosepion lycidas | reverse complement strand
ATCTCTGTCTGTTCATATCTATCTATCTATCTATCTATCTATCTATCTATCTATCTATCTATGTCAGCCTCTTCATCTCTATCTATTACTGTGTTCATAGATTCTATTCTTGCCTTTGATATTTTTTCTTCAATAAATTTGAATCTGATTCCTTTCTGGGTTTTTGTTCCTTAAATGACAAAGTTTTAGAGAAAATGGAAACAAAAAAAGGACACTTATACTTAACATCAGAAATAGACAGTTGACATTTCTAGGACACATAAGGAGGAAAGAAGATTTAGTAAATTTGACACTCACAGGGCATACTCAAGACAAGAGGGACAGAGGGAAGCAGCACATAACCATGATATGTAAAAGGCTGGCAGAATAGGGATTAGGGGAGATCTACAAAGGACAGGAAATTGTGGAGAACCATGATCATCCACGTCTGGAAGGGACATGGCACATACAAGAAAAAGAAGAAGTAATAGATTGTGTAAATGTCTGGCAGAGATTGGTAGAGATAGACTAAGATTTACAAAGGACAGGAAATTTGGAGAGCCATGATTGTGTACATCCTGAAGAGACACAGCACACAGAACACATTTTTTCTATGTAAAATTTAACCCATTTTTATGTTTCTTTGGCAGTAATGATAATTTCTGATAAAATGGTGATGCAATCCACCATCTGTATATTATTCTTGAATTTTTGGGGGGACAATCTTCCTGATTGTGATAAATCATGTCACCAACATTGTACAGCTTGCCACTTCTCTAACCTGTAACCTTTACCAGCTCAAGTACTTTGCTTTATATTCTGTTTGATTTTTTTAACAATAGCCTCAGCAGACCCCCTCCCCTAATAAATATTCACTGGTTTTCCTGAAAACAGCATGAAGTGCTAATCTATTTGGAATAAATTAAGGTCATATCTTATATACAATTGGGTTTTATTTTAATATATACTAGCAGCATTGCCCGTGCTTGATTCAAAAATCGTACGACTCATACAGCAATCGCTATCACTTGATTTAAAATATTTTTGTCCTTCCTTGACTTTAAAGGAGTGCAATTTGCTGTGCTGATGTTGCTACATGTCTTACTTCTTACCTATCTCACACTGCAAATTTTTTCAAAGCTCTAAACTAAACATTAAATCTGTTACGAAAAAAGAACTAAACAAAATGAACACAAAACGATCAGCTTTAAAAAAGGACTCATAACTGGAAAAACCAAATGAAAAAACGATGTTAACAACAAATACTTTTTCACACTTTTTTTTGGAGTAAAGTGCCATGCAGATTTAAATTTTTCCCACTTGTGACAAATGCAGCTATCAATTTTTTTTGCATGCTAGTTAACATTCGTGTCAGTCAGCTGTTGGCTCTCATGGTGGCCAATAGAATCTCCCTGCCTATTCGTGGCAGCCAGCTATAGGCTCTCGCTCTGGCCAGTACAAAATGGCTGCAAACTACATGAAAACTGCCGTAGAAGAATGAAAAAATCGATTATTTCGACTATCGATGGGAGTTGGGAAATGCAAAGTCAGTCTTGGCCTTTCCACTAACTTGGAGCATGTGCATGTAAATTTTGGTGCAAATCCATTGAAAATTGCAGCTGTGCATTTGTTACACACACACACACACACACACACACACACACACACACACACATCCTGCCTTTTATAGATAGAGATTTTTCATGTCTCGTTTCTTTGGCTGATACAGGGCTTAATATCACTATCTTTATGGACAATGTTAGAAAAATCTTAGACATGTCATTAAGAATTTTTTGTAGTGGAAAATGTTAGTTTCCCTTTATTTAGATTAAAATCATGGTATGTCTAATTTAAGGGAAAAGTAAAAATGGAAGCCCAACAAGGAAGGATTTAGAAGGTGCAAGCATGTGTTTGGAATGGTTATAGCATCTGCTAAATCATTAATGTACAACCTAACATTTCTCCAATGTGTAGTAATTACCAGTTAGAGATCTTTTTTCAAAATTATATTTATGTTTCCTTGAAACGTGAGGTAATCCTTTTGTGATAAAATCAGATTATATTCTGTGTCTATTATTTAATACCTTTTGCATGTAATGGGATGCTTGGAAAGAGAGAGAAAATTACTTGATTTTCTTTACTCTCCAAGGTCTACTGTGTCATCTTTCATGGTCAGTCATGGTTTACCTCTGTCATGAGCTAAGTAGCAACTGACTATTGTCACCAACAGGTTGTCTTGTGATCCTCAATGGCCCCTTAAGACATCAGAAATTCATTCTGTCAAAAGGTAATAGTTGCCTTCTATATCCTTACACATATATCTCCTCTTTACTTGTGCCAGCATACTTTTCAGGAAGTGTTGGTGGAAAAATAATAATTTCACTTGATCTTAAAAATTATGGTTGAATATGAAAAGCACAATTGAAATTTGATGTTTAATCTTTGGAAACATGCAGCAGAAAAAAGACAATGATTTATTCAAGCTTAGGTTAATAATCCAGTAGGTGCAAGCATGTAAAAGGAATCGTTTTTGAAGTTTTAAAAATATTTCAATGTCAAATAAAAAAAATACTCTGGAAAAATTAAGAATTTTAAATCTGAATAACTGGATAAGTTTTTAAAGGACAATGTAGTATAAATAAGTTGTAAACTTAGAGAAAATTATAAGTGAATCAGTTAATTGTTACATGTCATTTACAAGAGATAGGGAATAGTTGGAAGATGGGGAAATGGGTTCCATATTGACTTTTGAAAAGTAACATCAAAAAAGCATTTAGACACTTATCTTTCTCAAAGAGAAAATGTTTTAGAAAAGAAAGTTTGTAGGGATGAAAAAAAGAATTATTACAAGAGTTCAAAACAAAAGAAACTGCAAAAAAGTGATCAACATCTTAAACTAAACAGAATCTAGTAGGGAAATAAATAGTTATTGGTCCTGAGAAACTTATTCATGATAAGAAAGAAAAAAAAATCATGGCTAGATCCAGGACAAAATTCAACGTCTCAACCTAAATAGAATCTACCGTGGAAATAGATGATAAAAAATTGATTTGTGATGAGAATGAAAAAATGAATTTAATCACAGCTGGATCTGAAACAACTTCAATATCTCAATTAAACAGAATCTACAAGGAAAATAGACAATGGCAAATTGATTTAGGGTGAGAATGAAAACTGAACAAAATTATGGCTAGATCCAGGACAACTTTCAACATCTCAAACTAAACAGAGTCTACTGGGGAAATACATGATGAAAGATATTGTCAGAATGAAAAAGCTGAACAAGATTATGGCTAGATCCAGGACAACTTTCAACATCTCAACCTAAACAGAGTCTACTGGGGAAATACATGATGAAAGATATTGTCAGAATGAAAAAGCTGAACACATTATGGCTAGATCCAGGACAACTTTCAACATCTCAAGCTAAACAGAGTCTACTGGGGAAATAAATGATGAAAGATATTGTCAGAATGAAAAAGCTGAACACATTATGGCTAGATCCAGGACAACTTTCAACATCTCAACCTAAACAGAGTCTACTGGGGAAATACATGATAAAAGATATTGTCAGAATGAAAAAGCTGAACAAAATTATGGCTAGATCCAGGACAACTTTCAACATCTCAACCTAAACAGAGTCTACTGGGGAAATACATGATGAAAGATATTGTCAGAATGAAAAAGCTGAACAAAATTATGGCTAGATCGAGGACAACTTTCAACATCTCAACCTAAACAGAGTCTACTGGGGAAATACATGATGAAAGATATTGTCAGAATGAAAAAGGTGAACAAGATTATGGCTAGATCGAGGACAACTTTCAACATCGCAACCTAAACAGAGTCTACAGGGGAAATACATGATGAAAGATATTGTCAGAATGAAAAAGCTGAACAAAATTATGGCTAGATCGAGGACAACTTTCAACATCTCAACCTAAACAGAGTCTACTGGGGAAATACATGATGAAAGATATTGTCAGAATGAAAAAGCTGAACAAGATTATGGCTAGATCGAGGACAACTTTCAACATCGCAACCTAAACAGAGTCTACAGGTGAAATACATGATGAAAGATATTGTCAGAATGAAAAAGCTGAACAAAATTATGGCTAGATCGAGGACAACTTTCAACATCTCAACCTAAACAGAGTCTACTGGGAAAATACATGATGAAAGATATTGTCAGAATTAAAAAGGTGAACAAGATTATGGCTAGATCGAGGACAACTTTCAACATCGCAACCTAAACAGAGTCTACAGGGGAAATACATGATGAAAGATATTGTCAGAATGAAAAAGCTGAACAAGATTATGGCTAGATCGAGGACAACTTTCAACATCGCAACCTAAACAGAGTCTACAGGGGAAATACATGATGAAAGATATTGTCAGAATGAAAAAGCTGAACAAAATTATGGCTAGATCCAGGACAACTTTCAACATCTCAACGTTAACAGAGTCTACTGAGGAAATACATGATGAAAGATATTGTCAGAATGAAAAAGCTGAACAAGATTATGGCTAGATCCAGGACAACTTTCAATATCTCAACCTAAACAGAGTCTACTGGGGAAATACATGATGAAAGATATTGTCAGAATGAAAAAGCTGAACAAAATTATGGCTAGATCGAGGACAACTTTCAACATCTCAACCTAAACAGAGTCTACTGGGGAAATACATGATGAAAGATATTGTCAGAATGAAAAAGCTGAACAAGATTATGGCTAGATCGAGGACAACTTTCAACATCGCAACCTAAACAGAGTCTACAGGTGAAATACATGATGAAAGATATTGTCAGAATGAAAAAGCTGAACAAGATTATGGCTAGATCGAGGACAACTTTCAACATCGCAACCTAAACAGAGTCTACAGGGGAAATACATGATGAAAGATATTGTCAGAATGAAAAAGCTGAACAAGATTATGGCTAGATCCAGGACAACTTTCAACATCTCACCTAAACAGAGTCTACTGGGGAAATACATGATGAAAGATATTGTCAGAATGAAAAAGCTGCACAAGATTATGGATAGATCCAGGACAACTTTAAACATCTCAACGTTAACAGAGTCTACTGAGGAAATACATGATGAAAGATATTGTCAGAATGAAAAAGCTGAACAAGATTATGGCTAGATCCAGGACAACTTTCAACATCTCAACCTAAACAGAGTCTACTGGGGAAATACATGATGAAAGATATTGTCAGAATGAAAAAGCTTAACAAGATTATGGCTTGATCCAGGACAACTTTCAACATCGCAACCTAAACAGAGTCTATGGGGAAATACATGATGAAAGATATTGTCAGAATGAAAAAGCTGAACAAGATTATGGCTAGATCCAGGACAACTTTCAACATCGCAACCTAAACAGAGTCTATGGGGAAATACATGATGAAAGATATTGTCAGAATGAAAAAGCTGAACAAGATTATGGCTAGATCCAGGACAACTTTCAACATCTCAACCTAAACAGAGTCTACTGAGGAAATACATGATGAAAGATAATGTCAGAATGAAAAAGCTGAACAAAATCATGGCCAGATCCAGGACAACTTTCAACATCTCAACCTAAACAGAGTCTACTGGGGAAATACATGATGAAAGATATTGTCAGAATGAAAAAGCAGAACAAAATCATGGCCAGATTCAGGACAACTTTCAACATCTCAACCTAAACAGAGTCTACTGGAGAAATACATGATGAAAGATATTGTCAGAATGAAAAAGCTGAACAAGATTATGGCTAGATCGAGGACAACTTTCAACATCTCAACCTAAACAGAGTCTACTGGGGAAATACATGATGAAAGATATTGTCAGAATGAAAAAGCTGAACAAGATTATGGCTAGATCCAGGACAACTTTCAACATTTCAACCTAAACAGAGTCTACTGGGGAAATACATGATAAAAGATATTGTCAGAATGAAAAAGCTGAACAAAATTATGGCTAGATCGAGGACAACTTTCAACATCTCAACCTAAACAGAGTCTACTGGGGAAATACATGATGAAAGATATTGTCAGAATGAAAAAGGTGAACAAGATTATGGCTAGATCGAGGACAACTTTCAACATCGCAACCTAAACAGAGTCTACAGGGGAAATACATGATGAAAGATATTGTCAGAATGAAAAAGCTGAACAAAATTATGGCTAGATCGAGGACAACTTTCAACATCTCAACCTAAACAGAGTCTACTGGGGAAATACATGATGAAAGATATTGTCAGAATGAAAAAGGTGAACAAGATTATGGCTAGATCGAGGACAACTTTCAACATCGCAACCTAAACAGAGTCTACAGGGGAAATACATGATGAAAGATATTGTCAGAATGAAAAAGCTGAACAAAATTATGGCTAGATCCAGCACAACTTTCAACATCTCAACCTAAACAGAGTCTACTGGGGAAATACATGATGAAAGATATTGTCAGAATGAAAAAGCTGAAAAAAATTATGGCTAGATCGAGGACAACTTTCAACATCTCAACCTAAACAGAGTCTACTGGGGAAATACATGATGAAAGATATTGTCAGAATGAAAAAGCTGAACAAGATTATGGCTAGATCGAGGACAACTTTCAACATCGCAACCTAAACAGAGTCTACAGGTGAAATACATGATGAAAGATATTGTCAGAATGAAAAAGCTGAACAAGATTATGGCTAGATCGAGGACAACTTTCAACATCGCAACCTAAACAGAGTCTACAGGGGAAATACATGATGAAAGATATTGTCAGAATGAAAAAGCTGAACAAGATTATGGCTAGATCGAGGACAACTTTCAACATCTTACCTAAACAGAGTCTACTGGGGAAATACATGATGAAAGATATTGTCAGAATGAAAAAGCTGCACAAGATTATGGATAGATCCAGGACAACTTTAAACATCTCAACGTTAACAGAGTCTACTGAGGAAATACATGATGAAAGATATTGTCAGAATGAAAAAGCTGAACAAGATTATGGCTAGATCCAGGACAACTTTCAATATCTCAACCTAAACAGAGTCTACTGGGGAAATACATGATGAAAGATATTGTCAGAATGAAAAAGCTGAACAAAATTATGGCTAGATCGAGGACAACTTTCAACATCTCAACCTAAACAGAGTCTACTGGGGAAATACATGATGAAAGATATTGTCAGAATGAAAAAGCTGAACAAGATTATGGCTAGATCGAGGACAACTTTCAACATCGCAACCTAAACAGAGTCTACAGGTGAAATACATGATGAAAGATATTGTCAGAATGAAAAAGCTGAACAAGATTATGGCTAGATCGAGGACAACTTTCAACATCGCAACCTAAACAGAGTCTACAGGGGAAATACATGATGAAAGATATTGTCAGAATGAAAAAGCTGAACAAGATTATGGCTAGATCCAGGACAACTTTCAACATCTCACCTAAACAGAGTCTACTGGGGAAATACATGATGAAAGATATTGTCAGAATGAAAAAGCTGCACAAGATTATGGATAGATCCAGGACAACTTTAAACATCTCAACGTTAACAGAGTCTACTGAGGAAATACATGATGAAAGATATTGTCAGAATGAAAAAGCTGAACAAGATTATGGCTAGATCCAGGACAACTTTCAACATCGCAACCTAAACAGAGTCTATGGGGAAATACATGATGAAAGATATTGTCAGAATGAAAAAGCTGAACAAGATTATGGCTAGATCCAGGACACCTTTCAACATCTCAACCTAAACAGAGTCTACTGAGGAAATACATGATGAAAGATAATGTCAGAATGAAAAAGCTGAACAAAATCATGGCCAGATCCAGGACAACTTTCAACATCTCAACCTAAACAGAGTCTACTGGGGAAATACATGATGAAAGATATTGTCAGAATGAAAAAGCAGAACAAAATCATGGCCAGATTCAGGACAACTTTCAACATCTCAACCTAAACAGAGTCTACTGGAGAAATACATGATGAAAGATATTGTCAGAATGAAAAAGCTGAACAAGATTATGGCTAGATCGAGGACAACTTTCAACATCTCAACCTAAACAGAGTCTACTGGGGAAATACATGATGAAAGATATTGTCAGAATGAAAAAGCTGAACAAGATTATGGCTAGATCCAGGACAACTTTCAACATTTCAACCTAAACAGAGTCTACTGGGGAAATACATGATAAAAGATATTGTCAGAATGAAAAAGCTGAACAAAATTATGGCTAGATCCAGGACAACTTTCAACATCTCAACCTAAACAGAGTCTACTGGGGAAATACATGATGAAAGATATTGTCAGAATGAAAAAGCTGAACAAAATTATGGCTAGATCGAGGACAACTTTCAACATCTCAACCTAAACAGAGTCTACTGGGGAAATACATGATGAAAGATATTGTCAGAATGAAAAAGCTGAACAAAATTATGGCTAGATCCAGGACAACTTTCAACATTTCAACCTAAACAGAGTCTACTGGGGAAATACATGATAAAAGATATTGTCAGAATGAAAAAGCTGAACAAAATTATGGCTAGATCCAGGACAACTTTCAACATCTCAACCTAAACAGAGTCTACTGGGGAAATACGTGATGAAAGATATTGTCAGAATGAAAAAGCTGAACAAAATTATGGCTAGATCGAGGACAACTTTCAACATCTCAACCTAAACAGAGTCTACTGGGGAAATACATGATGAAAGATATTGTCAGAATGAAAAAGCTGAACAAGATTATGGCTAGATCCAGGACAACTTTCAACATTTCAACCTAAACAGAGTCTACTGGGGAAATACATGATAAAAGATATTGTCAGAATGAAAAAGCTGAACAAAATTATGGCTAGATCCAGGACAACTTTCAACATCTCAACCTAAACAGAGTCTACTGGTGAAATACATGATGAAAGATATTGTCAGAATGAAAAAGTTGAACAAAATTATGGCTAGATCCAGGACAACTTTCAACATCTCAACCTAAACAGAGTCTACTGGGGAAATACATGATGAAAGATATTGTCAGAATGAAAAAGCTGAAGAAGATTATGGCTAGATCCAGGACAACTTTCAACATCTCAACCTAAACAGAGTCTACTGGTGAAATACATGAAACATATTGTCAGAATGAAAAAGCTGAACAAAATTATGGCTAGATCCAGGACAACTTTCAACATCTCAACCTAAACAGAGTCTACTGGGGAAATACATGATGAAAGATATTGTCAGAATGAAAAAGCTGAACAAAATTATGGCTAGATCGAGGACAACTTTCAACATCTCAACCTAAACAGAGTCTACTGGGGAAATACATGATAAAAGATATTGTCAGAATGAAAAAGCTGAACAAGATTATGGCTAGATCCAGGACAACTTTCAACATCTCAACCTAAACAGAGTCTACTGGTGAAATACATGAAAGATATTGTCAGAATGAAAAAGCTGAACAAAATTATGGCTAGATCGAGGACAACTTTCAACATCTCAACCTAAACAGAGTCTACTGGGGAAATACATGATAAAAGATATTGTCAGAATGAAAAAGCTGAACAAAATTATGGCTAGATCCAGGACAACTTTCAACATCTCAACCTAAACAGAGTCTACTGGGGAAATACATGATGAAAGATATTGTCAGAATGAAAAAGCTGAACAAAATTATGGCTAGATCCAGGACAACTTTCAACATCTCAACCGAAACAGAGTCTACTGGGGAAATACATGATAAAAGATATTGTCAGAATGAAAAAGTTGAACAAGATTATGGCTAGATCCAGGACAACTTTCAACATCTCAACCTAAACAGAGTCTACTGGTGAAATACATGAAACATATTGTCAGAATGAAAAAGCTGAACAAAATTATGGCTAGATCCAGGACAACTTTCAACATCTCAACCTAAACAGAGTCTACTGGGGAAATACATGATGAAAGATATTGTCAGAATGAAAAAGTTGAACAAAATTATGGCTAGATCCAGGACAACTTTCAACATCTCAACCTAAACAGAGTCTACTGGGGAAATACATGATAAAAGATATTGTCAGAATGAAAAAGCTGAACAAGATTATGGCTAGATCCAGGACAACTTTCAACATCTCAACCTAAACAGAGTCTACTGGTGAAATACATGAAACATATTGTCAGAATGAAAAAGCTGAACAAAATTATGGCTAGATCCAGGACAACTTTCAACATCTCAACCTAAACAGAGTCTACTGGGGAAATACATGATGAAAGATATTGTCAGAATGAAAAAGTTGAACAAAATTATGGCTAGATCCAGGACAACTTTCAACATCTCAACCTAAACAGAGTCTACTGGGGAAATACATGATAAAAGATATTGTCAGAATGAAAAAGCTGAACAAGATTATGGCTAGATCCAGGACAACTTTCAACATCTCAACCTAAACAGAGTCTACTGGTGAAATACATGAAACATATTGTCAGAATGAAAAAGCTGAACAAAATTATGGCTAGATCCAGGACAACTTTCAACATCTCAACCTAAACAGAGTCTACTGGGGAAATACATGATGAAAGATATTGTCAGAATGAAAAAGTTGAACAAAATTATGGCTAGATCCAGGACAACTTTCAACATCTCAACCTAAACAGAGTCTACTGGGGAAATACATGATAAAAGATATTGTCAGAATGAAAAAGCTGAACAAGATTATGGCTAGATCCAGGACAACTTTCAACATCTCAACCTAAACAGAGTCTACTGGTGAAATACATGAAAGATATTGTCAGAATGAAAAAGCTGAACAAAATTATGGCTAGATCGAGGACAACTTTCAACATCTCAACCTAAACAGAGTCTACTGGGGAAATACATGATAAAAGATATTGTCAGAATGAAAAAGCTGAACAAAATTATGGCTAGATCCAGGACAACTTTCAACATCTCAACCTAAACAGAGTCTACTGGGGAAATACATGATGAAAGATATTGTCAGAATGAAAAAGCTGAACAAAATTATGGCTAGATCCAGGACAACTTTCAACATCTCAACCGAAACAGAGTCTACTGGGGAAATACATGATAAAAGTTATTGTCAGAATGAAAAAGTTGAACAAGATTATGGCTAGATCCAGGACAACTTTCAACATCTCAACCTAAACAGAGTCTAATGGGGAAATACATGATAAAAGATATTGTCAGAATGAAAAAGCTGAACAAAATTATGGTTAGATCCAGGACAACTTTCAACTTCTCAACCTAAACAGAGTCTACTGGGGAAATACATGATGAAAGATATTGTCAGAATGAAAAAGCTGAACAAAATTATGGCTAGATCCAGGACAACTTTCAACATCTCAACCTAAACAGAGTCTACTGGGGAAATACATGATGAAAGATATTGTCAGAATGAAAAAGCTGAACAAAATTATGGCTAGATCCAGGACAACTTTCAACATCTCAACCTAAACAGAGTCTACTGGGGAAATACATGATGAAAGATATTGTCAGAATGAAAAAGCTGAACAAAATTATGGCTAGATCCAGGACAACTTTCAACATCTCAACCTAAACAGAGTCTACTGGGGAAATACATAATAAAAGATATTGTCAGAATGAAAATCTGAACAAAATTAAGGCTAGATCCAGGACAACTTTCAACATCTCAACCTAAACAGAGTCTACTGTGGAAATACATGATGAAAGATATTGTCAGAATGAAAAAGCTGAACAAGATTATGGCTAGATCCAGGACAACTTTCAACATCTCAACCTAAACAGAGTCTACTGGGGAAATACATGATAAAAGATATTGTCAGAATGAAAAAGCTGAACAAGATTATGGCTAGATCCAGGACAACTTTCAACATCTCAACCTAAACAGAGTCTACTGGGGAAATACATGATGAAAGATATTGTCAGAATGAAAAAGCTGAACAAAATTATGGCTAGATCCAGGACAACTTTCAACATCTCAACCTAAACAGAGTCTACAGGTGAAATACATGATGAAAGATAATGTCAGAATGAAAAAGCTGAACAAAATCATGGCCAGATCCAGGACAACTTTCAACATCTCAGCCTAAACAGAGTCTACTGGGGAAATACATGATGAAAGATATTGTCAGAATGAAAAAGCTGAACAAAATTATGGCTAGATCGAGGACAACTTTCAACATCTCAACCTAAACAGAGTCTACTGGGGAAATACATGATGAAAGATATTGTCAGAATGAAAAAGCTGAACAAGATTATGGCTAGATCCAGGACAACTTTCAACATCTCAACCTAAACAGAGTCTACTGTGGAAATACATGATGAAAGATATTGTCAGAATGAAAAAGCTGAACAAGATTATGGCTAGATCGAGGACAACTTTCAACATTTCAACCTAAACAGAGTCTACTGTGGAAATACATGATGAAAGATATTGTCAGAATGAAAAAGCTGAACAAGATTATGGCTAGATCCAGGACAACTTTCAACATCTCAACCTAAACAGAGTCTACTGTGGAAATACATGATGAAAGATATTGTCAGAATGAAAAAGCTGAACAAAATTATGGCTAGATCGAGGACAACTTTCAACATTTCAACCTAAACAGAGTCTACTGGGGAAATACATGATAAAAGATATTGTCAGAATGAAAAAGCTGAACAAAATTATGGCTAGATCCAGGACAACTTTCAACATCTCAACCTAAACAGAGTCTACTGGGGAAATACATGATGAAAGATATTGTCAGAATGAAAAAGCTGAACAAAATTATGGCTAGATCAAGGACAACTTTCAACATCTCAACCTAAACAGAGTCTACTGGGGAAATACATGATGAAAGATATTGTCAGAATGAAAAAGCTGAACAAGATTATGGCTAGATCCAGGACAACTTTCAACATTTCAACCTAAACAGAGTCTACTGGGGAAATACATGATAAAAGATATTGTCAGAATGAAAAAGCTGAACAAAATTATGGCTAGATCCAGGACAACTTTCAACATCTCAACCTAAACAGAGTCTACTGGTGAAATACATGATGAAAGATATTGTCAGAATGAAAAAGCTGAACAAAATTATGGCTAGATCCAGGACAACTTTCAACATCTCAACCTAAACAGAGTCTACTGGGGAAATACATGATGAAAGATATTGTCAGAATGAAAAAGCTGAACAAAATTATGGCTAGATCGAGGACAACTTTCAACATCTCAACCTAAACAGAGCCTACTGGGGAAATACATGATAAAAGATATTGTCAGAATGAAAAAGCTGAACAAGATTATGGCTAGATCCAGGACAACTTTCAACATCTCAACCTAAACAGAGTCTACTGGTGAAATACATGAAAGATATTGTCAGAATGAAAAAGCTGAACAAAATTATGGCTAGATCGAGGACAACTTTCAACATCTCAACCTAAACAGAGTCTACTGTGGAAATACATGATGAAAGATATTGTCAGAATGAAAAAGCTGAACAAGATTATGGCTAGATCCAGGACAACTTTCAACATCTCAACCTAAACAGAGTCTACTGGGGAAATACATGATAAAAGATATTGTCAGAATGAAAAAGCTGAACAAGATTATGGCTAGATCCAGGACAACTTTCAACATCTCAACCTAAACAGAGTCTACTGGGGAAATACATGATAAAAGATATTGTCAGAATGAAAAAGCTGAACAAAATTATCGCTAGATCCAGGACAACTTTCAACATCTCAACCTAAACAGAGTCTACTGTGGAAATACATGATGAAAGATATTGTCAGAATGAAAAAGCTGAACAAGATTATGGCTAGATCCAGGACAACTTTCAACATCTCAACCTAAACAGAGTCTACTGGGGAAATACATGATAAAAGATATTGTCAGAATGAAAAAGCTGAACAAGATTATGGCTAGATTCAGGACAACTTTCAACATCTCAACCTAAACAGAGTCTACTGGGGAAATACATGATAAAAGATATTGTCAGAATGAAAAAGCTGAACAAGATTATGGCTAGATCCAGGACAACTTTCAACATCTCAACCTAAACAGAGTCTACTGGTGAAATACATGATGAAAGATATTGTCAGAATGAAAAAGCTGAACAAAATTATGGCTAGATCCAGGACAACTTTCAACATCTCAACCTAAACAGAGTCTACTGGGGAAATACATGATGAAAGATATTGTCAGAATGAAAAAGCTGAACAAAATTATGGCTAGATCGAGGACAACTTTTAACATCTCAACCTAAACAGAGTCTACTGGGGAAATACATGATAAAAGATATTGTCAGAATGAAAAAGCTGAACAAGATTATGGCTAGATCCAGGACAACTTTCAACATCTCAACCTAAACAGAGTCTACTGGTGAAATACATGAAAGATATTGTCAGAATGAAAAAGCTGAACAAAATTATGGCTAGATCGAGGACAACTTTCAACATCTCAACCTAAACAGAGTCTACTGTGGAAATACATGATGAAAGATATTGTCAGAATGAAAAAGCTGAACAAGATTATGGCTAGATCCAGGACAACTTTCAACATCTCAACCTAAACAGAGTCTACTGGGGAAATACATGATGAAAGATATTGTCAGAATGAAAAAGCTGAACAAAATTATGGCTACATCGAGGACAACTTTCAACATCTCAACCTAAACAGAGTCTACTGGGGAAATACATGATGAAAGATATTGTCAGAATGAAAAAGCTGAACAAGATTATGGCTAGATCGAGGACAACTTTCAACATCGCAACCTAAACAGAGTCTACAGGTGAAATACATGATGAAAGATATTGTCAGAATGAAAAAGCTGAACAAGATTATGGCTAGATCGAGGACAACTTTCAACATCGCAACCTAAACAGAGTCTACAGGGGAAATACATGATGAAAGATATTGTCAGAATGAAAAAGCTGAACAAGATTATGGCTAGATCGAGGACAACTTTCAACATCTTACCTAAACAGAGTCTACTGGGGAAATACATGATGAAAGATATTGTCAGAATGAAAAAGCTGCACAAGATTATGGATAGATCCAGGACAACTTTAAACATCTCAACGTTAACAGAGTCTACTGAGGAAATACATGATGAAAGATATTGTCAGAATGAAAAAGCTGAACAAGATTATGGCTAGATCCAGGACAACTTTCAATATGTCAACCTAAACAGAGTCTACTGGGGAAATACATGATGAAAGATATTGTCAGAATGAAAAAGCTGAACAAAATTATGGCTAGATCGAGGACAACTTTCAACATCTCAACCTAAACAGAGTCTACTGGGGAAATACATGATGAAAGATATTGTCAGAATGAAAAAGCTGAACAAGATTATGGCTAGATCGAGGACAACTTTCAACATCGCAACCTAAACAGAGTCTACAGGTGAAATACATGATGAAAGATATTGTCAGAATGAAAAAGCTGAACAAGATTATGGCTAGATCGAGGACAACTTTCAACATCGCAACCTAAACAGAGTCTACAGGGGAAATACATGATGAAAGATATTGTCAGAATGAAAAAGCTGAACAAGATTATGGCTAGATCCAGGACAACTTTCAACATCTCACCTAAACAGAGTCTACTGGGGAAATACATGATGAAAGATATTGTCAGAATGAAAAAGCTGCACAAGATTATGGATAGATCCAGGACAACTTTAAACATCTCAACGTTAACAGAGTCTACTGAGGAAATACATGATGAAAGATATTGTCAGAATGAAAAAGCTGAACAAGATTATGGCTAGATCCAGGACAACTTTCAACATCTCAACCTAAACAGAGTCTACTGGGGAAATACATGATGAAAGATATTGTCAGAATGAAAAAGCTTAACAAGATTATGGCTTGATCCAGGACAACTTTCAACATCGCAACCTAAACAGAGTCTATGGGGAAATACATGATGAAAGATATTGTCAGAATGAAAAAGCTGAACAAGATTATGGCTAGATCCAGGACAACTTTCAACATCGCAACCTAAACAGAGTCTATGGGGAAATACATGATGAAAGATATTGTCAGAATGAAAAAGCTGAACAAGATTATGGCTAGATCCAGGACAACTTTCAACATCTCAACCTAAACAGAGTCTACTGAGGAAATACATGATGAAAGATAATGTCAGAATGAAAAAGCTGAACAAAATCATGGCCAGATCCAGGACAACTTTCAACATCTCAACCTAAACAGAGTCTACTGGGGAAATACATGATGAAAGATATTGTCAGAATGAAAAAGCAGAACAAAATCATGGCCAGATTCAGGACAACTTTCAACATCTCAACCTAAACAGAGTCTACTGGAGAAATACATGATGAAAGATATTGTCAGAATGAAAAAGCTGAACAAGATTATGGCTAGATCGAGGACAACTTTCAACATCTCAACCTAAACAGAGTCTACTGGGGAAATACATGATGAAAGATATTGTCAGAATGAAAAAGCTGAACAAGATTATGGCTAGATCCAGGACAACTTTCAACATTTCAACCTAAACAGAGTCTACTGGGGAAATACATGATAAAAGATATTGTCAGAATGAAAAAGCTGAACAAAATTATGGCTAGATCCAGGACAACTTTCAACATCTCAACCTAAACAGAGTCTACTGGGGAAATACATGATGAAAGATATTGTCAGAATGAAAAAGCTGAACAAAATTATGGCTAGATCGAGGACAACTTTCAACATCTCAACCTAAACAGAGTCTACTGGGGAAATACATGATGAAAGATATTGTCAGAATGAAAAAGCTGAACAAAATTATGGCTAGATCCAGGACAACTTTCAACATTTCAACCTAAACAGAGTCTACTGGGGAAATACATGATAAAAGATATTGTCAGAATGAAAAAGCTGAACAAAATTATGGCTAGATCCAGGACAACTTTCAACATCTCAACCTAAACAGAGTCTACTGGGGAAATACGTGATGAAAGATATTGTCAGAATGAAAAAGCTGAACAAAATTATGGCTAGATCGAGGACAACTTTCAACATCTCAACCTAAACAGAGTCTACTGGGGAAATACATGATGAAAGATATTGTCAGAATGAAAAAGCTGAACAAGATTATGGCTAGATCCAGGACAACTTTCAACATTTCAACCTAAACAGAGTCTACTGGGGAAATACATGATAAAAGATATTGTCAGAATGAAAAAGCTGAACAAAATTATGGCTAGATCCAGGACAACTTTCAACATCTCAACCTAAACAGAGTCTACTGGTGAAATACATGATGAAAGATATTGTCAGAATGAAAAAGTTGAACAAAATTATGGCTAGATCCAGGACAACTTTCAACATCTCAACCTAAACAGAGTCTACTGGGGAAATACATGATGAAAGATATTGTCAGAATGAAAAAGCTGAAGAAGATTATGGCTAGATCCAGGACAACTTTCAACATCTCAACCTAAACAGAGTCTACTGGGGAAATACATGAAACATATTGTCAGAATGAAAAAGCTGAACAAAATTATGGCTAGATCCAGGACAACTTTCAACATCTCAACCTAAACAGAGTCTACTGGGGAAATACATGATGAAAGATATTGTCAGAATGAAAAAGCTGAACAAAATTATGGCTAGATCGAGGACAACTTTCAACATCTCAACCTAAACAGAGTCTACTGGGGAAATACATGATAAAAGATATTGTCAGAATGAAAAAGCTGAACAAGATTATGGCTAGATCCAGGACAACTTTCAACATCTCAACCTAAACAGAGTCTACTGGTGAAATACATGAAAGATATTGTCAGAATGAAAAAGCTGAACAAAATTATGGCTAGATCGAGGACAACTTTCAACATCTCAACCTAAACAGAGTCTACTGGGGAAATACATGATGAAAGATATTGTCAGAATGAAAAAGCTGAACAAAATTATGGCTAGATCGAGGACAACTTTCAACATCTCAACCTAAACAGAGTCTACTGGGGAAATACATGATAAAAGATATTGTCAGAATGAAAAAGCTGAACAAGATTATGGCTAGATCCAGGACAACTTTCAACATCTCAACCTAAACAGAGTCTACTGGTGAAATACATGAAAGATATTGTCAGAATGAAAAAGCTGAACAAAATTATGGCTAGATCGAGGACAACTTTCAACATCTCAACCTAAACAGAGTCTACTGGGGAAATACATGATAAAAGATATTGTCAGAATGAAAAAGCTGAACAAAATTATGGTTAGATCCAGGACAACTTTCAACATCTCAACCTAAACAGAGTCTACTGGGGAAATACATGATGAAAGATATTGTCAGAATGAAAAAGCTGAACAAAATTATGGCTAGATCCAGGACAACTTTCAACATCTCAACCGAAACAGAGTCTACTGGGGAAATACATGATAAAAGATATTGTCAGAATGAAAAAGTTGAACAAGATTATGGCTAGATCCAGGACAACTTTCAACATCTCAACCTAAACAGAGTCTACTGGTGAAATACATGAAACATATTGTCAGAATGAAAAAGCTGAACAAAATTATGGCTAGATCCAGGACAACTTTCAACATCTCAACCTAAACAGAGTCTACTGGGGAAATACATGATGAAAGATATTGTCAGAATGAAAAAGTTGAACAAAATTATGGCTAGATCCAGGACAACTTTCAACATCTCAACCTAAACAGAGTCTACTGGGGAAATACATGATAAAAGATATTGTCAGAATGAAAAAGCTGAACAAGATTATGGCTAGATCCAGGACAACTTTCAACATCTCAACCTAAACAGAGTCTACTGGTGAAATACATGAAACATATTGTCAGAATGAAAAAGCTGAACAAAATTATGGCTAGATCCAGGACAACTTTCAACATCTCAACCTAAACAGAGTCTACTGGGGAAATACATGATAAAAGATATTGTCAGAATGAAAATCTGAACAAAATTAAGGCTAGATCCAGGACAACTTTCAACATCTCAACCTAAACAGAGTCTACTGTGGAAATACATGATGAAAGATATTGTCAGAATGAAAAAGCTGAACAAGATTATGGCTAGATCCAGGACAACTTTCAACATCTCAACCTAAACAGAGTCTACTGGGGAAATACATGATAAAAGATATTGTCAGAATGAAAAAGCTGAACAAGATTATGGCTAGATCCAGGACAACTTTCAACATCTCAACCTAAACAGAGTCTACTGGGGAAATACATGATGAAAGATATTGTCAGAATGAAAAAGCTGAACAAAATTATGGCTAGATCCAGGACAACTTTCAACATCTCAACCTAAACAGAGTCTACAGGTGAAATACATGATGAAAGATAATGTCAGAATGAAAAAGCTGAACAAAATCATGGCCAGATCCAGGACAACTTTCAACATCTCAGCCTAAACAGAGTCTACTGGGGAAATACATGATGAAAGATATTGTCAGAATGAAAAAGCTGAACAAAATTATGGCTAGATCGAGGACAACTTTCAACATCTCAACCTAAACAGAGTCTACTGGGGAAATACATGATGAAAGATATTGTCAGAATGAAAAAGCTGAACAAGATTATGGCTAGATCCAGGACAACTTTCAACATCTCAACCTAAACAGAGTCTACTGTGGAAATACATGATGAAAGATATTGTCAGAATGAAAAAGCTGAACAAGATTATGGCTAGATCGAGGACAACTTTCAACATTTCAACCTAAACAGAGTCTACTGGGGAAATACATGATAAAAGATATTGTCAGAATGAAAAAGCTGAACAAAATTATGGCTAGATCCAGGACAACTTTCAACATCTCAACCTAAACAGAGTCTACTGGGGAAATACATGATGAAAGATATTGTCAGAATGAAAAAGCTGAACAAAATTATGGCTAGATCAAGGACAACTTTCAACATCTCAACCTAAACAGAGTCTACTGGGGAAATACATGATGAAAGATATTGTCAGAATGAAAAAGCTGAACAAGATTATGGCTAGATCCAGGACAACTTTCAACATTTCAACCTAAACAGAGTCTACTGGGGAAATACATGATAAAAGATATTGTCAGAATGAAAAAGCTGAACAAAATTATGGCTAGATCCAGGACAACTTTCAACATCTCAACCTAAACAGAGTCTACTGGTGAAATACATGATGAAAGATATTGTCAGAATGAAAAAGCTGAACAAAATTATGGCTAGATCCAGGACAACTTTCAACATCTCAACCTAAACAGAGTCTACTGGGGAAATACATGATGAAAGATATTGTCAGAATGAAAAAGCTGAACAAAATTATGGCTAGATCGAGGACAACTTTCAACATCTCAACCTAAACAGAGCCTACTGGGGAAATACATGATAAAAGATATTGTCAGAATGAAAAAGCTGAACAAGATTATGGCTAGATCCAGGACAACTTTCAACATCTCAACCTAAACAGAGTCTACTGGTGAAATACATGAAAGATATTGTCAGAATGAAAAAGCTGAACAAAATTATGGCTAGATCGAGGACAACTTTCAACATCTCAACCTAAACAGAGTCTACTGTGGAAATACATGATGAAAGATATTGTCAGAATGAAAAAGCTGAACAAGATTATGGCTAGATCCAGGACAACTTTCAACATCTCAACCTAAACAGAGTCTACTGGGGAAATACATGATAAAAGATATTGTCAGAATGAAAAAGCTGAACAAGATTATGGCTAGATCCAGGACAACTTTCAACATCTCAACCTAAACAGAGTCTACTGGGGAAATACATGATAAAAGATATTGTCAGAATGAAAAAGCTGAACAAAATTATGGCTAGATCCAGGACAACTTTCAACATCTCAACCTAAACAGAGTCTACTGTGGAAATACATGATGAAAGATATTGTCAGAATGAAAAAGCTGAACAAGATTATGGCTAGATCCAGGACAACTTTCAACATCTCAACCTAAACAGAGTCTACTGGGGAAATACATGATAAAAGATATTGTCAGAATGAAAAAGCTGAACAAGATTATGGCTAGATTCAGGACAACTTTCAACATCTCAACCTAAACAGAGTCTACTGGGGAAATACATGATAAAAGATATTGTCAGAATGAAAAAGCTGAACAAGATTATGGCTAGATCCAGGACAACTTTCAACATCTCAACCTAAACAGAGTCTACTGGTGAAATACATGATGAAAGATATTGTCAGAATGAAAAAGCTGAACAAAATTATGGCTAGATCCAGGACAACTTTCAACATCTCAACCTAAACAGAGTCTACTGGGGAAATACATGATGAAAGATATTGTCAGAATGAAAAAGCTGAACAAAATTATGGCTAGATCGAGGACAACTTTCAACATCTCAACCTAAACAGAGTCTACTGGGGAAATACATGATAAAAGATATTGTCAGAATGAAAAAGCTGAACAAGATTATGGCTAGATCCAGGACAACTTTCAACATCTCAACCTAAACAGAGTCTACTGGTGAAATACATGAAAGATATTGTCAGAATGAAAAAGCTGAACAAAATTATGGCTAGATCGAGGACAACTTTCAACATCTCAACCTAAACAGAGTCTACTGTGGAAATACATGATGAAAGATATTGTCAGAATGAAAAAGCTGAACAAGATTATGGCTAGATCCAGGACAACTTTCAACATCTCAACCTAAACAGAGTCTACTGGGGAAATACATGATAAAAGATATTGTCAGAATGAAAAAGCTGAACAAGATTATGGCTAGATCCAGGACAACTTTCAACATCTCAACCTAAACAGAGTCTACTGGTGAAATACATGAAAGATATTGTCAGAATGAAAAAGCTGAACAAAATTATGGCTAGATCGAGGACAATTTTCAACATCTCAACCTAAACAGAGTCTACTGTGGAAATACATGATGAAAGATATTGTCAGAATGAAAAAGCTGAACAAGATTATGGCTAGATCCAGGACAACTTTCAACATCTCAACCTAAACAGAGTCTACTGGGGAAATACATGATAAAAGATATTGTCAGAATGAAAAAGCTGAACAAGATTATGGCTAGATCCAGGACAACTTTCAACATCTCAACCTAAACAGAGTCTACTGGGGAAATACATGATAAAAGATATTGTCAGAATGAAAAAGCTGAACAAGATTATGGCTAGATCCAGGACAACTTTCAACATCTCAACCTAAACAGAGTCTACTGGTGAAATACATGATGAAAGATATTGTCAGAATGAAAAAGCTGAACAAAATTATGGCTAGATCCAGGACAACTTTCAACATCTCAACCTAAACAGAGTCTACTGGGGAAATACATGATGAAAGATATTGTCAGAATGAAAAAGCTGAACAAAATTATGGCTAGATCGAGGACAACTTTCAACATCTCAACCTAAACAGAGTCTACTGGGGAAATACATGATAAAAGATATTGTCAGAATGAAAAAGCTGAACAAGATTATGGCTAGATCCAGGACAACTTTCAACATCTCAACCTAAACAGAGTCTACTGGTGAAATACATGAAAGATATTGTCAGAATGAAAAAGCTGAACAAAATTATGGCTAGATCGAGGACAACTTTCAACATCTCAACCTAAACAGAGTCTACTGTGGAAATACATGATGAAAGATATTGTCAGAATGAAAAAGCTGAACAAGATTATGGCTAGATCCAGGACAACTTTCAACATCTCAACCTAAACAGAGTCTACTGTGGAAATACATGATGAAAGATATTGTCAGAATGAAAAAGCTGAACAAGATTATGGCTAGATCCAGGACAACTTTCAACATCTCAACCTAAACAGAGTCTACTGGGGAAATACATGATAAAAGATATTGTCAGAATGAAAAAGCTGAACAAAATTATGGCTAGATCCAGGACAACTTTCAACATCTCAACCTAAACAGAGTCTACTGTGGAAATACATGATGAAAGATATTGTCAGAATGAAAAAGCTGAACAAGATTATGGCTAGATCCAGGACAACTTTCAACATCTCAACCTAAACAGAGTCTACTGGGGAAATACATGATAAAAGATATTGTCAGAATGAAAAAGCTGAACAAGATTATGGCTAGATCCAGGACAACTTTCAACATTTCAACCTAAACAGAGTCTACTGGGGAAATACATGATAAAAGATATTGTCAGAATGAAAAAGCTGAACAAAATTATGGCTAGATCCAGGACAACTTTCAACATCTCAACCTAAACAGAGTCTACTGGTGAAATACATGATGAAAGATATTGTCAGAATGAAAAAGCTGAACAAAATTATGGCTAGATCCAGGACAACTTTCAACATCTCAACCTAAACAGAGTCTACTGGGGAAATACATGATAAAAGATATTGTCAGAATGAAAAAGCTGAACAAAATTATGGCTAGATCGAGGACAACTTTCAACATCTCAACCTAAACAGAGTCTACTGGGGAAATACATGATAAAAGATATTGTCAGAATGAAAAAGCTGAACAAGATTATGGCTAGATCCAGGACAACTTTCAACATCTCAACCTAAACAGAGTCTACTGGTGAAATACATGAAAGATATTGTCAGAATGAAAAAGCTGAACAAAATTATGGCTAGATCCAGGACAACTTTCAACATCTCAACCTAAACAGAGTCTACTGGGGAAATACATGATGAAAGATATTGTCAGAATGAAAAAGCTGAACAAAATTATGGCTAGATCCAGGACAACTTTCAACATCTCAACCTAAACAGAGTCTACTGGGGAAATACATGATAAAAGATATTGTCAGAATGAAAAAGCTGAACAAGATTATGGCTAGATCCAGGACAACTTTCAACATCTCAACCTAAACAGAGTCTACTGGTGAAATACATGAAAGATATTGTCAGAATGAAAAAGCTGAACAAAATTATGGCTAGATCGAGGACAACTTTCAACATCTCAACCTAAACAGAGTCTACTGGGGAAATACATGATAAAAGATATTGTCAGAATGAAAAAGCTGAACAAGATTATGGCTAGATCCAGGACAACTTTCAACATCTCAACCTAAACAGAGTCTACTGGGGAAATACATGATGAAAGATATTGTCAGAATGAAAAAGCTGAACAAAATTATGGCTAGATCCAGGACAACTTTCAACATCTCAACCTAAACAGAGTCTACTGGGGAAATACATGATGAAAGATATTGTCAGAATGAAAAAGCTGAACAAAATTATGGCTAGATCGAGGACAACTTTCAACATCTCAACCTAAACAGAGTCTACTGGGGAAATACATGATAAAAGATATTGTCAGAATGAAAAAGCTGAACAAAATTATGGCTAGATCCAGGACAACTTTCAACATCTCAACCTAAACAGAGTCTACTGGGGAAATACATGATGAAAGATATTGTCAGAATGAAAAAGCTGAACAAAATTATGGCTAGATCCAGGACAACTTTCAACATCTCAACCTAAACAGAGTCTACTGTGGAAATACATGATGAAAGATATTGTCAGAATGAAAAAGCTGAACAAGATTATGGCTAGATCCAGGACAACTTTCAACATTTCAACCTAAACAGAGTCTACTGGGGAAATACATGATAAAAGATATTGTCAGAATGAAAAAGCTGAACAAAATTATGGCTAGATCCAGGACAACTTTCAACATCTCAACCTAAACAGAGTCTACTGGGGAAATACATGATGAAAGATATTGTCAGAATGAAAAAGCTGAACAAAATTATGGCTAGATCGAGGACAACTTTCAACATCTCAACCTAAACAGAGTCTACTGGGGAAATACATGATGAAAGATATTGTCAGAATGAAAAAGCTGAACAAGATTATGGCTAGATCCAGGACAACTTTCAACATTTCAACCTAAACAGAGTCTACTGGGGAAATACATGATAAAAGATATTGTCAGAATGAAAAAGCTGAACAAAATTATGGCTAGATCCAGGACAACTTTCAACATCTCAACCTAAACAGAGTCTACTGGTGAAATACATGATGAAAGATATTGTCAGAATGAAAAAGCTGAACAAAATTATGGCTAGATCCAGGACAACTTTCAACATCTCAACCTAAACAGAGTCTACTGGGGAAATACATGATGAAAGATATTGTCAGAATGAAAAAGCTGAATAAAATTATGGCTAGATCGAGGACAACTTTCAACATCTCAACCTAAACAGAGTCTACTGGGGAAATACATGATAAAAGATATTGTCAGAATGAAAAAGCTGAACAAGATTATGGCTAGATCCAGGACAACTTTCAACATCTCAACCTAAACAGAGTCTACTGGGGAAATACATGATGAAAGATATTGTCAGAATGAAAAAGCTGAACAAAATTATGGCTAGATCCAGGACAACTTTCAACATCTCAACCTAAACAGAGTCTACTGGGGAAATACATGATAAAAGATATTGTCAGAATGAAAAAGCTGAACAAGATTATGGCTAGATCCAGGACAACTTTCAACATCTCAACCTAAACAGAGTCTACTGGTGAAATACATGAAAGATATTGTCAGAATGAAAAAGCTGAACAAAATTATGGCTAGATCGAGGACAACTTTCAACATCTCAACCTAAACAGAGTCTACTGGGGAAATACATGATAAAAGATATTGTCAGAATGAAAAAGCTGAACAAGATTATGGCTAGATCCAGGACAACTTTCAACATCTCAACCTAAACAGAGTCTACTGGGGAAATACATGATGAAAGATATTGTCAGAATGAAAAAGCTGAACAAAATTATGGCTAGATCGAGGACAACTTTCAACATCTCAACCTAAACAGAGTCTACTGGGGAAATACATGATGAAAGATATTGTCAGAATGAAAAAGCTGAACAAGATTATGGCTAGATCCAGGACAACTTTCAACATTTCAACCTAAACAGAGTCTACTGGGGAAATACATGATAAAAGATATTGTCAGAATGAAAAAGCTGAACAAAATTATGGCTAGATCCAGGACAACTTTCAACATCTCAACCTAAACAGAGTCTACTGGTGAAATACATGATGAAAGATATTGTCAGAATGAAAAAGCTGAACAAAATTATGGCTAGATCCAGGACAACTTTCAACATCTCAACCTAAACAGAGTCTACTGGGGAAATACATGATGAAAGATATTGTCAGAATGAAAAAGCTGAATAAAATTATGGCTAGATCGAGGACAACTTTCAACATCTCAACCTAAACAGAGTCTACTGGGGAAATACATGATAAAAGATATTGTCAGAATGAAAAAGCTGAACAAGATTATGGCTAGATCCAGGACAACTTTCAACATCTCAACCTAAACAGAGTCTACTGGGGAAATACATGATGAAAGATATTGTCAGAATGAAAAAGCTGAACAAAATTATGGCTAGATCCAGGACAACTTTCAACATCTCAACCTAAACAGAGTCTACTGGGGAAATACATGATAAAAGATATTGTCAGAATGAAAAAGCTGAACAAGATTATGGCTAGATCCAGGACAACTTTCAACATCTCAACCTAAACAGAGTCTACTGGTGAAATACATGAAAGATATTGTCAGAATGAAAAAGCTGAACAAAATTATGGCTAGATCGAGGACAACTTTCAACATCTCAACCTAAACAGAGTCTACTGGGGAAATACATGATAAAAGATATTGTCAGAATGAAAAAGCTGAACAAGATTATGGCTAGATCCAGGACAACTTTCAACATCTCAACCTAAACAGAGTCTACTGGGGAAATACATGATGAAAGATATTGTCAGAATGAAAAAGCTGAACAAAATTATGGCTAGATCCAGGACAACTTTCAACATCTCAACCTAAACAGAGTCTACTGGGGAAATACATGATGAAAGATATTGTCAGAATGAAAAAGCTGAACAAAATTATGGCTAGATCGAGGACAACTTTCAACATCTCAACCTAAACAGAGTCTACTGGGGAAATACATGATAAAAGATATTGTCAGAATGAAAACGCTGAACAAAATTATGGCTAGATCCAGGACAACTTTCAACATCTCAACCTAAACAGAGTCTACTGGGGAAATACATGATGAAAGATATTGTCAGAATGAAAAAGCTGAACAAAATTATGGCTAGATCCAGGACAACTTTCAACATCTCAACCTAAACAGAGTCTACTGTGGAAATACATGATGAAAGATATTGTCAGAATGAAAAAGCTGAACAAGATTATGGCTAGATCCAGGACAACTTTCAACATTTCAACCTAAACAGAGTCTACTGGGGAAATACATGATAAAAGATATTGTCAGAATGAAAAAGCTGAACAAAATTATGGCTAGATCCAGGACAACTTTCAACATCTCAACCTAAACAGAGTCTACTGGGGAAATACATGATGAAAGATATTGTCAGAATGAAAAAGCTGAACAAAATTATGGCTAGATCGAGGACAACTTTCAACATCTCAACCTAAACAGAGTCTACTGGGGAAATACATGATGAAACATATTGTCAGAATGAAAAAGCTGAACAAGATTATGGCTAGATCCAGGACAACTTTCAACATTTCAACCTAAACAGAGTCTACTCGGGAAATACATGATAAAAGATATTGTCAGAATGAAAAAGCTGAACAAAATTATGGCTAGATCCAGGACAACTTTCAACATCTCAACCTAAACAGAGTCTACTGGTGAAATACATGATGAAAGATATTGTCAGAATGAAAAAGCTGAACAAAATTATGGCTAGATCCAGGACAACTTTCAACATCTCAACCTAAACAGAGTCTACTGGTGAAATACATGATGAAAGATATTGTCAGAATGAAAAAGCTGAACAAAATTATGGCTAGATCCAGGACAACTTTCAACATCTCAACCTAAACAGAGTCTACTGGGGAAATACATGATAAAAGATATTGTCAGAATGAAAAAGCTGAACAAAATTATGGCTAGATCGAGGACAACTTTCAACATCTCAACCTAAACAGAGTCTACTGGGGAAATACATGATAAAAGATATTGTCAGAATGAAAAAGCTGAACAAGATTATGGCTAGATCCAGGACAACTTTCAACATCTCAACCTAAACAGAGTCTACTGGTGAAATACATGAAAGATATTGTCAGAATGAAAAAGGTGAACAAAATTATGGCTAGATCCAGGACAACTTTCAACATCTCAACCTAAACAGAGTCTACTGGGGAAATACATGATGAAAGATATTGTCAGAATGAAAAAGCTGAACAAAATTATGGCTAGATCCAGGACAACTTTCAACATCTCAACCTAAACAGAGTCTACTGGGGAAATACATGATAAAAGATATTGTCAGAATGAAAAAGCTGAACAAGATTATGGCTAGATCCAGGACAACTTTCAACATCTCAACCTAAACAGAGTCTACTGGTGAAATACATGAAAGATATTGTCAGAATGAAAAAGCTGAACAAAATTATGGCTAGATCGAGGACAACTTTCAACATCTCAACCTAAACAGAGTCTACTGTGGAAATACATGATGAAAGATATTGTCAGAATGAAAAAGCTGAACAAGATTATGGCTAGATCCAGGACAACTTTCAACATCTCAACCTAAACAGAGTCTACTGGGGAAATACATGATAAAAGATATTGTCAGAATGAAAAAGCTGAACAAGATTATGGCTAGATCCAGGACAACTTTCAACATCTCAACCTAAACAGAGTCTACTGGGGAAATACATGATAAAAGATATTGTCAGAATGAAAAAGCTGAACAAAATTATGGCTAGATCCAGGACAACTTTCAACATCTCAACCTAAACAGAGTCTACTGTGGAAATACATGATGAAAGATATTGTCAGAATGAAAAAGCTGAACAAGATTATGGCTAGATCCAGGACAACTTTCAACATCTCAACCTAAACAGAGTCTACTGGGGAAATACATGATAAAAGATATTGTCAGAATGAAAAAGCTGAACAAGATTATGGCTAGATCCAGGACAACTTTCAACATCTCAACCTAAACAGAGTCTACTGGGGAAATACATGATAAAAGATATTGTCAGAATGAAAAAGCTGAACAAGATTATGGCTAGATCCAGGACAACTTTCAACATCTCAACCTAAACAGAGTCTACTGGTGAAATACATGATGAAAGATATTGTCAGAATGAAAAAGCTGAACAAAATTATGGCTAGATCCAGGACAACTTTCAACATCTCAACCTAAACAGAGTCTACTGGGGAAATACATGATGAAAGATATTGTCAGAATGAAAAAGCTGAATAAAATTATGGCTAGATCGAGGACAACTTTCAACATCTCAACCTAAACAGAGTCTACTGGGGAAATACATGATAAAAGATATTGTCAGAATGAAAAAGCTGAACAAGATTATGGCTAGATCCAGGACAACTTTCAACATCTCAACCTAAACAGAGTCTACTGGTGAAATACATGAAAGATATTGTCAGAATGAAAAAGCTGAACAAAATTATGGCTAGATCGAGGACAACTTTCAACATCTCAACCTAAACAGAGTCTACTGTGGAAATACATGATGAAAGATATTGTCAGAATGAAAAAGCTGAACAAGATTATGGCTAGATCCAGGACAACTTTCAACATCTCAACCTAAACAGAGTCTACTGGGGAAATACATGATAAAAGATATTGTCAGAATGAAAAAGCTGAACAAGATTATGGCTAGATCCAGGACAACTTTCAACATCTCAACCTAAACAGAGTCTACTGGTGAAATACATGAAAGATATTGTCAGAATGAAAAAGCTGAACAAAATTATGGCTAGATCGAGGACAACTTTCAACATCTCAACCTAAACAGAGTCTACTGTGGAAATACATGATGAAAGATATTGTCAGAATGAAAAAGCTGAACAAGATTATGGCTAGATCCAGGACAACTTTCCACATCTCAACCTAAACAGAGTCTACTGGGGAAATACATGATAAAAGATATTGTCAGAATGAAAAAGCTGAACAAGATTATGGCTAGATCCAGGACAACTTTCAACATCTCAACCTAAACAGAGTCTACTGGGGAAATACATGATAAAAGATATTGTCAGAATGAAAAAGCTGAACAAAATTATGGCTAGATCCAGGACAACTTTCAACATCTCAACCTAAACAGAGTCTACTGTGGAAATACATGATGAAAGATATTGTCAGAATGAAAAAGCTGAACAAGATTATGGCTAGATCCAGGACAACTTTCAACATCTCAACCTAAACAGAGTCTACTGGGGAAATACATGATAAAAGATATTGTCAGAATGAAAAAGCTGAACAAGATTATGGCTAGATCCAGGACAACTTTCAACATCTCAACCTAAACAGAGTCTACTGGGGAAATACATGATAAAAGATATTGTCAGAATGAAAAAGCTGAACAAGATTATGGCTAGATCCAGGACAACTTTCAACATCTCAACCTAAACAGAGTCTACTGGGGAAATACATGATGAAAGATATTGTCAGAATGAAAAAGCTGAACAAAATTATGGCTAGATCCAGGACAACTTTCAACATCTCAACCTAAACAGAGTCTACTGGGGAAATACATGATGAAAGATATTGTCAGAATGAAAAAGCTGAACAAAATTATGGCTAGATCGAGGACAACTTTCAACATCTCAACCTAAACAGAGTCTACTGGGGAAATACATGATAAAAGATATTGTCAGAATGAAAAAGCTGAACAAGATTATGGCTAGATCCAGGACAACTTTCAACATCTCAACCTAAACAGAGTCTACTGGTGAAATACATGAAAGATATTGTCAGAATGAAAAAGCTGAACAAAATTATGGCTAGATCGAGGACAACTTTCAACATCTCAACCTAAACAGAGTCTACTGTGGAAATACATGATGAAAGATATTGTCAGAATGAAAAAGCTGAACAAGATTATGGCTAGATCCAGGACAACTTTCAACATCTCAACCTAAACAGAGTCTACTGGGGAAATACATGATAAAAGATATTGTCAGAATGAAAAAGCTGAACAAGATTATGGCTAGATCCAGGACAACTTTCAACATCTCAACCTAAACAGAGTCTACTGGTGAAATACATGAAAGATATTGTCAGAATGAAAAAGCTGAACAAAATTATGGCTAGATCGAGGACAACTTTCAACATCTCAACCTAAACAGAGTCTACTGTGGAAATACATGATGAAAGATATTGTCAGAATGAAAAAGCTGAACAAGATTATGGCTAGATCCAGGACAACTTTCAACATCTCAACCTAAACAGAGTCTACTGGGGAAATACATGATAAAAGATATTGTCAGAATGAAAAAGCTGAACAAGATTATGGCTAGATCCAGGACAACTTTCAACATCTCAACCTAAACAGAGTCTACTGGGGAAATACATGATAAAAGATATTGTCAGAATGAAAAAGCTGAACAAGATTATGGCTAGATCCAGGACAACTTTCAACATCTCAACCTAAACAGAGTCTACTGGTGAAATACATGATGAAAGATATTGTCAGAATGAAAAAGCTGAACAAAATTATGGCTAGATCCAGGACAACTTTCAACATCTCAACCTAAACAGAGTCTACTGGGGAAATACATGATGAAAGATATTGTCAGAATGAAAAAGCTGAACAAAATTATGGCTAGATCCAGGACAACTTTCAACATCTCAACCTAAACAGAGTCTACTGGGGAAATACATGATAAAAGATATTGTCAGAATGAAAAAGCTGAACAAGATTATGGCTAGATCCAGGACAACTTTCAACATCTCAACCTAAACAGAGTCTACTGGTGAAATACATGAAAGATATTGTCAGAATGAAAAAGCTGAACAAAATTATGGCTAGATCGAGGACAACTTTCAACATCTCAACCTAAACAGAGTCTACTGTGGAAATACATGATGAAAGATATTGTCAGAATGAAAAAGCTGAACAAGATTATGGCTAGATCCAGGACAACTTTCAACATCTCAACCTAAACAGAGTCTACTGTGGAAATACATGATGAAAGATATTGTCAGAATGAAAAAGCTGAACAAGATTATGGCTAGATCCAGGACAACTTTCAACATCTCAACCTAAACAGAGTCTACTGGGGAAATACATGATAAAAGATATTGTCAGAATGAAAAAGCTGAACAAAATTATGGCTAGATCCAGGACAACTTTCAACATCTCAACCTAAACAGAGTCTACTGTGGAAATACATGATGAAAGATATTGTCAGAATGAAAAAGCTGAACAAGATTATGGCTAGATCCAGGACAACTTTCAACATCTCAACCTAAACAGAGTCTACTGGGGAAATACATGATAAAAGATATTGTCAGAATGAAAAAGCTGAACAAGATTATGGCTAGATCCAGGACAACTTTCAACATTTCAACCTAAACAGAGTCTACTGGGGAAATACATGATAAAAGATATTGTCAGAATGAAAAAGCTGAACAAAATTATGGCTAGATCCAGGACAACTTTCAACATCTCAACCTAAACAGAGTCTACTGGTGAAATACATGATGAAAGATATTGTCAGAATGAAAAAGCTGAACAAAATTATGGCTAGATCCAGGACAACTTTCAACATCTCAACCTAAACAGAGTCTACTGGGGAAATACATGATAAAAGATATTGTCAGAATGAAAAAGCTGAACAAGATTATGGCTAGATCCAGGACAACTTTCAACATTTCAACCTAAACAGAGTCTACTGGGGAAATACATGATAAAAGATATTGTCAGAATGAAAAAGCTGAACAAAATTATGGCTAGATCCAGGACAACTTTCAACATCTCAACCTAAACAGAGTCTACTGGTGAAATACATGATGAAAGATATTGTCAGAATGAAAAAGCTGAACAAAATTATGGCTAGATCCAGGACAACTTTCAACATCTCAACCTAAACAGAGTCTACTGGGGAAATACATGATAAAAGATATTGTCAGAATGAAAAAGCTGAACAAAATTATGGCTAGATCGAGGACAACTTTCAACATCTCAACCTAAACAGAGTCTACTGGGGAAATACATGATAAAAGATATTGTCAGAATGAAAAAGCTGAACAAGATTATGGCTAGATCCAGGACAACTTTCAACATCTCAACCTAAACAGAGTCTACTGGTGAAATACATGAAAGATATTGTCAGAATGAAAAAGCTGAACAAAATTATGGCTAGATCCAGGACAACTTTCAACATCTCAACCTAAACAGAGTCTACTGGGGAAATACATGATGAAAGATATTGTCAGAATGAAAAAGCTGAACAAAATTATGGCTAGATCCAGGACAACTTTCAACATCTCAACCTAATCAGAGTCTACTGGGGAAATACATGATAAAAGATATTGTCAGAATGAAAAAGCTGAAGAAGATTATGGCTAGATCCAGGACAACTTTCAACATCTCAACCTAAACAGAGTCTACTGGTGAAATACATGAAAGATATTGTCAGAATGAAAAAGCTGAACAAAATTATGGCTAGATCGAGGACAACTTTCAACATCTCAACCTAAACAGAGTCTACTGGGGAAATACATGATAAAAGATATTGTCAGAATGAAAAAGCTGAACAAGATTATGGCTAGATCCAGGACAACTTTCAACATCTCAACCTAAACAGAGTCTACTGGGGAAATACATGATGAAAGATATTGTCAGAATGAAAAAGCTGAACAAAATTATGGCTAGATCCAGGACAACTTTCAACATCTCAACCTAAACAGAGTCTACTGGGGAAATACATGATGAAAGATATTGTCAGAATGAAAAAGCTGAACAAAATTATGGCTAGATCGAGGACAACTTTCAACATCTCAACCTAAACAGAGTCTACTGGGGAAATACATGATGAAAGATATTGTCAGAATGAAAAAGCTGAACAAAATTATGGCTAGATCGAGGACAACTTTCAACATCTCAACCTAAACAGAGTCTACTGGGGAAATACATGATAAAAGATATTGTCAGAATGAAAAAGCTGAACAAAATTATGGCTAGATCCAGGACAACTTTCAACATCTCAACCTAAACAGAGTCTACTGGGGAAATAGATGATAAAAGATATTGTCAGAATGAAAAAGTTGAACAAGATTATGGCTAGATCCAGGACAACTTTCAACATCTCAACCTAAACAGAGTCTACTGGGGAAATACATGATGAAAGATATTGTCAGAATGAAAAAGCTGAACAAAATTATGGCTAGATCCAGGACAACTTTCAACATCTCAACCTAATCAGAGTCTACTGGGGAAATACATGATAAAAGATATTGTCAGAATGAAAAAGCTGAAGAAGATTATGGCTAGATCCAGGACAACTTTCAACATCTCAACCTAAACAGAGTCTACTGGTGAAATACATGAAAGATATTGTCAGAATGAAAAAGCTGAACAAAATTATGGCTAGATCGAGGACAACTTTCAACATCTCAACCTAAACAGAGTCTACTGGGGAAATACATGATAAAAGATATTGTCAGAATGAAAAAGCTGAACAAGATTATGGCTAGATCCAGGACAACTTTCAACATCTCAACCTAAACAGAGTCTACTGGGGAAATACATGATGAAAGATATTGTCAGAATGAAAAAGCTGAACAAAATTATGGCTAGATCCAGGACAACTTTCAACATCTCAACCTAAACAGAGTCTACTGGGGAAATACATGATGAAAGATATTGTCAGAATGAAAAAGCTGAACAAAATTATGGCTAGATCGAGGACAACTTTCAACATCTCAACCTAAACAGAGTCTACTGGGGAAATACATGATGAAAGATATTGTCAGAATGAAAAAGCTGAACAAAATTATGGCTAGATCGAGGACAACTTTCAACATCTCAACCTAAACAGAGTCTACTGGGGAAATACATGATAAAAGATATTGTCAGAATGAAAAAGCTGAACAAAATTATGGCTAGATCCAGGACAACTTTCAACATCTCAACCTAAACAGAGTCTACTGGGGAAATAGATGATAAAAGATATTGTCAGAATGAAAAAGTTGAACAAGATTATGGCTAGATCCAGGACAACTTTCAACATCTCAACCTAAACAGAGTCTACTGGGGAAATACATGATGAAAGATATTGTCAGAATGAAAAAGCTGAACAAGATTATGGCTAGATCCAGGACAACATTCAACATTTCAACCTAAACAGAGTCTACTGGGGAAATACATGATAAAAGATATTGTCAGAATGAAAAAGCTGAACAAAATTATGGCTAGATCCAGGACAACTTTCAACATCTCAACCTAAACAGAGTCTACTGGGGAAATACATGATGAAAGATATTGTCAGAATGAAAAAGCTGAACAAAATTATGGCTAGATCGAGGACAACTTTCAACATCTCAACCTAAACAGAGTCTACTGGGGAAATACATGATAAAAGATATTGTCAGAATGAAAAAGCTGAACAAAATTATGGCTAGATCCAGGACAACTTTCAACATCTCAACCTAAACAGAGTCTACTGTGGAAATACATGATGAAAGATATTGTCAGAATGAAAAAGCAGAACAAAATCATGGCCAGATCCAGGACAACTTTCAACATCTCAACCTAAACAGAGTCTACTGGGGAAATAGATGATAAAAGATATTGTCAGAATGAAAAAGTTGAACAAGATTATGGCTAGATCCAGGACAACTTTCAACATTTCAACCTAAACAGAGTCTACTGGGGAAATACATGATAAAAGATATTGTCAGAATGAAAAAGCTGAACAAATTATGGGTAGATCCAGGACAACTTTCAACATCTCAACCTAAACAGAGTCTACTGGGGAAATACATGATAAAAGATATTGTCAGAATGAAAAAGCTGAACAAGATTATGGCTAGATCCAGGACAACTTTCAACATCTCAACCTAAACAGAGTCTACTGGTGAAATAAATGATGAAAGATATTGTCAGAATGAAAAAGCTGAACAAAATTATGGCTAGATCCAGGACAACTTTCAACATCTCAACCTAAACAGAGTCTACTGGGGAAATACATGATGAAAGATATTGTCAGAATGAAAAAGCTGAACAAAATTATGGCTAGATCCAGGACAACTTTCAACATCTCAACCTAAACAGAGTCTACTGGGGAAATACATGATAAAAGATATTGTCAGAATGAAAAAGCTGAACAAGATTATGGCTAGATCCAGGACAACTTTCAACATCTCAACCTAAACAGAGTCTACTGGTGAAATACATGAAAGATATTGTCAGAATGAAAAAGCTGAACAAAATTATGGCTAGATCGAGGACAACTTTCAACATCTCAACCTAAACAGAGTCTACTGTGGAAATACATGATGAAAGATATTGTCAGAATGAAAAAGCTGAACAAGATTATGGCTAGATCCAGGACAACTTTCAACATCTCAACCTAAACAGAGTCTACTGTGGAAATACATGATGAAAGATATTGTCAGAATGAAAAAGCTGAACAAGATTATGGCTAGATCCAGGACAACTTTCAACATCTCAACCTAAACAGAGTCTACTGGGGAAATACATGATAAAAGATATTGTCAGAATGAAAAAGCTGAACAAAATTATGGCTAGATCCAGGACAACTTTCAACATCTCAACCTAAACAGAGTCTACTGTGGAAATACATGATGAAAGATATTGTCAGAATGAAAAAGCTGAACAAGATTATGGCTAGATCCAGGACAACTTTCAACATCTCAACCTAAACAGAGTCTACTGGGGAAATACATGATAAAAGATATTGTCAGAATGAAAAAGCTGAACAAGATTATGGCTAGATCCAGGACAACTTTCAACATTTCAACCTAAACAGAGTCTACTGGGGAAATACATGATAAAAGATATTGTCAGAATGAAAAAGCTGAACAAAATTATGGCTAGATCCAGGACAACTTTCAACATCTCAACCTAAATAGAGTCTACTGGTGAAATACATGATGAAAGATATTGTCAGAATGAAAAAGCTGAACAAAATTATGGCTAGATCCAAGACAACTTTCAACATCTCAACCTAAACAGAGTCTACTGGGGAAATACATGATAAAAGATATTGTCAGAATGAAAAAGCTGAACAAGATTATGGCTAGATCCAGGACAACTTTCAACATTTCAACCTAAACAGAGTCTACTGGGGAAATACATGATAAAAGATATTGTCAGAATGAAAAAGCTGAACAAAATTATGGCTAGATCCAGGACAACTTTCAACATCTCAACCTAAACAGAGTCTACTGGTGAAATACATGATGAAAGATATTGTCAGAATGAAAAAGCTGAACAAAATTATGGCTAGATCCAGGACAACTTTCAACATCTCAACCTAAACAGAGTCTACTGGGGAAATACATGATAAAAGATATTGTCAGAATGAAAAAGCTGAACAAAATTATGGCTAGATCGAGGACAACTTTCAACATCTCAACCTAAACAGAGTCTACTGGGGAAATACATGATAAAAGATATTGTCAGAATGAAAAAGCTGAACAAGATTATGGCTAGATCCAGGACAACTTTCAACATCTCAACCTAAACAGAGTCTACTGGTGAAATACATGAAAGATATTGTCAGAATGAAAAAGCTGAACAAAATTATGGCTAGATCCAGGACAACTTTCAACATCTCAACCTAAACAGAGTCTACTGGGGAAATACATGATGAAAGATATTGTCAGAATGAAAAAGCTGAACAAAATTATGGCTAGATCCAGGACAACTTTCAACATCTCAACCTAAACAGAGTCTACTGGGGAAATACATGATAAAAGATATTGTCAGAATGAAAAAGCTGAACAAGATTATGGCTAGATCCAGGACAACTTTCAACATCTCAACCTAAACAGAGTCTACTGGTGAAATACATGAAAGATATTGTCAGAATGAAAAAGGTGAACAAAATTATGGCTAGATCGAGGACAACTTTCAACATCTCAACCTAAACAGAGTCTACTGGGGAAATACATGATAAAAGATATTGTCAGAATGAAAAAGCTGAACAAGATTATGGCTAGATCCAGGACAACTTTCAACATCTCAACCTAAACAGAGTCTACTGGGGAAATACATGATGAAAGATATTGTCAGAATGAAAAAGCTGAACAAAATTATGGCTAGATCCAGGACAACTTTCAACATCTCAACCTAAACAGAGTCTACTGGGGAAATACATGATGAAAGATATTGTCAGAATGAAAAAGCTGAACAAAATTATGGCTAGATCGAGGACAACTTTCAACATCTCAACCTAAACAGAGTCTACTGGGGAAATACATGATAAAAGATATTGTCAGAATGAAAAAGCTGAACAAAATTATGGCTAGATCCAGGACAACTTTCAACATCTCAACCTAAACAGAGTCTACTGGGGAAATACATGATAAAAGATATTGTCAGAATGAAAAAGCTGAACAAAATTATGGCTAGATCCAGGACAACTTTCAACATCTCAACCTAAACAGAGTCTACTGTGGAAATACATGATGAAAGATATTGTCAGAATGAAAAAGCAGAACAAAATCATGGCCAGATCCAGGACAACTTTCAACATCTCAACCTAAACAGAGTCTACTGGGGAAATAGATGATAAAAGATATTGTCAGAATGAAAAAGTTGAACAAGATTATGGCTAGATCCAGGACAACTTTCAACATTTCAACCTAAACAGAGTCTACTGGGGAAATACATGATAAAAGATATTGTCAGAATGAAAAAGCTGAACAAATTATGGGTAGATCCAGGACAACTTTCAACATCTCAACCTAAACAGAGTCTACTGGGGAAATACATGATAAAAGATATTGTCAGAATGAAAAAGCTGAACAAGATTATGGCTAGATCCAGGACAACTTTCAACATCTCAACCTAAACAGAGTCTACTGGTGAAATAAATGATGAAAGATATTGTCAGAATGAAAAAGCTGAACAAAATTATGGCTAGATCCAGGACAACTTTCAACATCTCAACCTAAACAGAGTCTACTGGGGAAATACATGATGAAAGATATTGTCAGAATGAAAAAGCTGAACAAAATTATGGCTAGATCCAGGACAACTTTCAACATCTCAACCTAAACAGAGTCTACTGGGGAAATACATGATAAAAGATATTGTCAGAATGAAAAAGCTGAACAAGATTATGGCTAGATCCAGGACAACTTTCAACATCTCAACCTAAACAGAGTCTACTGGTGAAATACATGAAAGATATTGTCAGAATGAAAAAGCTGAACAAAATTATGGCTAGATCGAGGACAACTTTCAACATCTCAACCTAAACAGAGTCTACTGTGGAAATACATGATGAAAGATATTGTCAGAATGAAAAAGCTGAACAAGATTATGGCTAGATCCAGGACAACTTTCAACATCTCAACCTAAACAGAGTCTACTGTGGAAATACATGATGAAAGATATTGTCAGAATGAAAAAGCTGAACAAGATTATGGCTAGATCCAGGACAACTTTCAACATCTCAACCTAAACAGAGTCTACTGGGGAAATACATGATAAAAGATATTGTCAGAATGAAAAAGCTGAACAAAATTATGGCTAGATCCAGGACAACTTTCAACATCTCAACCTAAACAGAGTCTACTGTGGAAATACATGATGAAAGATATTGTCAGAATGAAAAAGCTGAACAAGATTATGGCTAGATCCAGGACAACTTTCAACATCTCAACCTAAACAGAGTCTACTGGGGAAATACATGATAAAAGATATTGTCAGAATGAAAAAGCTGAACAAGATTATGGCTAGATCCAGGACAACTTTCAACATTTCAACCTAAACAGAGTCTACTGGGGAAATACATGATAAAAGATATTGTCAGAATGAAAAAGCTGAACAAAATTATGGCTAGATCCAGGACAACTTTCAACATCTCAACCTAAATAGAGTCTACTGGTGAAATACATGATGAAAGATATTGTCAGAATGAAAAAGCTGAACAAAATTATGGCTAGATCCAAGACAACTTTCAACATCTCAACCTAAACAGAGTCTACTGGGGAAATACATGATAAAAGATATTGTCAGAATGAAAAAGCTGAACAAGATTATGGCTAGATCCAGGACAACTTTCAACATTTCAACCTAAACAGAGTCTACTGGGGAAATACATGATAAAAGATATTGTCAGAATGAAAAAGCTGAACAAAATTATGGCTAGATCCAGGACAACTTTCAACATCTCAACCTAAACAGAGTCTACTGGTGAAATACATGATGAAAGATATTGTCAGAATGAAAAAGCTGAACAAAATTATGGCTAGATCCAGGACAACTTTCAACATCTCAACCTAAACAGAGTCTACTGGGGAAATACATGATAAAAGATATTGTCAGAATGAAAAAGCTGAACAAAATTATGGCTAGATCGAGGACAACTTTCAACATCTCAACCTAAACAGAGTCTACTGGGGAAATACATGATAAAAGATATTGTCAGAATGAAAAAGCTGAACAAGATTATGGCTAGATCCAGGACAACTTTCAACATCTCAACCTAAACAGAGTCTACTGGTGAAATACATGAAAGATATTGTCAGAATGAAAAAGCTGAACAAAATTATGGCTAGATCCAGGACAACTTTCAACATCTCAACCTAAACAGAGTCTACTGGGGAAATACATGATGAAAGATATTGTCAGAATGAAAAAGCTGAACAAAATTATGGCTAGATCCAGGACAACTTTCAACATCTCAACCTAAACAGAGTCTACTGGGGAAATACATGATAAAAGATATTGTCAGAATGAAAAAGCTGAACAAGATTATGGCTAGATCCAGGACAACTTTCAACATCTCAACCTAAACAGAGTCTACTGGTGAAATACATGAAAGATATTGTCAGAATGAAAAAGGTGAACAAAATTATGGCTAGATCGAGGACAACTTTCAACATCTCAACCTAAACAGAGTCTACTGGGGAAATACATGATAAAAGATATTGTCAGAATGAAAAAGCTGAACAAGATTATGGCTAGATCCAGGACAACTTTCAACATCTCAACCTAAACAGAGTCTACTGGGGAAATACATGATGAAAGATATTGTCAGAATGAAAAAGCTGAACAAAATTATGGCTAGATCCAGGACAACTTTCAACATCTCAACCTAAACAGAGTCTACTGGGGAAATACATGATGAAAGATATTGTCAGAATGAAAAAGCTGAACAAAATTATGGCTAGATCGAGGACAACTTTCAACATCTCAACCTAAACAGAGTCTACTGGGGAAATACATGATAAAAGATATTGTCAGAATGAAAAAGCTGAACAAAATTATGGCTAGATCCAGGACAACTTTCAACATCTCAACCTAAACAGAGTCTACTGGGGAAATACATGATGAAAGATATTGTCAGAATGAAAAAGCTGAACAAAATTATGGCTAGATCCAGGACAACTTTCAACATCTCAACCTAAACAGAGTCTACTGGGGAAATAGATGATAAAAGATATTGTCAGAATGAAAAAGTTGAACAAGATTATGGCTAGATCCAGGACAACTTTCAACATCTCAACCTAAACAGAGTCTACTGGGGAAATACATGATGAAAGATATTGTCAGAATGAAAAAGCTGAACAAGATTATGGCTAGATCCAGGACAACATTCAACATTTCAACCTAAACAGAGTCTACTGGGGAAATACATGATAAAAGATATTGTCAGAATGAAAAAGCTGAACAAAATTATGGCTAGATCCAGGACAACTTTCAACATCTCAACCTAAACAGAGTCTACTGGGGAAATACATGATGAAAGATATTGTCAGAATGAAAAAGCTGAACAAAATTATGGCTAGATCGAGGACAACTTTCAACATCTCAACCTAAACAGAGTCTACTGGGGAAATACATGATAAAAGATATTGTCAGAATGAAAAAGCTGAACAAAATTATGGCTAGATCCAGGACAACTTTCAACATCTCAACCTAAACAGAGTCTACTGTGGAAATACATGATGAAAGATATTGTCAGAATGAAAAAGCAGAACAAAATCATGGCCAGATCCAGGACAACTTTCAACATCTCAACCTAAACAGAGTCTACTGGGGAAATACATGATGAAAGATATTGTCAGAATGAAAAAGCTGAACAAAATTATGGCTAGATCCAGGACAACTTTCAACATCTCAACCTAAACAGAGTCTACTGGGGAAATAGATGATAAAAGATATTGTCAGAATGAAAAAGTTGAACAAGATTATGGCTAGATCCAGGACAACTTTCAACATTTCAACCTAAACAGAGTCTACTGGGGAAATACATGATAAAAGATATTGTCAGAATGAAAAAGCTGAACAAATTATGGGTAGATCCAGGACAACTTTCAACATCTCAACCTAAACAGAGTCTACTGGGGAAATACATGATGAAAGATATTGTCAGAATGAAAAAGCTGAACAAGATTATGGCTAGATCCAGGACAACTTTCAACATCTCAACCTAAACAGAGTCTACTGGGGAAATACATGATAAAAGATATTGTCAGAATGAAAAAGCTGAACAAAATTATGGCTAGATCCAGGACAACTTTCAACATCTCAACCTAAACAGAGTCTACTGGGGAAATACATGATGAAAGATATTGTCAGAATGAAAAAGCTGAACAAAATTATGGCTAGATCCAGGACAACTTTCAACATCTCAACCTAAACAGAGTCTACTGGGGAAATACATGATAAAAGATATTGTCAGAATGAAAAAGCTGAACAAAATTATGGCTAGATCGAGGACAACTTTCAACATCTCAACCTAAACAGAGTCTACTGGGGAAATACATGATAAAAGATATTGTCAGAATGAAAAAGCTGAACAAGATTATGGCTAGATCCAGGACAACTTTCAACATCTCAACCTAAACAGAGTCTACTGGTGAAATACATGAAAGATATTGTCAGAATGAAAAAGCTGAACAAAATGATGGCTAGATCGAGGACAACTTTCAACATCTAAACCTAAACAGAGTCTACTGGGGAAATACATGATGAAAGATATTGTCAGAATGAAAAAGCTGAACAAAATTATGGCTAGATCGAGGACAACTTTCAACATCTCAACCTAAACAGAGTCTACTGGGGAAATACATGATGAAAGATATTGTCAGAATGAAAAAGCTGAACAAAATTATGGCTAGATCCAGGACAACTTTCAACATCTCAACCTAAACAGAGTCTACTGGGGAAATACATGATAAAAGATATTGTCAGAATGAAAAAGTTGAACAAGATTATGGCTAGATCCAGGACAACTTTCAACATCTCAACCTAAACAGAGTCTACTGGTGAAATACATGATGAAAGATAATGTCAGAATGAAAAAGCTGAACAAGATTATGGCTAGATCCAGGACAACTTTCAACATCTCAACCTAAACAGAGTCTACTGGGGAAATACATGATGAAAGATATTGTCAGAATGAAAAAGCTGAACAAAATTATGGCTAGATCCAGGACAACTTTCAACATCTCAACCTAAACAGAGTCCACTGATGAAATACATGAAAGATATTGTCAGAATGAAACAGCTGAACAAAATTATGGCTAGATCCAGGACAACTTTCAACATCTCAACCTAAACAGAGTCTACTGGGGAAATACATGATGAAAGATATTGTCAGAATGAAAAAGCTGAACAAGATTATGGCTAGATCCAGGACAACTTTCAACATCTCAACCTAAACAGAGTCTACTGGGGAAATACATGATGAAAGATATTGTCAGAATGAAAAAGCTGAACAAAATTATGGCTAGATCCAGGACAACTTTCAACATCTAAACCTAAACAGAGTCTACTGGTGAAATACATGAAAGATATTGTCAGAATGAAAAAGCTGAACAAAATGATGGCTAGATCCAGGACAACTTTCAACATCTCAACCTAAACAGAGTCTACTGTGGAAATACATGATGAAAGATATTGTCAGAATGAAAAAGCTGAACAAAATTATGGCTAGATCGAGGACAACTTTCAACATCTAAACCTAAACAGAGTCTACTGGGGAAATACATGATAAAAGATATTGTCAGAATGAAAAAGCTGAACAAAATTATGGCTAGATCGAGGACAACTTTCAACATCTCAACCTAAACAGAGTCTACTGGGGAAATACATGATGAAAGATATTGTCAGAATGAAAAAGCTGAACAAAATTATGGCTAGATCCAGGACAACTTTCAACATCTCAACCTAAACAGAGTCTACTGGGGAAATACATGATAAAAGATATTGTCAGAATGAAAAAGTTGAACAAGATTATGGCTAGATCCAGGACAACTTTCAACATCTCAACCTAAACAGAGTCTACTGGTGAAATACATGATGAAAGATAATGTCAGAATGAAAAAGCTGAACAAAATTATGGCTAGATCGAGGACAACTTTCAACATCTCAACCTAAACAGAGTCTACTGGGGAAATACATGATAAAAGATATTGTCAGAATGAAAAAGCTGAACAAGATTATGGCTAGATCCAGGACAACTTTCAACATCTCAACCTAAACAGAGTCTACTGGTGAAATACATGAAAGATATTGTCAGAATGAAAAAGCTGAACAAAATGATGGCTAGATCGAGGACAACTTTCAACATCTAAACCTAAACAGAGTCTACTGGGGAAATACATGATAAAAGATATTGTCAGAATGAAAAAGCTGAACAAAATTATGGCTAGATCCAGGACAACTTTCAACATCTCAACCTAAACAGAGTCTACTGGGGAAATACATGATGAAAGATATTGTCAGAATGAAAAAGCTGAACAAAATTATGGCTAGATCCAGGACAACTTTCAACATCTCAACCTAAACAGAGTCTACTGGGGAAATACATGATAAAAGATATTGTCAGAATGAAAAAGTTGAACAAGATTATGGCTAGATCCAGGACAACTTTCAACATCTCAACCTAAACAGAGTCTACTGGTGAAATACATGATGAAAGATAATGTCAGAATGAAAAAGCTGAACAAGATCATGGCTAGATCCAGGACAACTTTCAACATCTCAACCTAAACAGAGTCTACTGGGGAAATACATGATGAAAGATATTGTCAGAATGAAAAAGCTGAACAAAATTATGGCTAGATCCAGGACAACTTTCAACATCTCAACCTAAACAGAGTCCACTGATGAAATACATGAAAGATATTGTCAGAATGAAACAGCTGAACAAAATGATGGCTAGATCCAGGACAACTTTCAACATCTCAACCTAAACAGAGTCTACTGGGGAAATACATGATGAAAGATATTGTCAGAATGAAAAAGCTGAACAAGATTATGGCTAGATCCAGTACAACTTTCAACATCTCAACCTAAACAGAGTCTACTGGGGAAATACATGATGAAAGATATTGTCAGAATGAAAAAGCTGAACAAAATTATGGCTAGATCCAGGACAACTTTCAACATCTCAACCTAAACAGAGTCTACAGGTGAAATACATGATGAAAGATAATGTCAGAATGAAAAAGCTGAACAAAATCATGGCCAGATCCAGGACAACTTTCAACATCTCAACCTAAACAGAGTCTACTGGGGAAATACATGATGAAAGATATTGTCAGAATGAAAAAGCTGAACAAAATTATGGCTAGATCGAGGACAACTTTCAACATCTCAACCTAAACAGAGTCTACTGGGGAAATACATGATAAAAGATATTGTCAGAATGAAAAAGCTGAACAAGATTATGGCTAGATCCAGGACAACTTTCAACATCTCAACCTAAACAGAGTCTACTGGTGAAATACATGATAAAAGATATTGACAGAATGAAAAAGCTGAACAAAATTATGGCTAGATCGAGGACAACTTTCAACATCTCAACCTAAACAGAGTCTACTGGGGAAATACATGATAAAAGATATTGTCAGAATGAAAAAGCTGAACAAGATTATGGCTAGATCCAGGACAACTTTCAACATATCAACCTAAACAGAGTCTACTGGTGAAATACATGAAAGATATTGTCAGAATGAAAAAGCTGAACAAAATGATGGCTAGATCGAGGACAACTTTCAACATCTAAACCTAAACAGAGTCTACTGGGGAAATACATGATAAAAGATATTGTCAGAATGAAAAAGCTGAACAAAATTATGGCTAGATCGAGGACAACTTTCAACATCTCAACCTAAACAGAGTCTACTGGGGAAATACATGATGAAAGATATTGTCAGAATGAAAAAGTTGAACAAGATTATGGCTAGATCCAGGACAACTTTCAACATCTCAACCTAAACAGAGTCTACTGGGGAAATACATGATAAAAGATATTGTCAGAATGAAAAAGTTGAACAAGATTATGGCTAGATCCAGGACAACTTTCAACATCTCAACCTAAACAGAGTCTACTGGTGAAATACATGATGAAAGATAATGTCAGAATGAAAAAGCTGAACAAGATTATGGCTAGATCCAGGACAACTTTCAACATCTCAACCTAAACAGAGTCTACTGGGGAAATACATGATGAAAGATATTGTCAGAATGAAAAAGCTGAACAAAATTATGGCTAGATCCAGGACAACTTTCAACATCTCAACCTAAACAGAGTCCACTGATGAAATACATGAAAGATATTGTCAGAATGAAACAGCTGAACAAAATTATGGCTAGATCCAGGACAACTTTCAACATCTCAACCTAAACAGAGTCTACTGGGGAAATACATGATGAAAGATATTGTCAGAATGAAAAAGCTGAACAAGATTATGGCTAGATCCAGGACAACTTTCAACATCTCAACCTAAACAGAGTCTACTGGGGAAATACATGATGAAAGATATTGTCAGAATGAAAAAGCTGAACAAAATTATGGCTAGATCCAGGACAACTTTCAACATCTCAACCTAAACAGAGTCTACAGGTGAAATACATGATGAAAGATAATGTCAGAATGAAAAAGCTGAACCAAATCATGGCCAGATCCAGGACAACTTTCAACATCTCAACCTAAACAGAGTCTACTGGGGAAATACATGATGAAAGATATTGTCAGAATGAAAAAGCTGAACAAAATTATGGCTAGATCGAGGACAACTTTCAACATCTCAACCTAAACAGAGTCTACTGGGGAAATACATGATAAAAGATATTGTCAGAATGAAAAAGCTGAACAAAATTATGGTTAGATCGAGGACAACTTTCAACATCTCAACCTAAAGAGAGTCTACTGGGGAAATACATGATGAAAGATATTGTCAGAATGAAAAAGCTGAACAAAATTATGGCTAGATCCAGGACAACTTTCAACATCTCAACCTAAACAGAGTCTACAGGTGAAATACATGATGAAAGATAATGTCAGAATGAAAAAGCTGAACAAAATCATGGCCAGATCCAGGACAACTTTCAACATCTCAACCTAAACAGAGTCTACTGGGGAAATACATGATGAAAGATATTGTCAGAATGAAAAAGCTGAACAAAATTATGGCTAGATCGAGGACAACTTTCAACATCTCAACCTAAACAGAGTCTACTGGGGAAATACATGATAAAAGATATTGTCAGAATGAAAAAGCTGAACAAGATTATGGCTAGATCCAGGACAACTTTCAACATCTCAACCTAAACAGAGTCTACTGGGGAAATACATGATGAAAGATATTGTCAGAATGAAAAAGCTGAACAAAATTATGGTTAGATCGAGGACAACTTTCAACATCTCAACCTAAACAGAGTCTACTGGGGAAATACATGATGAAAGATATTGTCAGAATGAAAAAGCTGAACAAGATTATGGCTAGATCCAGGACAACTTTCAACATTTCAACCTAAACAGAGTCTACTGGGGAAATACATGATGAAAGATATTGTCAGAATGAAAAAGCTGAACAAAATTATGGCTAGATCCAGGACAACTTTCAACATCTCAACCTAAACAGAGTCCACTGATGAAATACATGAAAGATATTGTCAGAATGAAACAGCTGAACAAAATTATGGCTAGATCCAGGACAACTTTCAACATCTCAACCTAAACAGAGTCTACTGGGGAAATACATGATGAAAGATATTGTCAGAATGAAAAAGCTGAACAAAATCATGGCCAGATCCAGGACAACTTTCAACATCTCAACCTAAACAGAGTCTACTGGGGAAATACATGATGAAAGATATTGTCAGAATGAAAAAGCTGAACAAAATTATGGCTAGATCGAGGACAACTTTCAACATCTCAACCTAAACAGAGTCTACTGGGGAAATACATGATAAAAGATATTGTCAGAATGAAAAAGCTGAACAAAATTATGGTTAGATCGAGGACAACTTTCAACATTTCAACCTAAACAGAGTCTACTGGGGAAATACATGATGAAAGATATTGTCAGAATGAAAAAGCTGAACAAGATTATGGCTAGATCCAGGACAACTTTCAACATTTCAACCTAAACAGAGTCTACTGGGGAAATACATGATGAAAGATATTGTCAGAATGAAAAAGCTGAACAAAATTATGGCTAGATCGAGGACAACTTTCAACATCTCAACCTAAACAGAGTCTACTGGGGAAATACATGATAAAAGATATTGTCAGAATGAAAAAGCTGAACAAAATTATGGTTAGATCGAGGACAACTTTCAACATCTCAACCTAAACAGAGTCTACTGGGGAAATACATGATGAAAGATATTGTCAGAATGAAAAAGCTGAACAAAATTATGGCTAGATCCAGGACAACTTTCAACATCTCAACCTAAACAGAGTCTACAGGTGAAATACATGATGAAAGATAATGTCAGAATGAAAAAGCTGAACAAAATCATGGCCAGATCCAGGACAACTTTCAACATCTCAACCTAAACAGAGTCTACTGGGGAAATACATGATGAAAGATATTGTCAGAATGAAAAAGCTGAACAAAATTATGGCTAGATCGAGGACAACTTTCAACATCTCAACCTAAACAGAGTCTACTGGGGAAATACATGATAAAAGATATTGTCAGAATGAAAAAGCTGAACAAGATTATGGCTAGATCCAGGACAACTTTCAACATCTCAACCTAAACAGAGTCTACTGGGGAAATACATGATGAAAGATATTGTCAGAATGAAAAAGCTGAACAAAATTATGGTTAGATCGAGGACAACTTTCAACATCTCAACCTAAACAGAGTCTACTGGGGAAATACATGATGAAAGATATTGTCAGAATGAAAAAGCTGAACAAGATTATGGCTAGATCCAGGACAACTTTCAACATTTCAACCTAAACAGAGTCTACTGGGGAAATACATGATGAAAGATATTGTCAGAATGAAAAAGCTGAACAAAATTATGGCTAGATCGAGGACAACTTTCAACATCTCAACCTAAACAGAGTCTACTGGGGAAATACATGATAAAAGATATTGTCAGAATGAAAAAGCTGAACAAGATTATGGCTAGATCCAGGACAACTTTCAACATCTCAACCTAAACAGAGTCCACTGATGAAATACATGAAAGATATTGTCAGAATGAAACAGCTGAACAAAATTATGGCTAGATCCAGGACAACTTTCAACATCTCAACCTAAACAGAGTCTACTGGGGAAATACATGATGAAAGATATTGTCAGAATGAAAAAGCTGAACAAGATTATGGCTAGATCCAGGACAACTTTCAACATTTCAACCTAAACAGAGTCTACTGGGGAAATACATGATAAAAGATATTGTCAGAATGAAAAAGCTGAACAAAATTATGGCTAGATCCAGGACAACTTTCAACATCTCAACCTAAACAGAGTCTACTGGGGAAATACATGATGAAAGATATTGTCAGAATGAAAAAGCTGAACAAAATTATGGCTAGATCCAGGACAACTTTCAACATCTCAACCTAAACAGAGTCTACTGGGGAAATACATGATAAAAGATATTGTCAGAATGAAAAAGCTGAACAAAATTATGGCTAGATCCAGGACAACTTTCAACATCTCAACCTAAACAGAGTCTACTGGGGAAATACATGATGAAAGATATTGTCAGAATGAAAAAGCTGAACAAAATTATGGCTAGATCCAGGACAACTTTCAACATCTCAACCTAAACAGAGTCTACTGGGGAAATACATGATGAAAGATATTGTCAGAATGAAAAAGCTGAACAAAATTATGGGTAGATCCAGGACAACTTTCAACATCTCAATCTAAACAGAGTCTACTGGAGAAATACATGATGAAAGATATTGTCAGAATGAAAAAGCTGAACAAAATCATGGTTAGATCCAGGACAACTTTCAACATCTTAACCTAAACAGAGTCTACTGGGATAATACATGATGAAAGATATTGTCAGAATGAAAAAGCTGAACAAATTATGGCTAGATCGAGGACAACTTTCAACATCGCAACCTAAACAGAGTCTACTGAGGAAATACATGATGAAAGATAATGTGAGAATGAAAAAGCTGAACAAAATCATGGTTAGATCTAGGACAACTTTCAACATCTCAACCTAAACAGAGTCTACTGGGATAATACATGATGAAAGATATTGTCAGAATGAAAAATCTGAACAAATTATGGCTAGATCCAGGACAACTTTCAACATCTCAACCTAAACAGAGTCTACTGAGGAAATACATGATGAAAGATAATGTCAGAATGAAAAAGCTGAACAAAATCATGGTTAGATCTAGGACAACTTTCAACATCTCAACCTAAACAGAATCTACTGGGGAAATACATGATGAAAGTTATTGTCAGAATGAAAAAGCTGTACAAAATCATGGCTAGATCCAGGACAACTTTCAACATCTCAACCTAAATAGAGTCTACTGGGGAAATACATGATGAAAGATATTGTCAGAATGAAAAAGCTGAACAATATTATGGCTAGATCCAGGACAACCTTCAACATCTCAACCTAAACAGAGCCTACTGGGGAAATACATGTTGAAAGATAATTTCCAAATGAAAAATCTGAACAAAATCATGGCTAGATCCAGGACAACTTTCAACATCTCAACCTAAACAGAGTCTAGTGGGGAAATACATGATGAAAGGTAATGTTAGAATGAAATAGCTGAACAAAATCATGGCTAGATCCAGGACAACCTTCAATGTTTCAAACTCAACAGAATCTAATTGGGAAATAGATGATGAACAATTGATTTAGTGTGAGAATGAAAATATGGACAAAATCATGCCTAGATCCAGGACAACATCCAACATATCAACCTAAACAGAGTCTACTGGGGAAATAGACAATGAAAAATTGATTTGTTATGAGAATGAAAAAATGAATATAATCACCGCTGGATCTGAAACAACTTCAGTATCTCAACTTAAACAGAATTTTCCGCGGAAATAGACAATGGCAAATTGATTATGGTGAGAATGAAAACTGAACAAAATCATGGCTAGATCCAGGACAGCAGTCAGTATCTTGTAAAGAGAACAAGGATAGAATGATTTATTCTCCCATTTATGTTCCTCCCAGCATAGGCATTGTTATATCCATGATTTAGCAACACTGTAACTTAAAGATGGGATGGAATGGCTAAAGAAAAAAGAATGACAAACATGCTTTGTTCTTAGAGAGACTTTATATATACTAAGACATACACAAAACTATGTGTATACTTATATACACATGTCCCATGTGGAGAACTATATATCACATATATACATATATACATATATATACAGCAAAGCAAAATATAAGCAAAAACAAAAAGGAAAGGTTTTACATATTATTTGGAGATACTCCTGACCTGGAGAATCCATTTTTAGGACTTCAGATTTAAACAGCCCGGATTCATCTTCATCCCAAAGGGAAATGGCAGCATGTACTTGTAAGCTGCTGAGGAGGCAGACTTAGCCTAACCCTGGGACAAAAAGCCAAGGCTAAAAGGAAAGCAATGTTACTGTTTGATTGCTGTTTATCATCTGGAAAATGAATGCCACTTCTGGTCATTGTATAGAGCAACATCACGAAGCAGCTGTCATGTGACCACATGACTTATCTCCACCAAAGGGAGATAAGTGCCTTCTGTATCCCTACAGTCTAAACGTAAACAGAATCAACTGCGGAAATAGACAATGAAAAATTGATTTGTGATGAGAATGAAAAAAATGAATGAAATCATGGCTAGATCTGGGACAACCCTCAATATTTCAACCTAAATAGAATCTATCGGTGAAATAGATGATGAAAAATTGATTTACGGTGAGAAACCAAATGTTATATTCCATGCTAATTGGAATATATACTTGACTAACACAGTGGATAAAATAAGTAATAGTTTATTGTAACAAACTAGTACAATAAAAATAAAGGTAACAGTTATGCACAAGGTCGTCACAAGTCAATCCAGTAGTGAGTGCTACTATTAGAAGGTTGGTAGTTCTTGCGTAAGTCTGAGTCATACCAGCTAGTCTCTGTAGTACGTTGACTTACAGATAATTATAGGTAGTTACTACCTATAGTGTAGTCATTCATGGAGGGGACAGGCTATTCCATTATATCACCAAAAATGAAAAAAGTCATGGCTAGATCCAGGACAACATTCAACATTTCAGTTGAAATGGATTATAACTTTTACTATTAGGTTGGTGCAAAAATAATGACGTAATAATGTTGTTTTTTGCCGTATTTTTAATGTCAAAAAACGACATTATTACGTCATTATTTTTGCACCAACCTAATAACTTGTATCTTTTTTCTGAAGGTAAATTTACTTTTGTTGGTCTGTGTATATTTTTCTTCAAGTTAAAGTAACTTTGGCTAACTTATGACCTTTTTCTAAAGTTTCAGTAACTTTGGCTGACTTTTTTTTATTTATCTTTTGATAATCTTCAGAGCAAATCTGTCTGTTGGAAATTAAATATGTCTTTGATCATTTTTATCTGATGATTCATAAATCAATGTGTCAAGAATAATTTGTTTTCTTGACCATTTTTGTGTCAAAGATGAAATGCTTCAATGTGAGATTTCCATATCTTTTCACAAATCTCACTTTTTTTTTTGTTGTCATTATCTTTGAAGTTTCATTCTCTTTACCAATTTGTGTATTGGAAAATCCAGAAATAGATTAGTATATTTTTCTGGGAAATACTTATTATTATATTCCGTGCTAATAGGAATATATACTTGACTAACATGGTGGATAAATAAGTAATGGTTTATTGTAAAAACCAGTACATTAAGAATAAAGGTAACAATTATGCACAAGGTCGTCGTAAGTCAATCCAGTACTGAGGGCTCACATGGTCATTAGTAGTAATATTACCTTGATTTTTTGTTAGATGAAACAGTGTCAATTAATCAGTCAATTTTAGACTAGTATTTCTTTCATCTTAATTTTAATTGTTTTTTATTGTGACAACTCAGGCTCTCATGGCATTATAAGTAATATGATCTTGAGATTTTATTAGATGAAGCATTGTCAACTCATCTATTAATTTTAGAGTAATATTTTTTATCTTGATTTTAATCGCTTTTTATTGTGACTATTCAGGCTCTCATTCTATGGTCATTTGTAGCAATAGTATCTTGATTTTTTATTAGATGAAGCATTGTCAACTCATCAATTAATCCAATCTAAAAATCCAATATTTGTCCTAGAGATAAGTTTCAAAGTCAGTAAATGTAAAGATTAATTAATTGGATTTTGTAACAGTAATGCTTACTTTTACTTAAAACATAATGAAAATAACATTTATATATGCATGTCAAACTGTGGTGTCATAGGTAAAACACAGAAATTGTATAATTTCACTCCTGACTTAAGAAATGTATGAAAAATAAAAATTAAACAAATACAGAGCCCTAGTTATAGCATCCTGCAATCACTTTCTTTCAATGTCAAATTCTGTGCAAAAAGTGAATCACAGAGTCTTGATATTTTTCTTACTTTTCATTGGTCAGTTAATATTAAAATCATGTTCTCAACTACATCCAAATAACATCAACCTAGTTCCTGACCTGAACACAAACACAATTCTGCCCAAAATCTCTCTATGCCTTTCTGAGCCTTAGTGATTATGTTTATTATAAATACTGTGACACGAGTTCTTTCTTCCTCTTTTTCATTTCTCATTTACTAAAATATAGCTGCTTAAGAAATTACATTTCGACGTCTTTCATGCGAACGCTATAAAAACATATTCATACACGCACACATACACATATGTACAGAAACTTAATTACAAACATTACGAATATTACAAGCATGAACATATTATGAATATTCAGCTACAAGCAGCGGAAACTAATTAAACATTAGTAGAATGGATAATTTTTTTTATATTACATTAGATTGGAAGTATAAAAAAGAAATTAAAAATTAGTGAAATTATACTTTAGAGTTCAATTCATTTTATTTTTTATTTTCATTTTTTGATTTATTGTTATAAAATATTTAATTGCACTCAACGAAGTCTTTTTTAATTATTCAATGATCAATAATATTGTTACTGATAGAGAAGTAATTCAGAATTATCTTCTTTTTGGACATCCATACAAAATATAATCTAACAATTGTTAAAATAAAAATTCTTTTAAAAAAAGGTTCACAATTGAAAATAGCATAAAGGTTTTTTGATTCTTCAAACATGTCATTATTTAATAAAAAATAAAATAAAAACAATTCTTTTCACAAACAGCAATGGGATATAATTTCAAAAAATAAATTTCAAAAAATTAGTTATTTTTTTTTTTAAAATATTGTAGATTTTTTAGTTCAATCTAAAAGAGAATAACATTATTTAATTAAATCATGCAAGTTACCAATTGTCAGAAAAATTTATTTTTTTGAGAATTATTGAATTATTTTTGTAAGGTTCAGGAAGAATTTTCCGCATATTTGCAGTTGATATAGATAATTTTTTTTTTACTCAGATGTGCTTCAGGGATTTTTCTTTAACTGTAAAAAAGAATTTTCAAATACTTCCCAAGTTAAAAAAGTACAGATAAGATATCGAAGGGACAATGAAACAGATTCCGTCCCACCCCTGCAAAAAAATATCCCCACAATGTTTGCTAAGTAATGAATTTAGTATAACAATCAATTCATTCATTAATGAATTTGAATAAGTACTGAAAATTTTGTTTGAATCGGATAATTTGCTGAAAACAGGTAGGGAATTTTTGCTTTAATTTTTGAAAAAATGCATCCATTTTGGTGGTACTTAATACTTACCCAGATTGTCATTCTATGACTGTGGATTACTGAATGTGTATAGGTACCTCTACTAATTCAGTATATGTAAGTTTTAAAAGAAATTTAAAAAAATGAAAAGCTTTCTTGAAGCTTTCATTTCAGCTTTAATTGAAAACTAAAGGATTTAAAATTTACTCTTTCCAGTCAGCAAAATACTCTGTGATGTACTCCAAACAGAAATTATATTGATCGGAATCAATTTTTTTTCAGTAAAATCGATAAAAACAGCCATTTTGACACATTTGTAAACAAAAGCTAATTCTCAGTTTTAAAATTCTTGCAAAAATAAAATATTTCTGAAATGTTGAGGAAAATTAGCAAATTTAAAGTTAAATTAATCTGGCTTGAAACAAATATTACTTACGTATCGCATAAAATGTTGTATACTAGCATTTCTTAACCATGAGGTCTTGTTTTTCTGACATGTTAATCGATTTATTGACAGATAATAACAGCTGAACATCTTCATAGTTAAGTATGGTGAAGCAAAAGTCTATATGGAAAATTTTCCTGTAAGGGGGGACAACTCTTTAAACATGTGACCTTTTAATGATAATGTAATAATAGGTTTGAAGATCCATACTTAGAAATTCTGCATGTATATCAAACATACAAAAACACGTGGAAATTCTTTTAAAAATATTTGGGTCATCAGATTGCAATAAGCTTTACAATATATGATTTGTAAAGCTACCTCCATGAAATCGCTAAAAATTAGCATGCCATGATGAAAACATGCTCGAAATGTAATGAAAACTTAGTTTTATTGTCAGAATCTTTGTTATTATTAAGAGAAAGGATCAAACTATTTTTTTAATATTTAATAAAATTTTTTACTCCTTTTTAGAACATTTGCAATTTTGATTAAAAAACTTGTTTTTTTTGCATCAGTGGTTGTACTAACTTTCAGCATAGCAAATTTTAGCACCTTTTTTGCCATGACAGACACCTTAATTTGGAAATTCTTACAAAAATCAAATAATTGTCGGATTTTAATGAAATTTTCAGGACTTCTTCACAAATGAATGAAATTATTTTTAAAATTTTTCTTATTAGAAAATCTTGGTAAAAATATATATATTTACATGTTTCACCCCCTTACTTAATTTTATGAAAACTTGAAAAATTCAATGTGATAATTTTTAGTGACTATATTAGTTAAAAAGCAAAATTATTTGAAGAATTTAAATCAAATTTTTTTTACAAAATCAGACATTGTCTTACCGAAAATCTGTTCTGAACTGAAAAATAAAAAATGCACAAAAACTAAGTTATTATTTAATTAGAGAGGTTTTTAATTATTTATGAATAATAAAGACCATATTGACTGAAGAAAAAAGATTTTTTGATGAAAAATTAATTTTTACAAGATTTTTCATTTTTTTTACAATTTTAAATTGAATAATTTATAAAGTTTTAAATCCTTTAAAATTTAGTTTCAATGCGATAATTTTTCTTAGGAAATATTGTTAAGTAAAAAAAAATGACAATAGTGATGATCAGTGAAAGTAAAGTTGAAAAAAAAACTATCTGGTAGTTACTGTAACATTTTGTTTTTTTGTACAATCAACATGATGAGAAAGAATAAAAAAAAGTGCCATGTCCCTTCACTACGCTGGCGATCATGACTCTCCACTTTGTGGAGAATCATGATCGCCACCGTAGGGTGGAGAGCCCAGTTTCATCCTCATTAACCCTCAGTTGAGGATTGAAGAAATTAATTCATGCTTTTCTCAAAGGAATTCGTGCGAAGAGACCGCAAGAGACTTTGCAGAAACTTGAACTTGGGTCACTTTCGGCGCCTAAAACGTTACGTTCAGGTACCTGCACAAAAGAAATACTCGTAAATATATATATATATGTTGATTGACAAAGCTTTATCTTAAAAATGAAAACAACCTAAGACTATTTTCAGCCGAGAAAGCTTTGTTTTGAAAGTTTGTATTTGTTCCTTTGTCTGGGCTCGAACACTATCCGCTAGAACCAGTCTTCTCGGGCCGGAGCGTATACAGTCTGCTAAAGTCTCGTATCCGAGCCTGAGTCACGCGAGACTTTCAAATGCCAACATGGCAGACGTGGCAGGTGTAGTCAGATGTAGGTAGATGACAAAACTTACACTTCGTGGCGGACTCTTGACAGTTTATTAGTTCGCCTTTATTTGTGGACTGGAGCAATGGCATCAAAGAATGTCTTTGCCGTATTTGTATGCCTACTGGTGGCAATGGCCACCCTAATGGATGTCACTGAGGGAATGTCAACAATGGAGAGAAGAGGTCTAAGGTAAGAAGAAGAAAACAAAAGAAATTGAATTGAAGTTAGAATCGTTTCTGATTTTGTTTCGTGTACTTTGTGGACGAAAGAATCACTGTTAATGACTAATTTATTTCTATATAAAACGAGGTACTAAAGCTGATTTTTGTGTACTTTGTGGTGGTGATGATAGAGTTTTTCTTCAGTCACAAGTGATAAATTTGTGACTTGGTTAGTTTTAATTCAAGAGGATCTCTTTTAAAAAGTTTCCAGGGGTTGAGGTTTGTTCTTTGGGAGGAAAAAAAGGGGTAAAAAGAAACAAAAAGTATCGTTATTGATCTATTTATTTCTTTATACAGGTATATTTGTTTTACTGGCGAATTTCCAAGTTTTTTTCTTCTTCCAGTTTTAATCTGTCTATTTTTTTTTACAGGGTGGGGCTTTACAAAAATTAATTTTTTAAAATACAAGTACGAATTCATGTTTCTCTAATGAATAAATAAAAAATAAATCAAGATTTATTCATTCTTGTTAATTTTTGGGGATTGAGTAGGAAATCCAAATAGTGTTTTTAAAAATAACATTTTTTTTTTTTTTTTTTTTTAAAAAAACAAAAAAACTTAGCTCATTTTAACGACTATTTCAATTTCATGATTGGGGAACTACTTTTGTTTAAAAATCGTTGTGGGGCTTCATTGAAAATGTCTTGTCTTAATTGACCCCCTTGAATTCTGTCGACTGATTTATAAGTTATAACGTAATGATTTTTAATTCTCTTTGCGATCATTTTTATTATTTTATAATGTTTACTTACAAAATAATGTAATTTTTATTTAATTTTTCATTTTTCTGTGTGTATGTGTTTTTTTTTGTTTTTTTTTTACTTTTTTTATAAGTTAATCGTTCTTTAAACAAAATGACGAGTATTGACGACTATATTTTTTTAGCAAATTATTTGTTATTTATTTACTGTTTTTTTTTTGTTCAATTTGGAACTTCTGATTTCTGAAAATTGTATATTTCAAACAAAAAATTACTTCTGTTGTTTGTTTCGTGATTGCCATGTAGATTTGGGGTTGGTTTTTAGAAGTATAAATTCTACAAAAAATCTTGTTTAGGGTCCTTTTTTTTAATGACAAAACTAAAACATTCTGCAACTACTTAAAGAAGCTAAAAAAAAAATGTCCAGGGCAGTACTCTGGTTTTTGTCGTTTTGTCGCCCATTGAAGCAAGAAATCAATAATTAACTGAAGCTTAGTGGCTGGGTATCTCGACAGCACCTCCCCGTTGCATTAAGATTGTTTGGGTCAGACGCACATCCTGTTACCTATTGTAATAATTGAGGGCGCCTGATTATTTCTAGATAACTCACCATGTGACCTTGAGTTACATATGGGTCACTTGGTACCTTAGATTAAGAAGACCCTAGGTCACATTTGTCCTTGTCAGGTGGCAAATATGATTTAATTTTAATTACAGAAAGATTTTCAATTTTTTTTTTTTTTTTTTTTAAAGTAAAAGTGGGGGAATAGAAACCATCAAATAAAACAGTAATTTTCTTTCAGTTTGAACAGCAAAAGTCTATGTAGTTAAATTTCTTACTATCATTTATTTCACTTAAATTTCAAAATAAGTTTTCAAATTGAGAGTTTTCATTTTGTTTTATAAACTGTTTTTAAAAATAATCTAATGGGTGATTTAAAAAATATATTTCAGTTTAAATCTCTGATCAAGAGAATTTGTTAAAACTTAAAATAAATAAGCAAGTAAAGATTTTACAGCATCAGTAGTACTGTGAAAACATCTTGTTATTCAACATCAGGTTTTATCTTCGTTAGAATCAATATTTTCATATAATTACTAATTTTTATAAAAATCAAGTTTCCCAAAGCATGACAACTGATTTATTTCAATTTGTTAGAAACAACACATTGTCCATAATTTATTTAATAAAATTCTTTAAATATTTGAAAATGATCAGATTTTTCTCTTTCGCTCATTTCTTCAAAGTAGTGTTTGAGTTTTTGCTATTTATTTTAAATTTAGCAAAAATTCCTAAAAAAAATTTTAATTTGTGTAAATTTTTATTATTTATTTTAATCCATTGCTAGATCAGCTGCTAAAAAAGTTGGTTCACTGTGTTGAGCGAGACAATTTTTCTTTCCAGAAGCTATCATATATATCTATAAGTCTTCTATTCTCCCATGCTTAGAATATTACTACCACATATGGTCTGGTGTCCCTGCTATTTATCTTGAGCTCCCTGATAAAAATCAAAGGATCAGTAGCAATATTATCAGTCTTGATCTGGCAGCTCAGCTTCAGACTATTTCCCACTACTGTAATGTTGCCTGTCTCTGTCTTTTCTATAAATACTTTCATGGTAATTGTTTGGATGAGCTCTTCACTATGATACCTAGACTTTTTGAATTTAAACGCAGTATTATACTGACCTTGAGATCTCATCAATTTACAGTTATCTAGATGTAACAGTTTCTTTTCTTGCACTTCTCGTTTGTGAAACTCCCTTCCAGATCCAAGCTTTTCTACTAACTTTTATCTTAAAAAATGTAAATGCAATGTCAATCACTATCTACTGTCCTCTTGATTAACCTTTCCTCTTCCTGCTGTTTTTAATTCTTCCACACCACTTGTGTCTTAGTGGCTTTATTGCCTTGCATGGAGTAATACGGATTAAAAAAAAAAAAAAAATCAATCTAGCACACTGGTTCCCCACCCTTTTTTTTGTCTTTGCCCCACCTAAGCATCTTTAAAATCCTGATGCTCCCCACTTCATGACATATAATTCTTATTCAAAAATGAACTTCTATTCACTTGGAATAAAAGGCCATTAACTTAACTTTTCCTTAAGAACTTGAAACTGCCAACAATTTACACGAGCTTGTTAGGTAGGTTATGCTATGTTTTCCTCTGTCCCTTTTGCTTTCAATATGTCCTGTGAGTGTCAAATTTTCCAAGCCCTTTTTCCTCATTATGTGCCCTAGAAATTTCAACTTTCTGAAGTGTTTTTTTTTTTTTTGTTTCCATTTTCACTAAAATGTTGTCATTGCTAACATGTTCAGTTCATGGTATTTTTAGCATCCATCTGTAGAACGAGATTTCAGTCTCTTCTTCATCTGTGATGAGATTGTCCAGCAGTTACTGCTACATAGGAGGACCAATATTATATAACATTACATTATATTGTAAGCTCTACTCCTATATCAAGCACTTCTTTTTTTTCTTTTTTTTTTTTTTAAATAAAAACAAATACTAAAGAACTTTGGATCTTAATCTGACAGTTCTTTCCTATTACATCAATATATATATATATATATATATATATATATATATATATATGTGTGTGTGTGTTTCTGACAAGATTTTCCTGTTTTTTAATATTCTGCTTTAAATTTTGGAAGGCTTCTTTTGTTATCCCAATGCACCTTTGAATTCCACTGTCACACTTTCTGTCCTCTGTTAAAACACTTCCTAGATCTTGATTTTTTTGTACTTGCTCAATTTTGCTATCTCCAATTTTTAATTCACCTGTTGGGGGAAGTCTTCTTTTTGCAGTCAGCTTTACACTGTCTTCTTACAATTGATGTTTAGTCCTTTCTTCTTGCTTTCCTTTACTATCTTCTGTAGGGGTTCTTGTATTTTCCTTTCTATATCTGCTATCAGCACTGTCATTTGCATGTCTTATGTTGTTAAGGTAATAACAATAAATAATAATGATAATGAATTCTGGCAGGTATTTTAATTCTCTCAGAATTACTTCCCTGTTATAGTTGAATAAGTCTGGTGAGAAAAGACATCCTTGTCTCATACCCCTTTCTAGAAAATTAAAAAATATATCTCCAATTTTCAATTTCCTTGTTAGATTGTTTCTTTTAATTATATTAAATTATATCTTCTTGCAATTAATATTTAGTCCTTTCTTCTCTCTTTCACTACCTTCTGTAGGAGTTTTTGTAGTTTCTGCTATCAGCACTGTGTCATCTGAATATCTTATGTTGTTAAGATAGTGGCCAATAATGAATCCTGGTAGGAGTTCTAATTTTCTCTGTATCACCTCACTGTATAGGTTGAATAATCTGGTGAGAAGACACATCTTTGTCTTACACTTCCTATTTTTATATATTTACTGAATTCCTTTTATATATGTATGCAGATAGTTCCAGCATAAGTTCTGGATTGTTCTAATACCTGTCCCAAATATATTAAGTTTACTTAACAATTTTATCAGTTCTTCGTCACCTACTTTATCAAATGCTTTTGTATAATCTATAAAACATAGATATACATTATTTGGACTATTGTCCTCATCTTTGTTGCCATATTTATCACAACATTTCGGCCATTGTACACTCCGGCCTTCTTCAGGTGGTTGGAATGTCGAACTGAACGCTTTATTTCGCCCACTGGGATAGACTGTTCTAGTTCCACGTGCCATGTCTAATGGATGTCAGTTATCAGTTATTTCCTGTTAGTTCCCCTCTGCAAGTTCTCCACTGCCTTAACCAGGTATTGAACTCACACTCTTTGGGTCTTGTCTAACTAGCCCCTTTATCCACTGTGCCATCTGTCCTTGAGTCTGAATAATGTAAATAGTGTATATAATACCTCATCTCAGAAATATAGACAGATATAGATATACATCATTTTGCATTTGTATTGCTCTTTCTGATATCAGACACTGCATTATAATATATCTAAAAATGTGTGTGTAAATATGCATAGAGATTGGAATGTAATATTCATAGTCAAATGTAATGTTTTCATAGCCTGAGAAACTAATAGAATGTAAAGACAATATATTTACTTTTGAAATGATTATGGATTTTTCTGTAAAGTTTAGGAAATAAAGATCAGCTACTTTGAAAAGAAAACATATAAGAAATGATTTACTTGGTGAATTGATTTTCCTTTATTTATTTACTCACATTTAATACTTTACTTTTTTCTTTATGATGACAAATTATAATTTTAATAGGAGTAGATAGGTTTGCCTATCATCAGGTTCGCACTCCTCCCTGGTCTTTTGAGCAGGAGTAGAGGTTTATCCTTTGCTTCCTGTTTAGAACTGTGTTACCGGTTTCCTCTGAAGTCAACTTCAACTCTATACTTCTAACATCTCTGCCTAAACTGAAATTTTTATTTTTTTCTTCAAAAGAGTAGATATGTTTACCTATTGTCCAGTTTATACTTCTACCTGGTCTTTTGAACAGGAGTAGAGGTCTATTCTTTATTTCGTATTTAGGATTGGGTTTCCAGTTCTTTTTAAAATCTTCTCATTCTCTTTCGTTCCCAGTAGCCCCTTGCATCTTAGTGGCATTATCACCTTGCAGTCGTGTTTTGATGTGTATCAATGTATCTCATCCAGCAATTGTAAATTACTGAGGAGTGAATGTTTTATGTAGATTTAAAAGCAAGATACAAACTCTTTTTATGAAAAAAGAAAAAAAGCAGGTTTATTAAGTTTGTGGGATTTACTCTAATCAATCAAATATGGCCTATGTTATATTTAAACTAAGTAGTGAATAGAGGCTAACAAGGTTTTGTCTGTAAAAATGGATGTAGTTTCATTAGAGGAGCCTTGAAAAACAATGCAGTGACAAAAAAAGTAATGAATAATGCAGTGTGTTAAAAGTTAAAATAAGTATTTTACAAGATGATCTTAATTTTAAATGCATAAAGTCAAAATAGTGATGATACTTTGCAATTTTATTGATACTCAAAACTATACATAAATGAGACAAAAATCACGGATTAAGGATATTTTTAAAGGAAAGTTTAAACGTTATATTTAATATATTCACATGTTTGAGTAGACATCTCTCTTATTACTAGCCTGTACAGTCAAGAGTCTTAAAAAAAATTGCCTCCTGGCAGGGTTTGAACCTGTGTGTATTGTATATTTGGGCAACAATCTTTTATACATATTTCATTGAATGTAACAGACAAGGAAAATTTTTATACAAGGGACTAAGACACTAGAAACTGTGCGTAGTAATTATTGTCTTGAGCACTTTCAGCCAATTCATTAGCCATTTTGAAAGAGTTCATTGTTAGTATATTTTTCTGTCTTTATGTTTTAAGTTGTATTGTACAGAAATAGTAGTAATTCTAAGCTGTGCTGGAAAGTAATAGTAGTAATTCCATGTTGGAGGGCCTTTTTATATATATATATATATATATATATATATATATATATTTTTTTTTTTCTTATATTTGTGAGACAGAATTGTTTACAGTCAAATGTTCGTTTTTTATCTAATGCTATTTTGTAGCCATTCTGCTGCCAATTTTGTATTAATTGATGTATCAATCAGCCAACCCACCTTAATCTTGTGAAGTTGGGACTAATTTTCTTTCTTTTTGTTGCCTATTAATTGCATGAATTTCGGCCAGGATTCCTTTTTCTTAGTTTATTTTTTTAATATTTAACCAAACAAAACTTGAAACCAATATGAGGATGTGTGGAAAACTTCTTGGCTAAACCTGCTTTCCAAATTCTGACCAAATAGATTTTTTTTTTTTAATCCTTTCCCTTTCTTGGTTTGACAGAACTTTTAGTACCACCTTGTAGATAAGACCAGCTTTGACACTAGACCACACTTGAGCATTTGGTATAAACTGGAGTTAGTAAGTAGCTTTTCTAAAATCTGACCAAATAATTAAACTGTTTAACCCATGAAATTATCCAGCATTAGTTTCAGAGACAAATCAGTCATTTTTTTCTCTAAACAAATTGTTAGAAGCTCTTATGGAAAAGTGTGGGGCCATTTTTTAATTAGCAGGTGGGACAGGGTAATTCAACAATATTTGTTAGCCATGGAATAAGAGTTTAATCATTCATAAAGAACATAGTTAACAGCTTGTCCTCCTTTTCTCCTTTCATATAAACAATAGTAATGGCTTATTTATCACAGTTTTACATCAATATATAGAGAAATAAATTTTCCTTTTTTTTTTTTTTTTTTTTTTTTTTTTTTTAATAATAATCCTTTCCCTTTCTTGGTTTGGCCGCACCACCATATAGATGAAACCAGCTTTGACACGAGACCACATTTGGCCATTTGGTGAAAATTGTGTTTACTAAGTGGCTTGTGAGATTAGCATATTAACTATTTCATAACTAGAGCTGCCTCTATATTTGCTATTACCCCCGCTCCCTTTCATATGCATATAAGGTTACCAAAAATTTCAAGGAATGTGCATAGATTGATCCATCTATGGAAATTATGAAAACTGGTTTGGATGTTTAAAATCTATTTTGTCAAAGTTTTGCTCTGTATGAGCATTTTCTAAAACAAGTTAAAAATATAAGCTAAAAATCATTACCAGGGCAACCCTGCTATTTAGGAATGGTATGATTAATTTGAAAAAAATCTTGGTTAATAAAATGTAAAAATTTAGTGTATAAAATGTATCTGCAAATGTAACAACTACCATGGGATAGAAGTAGAACTTCAAAATCTGTGGTCTGCTATCCTCTGCCTTTACAAGAGCCAAATCAGGCCAAAAATGGAGTACTGCTGCCATATATGGGTAGAAGCTACCCAATCTTCACTTTCCATTCCTGATCGTCCATTAGTGTCTCTGTATCCTTCTAGGTGACAAATTGTTTTCCTCTCTGCAAACCCTTTCTCACAGATGAGACATTGCATGCCTCTCACTCCTCTATCATTATTTCCATGGAAAGATGAACTATACTCTTTAGTTCCTGCATTCCTAACCTTCACAACTATGACTCTCCATGTCTTGCACATCGGAGCAAACCACCTTGATTCCCTTCATATTCCCCCCCCCCCCATGTAAGTTCTACTCAAGCAGCTTCTTTACACAATCCACTGCTTTGTGGAACTGGCTTCAAAGAGGTTGCTTCCCGTATCGCTACAATCTTAACCTGTTCAAGTCTAGAATTAACTGAAGGCTGTACCCTCTTACTCTGTAACCTTCTGCCTTGAGTGTCTCTCTTAGGCCTTGTAAAGGTTGAACACTTGTAAAATAAAAAAAAATAAAAAAAAAGAAGTAAATTGCAATCTTACTACCCTCCTGGATAGTACTGCTATAACTATTTCAGTTTAACAGTAAACTATTAGTTTGTAATTGTTTTATGGCAGCGAAGAGAGGTATGACCTATTTCTTTTTGCTTTAACAGTGCAGGACACAATTTCTTTTGGTGACTTCAGTTGTTTTGAAATTGGAATTAAAAAGGAAAAATTATCTCCTAAGAATCCTGAAAGCATGGTGTATATTTAAAAGAAGACTACTCTCACTGCTATTATAATATCACCTCCTACCACATTGGTTCAGTTGAAAACTTGGATTGCTTGGCATCAATACTGTGCTTGATTAGATGAGTTGAGTAGAAGTCCTCATGAGTAACGCACAGTGTAAGACTGGTGTTACAGTTCAAGTTACAAGAAATTATGTGTTACAGTATCAATTGGTTACAAATATATATATTCATGGAGAAACAAGTGAAATTCAGTCCACACCAAGAACAGTTCTTTACAACCTTTCCATCATTGCATAGAGATCATAAAACATTATGCAGACTGTGCGTAGTAAGGGTAATATGAGGCTTTGAATATCCATATTCTATATATATATATATATATATATATATATATATGCTATATAATTATATAAGTGAATCATTAGCTAAATTAAAGTAAATGTAAATTTATATTTCTATCTGGATAATGTATGGCTAAAGTAAGGCAAATCTAAATTTGTTTTTTGTTTTTTATGGATGAAGTTAGTCTTGAGTTTTTGTTTTTAACATTTTTCTTTGATCTTGTTCTTTATTTTTGCATTCTATTTGGTTGGAGGGTCATCTTGTAATAATCACCTAAACTTGTGATAAAGGGCAACAAAAATAAAATCTTTGGAATATTATTTTACTTTATGTATTAAAGACAGCAGACATTTTGTGTTTATTAATTTTATTGATCAACTTTTCAAAATTACAAATAATCCTTCTCAGATAAGGAGGAAATTCCATCAGAAATAGTTCAAAGTTCATTTTGGAAGAAATATGGTCCAAGCTTTTGACTTGGACCATAAGAAATATGGACCAAACTTTTGACTACATACCTTGATGATGATGTAAATCATCATTAGGGTATGTAGAGATAAATGATAAGTTTCATAGAACTAGTGAGTGTAGTGATATAGGTAAAGTGTTGTCATACTTCTTTTGCTTAAAATTGTTCTTGATAGGTTGGTGCAAAAATAATGTCGTTTTCTCACATATGTTACTATGTGAGAAAACAACATTATGTTTGCACCAACCTAATATAAGGCAACAAAAATAAAATCTAAAACAGATCTAGGTAAAAAAAAAAAAAGAAAAAATTTGTACTAATAATGGCAACAATCAGTATCTCTGAAAATTTCATTGTTTTCCTATTTGAATTTTCTGATATATCATAATCCTTAAGTTAATGAGCTCCTTGCAAATTCCACAGCTAAATATTTGGTCTTAACAGCTTTAACAATATATTTCAATAACAATAAAAAGTATGAATGCAACTTGTATTTAAAGAGGATACAAATGAAAAGATTTGAAATTGAAAATACTTTTCATTTCACTGAAGCAGATGTTAAATATATGAAAGTGTTATCACCTTTATTTCTTTCTTATTAGGTACGCTCTCTTTTTCTTTGAAAATCAATGTTTCTTATATCTTTTTCTTCTTTTATCCTTGCAATCAAAATGGAATGGTCCATCATTTATCTGAGGTAATGGCAGGACATAATGCATGTAGTAACTTACAGAGGAATAAGCAGAATTATAATATAATGTTTCATCTAAGATACTCAAATGGCTTGAGACTATTATGCCTTCTACTCCAAAGTATAAACAAGCAACAAAAATAAGCTAAAGAACTCAAAATTAGTAATAATGAGAAAGCTTTATTTGAAAAATCCAAACAACTTAAATCTATTATATTTGTTAATACCATGAGGTGGAAAAGATGAGAGTATTGTGTTTCAGAACATGGTATTTTAAACCTCGTGTTCTTATTGCCTCCACTGTTGTTGCTGGAGAATTTTAAAAAAAAATAATTTGTTCTAAAACCCCCAGAGCTATCAGGGGAGAAAGCTGTCAGGTCCTTTGGCTACAAAATATCTTAGTGTTACCTTTCTCCTCAAAATATGAAGGAAGAAACAAAAAAAAAATATCTTTGAATCTGTTTTTTTTTTTTTTTTTTAAAGTATTGAGCACTTGACAGTAAATCAATTTTGAGAGGTCAGATATACATTATCACAACCCCACTTAAAAGAAAGCTAGTATAGATAAGCTTCTTAAGAGGATATAGTTACCAGACAAAGGAAAGAGGAACAACACTCCCACCTCACTTCATTACCTACAATTTTGTTCGTGAAGCTTTGGTGCCAAAAACTTTTTCATTCAACTTGTTTTCTTTATCCAGTGACTAGTACAAGCCTTTGTACTTGAATTTTGAATAGGTCTATTTTGCTTGTATCTGCCAATTTTGTAAGTCAATCAATAGTCAGTGGTGTTATTTTAAATCAAGTGTGAGTAATTAACATGTGTGTGTGTGTGTGAGTACATACCATATGCACCATATTTAATGGCATTGGAATAGCTAGCAGAAATAAATTTACCTTATCTCAATATAAGTGTTATTCTACCCATGACATAGTAACACTTTTCTACGCATGTGCATACACACATACACGCACAAAGAAGAAAAATCAACCTAACACTAATAAAAAGCACATGAATTACTTTAACTTAATACCAAACTAATGAAAATGAGAAAATCAGCACTCATTTGCTGATACCTCCTGACAAGTGGACTGAACAATTACAAACTAAGTTCATCTATGAAACTCTGCAGTTGGAGTGTTGAATATCAATCAGTGAAGTGACAAATTTTATATTTGTATGGATCCTCTCTCTCTCTCTCTCTCTCTATATATATATATATATATATATATATATATATCTATATATATATATATATAGTCATCCACAACTGAACATAAAAAATCACAGTAATTAAAATGATTTCAATAGTAAAACTAAATGCAATTGTACAGGATTGGAATGAGAAATCAGAGTTGAGTTTGAATTCCTGTCAGGTTCATTACATTCACTTGAGAAAGCTATCTCTTCTTCCTCTAGCTATGGGTTAAATACTCAGAATTATATCTGGAAAAATAATTGCTATTCTCAAAGAATTAAGGCAATATTCACTTATGAAAAAGAATTATTCTTAGAATCCAATGTTTTGGTTTTAAATAATCCACAAAATATTGATAAGCCATAAATAAATAAAAAACAAGCCAATTAATCAAATCCAACCTACAGATTTGACTTCTGATAACTTCAAGCTTTTCCTAAAGTTAATTATTTCAGATTAGGTTAGCTTGAGATGCAAGTACATTAGTATGATTCTCTTTGTTTCATTTTGAAAATTTAACGATTTCAAATTTTATGATCTTGATGTGACTTTGAGGGTAATCAGAGGGGACCTTACTGCAGATGCTATCCTGTGAAGAATTGTGATGAAACATTGTTAACTGATCCTGTTTGACTGTCGCAGTCATCATGAGAATTTGCCTGATCTTCATGTCTTTAGCAGGATTTTACAGTATAAATATTGTGTCATTCAAGTCTGTATCAGATGTACAGGGTGTATGGGTAGTGTAAGAGATAGTGGCTTGGAATGAGAAATTAAAGAGCAGAGTTCAAATTCCAGCCAGGTTTGTTGCATTCATTTATATGTAAATACCCTTGGGAAAGATATGAATATATCTTTTCTCCCTTGAGCTATGGGTTAAATACTAGGACTTGTATTTGGGAAAATGATTGTTATTCTTAAAAAAAATTTTAATGCAATATTCATTCATAATCTTTTTCATTCATTCATCAAAAAGAATTATTTTTACAATCCAAAATATATTTTGGCTTTAAATAACCCATAAAGGGTTGATACTGTATATACTCAAGTATAGTGTAAAAATGTACATTATACACAGGTGATTTTTTGAAGAGGTTAAAAACCATGCATTCTTGATGACTGGTTGCATTATACACAGGTAAATTTTTTTCTTGGTGTGGTAGTGGGGTCTCTTTTAAAATTCATGCAAAAAAGGGAATGCACTATACATGTAGTCTATTTATACACAAGTATATATGGTAAGCCATAAAAAATGGACCGATCAATCAAATCCAATCTAGAGTCCAGATTTAACTTCTGACAATTTCAAGTTTTTCTCAAAGTTAATTATTTCATATTACTATTAGTTTAGATTGAGATGTAAGGGTTAATTCTCTGATCTGTTTTAAAAATGTTATTCGTTTTAATGTGTTAATAATCCTAAAGTTGAAGTAATCCATTCTTTTTCTAAGTTTGGTGACCTGAATGAGGTTGGTGGTAGTGGTATGTCTGCAACTATTGTTAGATCTTGAATTGCTTGTTGCAAGTTTAGACAACTGTTGCCCGTACTGATTAACTATTAGATAATTTGTCACAATTAAATCAATGTTTACAACTCTTGTGTTCGTAGTGTCTTGACTTACATTGATGAATCTTGGAAAATACATTCTGGAAACAATTTGTCTGGTACAAAATGACCATTCTTTTTATCAGGTAGCTATGTGGTGTCAATTCTGTTGACAGCATGGTGCCATTGTATGAATGTCTATGAATTTGTTTTTTCAAAATTGTTCTGAGGTGAATATTGAGGGAAATTGTGGCAAAGAACAGGCAAAGAAAACTTGGAAGGAAGAAATTGAAGCTGAAAGAGGGTCTGGCTGTAGATTGTCTAGAGAAACATAGCAAATTAGACTTTCAGTAAGTTCAACCCTTGTGCCAAGAAAAAGATGATTAACTGGATTGTGAGTTCAGTTGTTTTCTCTCTCTCTCTCTCTCTCTGTGTGGAGAGAGAAAGAGGTAGGAAGGTTCTGGAAAGTTTTTGGATCAACCCACTTTTCAAATCTGACCTAATATTAAAAAACTTATTTTGGTTAGGAGGGGAAATCTCTTTTGGGTCAGGCTGAGATCATTTCAGTACTTCCTTGTGTGTGTTTGTTTTTATATATTTGAGGACTGATAGAAAAAAAAACTTTCACATAAAAAATATTTCGGTGGCTTTCAATGAAACATACATATACATATATGTATATGTATATATATATATGTATATGTATATATATATATATATATGTATATATATGTATATATGTATATATATATATATATATATATATATATATATATATAATTATTTAAAAAATTATAGCATAAATATGTTATAAAATCACTACAAAAATAGCCATTTTGTTTCAACACCTCTGGTGTCTTATCAAGTGATGATGTTGAATGTAAAATAAATGGTTTTAAAAGTTTCAAATTAATTAACGATCCTTCGCAAGGGGAAAACGTTGTTACAAAAGCTAGAATGACCAATCAAAATACAAGTATAGGAAAATTCAAAAAGCTTGATAACAAAGTCATGTTATAATATCTATTCAGATCTTTAAAATAGGGGTAATATTAAAAAAGAATTTATTCTAACCAATAATTATTAAATTATATGATGAAATTTGATATTAAAAGTAAAAATTACCAATTTTAAAATCCAAATTTAATCACTATTAAGTTTAAAATTATAAAATTGCTGAGGAGAAAAGAAGAAATACATATGTTATTCAATTTATTTATTTCATTGAAATTACGTTAGAATAGACGCTTATATGTCATCCAGTCCTCTGATAGTATGTATACATTTTAATCCCAAGTGTGTGACGTGTGTGTGTATATATATATATAGATATATATATATATATATATATATATTAATCCCAAGTGTGTGTGTGTATATATATATATATATATATATATATATTCAGCAACCCGACTAGACTTTCATAGACGGATCCTCTGGCAACCATCCTGTCCACTCACCTGGAGATATCAGCAATTGACTCTTTTTCTTGTTTTTCATCACTTTTATATAGTTAAAAAATAACTTATGCATGTTTTCACTGGTGCAAGGTTTGTTTGTTTTTTTTATTGTGTGTGTGTGTGTATGTATGCATATATATATATATATATATATATATATATATATATATATATATATATAAAGAGAGAGTGAATCTACAAAAGTCTGGAGTTGTGCTGAATATAACAACAATCAGCTAAGTGACAAATTTTACATGTGTATTATTATCATATATATATATATATATATATATATAGAGTGGGGAAAATGCGCACGCAAGTAAATCATCAGTTTAAAATGTCACAAAAAATTTATTTTGGATTTTTTTTTTTTTTTCCTTTTTTTTTCTTTTTTTTCTTCTTTTTTCTAATTTTTAATGCTCCAGATAATAAGTTAAACAAGCAGAAATATAATTGCATGCATAATTAAAATAGCCATTAGACCTTAGGAAAGGAATGTTGATGCAGTGAATACAATTTTGAAGTTATGTACAGTTGGAAACACTATGGTTAAACTACCTAAAAATAAATTTTGCTAGTGGGATACTCTTTTTAGGTCCATTAATTATGTATACTCTGTGGTAAGTTATGATTAAATTACATGGTGTTAGGTCAAGGCTTGTGACTAGTGAGCCATGAATAAAAGATGGGGTAAATGCACATCTACTGATTTCTTTACTTACAGGATTAAGATAATATTTCAAGTAATATTTTGATTTCTTTTAGCCTGATTTCCAAATCTATAACATATCTCTATGAAAGGCAGGGTGTGTGTGTAACGAATACATCGTCGCAATTTTTGATGGATTTGCACCAAAATTTACATGCACATGCTCCAAGTTAGCGAGAAGGCCAAGACTGATTTTGCATTTTCCCAACTCCGATTGATAGTGGAAATAATCTATTTTTTCATGCTTCTACAGCAGTTTTCATGTAGTTTGTGGCCATTTTGTACTGGCCAGAGTGAGAGCCTATAGCTTGCTGCCACAAATAGGCAGGAAGATTCTATTAACCAGCGTGAGAGCCAACAGCAGACTGACACAAATGTTAACTAGCATGCAAAAAAAATCGATAGCTGCATTCGTCACAAGTAGGAAAAATTTAAATCTGTATGGCACTTTACTCCAATTGGCTCATTCGCTTGCTTAAACTTAATGTTGATTCTGATTCTTCAAAACCAGGTTGGGTGTGAAAAAGTATTTGTTGTTAACATTCTTTTTTCATTCGGTTTTTCTAGTTACGAGTCCTTTTTTAAAGCTGATCATTTTGTGTTCATTTTGTTTGGTTCTTTTTTCGTAACAGATTTAATGTTTAGTATAGAGCTTAGAAAAAAATTCACAGTGAGATCGGCAAGAAGTAAGGCATGTAGCAACATCAGCACGGCAAAGGGCACTCCTTTAAAGGCAAGGAAGGGCAAAAATATTTTAAGTCAAGTGATAGCGATTGCTGTACGAGTTGTACGATTTTTGAATCGAGCACATGCAATGCCGGGCCATGCTGCTAGTGACAAAATAAAAACTATTATAATGCTATAATATCTAGCTGTCAATTATATTTGTTTGTACAGATGTATAACATTACAAGATAAAATTGGGTCCCAAGAAAGTGAGGCTTTATTAACCCATGACTTTCAGGGGGCAGTCAAGCATGTACAAGTAGAACCCTGGGATAGGGTTGCATGAAGTTTTCCCATACAATGTGGGAAGAATGCAACAGGAAACCTGAGCCATTTTGGCTTGGAAGGGCTATCTATATATCTACAGGCAAGGGTATTTCCTTCGAAGACATTTGTGTTGGTTCCTCTAACCAGTAAACTATTAAAACTGGGGCTGATACTAGAAATAGACTATTCTGATTCCGACACAGACAATAGCTGAGAAGATGCTCTTTTAAGTGATGAAGCGCAACAGTGTATGTTTGTGAGGAGGAAGGATCAGGGAAAGAATCAGAAGGGGAAGAAAGATAAAAGAAACTGGGCAAAAAAAAAATTATGATAATATTCAGTTTCCTGGCAAAACAGCTAATTCATACTATCATTTTCTCAGAAAAATATGACTAATAGAGAAGAGAAAAAGTGGATACCTATTAGTGAAGTATTTGTGATGTAACTGCACCAAGTTAGGTAGGAAATGGTATTACTTTAAGAACTCAGCAATTCAAAATATTATAAAAGCTGAAGTTCTATTGTTAGCTAGTTTTTTTTTTTGTTTTTTTTTTTAAATCAATTCACCCCAAGGAAGGCAATAATACCACTAAGATGCAAGGGGCTACAGGGAGTGAAAGAAAATAAATAAATAAATAAAAAAAAACTTGAAAAAGGAATTGGAAAGCCATTCCTAAACAAGAAACAAGGGATAAACTTCTACTCCTGTTCAAAAGACCAAGGAGGATTGTGAACTGGGTGCTAGGTGCCTATGCCTCTCATTATTAAAAACAAACTTTACTTTAAGGCCTCTGAAATAATTGATATGATTAAGGAAGATTAATTTTATTTTTGATATTTTTCATCCTTAGGCAATAGTTAATACCTGATATATTGCATGATGATAGATCATATTGGAGGCAAGCTTTAAAAAAGGTGCTGAGAATTGCTTAAATAGGTTTGATTTTTTAAGAGCTACAGGGTGCACATTTGCCACATTCCCTGAGGTAAATACACAAACAATTTTATATACCTTGCTCATGAATATTTCTATATACATTTCAATGTGTACTAGAGATAGCTCCTTTAGTAAACTAAAAGAATACGTCTCACTTTTGTTTTGTTTTACGGCATATCAACCTCAATGCCGACAACTTTTTTTTTCTAGTAATGTTTTTGTTTTGTCAAAAATCTATTTCTGTTAATATTTTTTCCTCAAAAATGTATAGCTGATATTATTTTTTTCAAAAACGTATTATCAGAGGCCTTGCTGTTGGACGTAGTTTATCGTCTTACCCAGGACGAGCGTCTCACTTTAAAAAAGAAAAATTTCTAGAAAGTTTTTTTAGAAAACAAAAAAAACATCTAAAAATAAGTGTGCATGCAATGTCCCCACTTTATGGTGTGTGTGTGTGTGCATATATAATAAATATATAATAAAAATTATAATATACTTGCTAAAGCATTAGATTGAATCATAAATGATTTCTGGTTTTGTTTATCCATTTCATTCTTAAGGAAAATAAAGTACAATTACATTTGATTCAATTATATATTCACCATTATTTGCAATGATTTGTTGTCTCTTATCAGGAAGACTTTTGATAACTTTTGAGTAAAACTAAGTTTTTTAAATACCTATCAATATTTTCTATTACTATTTAATTTGTAAAATGTGTGTGTGTATATATATATATATATATATATATATATATATATATATCCCGATGTTATCGGACTGGGTCAAGTTTGATCCCAGCATGCGCTGCCTTTGGAAAGTACCTGAAAACCATGCCATGAGTTGACCCAAGCCTTGTGAGTGGAATTGGGTAGGCAGAACTCTTGGGGGTCATCGATAGCTGTGCTAGCACAAAGCCACAAGTCATTGTGTCCAAAGGCTTGAGTGTTCTGGCCTTGTTCAAATTGTTGATCACACTAGATAACACGCTCTCTCCCAGAAACTGTAACTAAGGTCTGCTCAGCATAGTTGCAGTATAAACCACAGGTAGGCTTTGTGGGTGTTGAGCAAAATACAAATGTTTCTGAGCGAGCGTCTGCAATAGAGATTGGCTAGCTACCCTATTAGATGAGTATCCTTGAATATGAGTGGCCAGTTATTTTATATATATATATATATATATATAGGGATCAAATACAGATCAGAATCTGACATAAGGATAGGATAAGAATGCATATGACGCTTGCTTAGCTAATACCAGAATTTTTTCCCCCCCTATTTCATTATTCTTTGAAGCTTTGATAAAAATGAAACTTGTCAGATTTATAGATGTTTCTTATTTGTCTGTTATCCTATTTTTTTATTTTTTTTTTTTTTTCTGAAACCACCACTTGTTTTGGACTCTTTTTTATTCAGTTCTATACTAAGAAATTCTGAAATTTGGTGGAAAATTTAGTTTTCTGTAGAACTGTTCAAATAAATCCTTATAAAAATGTCCTGGAGCATTAATCTGAAGTTTATAATGTCCCAATGTTACAAAAGTACCTGGATATTTCCCAATTTGATCAGCAGAGATATATATATATATATATATATATATATATATATATATATATATATAATAACAAGACTTAAACACTAATATTCCATGGTCATAATTTATTCCATTGGAATCGTAAATACGATCCAATTCATCAGACCTACAAAGGAATTTGTAGGTTGTAAATACGATCCAATTCATCAGACCTACAAAGGAATTTGTAGGTCTGATGAATTGGATCGTATTTACGATTCCAATGGAATAAATTATGACCATGGAATATTAGTGTTTAAGCCTTGTTATTATATCCTTACTCTGTCCTGGACATTGAGTTCTACCTGGATTCTATCCTCTCGGAATTTTTTATTCAAAAAATATACATGTGTGTATATGCACCTGTGGATTTTGCATATATATGTATATTTACCACTAATATTATCTCTCTCTCTCTCTCTCTCTCTCTCTCTATATATATATATATATATATATATATATATATATATATATATATATATATATATATATACCTATCCTGGGTAGGGTATAACTCTGGAGAAAACAATTATCTCGATCTCGTCATAAAATATCAAAAAGACTTTTGTTTGCTGTTGATATTTAATCTCTTGGAAGTTTTAATATGATCCAAACCACCTTTTTTATATTTCAAAGACTATATTTTATTTTGTGTTTAACTCTTTTTAGGTTAAAAAAATATTTACTAAAATGTATTTAAATAACTCTTTCATATCATGATTTTATTTAACCCATTAATAGCCACTTTATACTATAAAAATTCTGTATTATAGTTTTACATTAAGAAAAAAAATCCTGTATTATAGGTTTATATTAAAAAAAAAACAACAAAATACTTATTATTGGTTTATATTTAAAAAAAAAAATCTTATAGGTTTATATTTAAAAAAAAAAAAAATTTTTTTTATTATAGATTTATGTATTTTAAAAAAATTGTTATTTTATATAATATATATATATATATATATATATATATATAATAAAGCATTGAGAAATCAATTTATACAAACTGCCTGATGATACTGAAAGGTTGAAACCAAGGTAGCAGAATTGACTGATCTAATTTTTTAAATATATATATATAATTTTGTACTATAGGTTTCTTAAATAAAAAGAAAAGCAACAAAATCTGGTGTTAATTATAGGCTTTTTACATACATATACATACACACACACACATATATATATACACGCACACATGCACGTATATCCAATGTTAGCTATACATTGCTTAAAAAAAATCAGCATTCATTATTAATGAGGTTTTTATAATCTATTAATGCTCATTGTTCCATTTTTAGAATGTTTTTGTATTAATGGGCTAAGCTTGTACTTCAGAAACACAGTAATTTAACATTTTTATCATTTATCAATTTCCAGTGGAATATTTATTTGAAGCAGCACACAAATGGAAAATTCCCACATGCATAGCCATTGATAACACTTTATTTTTGTCAAGGATTTGGAGATATATGGCCGAAGCACTAGACCCGATGTGGCAGCAATATTCAATGCACAAATAAATAGTAGATTTATAAATGTGCAAGATGGATTCTGATGAGAAAAATTGTCTGGCATGGTACAGTGAACCAACCTTCTTCACAGCTGACTTAATTTTTACCCTTGTGTTTATATATACTTTTAATTAAATTCCTAGAAGTGTCATGTACATATTTCTTGTGATATTTATAACAATGTATATTCTTGCTTTTGGTTTTAGTTATTTTGTTTTCTATTAATTACATCTCTTATCTCAAAAGTTGTAACAAAGTTCAGATATTTTCTTTTCAATTATAGTGGTGATTTGCTGGTAGATAGTATTCTGTGTCTAAGTTAAGATTTTTTCTTTTTCTATTTTCAGAAACTTAATGAGCTTTCCTTTTAGCATTATATGTGAAATAATTATAATATTGCAGGATTTTAAAAGTATTTTCAATGTATTTTTCTTCATGTAAATATTAAGGCTACAAATTTGTAGTGCTTTTAAATATAAGCCATTCACATTGCATTTAAATTTTTGAAGATCAAACTTTACTGGAAGGCAAGAAGCCGGAAGAGAGTTCCACAAATGAGAATGACGAGAAAAAAAAACTTAGCATAGAATTTATGGTTACATCTGGCAATTTCAACTGTAAAATTATGAGACCTTGCAGCCAATCTAGTACTGCATTTAAATTCATTAAAACAATTATATTTATAGAAAAGGCACAAGGAAGCTACATTACAGTGGTGGGAAAGTGACTGAAGCTGAGACAATGTAGATTTTTCTTTGGATTTTATCAAGGATCTCTAAATATATAGCAGGAACTTATATATATATATATATATATATATATATATATATACACACACACACATTATGAAATGGACAAAGTCCGACAATTAATTTAAGACATTTTTCTGTTTATACATTCTTTTTATAGATACAAATATTTGAGTAAATGCTCTGTTTATAGTAAACAGAGCATTTATTTAAATATTTGTATCTAAAAAATGAATGTATAAACAGAAAAATGTCTTAAATTAATTATTGGACTTTGTCCATTTCATAATGTATGACATCATTTGTTTACATTTGGATACGTTTTGAGCAGATATGAATGTATGTGAGAGATTCATGGAAGATTGTAGTTTAAAAGCAGTGAAATCGAGCTTACTAACCGAATGATCCTCTGTGGTTCAACTGGTTAAGGCACGTCAGGCTATATGATGGTTCCATATAGGATACAGGTTTGATTTCTGTTGGAGGACAAATATTTTCTATGAAAATTTCTCGGACATTCAGGCCGGTAAATGTTATTAATACTGTTTATTATAAACAGAGCATTTACTTAAATATTTGTATCTAAAAAAAAATGTATAAACATAAAAATGTCTTTATATATATAAAAACTTGTTGAACAAGAGTTTGCAAGGATCCCTGTAATAGATTATGCAACAATTATTACTGGACAAGAAAAATATTTGCATCCTTTGAAAAAAAAATGTAATCTCACTAAATAATATTTTCCCAAATATCTCTTCTGCTTTTCATATTATTATTATTATTGGAAACTTTCCAGTAATAAATGGAATTTATTTTTATAAGCATTTCATGTAAACATATCCTTGAAACTACAGCTTGAGTATACCAATCATGACAAAAACAGATTTTTAATTGACAACAATGATTGTCAAATAGATATGTTTTAGTTATATGAAGGTGAGACAAATGGAATGCGTAAGTAAGGAATTGTTTTGTTGTTGCTAGAATCAGCTTGATGCAAGTATTAATTTCTTACCATGTGTAGAGGGATACTATTAAGTTGTGTCAAGAGTAATTTCCATTTTTTTTGGAATCAGTTGTAATGATGACTGTATCATCTGAACTATTAATCATATGCATTAGTTAAGAATAAATTATGAGTATACTAACATACCCTAGTTTTTGTATGGCAGTATTGGGTTTCCAGTGCCTTCTAAATTCGCATTGAGGTTGGTATGCCGTAAAAAAATATAAACCAAACCAAAGCCTTCTAAATTCTACTTCAACTGTATACTTCTAACATTTTTGCTGAAACTCTTAAAGTTTTACTATTTTTTTTTTATTTGTTTTGTTTTTATTTTGTATTTCACAATAGGAGTAAATAGGTTCACTCTCCTTCCAAGTCTTTTGAACACGAGTAGAGGTTTATCCTTTGTTTCCTGTTTAGGATTGTGTTTCTGGTCCCTTCTAAAGTCTTTTCTTTTGCTTTCACTTCCAGTAGCCCCTTGTGTCTTAGTGTCATTATTGCCTTCATTATAGTGATTTGATTTTTTAAAAAAATGTCCACAGTGGATTAATGGAAAACTGTTTGCCATAATAATGCAAGGTTACATCTAGCAAAAATAACATCTGGGGAAAAAATTGGCATCCAAAATTACCTTCGTCTTCGTAGATGATTTCATATATGCCACACTATTGGCCAATAGAGGAGACACTACCAATGAGAGCATGCTGTTCGGTATCCTGGGTGCTGAGTGACCACAGCTTCAGTTCCCAGCATCCTAGCTTTTGTCATCCCACACTGCTTAATTATTTCAAGCCCTATGATTTCCCCCAAATGTTCTGCACCTTCTAACGCTTCTGCCAGTGAATCCAAGTACAAGAGGAAGATGCTTACTATAGTGGAGAAGGTGAAGGATTTTAAAATGTTTATAAAGTGTTTAAGAGTGTAGAAAAGGTTTATAAGAGTCTACGGAAGCTTGAGAAAAGCTTTAATATATAAAAATAAAAAATATACATTACAATATGCTGATGAATCACTTTAGCCAATCCTGTTTTTATTTCATAGATTTTCACCTACTGCAGGAGTTTCTGGAATGTAACATCTGCGATAGTTGAGGGTTTACTGTAGTTTGTCTGTTCTACCTCACCCATCAACTGATTAATATTTTTTTTGATCACTACAAAATACTTTGATAGGGTAGGGGAAACTTTCTCTAACGAAAACCAAATTCAAGAGGAACTTTTCTACATCAAAGCCTCCAGAATTTTACTCAAAGATTATCAAAGATCTCCTGATAAGAGGCAACAAATCATTGGTTAAAATATAATTGAATAAAATGTAATTGTACTTCTTTTTTTTTTTTTATTTTAATTTAATTTAATTTTTTTTTTTTTTTTTTTTTTTTTTTTAGAAGAATGAAGTTGATAAACAATTAAAGAAATTATTTATGACTCAATGTAATATGATTACTCAGTTATAAGTTTATAATTTATCTATTTGAATAACATTTCTGACAAAATCCAAAGAAGGGTCTGTAATATAATCAATCCCAACCTTTTTCACCAACATAACATGGCTTCCTTCTGTTTTTTCTACAAATATTTTCATGGTAATTATTCTAATGAAGTTTTTTCCTTAGTGCTTTGACTCTATGAATTTAAGCGTGCTACTAGATTGGCAATTAGGTCTCACTGTTGAACTAGCTAGATCAGTGGATCTCAAACTTTTTTGCCTAATGCACCCTGTTCACCATGTCAGTATGACATTCCCACCTCTCTTTCCAGGATTATTTGACTCAGAAGGCACATTCCAAAAAAAAAAAAACATTATTGAAAATCTTTAATTTTTTTTCTCTACTAATACACACACATTTATATAGATTATTTTTATAGAGGAATTTTACAAATTAAATAGTAATAGAAAATATTGATAGGTATTTAAAAACTTAGTGTTGTAACATACCTACGGACAATAATGGGCATATCCCCATTCCCATAAATACAGTAGTCTGCAGTTGGAGATTCATTGTGGAATTCACTTGACTTACTTCTAGCAGTTGACTAATACTTCTATGTACCATTGGTGAATCTTACATGTGTTGTTCATGTCCAAGTATTGTCATTCATTACCAACCTTCATGTGATTATTCTATTCATTAACCTTCCCTAGGTTACAACAACTTGTAATGTGCGATTTTTAAAAATCCTTGAGGCAGCTGATTATTAAATAGAGATGTGTTTGAAGAATCGAAAAATGTATGGACATGGCTTCCCTTCCCTCTTTTCTACAAATATTTTTATGGCAACTGATCTTATGAGTTTTCCCCCTCGGTGCACGTGGGAACTGGATCTAACCAACCCTTTTATCGACTACCCCAGTGGACAATGCCCGGTCGGTGGGGCATCAGAATACTCCGACTGCCCCCCTGCAGAGGGTAAAAGTCCCTCAATGGGGCCACCTGTTGGCCGTGGGTGGCGACCCGTAATGTCTGGGGACAGGATCCTGGTGGTTGTGCAGGTTGTAACCCAGGTGTAAAGTGGTCACAATCCTGTAACACACCACTTTGGCACTTACCTGGGCTAGACGGGCGATCGGAGGGGCCCGATCTTATCAATCGGCTGGTCATGTCAAGCCCCATCATATATAATCCACCCCAAACCTATAACTGACACTCCTCTTCCAAACCAAAACTAACACTTAACCCTAAATATGTGATGGAAGGCGGTGGCTGAGGGTCAATCAGTTTGGGAGAAAAAAGGTTCTGGCACACCTGCTAAACCTTCACAGCTGTAAAACTTGGATAACGGAAAGAAAGGAACATGCGTGCTCAAAGACTCCTCCCAAAGAGAGTATACCATTCACGTAGCCCCGACATGGCAAGGCAAATGGGTTTCCCCCTTGTCATGTCCCAATACTGGACTCTGCGGTGGGTAGGGAGCGTGGATGATGAACAAAAATAAAAACAATCAATGGAAAAAAAGAAATCTTCCAAGAGACCACATGTGGATAATGACTCTGAATCAGAAAATGATAGTGAAAACTTTCCACGATTTATTGTTCTCGAAGCAATAAGCAACAAAGCACTAACAGAAATATCTCCATTTAAAATCCAAAAAGCTATATCAAATATAGTCATACCAAAAAATGTAAAAAAAAACTACAAAATGGAACATTACTAGTGGAAGTGGAAAAAAAGATATATGCGGATACACTAATAAGACAAAAAAAACTACAAGAAATAGAAATAAAATCCTACCCACACCAAACCCTCAAAGGGTGTAGTAAAAAGCAAGGAGCTCTCCCTGTGCACTCTAGAGGAGATAAAAATAGAACTCCAAACTCAAGGTGTTACAAATGTCAAAAGAATCACAATAAAGAAAAATGAAGCAGAGATACAGACTAATACCTACATTCTAACCTTCAACTCCCCACAAATTCCGACAACAATTAAAATTGGATATGAAATTATAAAAGTAGAACAATACATACCAAACCCTCTTCAATGTTATAGATTCCACAAATTTGGGAATCACAGAGATTCCTGTTGAAACAAAAAAACATGTGGAAAATGTAGTGAGAAAGAACCAGAACATAAAGAAGAGAACTGTCCAAATAAGAGCCTATGCTCAAACTGTTTGAGAAACCACTCTGCCCTCTCAAAACAATGTAGTATCTACAAACAGGAAAAAGAAATAATCATAATAAAATACGAAAAAAATATATCGTTCTCAGAAGCACGAAAGGAAGTTAAAAATAACATAAAAGAAAACTCCTACGCCTCCATGGTACAAAAAGCAAATAAAATAAACAATGAAGATAACAAATAACAAATTTATGTAAGGAATTAAAAGCTTTCCTTGAAGAATTAAAAACCTTTTTAATTGAACTTAAATCGGATCAAAATAAAAATAAAACTCAACAACCCAAATCAAATGGAATTAACCCAGAAGAAGGTAAAAAACTCTGGAAAGAAAACATAGAACAAAACTCCAGCAAACCCTCTTCTTCCCAAACCCAAACCAAGAAAATGAAAAATAAACAAAAAGACAAAAAAGTGACAACAGAACAAGAAAACACTCGATCAAGATCTAACTCAAAATCAAGAATCAATATATCAAATGAAAATAAATTTGAACTTATGGAAATAGAAGAGAAAGTATATAAACAAAATCCAAAACAAAACCCAAAATCTGACGGAAGGACACCACAAGCAGTTGAAGACAAAGCTTTTAAAAACTCAAGAGATGGAAAAAAACTGGAGAGGACAAATGATATAAACCTAATAGGTAACTTCACCCCCCCCCCCCCAAAATAAAAATATAACTATGGCACATAAGATCCTGCAATGGAACTGTTGTGGAATAAAATCTAATTACAATGACCTACTCATACTTATGTCACTACTGTATCCAGCTGTCATCTGCTTACAGGAAACTTTTTTACAAGAAAATGCCAACTTAAAAATTAAAAATTATAAACAATACCACTATAACCACAATACAGGACATAGAGCTAATGGAGGAGTGTCAATATTGATTAGAAATGACATACCGCAAAGTAAAGTACACATTAAAACTAAATTACAAGCAATAGCAACACAAGTGACACTAGATAAAACCATCACAATTATTTCCATTTATATACCCCCACAGGAACCAATAAATACAATGGAAATAAACAACTTGATGTTTCAAATAGTGTATATGTATGTGTATATGTGTTTAATGCATGCATGGATGTAGATATGAAAATATACAATCAGAAACAATCACAAGAAAAAGCAATCCAAAAAAATACAGTAGATTATGAAATCCAACAGCCTCCCAACCTTCTATACACTATAACCATCTTAAATTCATAAATAAATAAGGCTTCGGCATAAAATGACCCAAATAGGAGTTGACATGCCATTAAATCCAATATCCAATCCCGGTAGACAGCATAAAGGGTTCAGTTCAAAATTCAAATCACCTGAAGAAGTACAATGGCTGAAATTTTGAGAACATGACAGTGAAAATGCGGAAAACAGTCTGAACAATGTAAACGATGTAAATAATTACAATACTTCATCTCAGAAATATATAAAAAAAAAAAAACCTTCATTCTTTTCCCTTTTAGTATGTATACATTTATATAGATTATTTTTATAGAGAAATTTTACAAATTAAATAATAATAGAAATTATTGATAGGTATTTAAAAAACTTAGTTTTACTCAAAAGTTATCAAAAAGCTTCCTGATAAGAGAAAACAAATAATTTCAAATAATGGTGAATATATAATTGAGTCAAATGTAATTGTACTTTATTTTCCTTAAGAATGAAATGGATAAACAAAATCAGAAATCATTTATGATTCAATCTAATACTTTAGCAAGTATATTATAGCTTTTTATTTTGAGTAGTTGCGAGTGTGTAGCATCATGAACAGAAATTGGCAAGATGAAGTTCTAATATCAAAAATAGCCATGGGACTGTTTCTTATCTTGGATTAAAAAATCAAAACAAATCTACCTCGGTCATAACAGACAAATTTTCAATTGGTGACAGCTGTAATGATGAAATGAAGGCCAAATGACAGAGATAAAGGTTTTGTCGGTCAATACATGCAGAGATTATATAAAAACACTTGCAAGGTTACTCAACATTGCTTAGATTAAAATAACTTCTAAAGCTATTGCTGAAACAGATTTTATTTTTCTAATTATCGATCCACCTCCTATCCTTCATTAGAAAACTGTATGTGTTTATCCCTTTTAAAACTTTGAAATCCACTTAAATCTGTTTGATACCTAAATCCATCATCACATTGGCTGTTTCCATAAGATACCTGTTCAGAGTAGGACCACTATATTGTAGCAGTTATTTCATTGATATAAAATCACTAAATTACCAAAATGGTAAACTAGTGTATAATAGTGGCAGATATATGATGAAACTATATGGGAGCTTAAACTTCAGGGACCCTAATCCAAGATATGCTTTTGAAGAAATTATTTTTTTTTTAATGAGTGAAATTTTCAACAAATTCGTTTTTTAAATTAAATTTTTTTTTATAGAAGTGTTTTTTAAAATAAGGTTATTTTAGTGATAAAATCATATATGGTATAAGGTACCTCAACCAATTGGCTGATAGAGGAGACACGACCAATGAGAGCATGCTGTTAGGTATCCTGGGTGCTGAGTGACCACAGCCTCAGTTCCCAGCATCCTAGCTTTTGTCATCCCACATTGCTTAATTATTTCAAGCTCTATGATGTCACCCAAATGTTCTACACCTTCTAACCCTTCTCATATATATATATATATATATATATATATATATATATATATATATATATATATATATATATTGTGTTAAAATAGACTCTAGTATCTATTTCATATGGCCTCAAAATTCCCTACTAATTGGTAAATTTCAAAATTTTCTTGCGTGCTTGCAGCTTCTGCACTCCCTGTATGGCCTGTCCAGATTGCTATAATCTGTTTATCACTTATATTTTGACAGGTTCCTTGAATCTATTGTTGCTGGTTGCAAAGGCTCTCATTATCTGGCTCAGCACCGTCAATGTTGATCTGCCACTAGTGTATAATACAAAGGTTCTTTTACCATATTTACTTTTGATTCCACTATAAGTTGATGTAAAATATGAAAATTTTTTCAAGGCTTAAATACTGCCTCTGAAGTTTAAGTTCAATCTAAATTTAAAGTGATACCATCCGCTCCCTGCCTCTAAGTTGTGAGTCTAGTAGATGATTGTTAGAAAAAACTTAACTAGTTGTGCCAAACTAATGTTCTGGGACCATGGAATGATGTTATTCTTCAGTTCTGAACAATACCAACAAGTACAGAACACACAACCATAATTTAAGACTTAAACTCTAACTCAACATGTTTATTTTTACCATTGAAGATCCAATATTTTTACTTGATGTACCCTGACATTCAACAGTGTCACTTATGGATTTCTTCAGTTTTGTTTTGTCCTGTGACAGCTTGTTGTAATGGAAAATGTAAGCAATGCATTATCTTCAGTCTTTAACATACTTTCAGTAGATTTTTTATCAAAATTTTATTGATTTACCTGTTGTTTTGCTATTTGTATGAATCAAACTTGTGTCATCAAACATTAATTTTTTTTTTTTTTTTTTTTTTTAAAAAAAACATGTTTGTTATTTTACAATGATGTTCACCCTGTACAAGGCCCGATGGCCATTCAAGGTAGAGGTTACAGAGTAAAAGGCACAGCTTATTCAGATATGTGTAGAAGGTAACGGTTAACCCTAGACTTAAGAGTGTAGTGATCAGAGAAGCAACTTCTTGGCAGTCGGTTCCACAAGGGTTCAAGGAAAGAAGCTGCTCAAGTGGAACTTACATCTCATCAAGGGAATACAAAGAGAATATGGGTGGTTTGCTACAATGTGCGTGGTCTGGTGGGTCTTAGGTATGAAGATTAGAACTGGTGGAACTAAAGAATTTAGTTCATCTTAACACTCTCCATGGAAATAGTGATAGAGCAGCGAGAAGCTTGCAACATCTTGTAGGGTCGAAAATAATTTGTGACCTGAAAGGATGCAGAGTCACTTTTGAACTCTGAGACTGAACAGTGAAGACTGGGCAACTGCTGCCCATCTTACTTTGGGGATAAATATACATAACACCTCAAATTTGGTTTTTGTGTTTCTGGAACAATCCAGTCCTGTACTGACCTGAACACTAAAAACAAAGAGATAAAACAAATAAATACACACACACACAAGATTCAAGAATATTCTTGAACATGATCACTTGAAGAAGGCTGGCAAGAAAACAGCTGAAATGTTGTTGAGGAAAAAGAATTCAAAGATTAGGATCCCCCCTCCACATCTTCTTGGTCAGGCTGAGAATTTTACAGCACCTCTTCATATATCTATCAATTGCACACCCTGAGCTACATTCTTAATAATAAGATATTGTGTTATTAGCAGATGGCATCACTAAACATCATTCAGCAAATGTGCCTATTGTTGTTTGTTTCATTAGCAAGTAGGGAAGATCAAGCTGCTATTATATAGAATTTTATCATTTCATTTTAACTCTCTTGAATACTCCCTCCTTTTAGGAAGTGGTGGGTTTTTTCTTTCTTTAAATATCATGTCAATTCAGGATGCTGGTGATCATGGCTCTCAACAACTTCCTTTCTTTTTTTTTTTTTTTTAATATTTGTGAATTGCCATGAACTTCTTGGGAAAGATAGTAAAGTGGTTTCCTGTTGCTTTCTCCATGTTTTTGAATTCAGTTTTCTTTCTCCAAGGCTTAGGAATCCAGTCTGCCATAGGGTCATTCCAGACAGATTCAACAAGGGTCCTCCTGAAGGTCATCAGATTTCATCCAAATTTTCACCATTTGTTAACATTCATGAGAGGAGTTGATCCTGAGAATTTCAGCATGTCATTTCATGTCAAACAGATTTTATGCTGCTTTGAAGATTATGAAGATATTAAAAATTTTGTAAACATTGAATGTTTTTGTTTTTTTGGAGACACCTCATTGAAAAGAACTTTCATTGCTTGCTTTTCAAACTCTTTTTTCCAAATCTGAAATTTGATTAACAAGTAACACTTTTCAGTCACTTGTTGCAAAAATCCCAACTGAAGACATTTCACTTCAACTATTCTGCAGTCTTGTCTTTCAGAAAATGCAGTTTTAATCAAGTGATAATGTGTTACAATTTCTGAAAAATGAAAAAGAAATTGCATTTTTTTTTTTTTTTTTTTTTTTTTTTTTTTTTTTTTCACCCTTTTTACCATCCTGTTGCCCAGAAATGCAGCTTAAATGGATCCATGTTATTGATTTTATTTTCTTCTTTGTGAAATTTGATGCACTGCATGATAAGAAAAAAAAATGAAGTGGTTTGCATGCATTGGCAGCAAGCTGAAATCAAGGATTTTGACTAAAAGGAGGTTTTTGTGCAATTTTAAACATTTCAGTCGAGTCATTCTGTGTCAAAATCAACAAGGGTCTGACCATCACTGACACAGACTTTTTCAAATTTGGTACACTTATATAGCTTCATGATAGAAATTGAATGGTACCTATTTTACATTTTTAGGTGAAACAGTTCCTGAGAAATGACCCTTTGACCCTTGCCAAAAAAAGTGAATTTTTGAAAATGGTCACAGAGTTTAAATATCAATATCTCACTTGTTTTTCACTTACAAAACTAAATTATATACCATTTTAAAGTACTTGGATAGACCTAAAAGGTGCTCTATTTATTTATTTTTTTTGTTTTTGTTTAAAGGTCAAATAAGATAATTTGACCTTGATCTTAAACTTTGATCTTTAATTTGTCAAAAACATTTTTTAATTTTTTTTTTTTTTTTTTTTTAACAAATTTGTCTGCTTTATGGCAAGATATGTACAAAATTTTGTGGTAGACTTTTGACTGTAGCTTGAGTTACAAGGGTTTTACTGAGTTGGGCCAAATTCAAAATGGCAGATTTTGGTATTTGTCACTATATGCTAACATTTTTATATCTCCCAATATGGTCAACTTGTATATCTTTAGAAAGCTCTTTTAATGCTGATTAATATTCACATAAGAACTATGATCATAAAATCGGTAGAATTTGTATTATTTTTAATTAAATGTTGACCAATTTGGTAGAAAATAAACTCAATTTTGGTTTTGTTTATATTTTTATTATATAACAAATAGATTTTTATATGGAAAAGTGACATAATGAAAATAAAAAAGAGTCATTAATTAATGTTAAGATAACATAAAATAATATATAATAATATAATACGAAAAAATTGAAGGAGCAGTATCAAAGAAAATTATTTAAGCAAAAGTGAATGCAATAGATTAGGCTGGAATTTGATCTTGGCTTACTGTTTGCCTTTAGTGTTATACTACTTGCCTGTTTATTTTTTTATCTTTTAATGGAACATTCAAAAACAGTATCTGGCACACCTCTCAACTGTATAGAAGAATTTACTTATCTAGGTAGTAAAGTCTTTCGGTGTGAAAGTGATGTAAACATACACATTGGTAATGCTTGTCATGTCATCGACAAGTTAAATCTAAACTTATAGGCAACATGAAAAGGTGCCTATTTCAAGCAACTGTTACCTCTGTTCTGTTGTATGGCTGCTCAGCATAGACCCTTACTACAAAACTAGAAAGTAGATTGGGTGGAGCCGATGCTCGCAGGTTAAGAGTGGTTTTGAATGTAACTTGGAATGATTGACCAATAAGTGATTCACCTAGTATAAAGCATCATCAAAGAGTGTAGACTCAGATTCACAGGGCATTGCTGGAGAGCTAAAGACAAAATTGTTAGTGAAATTCTTTTGTGGGAGTTTTCACAAGGAAGAGCTAGCAGAGGACAACAAACCAAGACCGTTATCAAGCAGATTTGTGACTATATAAACTGCAAGCCATCTGACCTGCAGAATATGATGAACAATAGAATGGTGACTGTCATGGGAATCTGTGCCACCAGATAATAAAGAAAAAGTAGAATTCTTTATTGCATGTAGCAATAGAATTTTTTTATGGTTAAAAATGTAGAGTGAGTGACCATGGTGAAATATAAATAAATAGCAGAATTGTCCAAGTTTGTAATAAACAATAACATCAAAAAGAAGTGAACAGGGCAAAAAATAATATATAGTAAGCAAACAATATATGCAAGGCAAAGCAACAGTAATATGGTAAAAAGTTAACAAATTAAGAATTGGGGTTGAAACACAAGAGCAAATTTGGATAAGTGAATGTAGTTTCCTGACTTTAAGACAGACCAGGACAGAGTCCTATGAAACCGAGAACCAGCCTATTTTATTGTCCAAGAAGAAATCTCAGCAGGCATTTTGTGTGCTTCTGTCTATAAATTGGGGAGGGGAAAGTCCTTTGCAATCATTCCCTGTGGGGATTGGAACTAACAAAAAAATAAATCCAAGATTACTCATGCAGGAAATTTAACCAATGAAATTGTGAAATGATTTAAAGATTATCATCTCTCTGGGTCTAAATGGTGCAGCCACTCATATCCAAGGATGCCAGTCTATTAAGGTGGCTAGCTAATCCCTATTGCAGACGCCTGCTCAGGCACATTTGTGTTTTTTTTTTAACACCCAAAAAGTCCATCTGTGGTTTATACTGCAACTATGCTGAGCAGACCTTAGTTACAGTCTCTGGGAAAGACCACATTATCTAGTGTGATCATTAGTCTAAACAAGGCCAGCACTCTTAAATCCTCGGTTACGATGACTTATGACTTTGTGTTAGCACAACCACCATGATGGCTCCCAAGTGTTTCGTTTATCCAATTTCACTCACAAAGCTTGGGTTAACATGTGGTATGGTTTTCAGGCACTTTCCAAGGGATGCTGGGATCACCTCCTCCAGAAAAATGACATCAAGAAGTCAACTTCTTGACAAATCGACCCTGGTGAGATTTATCAAGAAGTCAACTTCTTGACAAATCGACCCTGGTGAGATTTATCAAGAAGTCAACTTCTTGACAAATCGACCCTGGTGAGATTTGAACTCGGATCTCATGGTCAGAAATTGAATGTTCTAACCACTCATCCACGTGCCTTGGTAAACTAATAATAATAATACAGACAGCCCGTGAACAATCAGGTGTTTTGATTTGTCATTTCTAATTATCTTTTTCTGCTGATAAATCTTGAATTTATGTAAACACAGACTTTAAACTGTGAATTAAAATATACTTTTGTTCAGTTTTATTATTATAGAACAGTTAGGGTGAACTGTGGCCCGTTTGGTTTTCTAAATAATGTTTCTTAAAACTTTGTTTTGTTCTACTTGTTCACTCACATTTTCTCATACAGCTCTTGTTCCATATTAATGATTGCTAATAAATGAGTTATTATAGTTTTACTCAGAGTGCAAAATGTTCAAGGGAACTGACAAGGTGCTTTTGGGAAAGAGCATGAACTCAAACTTTCTTGTATTCAATCCCACTGTCGTCTCATCAGAAGACAGATTTCAAGCCAATCTGATTAATCACTTGAAATATGAGTGAAAATGTGACAAGCAAAAAAAAAAAAAAAATTCTGATACTAGCTGCTCGTATTTTCTTTTTGTGCTTTGTTGCATCTCCTTGGAACACCAAATTTGGTATTTGTACCTTGTTGAAGAGAATGGAATTCTATTCCACACAAGTCAATACCTAAATGAGCATAAAATCTACTAGTTGACAATAATGCTACAAGATTAATAACCAATAACCCTGAGTTGATATGGCTGACTTAAAAGACAACTCTTTTGTAATATAATAGCTGGCCACCCTTATATCTGAGTATGACTGTCTACTAGGGCATTTAACCAATCCTTGTAGCAGACGCCTGCTCAGGCACATTTGTGTTTGTTCAACATCCACAGAACCCACCTATAGTTTATACTAATATTATGCAGAGTGTTACAGTTTCTGGGCACATTATTTGGTGTGTTCAACAATCTGAACAAGGCCAATGACTTCATACTGGCACAATCATTGATGGCTCCCAAATAGGTCTGTCTACCCAATTTCACTCAGAAAGCTTGGTTCAACCCGTTATATTGCTTTCAGGAACTTTTTAAAGGTGCTGCATGCTGGGATCACCTCCCCAAGCCAGTAAAATCAGAAAGTCACCTTCCTGACAAACTGACCATGGTGAGATTTGAACCTGGGTCTTATGGTTAGAAAGCCAACATTTTGACCATTTGGCCATATGCACATTAGAAATATAAACAATGATTAATCCAATGTTTCTTGAAATTTTTTAGCAATTTGGTGAAGGTAATGTTTTCAGCATTTTAAACCTTTGACAATTTTTATTACGTTAGATTATATGCGTAACCACTTGCTTTAGAAGCAGGAAATGTTCATAAAAATTTTTTACTCTTGAGGAAATTTTTTTTTTCATATAGTTAAATGAATAAGTTAGAAACAAATTGACTGGTTGATTTTGTATAACAGTATAACACCTCTATGCTGAAATGTAAATATTTTGAATACAATTTTATGACTTCAACTAAATGTACTTTGAACACAATTGTATGCCCCAACTACAGATTGTTAGTCATTTTGTTTAGTGGCATATTAAACTATGGTCACTATGGGTCATTTAATATCAAAATCTAAATATTTTGAACGCAGTTGTATGCCTACAACTACAGATAAAATGTATTGTTGGCAATTTTGCTTTAAATAGATATTGTTGGTAATTTTTACTATAAAAATGTATTTTTATACTTTCATAGTGTTCTGTCTTTGTCTTGGGGTTCATTATTTACCCATAGCTGGGATCCTAACAGGTGCTACCATTCCAGGTTAGGGTGGACCAGAGAAAAACAGTTAAGAGGTAGTTCCATGCTCCTCAAAATCTCCTGGCTTTGTTGCCGGATGTAGTTTGTCATCATACCTAGGGCTAGAAGCAAATTGCTTATGGCAATGTGTTAACCTCACTGTCATAAGTCATAATATTATACCAAGACTTCAATTTTTAATGATAGAAAAATTTTTTCTCTAAAGAAAAAAAAAACAACTTTTCTCAATTTCTAAGGCAGATGCTTACATGTATAGTCTTCTGTAGTGAAAATGGCTGAGATACCTTCAGCAAAAAAATTACCTTGACTTTTTTACTTTGATGAGTTATATATTATTAAGCACAATGCCCGAAAAAGGTTGTCCATGACTGCTATCGAAGATAAGAGTAATAAAGGAAACTGAATATAAGCACATACGCCTATAGCTACAGAACTATCTTGCTAACCAAACAGAAAATTCTTTGTATGCCACTAGCAGAACTTTATGGATACAAGTTGTATACCATGAGATCCACTAATAAAAAAGACAAGTGATAGCAAGTCTTCAATCGCAGCAGTAGCAATCAAAACATGGGCAGCAGCAGTTGCACACTAATCAGCAGCCAGGTTATATTTAAGACTCTAAGTTTACTACAGCAAATAGCCTAGTGGATAAAACTGTTGGTTTGTGAATTTGTCAGCATAGAGGTTGTGAGTTCAATCACTGGGCCAGGCAGTGTGTACTTTTACTCAGTGGAAACAGGCAAGCAATAACTGAAAAGTACTAAGTGTCATATATGAATGGAAAGTGTTGCTGCTGATACTGGAGTTGAATGTGAATCTCTAGACAATGGAAATGTAGACTGCCATTTACTATAAATAGAGATATCATGCCACTGTCAGGGGTAGTTACAATTATATGTTTGACTATTGCGTTAACCTGGACATTAAAGTCGAGTGTCATGTGTTTGAAAATGAATTAGTACTTTTTGTACAGATTACAAAACTAAGTAAAATAAGAACTTGACATGAACAGTGAAATGAGAAGAGTCTACCTCCATGGATTAAATAAAGGGTTCAGTTCAGGATTCACTGGAGGTTATTAAGATTGATAGATTATATATATATATATATATATATATATATATATATATATACACACACACACACCTGAGAAAGACTGTAAAACACAACAGCTGAAATGTGATAACAACAACAAAGATGAGGACAATAGTATGAATATAAATAGTGTAAATAATTTGTATATCAGTTTAATATATTCATTGTATATACATATACAAGTCCATTGTTTAATTATGAAAATGCATTTATTTGATGCAACAAATATTTTTCAATATTATCTTCATTTACGTTATTTACATGCAGACAGTTGTTCTCATCTTTGTTTTCTCCAGCCTTCATCATGTGTTTATCGATCTGGCTAACCTACAGGGAGCTTTGAACCAAACTATTTATTTAATCTATAGGAGTAGATTGTTCTACTACCTAGGAATATCTCATCTATTGCTCAGCCCTGAGATTGAAATCACAATTACTGTCACCAAATTCACAAACCAACACTTTATCAATCAGTCTATTGTCTTGTATAGAGAACTTGGAGCCTTAAACCTCACCTGCCTGCTGATGAGTACAGCTGCTGCTTGTCATGCTTGACTGCACACTGAAGCTTGTCTTTTTTTGCTACTGCTGTTAGCGTGTTGTCATTTGACTTATCTTGATATTTTACAGAACACCCACATGTTCTGAATGTGGCACAAGGTCTGTATTAACATTGGCAAGGTTGGGGGGCACATGTAAAAAATATCAGTTGCAAATATACAATTAAAATTTCAGATCAAAATTCAACTAATAACTGTATTAAGCTATGGATTTATTGATCTACATTTGTCAGATATGAAAATTTGAAATAAAAACAAATCAGAATGTTGTCTTTAAAGAACCGCAGAAAAAAATACCATATTTAATGGCATAAAAGACTTTTTTTTTTTTTTTTCTTTTTTTCTTCCACTTAAAACCTGACTGAAATAATATCCTTACATAGTGGGTTTGCAAGCAGACATTTGGCATTTTTGGAACAGTTCCCAGCTGACATGTGAGATATATAGTCTGAAAGTAGTTTCACAGTCTCAGAACTGGTTTAGATTAGTCCTAATTCCAAGTATTTGTAAAGTTATTGTTTGAAAGTCAATAAAACTAGCAAATGTTTAATCATCTACTTTTAGATGATAACTTTCGGATGATTGCTTTTTCTGCCTTTTTTTTCTTTTTTTTTTCTTTTTTTTTTCTTTTTTTTTTCTTTTTTTTTTTCTTAAAAAACAACTGGAATCTCATGGAAATAAATGTTGCAAGTAATAGAAAGATTTAACTTGACACTCTTTTTCAAAAATGACTTGTATCAAATTATCACAGAATTTGGTCAAATTAACACAATTTTTTGCCATAATTTGTCTTCTTTTCTGTCTTTGATCCCTTTCCCCAACTTCAAATAAATTCTAACAAAAAATGTTCAGGACAATTTTCTTTCTCATTTTTAGTGTAAGTTCGCAAATTTAAATCTGTAAAAAAAAAAAAAAAAAAAAAAAAAAAATGAATCTTAGGAAAATATTTAAAACATTCTCAGTTTTTTTGATATGTTAAATTGATCATTACCTGTTTTTGGTACAACATACTAGAGACCAACTGTAATTTTTTGACATCAATTTTTTTTATTTCTCAGAAATCATAACCTAGACGCCCCCCAATCCGTTTTTGACACAGAAAATCCCCAAAACTATCCTGAAATGTGTTAAATAAAAAATTTGGGTTTTTCATGGAAGACAGCAGTTTCTAGACATACATATTTTTTAATTAGAAATGTGTAAATTTTGTTTTAATATTCCTCAAGTACAAACAACATGAACACAGTTCTGACTGAGTTGAAATTCATTCAGGGGACTGAGAAACCATAAATGTCAGTTTAACTTTTTTGTGCGAGCACATTGTGAATTAGATTTCTTGAATGCTTCTTATGGCTTTAAATCTCAACAAATGGATACTTTTTTTCTTTCATTCTTAGGGATCAAGTCGTCGAGATGTTTAACCATGCCTACTCTTCTTACATGGTGAGTTGCATTTTTTACTTATTTTTAATCTATTCTTCGAACATCTGTAGTTGAGTGACAATAAAGAAAATAATCCTAAAGACTGTTTACAAATGTAATTATAAATTACAAGAGTAATTTTTTAACTGGAAGCCATAAAGTGTCCAAAAGCCCTAGGGAAAAATTTGCTAAGTTACCTTCTTTTATCATAGCCATGATCATCTTTCAAAATGGCTGCATCTCCAGATACACATAGAAAGCAAAGAGCTATCATAGAAAAATATCTATATATATATATATATATATATATATATATATATATATATATATATATATATAGTAGGAGGCATGGTGGAGTAATAGATAGTGGCTTGGATTGAGGAATTGGAGAGCCGAGTTCGATTTCCAGTCGAATCTATTACATTCACTTACGTGCTAAAAGGAAAGGTGTGAATCCTCTTCTTCTCCCTCCAGCTATGGGCAAATAGCAGGGCAGACTGGGTTCTATCGCCTTGGATGGCAAGTGGTCTAGGAGAAGGACAACTCTGAATTGTGGATGGTTGTTTGGGGATCCTGTGGCACGTTGTGCACCAAGTCTCTGTATTCAGTCCTTCAAAAAGTGTGGATGGTTCTGCACATAACCTTCACCACTATAATCAAATCTCATGTGCTGGTGTTGGGTTGTCAGTTTCCTAGGAACTGAGCTGCTTGACCCTCATTACATTGAATTTGATATATATATATTTTAAAATCATAAGAAAGAACAGTAAAATTTATAATCTGGTGTGCTTAACAGTTATTTTTATTTAAAAAAAAACAAAAACAAAAAAAAAACAGTGCTCAATACAAACAGTAAAGCAAGATTTTATAATTATTTTCTTTTTAAAAATATGATTCCATCATGATACAGAAAATTTGCATGTTTCAAAACTGAAACTAAAATTATAAATTATAAAAATTAAACTTAAAATCCATAGTCTTGTTCCAATGTCAAGCAATGATAGGAATAAACTTTCAAAGAGCAAAACACAATGCACATGGCTTGGCGATTGCATTTAATCATGAAACAGACTGTCAATTTTAATGTTCATTTTATATATATATATATATATATATATATGGTGGTACTCGTTTGGAAAAATATCGGATAGCTCAACTTGCAGTAGAACAAATAGGTACCCGAGGAAAAAATGGGAATAAAAAAAGAAAGAACCAAGAACATTAAACCAAAGTGAAAACAATTGTCCAGTGTTCAAGTTCCAAGTCCCCACCCCTAAAAAAAAACAAAAAAAAATGCAAAACAAGTAAAAAGATAACTACATAAAGTGCTCAATACACAAAGTAGAGCAAACATAAGATAATCCTTAGGATTATTTTATCTTGTATATATATATATTGTTATGTGTTGGAAATTGTAACAAAGAAAAAAACATGATTTACCAAAACACAGAGCTAAATCACAAACAAATATTTAATTTACAAAAACACAAGATAAAATATATTCAAGATATACAGTTGTGACATACAAAGACAGTAAACACAGAGTTTATGGCGAAGTGTTACGAAGGAGAAGGAACGTGAGTCAAGTATCTTTACCTTGTTAGGTCTAGCGAAGTAATCTAAGTGTTATTACTGGAAATCCACAAATGTGAGTATATATAGATTAATTTGTAGTTTGGTCAATGAAAATAGTCAAAACTCTATTTACCAGATCTGTTTCATGAGGTTCTCTTTTGGGTTTTTGTTGGTCGGCACCTTTTCTTAGAGATTCTTTCAGCTGGATATAATAATCTACAAATTAAAAGGCTGGAGTTGATAACGGCAGAAATTCCTTTTCTCAACTGACAACTCTTTTTCAAAAACCTATTTATAGGGGCTAGCACCTAGTTAGCATTTTTATCGATGTTTCTCGAATCATCTAGATTTTTCTCGAATATACTGGAATGATCTAGAATCTTCCAAACATTCTATTTCTAATTTCTCTATTTTACAACTACTTCATGAATTAAAACTTTTTTGTATTAACAAGTAAGACTCAGTAGAATGCCTTTTTATTATTTTTATAGAAATGCATCCTTGTAACACACACACACACACATATATATATATATATAAGATTGATGATATTTATTATATATTAGCCTTTTGACTAAATTGAAGTATGAAGAGAAAGATTTTAAAATCTCCTGTGTTCAATAAAACTAGGAATATCAAAGATGTTTTTATTATCATTTGAGGATCTGTATAAATGTTGAATTGTTGATTCTCCTTCCAGAAACATGCATACCCTGCAGATGAATTAATGCCTTTGAGTTGCAAGGGACGATATCGTGGCCGAGAGCGATCACGGGGAGACATAGATGAATGTATGGGCAAGTAAGTAGAGTGTATTCAACAATTTAAATTTATTTTTTATTCATTTAAATTTTTTTTTCCTTATAGGTTAATTTTGGTTCTTTTTTTATTATCAGCTTAAAGAAAATGTTTCTAAATAACCATGATCTGTAAGCATTTTTGACAATATGCAATCTGCACATATCTCATTTGCTACCAGGTAAACTTTAGAGCAGTTGTTCTCAACCGAAGTGCATATGGACCCTGGGAGTCCATGTAACATTACTGGGGGTCCACACAAAAAATAATGAATTGGGGCTCCACGGTAATATTTTTGTGGTCCATAGAGCAATTTCATTTTGGAATGGTTGTTACAACAGAGAGAATTAGAAGTTCTACCATAATCTACGTCATATTGAAATACTAAAAATAGAAAAACAATTCTAAAACTAGCAGAAAACAAGATCAAGTGATGTAAGTTAGCGTCCCTTTTATTCTACTCAATGTTTTGGTTGTAAAAAGTTGAATAAAAACAGGTTATATAAAGGAAGGATTATATATATATATATATATATATATATATATATAAAGGAAAATTATATAAACATTATAATTTATTATATAAATTAGTTTAATATATTAATAAATAATAATTTTAATTTTTAAAATATTAATAATATAAATTAATTAATATTGTAATAGACTCAACATTGTGAAAAGGGGTGATCTTTGATTATCATTGACATTGATGGAGCTGATTATTTAACAAAAAAAACAGGTATCAACCACAGGAAATCTGCACTTTTTTAATTACTCACATATTTTAAAATGGTTTATTATGAGCTATTTTACAAGTGTACATAAATATCCTATAGAGTTTTGTAGTTAACAGGGTTTATACATGTCCTGGAAAATTGAAAGGACATTTTCCAGGGCTAGAAAAGTCCTGGAAAAACAATAGCCCAAAAGTTTCTTGAAAAGTCCTGGAATTTTGTAAATTGGGCTGCTCCCTTTTCTCAATTTATGAAAGTCAAAATGACAAATCACAGAAATTTTTTTTTTTTTTTTTATAAGCTAAAATTGTCCTTTAAGAAAAATATTTTTTTAGTTGTCAGTAATTGGCAATTATTGCGAACAGTGGTTTGTTTCCTTGATTAGAACGAGTTCATGACCTCATAGTTATTTATGTATTTTCTCGTCTAGGTGACAGAAAGAATGTGAAGGCATGTCTTTTAGCTGCTACCCTCACTCAAAGATAAAAGGCATCAGGACTGTTAAAGATAGATGAATTCACATTCAGTGAATTTGTAGTTGAACGGAAAATGATTATTATTAATAAAATACATTTTAGTAGAATCTTGAAAAACTTTTCAGTGTTTTTTAAAATTTGAACAATTGAAATTTTATTCACATGTCAATTTCAAAAGTAAAAAGTCCTTTTGATCTCTAATCAGTGCTGGGTGAGTTCATGATGAAAAAATAGATACCTGTCCCATGTCAATTGTCTCAATTGTTACGAAAAGTAACAAGTTTGAAAATCAAATTTTGACTCAAAGAAGATGTATACAGGAATGATGATAGAATAGAAAATGTGCCTTTGAAAAAATAAGAAGAATGTTATTTTAAAGTTATCAGGCTAATAATGACCTGTATCTCTATCTTTTGTGTGAAAAAAAAAAAAATATATATATATATATATATATATATATATATATATACTTATTTGGCTTTTATATTAAACTAGCTTAAAAGTTTTTGTTCCTTACTGCAGTAACCAGGTATTGAACTCACAACTCTTTGAGTCAAATTACTAGATCCAACCAACGCTTTTAGCCACCGGTGAACAAAAACTTGGAGAGTTGAGTTGAGACATCTGGTAGAGGCATGGCACGTGGAACTAGAACAATCTATCCTGTTGGACAAAATAAAGGGTTCAGTTCAAAATTCCAATCACCTGAAAAAGGCTGGAGTGTACAACAGCTGGAACATCATGAATATGGCAACAAAGATGAGGACAACAGTCTGAACAATGTAAATAGTGTATTTATTGTCAGCTAAGTGGTGACACTTAAGCACCTTGATCAAAGCAATTGCCAAAGCCAGTGAATTCTTTACTTTGGAATGCTTAGGAAAACATTGGCTAATTGCCAATCATTTTGAATATGCATATATTTTTATAATCTTTTAAATAAACAATCTAACAATTAAATAATGTGTAATATATTTGTTATTAAAATTCTAAATGTAGCTTTTTGAAACACACATTGTTGAGGGAGTATGCGCTAATAATGATGTCAACTGAAAAAAAACGACTTTTTGACATTGTTTTATTGCAGGTACATTAGTTAAACATTGCTATTTTTTTTTCCAAACATTAGTAAACTGGTAAATGATTTTGACTGGCCTGACTGTAAAGGGCAATCAATAAACAAGTAAAACTATTTATCTATTAGTACTTAAAACTAAATTGTCCATGTTGCCAAGTAAGTTAACACATTCTGGTGATAAATGAGCAAGGAGACATGTTGGTAAAAGAATGAAAAAGCCTCTTACTTGAATGTTAAAGTGCTTCACCAGAGATAGATATGTTGAACCAGTATCTCTCCAGCCATGGGAGATAAGGAAATTGATGGCTATCTATTTGCCAGTTGGTCTGGAACTGAGTCTGCTGGTTTTATTTTCTTGCTGATGCTATGTGGTCATGTAACATTTTATATTAGGTCGTTATATAAATTTGTTTGTTTTTTATATTTTAATACTTATTATTTATTAATAATTTTGGTGAATCATTCAACACAATATTTCCCTTCATTATTTATGACCTCCTGCCACCATTCCACTGTTCAAAGCCTCGATGATAGAAATCACAAGGTTTTGACTCGAAGAAATTCTCAAGCCACTTTTTGAAGCTCCACATCATTGTTGAATGAAACACCCTTCAAATTGTTAAAAAATGACTGAAAAGGGTGATAGTCTGAAGAGGATAAATCGGGAGAATATGGTGGGTATGGCAGAACTTCCCAACTGAGCTCTTTAATTGCATGTTTAGTCATCTTAGCAATATGGGGGTGAGCATTGTTTTTGTTGAATAACCATACTGTATCACAGGTCAGGTCTTTTCAGTTGAATTGCCTCTTTGAGCCTGTTCTTTTGTTCAACATACAACTTATCATTGACTGGTTGTTTTGAAACATTTTATATCATTCTGTTAGTAATGAAGTCATCTCTGTACACAACACAAATATCTCAAGCAGCTTTTGGCAGCTTTGTAGCCTTGATAAAAAAACAAAGATGTGCTGACATGCTCATTATTGTTCACTTGGCATTCAATCTTAAAAATTAATCTGATCTGAAATAAAATTTTAATAACTTTAAATAACATTTTAACTGATGACCATAGTAACTAAGAAGCAGAAAATGCTATAAAAAATTATTCTTCAAGATTATTATTCACAGGATATCAGAAAAAACTAATGTATATATATATATATATATATATATAATGACTTAATATATAAAGGCAGATAATTTTTTTTTTAATCCCCTACAAGACTATGCATCTAAAGTTGTATTTCATTGGATAAAAATACCTCTGAGATAAATAGGTACCCTAAGGACTCTGTGAATAAAATGGAAAGTGTTAGTTTTCAATTAGTGGGTATGACTGCAAAAAACTTCCCCTCTGAAATTTATAGATAAAACACAGATGTATGCTGGGATTTCTTCCTAGCCAATAAGCCTGATCACTTTCTTGTCTTGAACACTGTGATTGCTTGTCTGTATCCCCTTTTGTGTGTTAACACCATTCTTAGTTTGTGAACTTATTGCCTTATTACTGTTAATTTGCCATGCATATATTATTTTTGTCCTGTTCTTTTTTTCTTTCTCTTGTTATTGTTTACTGCAAACTTTGTCAATTCTGTTTGTCTGGCCTTTCTACCAATTATAATTAATCATGGCCAATTACTCTATAGAAAAAAAAATCTGTTTATCTAACACATTATAAAACCTAATATCCAATGTAGATCATATTATCATCTATATTGTAATGAAAATAAACTGACTCTACATCAACGTGTCTTCAAAATAATTGTATTTTTTAAATTCTTTTATTTTCAGTTTTTCTCTAACCCTGATAGACTCCTTGGACTCTTTAGCTGTAAGTATAAAATCTGTCATTAAAAAGAATGTGTGTATGTGGAGATATCTCTGTATAAGCAAGTAATTCAATATCTCGTGTTTCTACATACTAATTTCACAACTCTGAGTTTCATGTATCTAGCAATTGTCAGGATGTATGACTAAAGAATTAGTCATTAAATTTAATGGAAGAGCTATGGTTAGTTAAGTATCGGGATGAGGTGCTTAAGTGCCAAGTCAAGAGATACAAAGTGTAATGGTAATTGTAGTTGATTGGTAAATAGGATTGTACCTACCTGCATAAATTAAGTGAATAAAGTGTATAGTGTTTCAATGCTTTTCACATGTCCATCTCTCCACAACGCTGATGATATCCAAAGTCAGTTTTATGCGTATATACACCCAGCTTGCTATGTTCACAGGTTTGTTTGCTTGACTGTGATTGAATTTGACAAAGAATAACGACAAATGCTTTTCAAGACACTGGTTGGAAAATAGCAACAATACAATTTCTCACTAAACTGCCAATAATTTCCTTTGGCTTCGATGAGGTGAACAGCCATCTCACTAACTTCAGGCCACAGAAAGAGAACCCTTACATTCACTGACTGTCTAGGTGGCTGCTCTTCTGTTCACTGACTGCTGGTCCATTCCTCACTAACTGCTCATTATATGGACACCAGCTGGGTCTCACCCCCTCTATCCATCCAGAAAAGGAGACCACATAAAAGCTGGATGGATGGTCAGTTTTTCAAAGGACTCTACTTTTACGATTATCTAAAATCATTATCAAAATTTTATGTTTGCCAATTCCAAGGTGGGGTGGAGACAGGGTTCCTGAAAACACTGGTTGTTGACTCAAATATGGACTGGAGATGAAATTCCTAAGAAACTCTGGTAATTAAATTGACTAAAAAGGAAAAAAAAAAAAATCTATCTATCTATCTATCTATCTATCAAGAATGTGTGAGAAATCGTATTGTTACACTAGTAAAGTAAGAGACAGGTGGAAGTTGACTAATAATCATGTGTCGTAAAACAACACAATACAACAGTAATATTAGTTTTTTTTATAATAAGTCAACATTCTTTTTTGCGAGACCAAATTACAATAGGGTAACCTATTTTCCGCTATCTCTTTACACCATCTTTTAGTTAAATAAAAAAAAAAAGTAAAAGACAATGATAAAAGAATCATTAGTAACACTATACTCATTGCATAAATGCATACAGCCATAAACAGCCAAATGAAAAACAACTAAACATCTTATAAATGTAAACAATGGAAAAGAAGCATATTCAATATATTTGTATTTTATAATATGAGAATAATATGTGAATATTACATGCATTATTATTGGATACAGTTAAGTAAAACACCAGTTTTATCAAAGTCCTGTTTATTTTAAATACAGCTGTACTTTTTGATTACAGTAAATGGATATATAGTTTGGTCAACTGTGTAGCCCAAGGCCAGCAGTACATAGGCTAATTTTATATCGCATGTATGATGTGATCTCCATAAAATTAGCTTAAATTAGGTCTTCAAAAGTCACATGACACAAGTATATACAGTATTTGTAAGGAGGCATGGTGGAGTAATGGATAACGGCTCAGATTGAGGAATCAGAGAGCCGAGTTCAAATTCCAGTCAAATCCATTACATTCACTTACGTGCTAATACCCTTGGAAAAAGTATGAATCCTCTTCTCCCGCCAGCTATTGGTAAATAGCAGGACAGACCAGGTTCTATAGCCTTGGATGGCAACTGGTCTACCGCAGAAAGAAATGGCAAACTACTACTATATAAGATAAAATAAAGTGATATGAAATAAGCGTCATATATAGAAACATATAAATATATAAATAAATTTGTTAAAATATTTAAATGAATTAGTTAACTTTGAATTGATATGTATTATTTTTATTAGTACTTTATTTTATCATGGCATATGTTATTATTTATAGCCGATCCCTGTTGCAGATGCCTGCTCAGGCACATTTTTGTTCATTCAACACACAGACACACACACACACACATTTATACTGCAAATGTTCTGAGTGGATCTTAGTTACAGTTTCTGGGAGAGGGAATAATCTATTCTGATCAACAGTTTGAACAAGACTAGTACATTCAAACCCTCAGTCATGATGACTTTTCACTTCTTGCTAGGACAACCATCAACAATTTATAAACAGTTTTGTCTGCCCAATTTCACACTCGAGACTAGTAGTTTTTCAGATACTTTTCAAATATACTGTGATCTTCTTCCCAGACTGATAACATCAAGAAGTCACCTTCCTGACAAATTAACCAGGGTGATATTTGAACCCAAGTTTAATATATTTGTTCATACATGCACACACCTTCTTTTAGTTAAGGAAAAGGTGATCTATTTTAAACTGTTTTTTAAATAAATACTCAGTATTTATTGCCAACAAAAATTCATAATAGAGACACCCCGCCAAAAAAACAAAAAAAAAGTGAAATTTAAATCTTTCTGTATACAATTAACAAAACTTTTCAAACAGTTAATATGATGTAAGTCTACTTGCATAAGCTGTTACTATAAAAAAAAAAAATACATCTATCCAGTTTGTATTTGTACACTTCAACTCAAATAATTTGGAATGCTGTCTCAGGATCAAGATCTTGAGCAAGTTTCTTATGATTGAAGTCACCTGTGTTTTTATGGTTTATTTTGTTTTATGGCATATCAACACCTCAATGGGTTATTTACTGCTGGCAAGATTTTTAGGATAGGTTCCTATGAATAGTATATGTATTCTTTGTAAGATATCAGTTTGTAGATCAGATTTGGTTTATTTTGTTTTATGGCATAACACCTCAATGGGTTATTTAGTTCTGACAAGATTTTTAGGATAGGTTCGTATGAATAGAATATGTATTCTTTGTAAGAAATCAGTTTGTAGATCCGGTGTCATTGACATATTTTGTAAAAAGGGTTTTTGTTGAGTCAACTGTATTGCTGAAAATATTTTTTTTTAAAAAATGTATTGCTGATAATTCTTTAAAAAAGATTTTTTTTCCAAAAATATATTGCTGGTATTTTTACTATAAAACCTATTTTTACACTTTCATAGTGTTTTGACCTCAGTTTGGGCATTAATTATTTGCTCATAGCTCGGACCCTAACAGGTGCTACCAGTCCAGGTTAGGGTGGACCTGGGAGCAACAGCAATTAAGAGGTGGTTCCATGCTCCTCAAAACCTCATGATCAGAGGCCTTACTTCTGGATGTAGTTTATTGTCATACCCAGGATGCACATGTGTATTATCTTTGGTATTCAAGTAGTAAAAATATAATTATATTTATATAATTGTAGATTTTATATTTCACGTGTTTTTTCTTTTTTTAAAGAATTTATAAAACCAACCTTCAATTAATGAAAATATGTATACATTGAGCTAAGTAATTTTGATTGGGAGAAAATACATTTAAGCATAACGAAAATCCATCCAAATTATATAAACCTGAATCAAACAAGATGTTATTTATGGGTGGGGAGAATATCTTTTGTCTTTTCCATGTAACATTTTTTAAGGTTTTGAAGTTTATTGCTGAAAAAGATATCTGGTCTTGAAAAATAGCATATGATTTTAAATATTACTAAAATATTTTTTCAGATTCTTGGGCAGTTAGATGAATTTGAAAATGCAGTACGGCTTGTGATTAAAAACACCAAGTTTGACAGTGACGTAGTGGTCTCTGTATTTGAAACTAACATCAGGGTTTTAGGGTAAGTTATTATTATTATTATTATTATTTTTTTAATAAGGTCAGTAATTCAAAATTACTTTAAATTTTTTCCCTATTGCTTTGTTTATCTTCTTTTTTGTTTGCAAAAACTAATTTTCAGTTGTTTGGATGATTGAACTGATTTTTTGTTTTTTTTTATTATTGCAATACAAGATGTCTCAAGAAAATTGGATTTTTTTTTTTTTTTTTTTTTTTTTTTTTTTTTTTAAGCATTTCACCCCAAGCAAGGTGGGAAGCCACTAGCATGCAAGGGGTTACAGAGAGTTGGAGCTCGAGAAAATAGGAGTGATAGAGGAAAGGATGAAGAGAAGGATAGGGGATAGATCAGGGCATCTGGCGACGTCAATTGACATTACATTTAAATAGTTGGAGATTATAGCTATCAGGGAAACAGGAAGAGGGGAGGAAGTTCCACAGGCAAGACATGAAGCTATTGGAGTAGAAGAGACGGCTACATTTAACAGTTTCAACAGTGAAAGAGTGTGAGCAAGATGCCAGCCTAGTAGAACACTTAAATTCATGAAGTTTGGCAACCAGCGAAAGCAGCTCCTCGGGCAGTTATCATGAAAAGTATTTGTAAAAAAGACAGAGGGAGGGACTGCATGTCTGTGAGAGAGCGATTACAGACGGGATGCCAGATCAGGGACAATTATGTTGCATATCCGTCTCTGGATCTTATCAAGAACCTTGACACAAACATAAGGGGCACCAGACCATATATAGCGGCAATACTCCATGCAAGGGCGAATGGTTGATTTGTAGATTTGAAGGTTGGAATTTTTATTAATAGAATATCAATTAGACTACACTAAAAATTTATAATTCAAAATAAAGAGGGCAAATATGCAATTATTTTGAGCTATAGCACGCATTCATATGGACAACCCTGTGTTTAGCCCAGGCATTAACAAGAACTACACCTTAGAAAGGATTTGGATAAATTTTCTTTTAATGGTTATTTGTGATAAACATTTCCTAAGTTTCTCATTAAGAAAAGATTCCCTTGGCATGAGATTTCTTAAATGAATGTGTGGTATGGAAGTATTCTTTCTGTTTCAAACTGATCGTTAATACAAGCAATGATGAGTTACTTTGGTAGATCATTTGAAACTAAAACGGCTTTGGCTATGTTCTCATATTTCAGGAGAAATTTTCACTTTTCAAAACTTAGTCCTATATTAGCTGTTATTTATAATTGGTTTTGTTTGAAAAAGAAAAAAAATTATTTGTAGGGTGTATACATTTTTTGATAGGTGTGTGGCAGAGTAGTGAGAGCATCAGTGTTTCAACCATGAAACCTGGATTCAAATCTCACGATTTTCAAAGAGGTGACTTCTTGATAATATCCGTCTGTTTCCTATATTATATGTTTTATACAGAGCTTTACCTGTTCAGGTGGGTAGGTAGATGATACCTGCAATGTCAGCTCTTCCCGCTACCAACTCTTCATGCATCTTCTTAACCTGATGTGGAGGCTGGCAATACAAATGAAGCCTTCACAACTGCTTGTCAAACACATCTGTCTCCCATTAAGAGTGGACCTGAATTCTCCCTGATCCCAAGCATGACCAGCACCCAGATATAGACCAGCACCCAGATATACTCTATTTCTGGTTTTGTTGCCACTTGATCTTTAAAAATATCTCATCCAGCATTTTACTTCCCATTCTCCTTCAGTTAAAGTGGATGCCGCTTATATATTGAATTTCAAAAGAAACCATTCATTAGACTATAAAACACAAACACTTGAGACTGAGATAAAACCATCTCTTCCCTTTTTACGTGGGTGTTCATAGCTCTCATGACTACTGGTGGCTTTGTAATAGTGTATTGAATAAAAGTAAGTTTTCTATTCCTCCTCTCTTCAATCAGTTTGAGGTGCTAACATTTTCTGCTGATAAAACAGAATGTTTCACCCATAAATTCTCTTTAAACTCTACTCTTGACTCATTTGGAGAATCCTTGTCTGACTTTCTGAGTCTCTGTTGACTGATATGCATATAACCTCTTCCATGTTTTCTGCTATCATCTCCCAAGCTGGATCCCCCCACAAGACATGTGAACCTGATGGTATCCCTGTAATAGTCCTTAAGAGATGTACTCCTGAACTGGCTCCTGTTCTCTCTAAACTGTATAATAAATGCCTTGATGCCTCTTGCTTTTCTGCTTGTTGGAAATCCTTATCTGTTGTTCCAGTCCTTAAGAACTCAGATGAACCATTCAACCCTTACATCTACATCAACCTTCTACCACTTTTTGGTAAACTACTTAACAATTATTGTGGAAAGAGTCTATCAAGTTCTAGATATGTTTCAGCTATGTGTGTGTGTGTGTTTTTTTTTTGTGGGGTGGGGTTGCTTTCAGGTGAATTTATCCATTTTAATCATCATTGTAGTTGCACATAACATTTAATTTTGCTTATATTTTACCAATACTAACTCTTGCTTTTGTCCCATAATAGTTTTTTCCTTTAGTGTATAAAATGTTTATGAAAATGTTCCAATTATTATTAGTCATCAGTAGTATAATTTTTAATTTCTTAATAATGACCTATGGTTCTTTACAGAGGCCTTCTTGGTGGGCATGTAGTGGCCAGTTTTTTGAAGAAGAAACGGAAAGGAATGCTCTGGTACAACAATGAATTGCGAGACATGGCTAGAGAAGTGGGCATGCGATTACTTCCAGCATTTAATACAACTACGGGTATTCCTTATCCTAAGGTAGGTTTAGCTTTTATTTTACCTTATGCTGTTTTTCGGGCTAAACTAGGTATTCTATTCAAATCTTTACAGTTGGTGGAGAATGAGAGCTGAACATAACATTCCTCCATTCCATTGTACGGTTATCCAAATGGATATAAAATTACAAATGTTTTTCATTATGAGATAATTCTCCAAAATAGTTTTGACCAACCAAGAGTTGTTTTTTTACACAGTCATGCTGAAATGTGCAGCAAATGTGCAAAGAGAATTTGTTCACTGTGTAAAAGGAACATCATACATGCTAAATTTCATCATCTTGGTAACAAAAGAATAATTTAAAAAATCTGTTCTAAAATTATAGTGGATAAGGATTATATTACAAGCTCTTATATAAAAAGACTCCAAAAACATCCCACTAATGTCCTTTGGGATGGTGGTATTGTGGATACAAGATATTGGTTATATATATGTTACTGTCATTTAGTGGTCAAGAGTTCAATCTTTTTACCTGGTTGTGACACATCAGCATTGGTTAGAGCTTCTAATACTTTGCCAAAAATAGATAAGAGACTAATAGGGTGATAATTTGAGGGTCAAAAGGTTTTGTAAAGTTTGGAGTTAACAGGAGTTTGTTCAGGAGCAATATTATCAATTTTATTATGAATTACACATTTTAATTTGTATTTAAAAACTGTAAAAGAAGGTTTATTGTTCCACTGGGCTTCATAGTTAACACATGTGAAAATTTTGAGTAATATCTTAAAATAGGTGTAGTCTTTTTCAAAATAAGTATATTTTTTATGATACATACTTGTTTCTTCCTTGCATTTATTTGAAAATATCTAATCACAGCAAATCAGCATGCATCTATTTATTTACCATTAAGTCATCTGGTACATATAGCCTCTTCACATTTCAAGTAGTTGTTTATAAAAGAAAGTTCTAATGAAGTGTAGTGAATTGTATAGATATATATTGTGTTATGCATATTTAAATTTATTTAATAATGTTGTTATAATGTATTATGAATGTTTATTATTTTTCACACACTTAATGGTTGGAATATATTATGCTAGTGTTTGGTTGGGGTATTATGTATCGTTTAGGCTGTATGTATGGATTCATATAATAATGTGTATTGAAAACAAATACTGAATTTCCTATTAAAAATGTCATAAAAACAGAAAAATGGCCCTAGCTCAAGAACCACTTGTCTAATTTTAATGAATTTTGGCACTGCTCTCAGCAGGGGATCAACATAGAATATGCTGCTAAATTGGTTGGGGTATTATGTATCGTTTAGGCTCTATTATGGGAACATAAATAAATACAAGCATACATACAAGATCAAAGTTTTAGTATTATATAGATATATATATTTTTTTTACATTGCAAAAATCTAGGACATTTTTTTTTTAAAGAAAATAGTATTTTACTTCATATTGTAATTACAATTTTTATAATTTTGTCCCTTGTAAGTGAAGTTGGATGACAAAACAAAAACAATTGTATTTTTAAAACATGTCAAACTTAGTGACTTAATATTTCATAATGGAGTAGGGAGGACGCACGGTGGAGTAATACATAGCGGCTCAGATTGAGGAATTGGAGAGCCGAGTTCAAATTCCAGTTGAATCCATTACATTCACTTATGTGCTAATACCCTTTGGAAAGGTATGGATCCTCTTCTCTTCCTCCTAGCTATGGGTAAATAGAATAAACCGGGTTCTACAGCCTTGGATGGCAACTGGTGTAGGAGAAGGACAACTCTGAATTCAAAACCTGCAGAGCACTTCCATCAGGCTTGTCAAGACAAGAGTGGCTTGCAGTGCCATTTACAATTTCTTAATAGAATCGTGTATGGTAGAGTAATGGATAGCAACTTGGATTGAAGAATTAGATAGTCGAGTTTGAATTCCATTCAAAATCCATTACATTCATTTACGTGCTAATACCCTTGGGAAAAGGTATGAATCCTCTTCTTCTTACTCCCCTAGCTATGGGTAAATAGGACAGACCAGGTTCTGTAGCCTTGAATGGAAACTACTCTACCACAGAAAGAAATGGCAACCTACTGCGGATAAAAATCTGCTTCGTCAGTCATGTATTAAAAGATACATGATTACTTAAGCGTGTATCACGCATGGCACACAAGTGACTGAATGGGGTAGGATATTTACTTTAAAGATAAATCCCCCACCCCCAACATATTTTTATTTTTGTTGTTAAACCTTTTAATAAATAAATTCATTCATTGGTTAATAAATGGAAATATTATCAACCCGAAAACTCCAGTCATATTTTGAAATAGTGTCATCAGATCGAGATTTTCATATGAATGTATGCTACCAAATTCATTCAGAAATATCTAAACTCTCAGCTGTGTACAACTATTTTCTAAGATCAGTGGTTAAAAAATGACTTTCAGCAAGTGAATCCTGAGGGTCATCGCAAAGATCATCTTTCTTTGAACAATGTGGACTGGCAATAGAGAATCACAGACAAATAACTATGCCAAATAATAGAAACTACATCACTTCAGGATTACCAACAGCAGCAACAACTAAAATGGAGAGCACATCTAAATCAAAGATAAAATAATGGCATAATCAAGATGTTGACAGTTCACATAACATCAAATAAAAGGTTAGGAAGGAAACCTCCATCATTACTGAAAAGACTAACAACTACTGGACTTGAGAAACCTGTTTTTCTGAAAATTTGTTTTAAAAGAAAGATTTTATAAATTTCAACCAAAAGCAGTACTGGTTGCTCAGTGAATGCCAAATGTTTCTTTGTGGGGAAATATAAAGTATTTTTTTTTTTTTTTTTTTTTTTTTGGTAAAAGAACCCTATGAAAAAAAAATAGTTCAAACAAATGTTTGAGGTAACATTTAATTTCTAAGGACACAACAAAGACAGACGACGCAAGCTGAGTCTGTCTATATTTCTGAGATGAGGTATTATGTACAGTATTTACATTAGTTGGACTATTGTCCTCATCTTTGTCACAAGGACACATGGATAAAGTGGTTGGTTAGATCCAGTGACAGACCCAAAGAGTGTGAGTTCAATACCCGGTTACGGCAGTGGAGAACTTTCAGAGGGAAAATTAGCAGGAGATAACTGATAACAGACATCCAGCAAACATGGCACGTGGAACTAGAACAGTCTACCCCAGTGATCGAAATAAAGGGTTCAGTTCGAAATTCCAACCACCTGAAGAAGGCCAGAGCGTACAACAGCTGAAACGTTGTGACAAATATGGCGACAAAGATGAGGACAATAGTCGAACTAATGTAAATACTGGACACAAGCTGAGTTTAATAAACAGACAATAAATTTAACACACAAAAATGATAGAATTAGACAAATTAAGTGGTCTGTGCCAAGTGATGGCCAATAACATGTATGTAAAAATAATCAGTGCAAATGAAATATATCTCTTTTACAATAAAAATTACAATGTCGCATAAGGTCCTCAGAAAAGGTAAACAATATAAAAATGAAGAAAGTGGGGAAAAATACTCCTGAACAGTTTTCAAAGAATAGGTACAATTTTTGAAGCAAAGTTCATGGTAGCAGCAAGGAACAGAACAATCACACCAGCTGAAGAATTTTCCTTGATGTGAGAGTGATTTTGATGTTCCTTTCAATTCTTGTCTGGGGGTCATCAAATTTCTTCTGTGTTGTTTTTTCCTTGACTGGCTGACCTGGATTCATGCAGCAGCTGTTTGTTGACTCTTTGAATTCAGCTCATTTTATTCACCCATATAGGCTCCAGATTCACTCCACAGAATTTGGAGAAAAACCTTTTGATTGGTTCTGAATGAAAAACAGATGCAGTGATTTTCCCATAAATGGAAATGGACCAAAAATATTTTTAAAATTCAAAATTTTAAGCAGGAGCCCAACACGTTCAAGCAGCTTAAATTTCTTAAATGCTAATATTAACATTACTATTTATGATCTTTAGTTTTGGTTTGGTAAAATGGGCGATTACTCTGACTTGGTAAATCCAGTTTGATAAAATAGGAGGAAGCATGGTGGAGTGGCACTGATTGAGGAATCTGAGAACCGAGTTTTCATTGCATTTGGATCCGTTACATTCATTTACATGCTAATACTCTTGAGAAAGGTAGGAATCTCTTCTCCTCCCACCTATGGGTAAAATACAGACAGACCAGGTTCTATAGCCTTGGATGCAACTGGTCTACCGCAGAAAGAAATGGCAACCTACTGCAGGAAAAAAAATCTACTTCGTCAGTCATGTATTGAAAGAGACATGATCGCCTAAGCATGTATCACGCATGGCACATAACTGACTGAAAATGGGAGATAACTCTGACTTGGTAAATTCAGTTTGGTAAAATGGGAGGTTACTCTGACTTGGTAAATTTACAAAATCTTTATTAAAGTTTGCGCAAATCTTTTGAAAATTAATCTGAATTTTTTTTTTTTTTTTTTCTGATAGAAACTTTTGCACACTATTTGTTTTTGAAAAAATTTTTTTTTTTTTTTTACTGAAATATATAAAAGAAATTTATTAATCAAGTGCATGGAAAGCATTCAGTGTGATACAGAATCAAGTGATTCAAATAATGCCACCAAGCAGACAGGGAGATGTTCTGAAAAGTTTTTATGTGCCACAAGACACCAGGTAGATAGACAGGTTGTGAAAAAAAAAAAAAAGCAACCAAAAAATTAAGGTGAAAGTAAAATAATTTCTTAATGGCACAAAACTTAATAACTTGAAGAAGCAGAAACAGGATTAATCAAAAGCCTGGCCGCTTTAGAGGAATTATACCATCTGTTTCTTTTAAATTTCAATACATCTCCACTTCTTCAAGCTGTAATGGTTGACTACTCTTGTTTTCTATGCACACCTGTCTACTAAGGTAGACGGTCAATATTTATTGTAGACACCTGCTCAGGCACATTTATTTTTGTTCAACAGTCATAAAACTCTACTTGTGGTTTATACTGCAACTATACTGAGTGGACTTTAGTTACAGTTTCTCAGAAAGAGCACATAATCTATCACGAACAGCAGTTTGAACAAGGCCAGTGTGCTTAAAACCTCTGTCACGATGACTTGTGAGTCTGTGCTAACACAACTACTGACAGCTTTTGAATGGTCCCCTCTACCTAAATTGGCTTGGGTCAACTTGTGGCATGTTTTTTTTTCTTTTTTTAGGTACTGCATGCTGAGATTCGAGCCTGATGAGATTTGAACCTGGGTCTCATGGTTAAAAAATGAAAATTCTAACCACTCAGCTCATATTCTTCAAGCTATATGAAAGTAAATACAAATCAGAATGCATAATAATATTTGACAGTGTTTCATCAAATAAAAATACTACTAATACTATTAGGTTGGTGCAAAAATAATGACGTAATAATGTCGTTTTTTGACGTTAAAAAATACGTCAAAAAACGACATTATCACGTCATTATTTTTGCACTAACCTAATATTAGTGTAAAAACATAAATATGGTACTCTGAAAAAAAACATTGTGAAATAAAGGATGGATATATTGGTTAAATTTGATCTTCTGCAAAGCTGCTGAGTTCTTGTAGCTTAGTAGTTAAAGCAGATGGGTTTGTTCAATTTCGGAAAGGTATGAATCCATCTCCTCCCCCGCCCCAGCTAGGAGTTAAAAAGTAGGATTATTCTTACAAGCCAAAATAGCTGTAAAAAAAAAAACAAAACAAAAAACAACCAACCAACCAATCAATAGCTTTGACTTCCATGAGTTGATTTCTATCCTGTATGCATTGAATTTGGCTAGTAGTCTATCCGTGCGGTTTTAGAACTTGTTGCTATTCCATTAGATCAATATATTGATTCATTAGAAAAAAAAAATGGTATACAGCAATTTTTAACATACCCTTAGTTCTCAAAGTAATCCCCATCAGCATCCAGAATCTTTTGCCAACGTGCCTCCAACTATGAAATGCCTTGGCGGTAAAAATAAGGTGTCTTGGATGCAAAGAAGTCTGTTAGTGCCTGTTGCAAGTCTGCCTCATTATAGAAGAATTTTTTTTTTTTTAACATTTCACCCTCAGCAAGTGGGGGGGTGCCACTAGTACGCAAGGGGCTACAGAGAGTGAATGTAAGGGAAAAGACTGGTTATGGGGAGATTGAGGAAAGGATAAAAAGAATGGGGATCAAGGCTTCAGAAGATTTCAATTGACATTACATTTAAATTTTTTAAGATTATAGTTACCAGGGAACTAAGTAAGAGGAAGGGAGTTCCACTGTCGCGAAGAGGCAGTTGAATTTAACTGTTTTGACAGTAAAAGGATGGGATCTTATGTCGATTTAGAGTTGGTTTTGTAGTATGAGGCACAGGGTCTTGTGATGACAACCAATGTCTTACATGCTTGGGAGTGTCACACAGGACCTTCTTTTCGTCATTGGTGAGCACTCGATCAAATATAGGGATGTTGCAGTGCCAAGAAAGCAATGAGAAAAATGTCTGTCACTTGTTTGTTGGCTTCTGACAGTGTATGGGGGTAGCCACTTGCTCAACTTGTACACCTTCCCTATGCAGTGTAGGTAAAATGTGACTGTTTCATTGGAAACCTGGAAGCGTTCAGCAAGCTCATCACAGGTTTGGCTGTTCTCCTCTATGGCTCCTTCAGAGCCTTATGAAGGGATAGATCTCCCTACCTCAACTTCTGGAACCAATGTCTGGCAGTGTGTTCACTCACAGCCTTATCTGCAAAAGCTTGACATATTCAACAATTTCATCTGACTGTGGACAAGCACATCTTAAAGTCATAAACAGACAACACCAAATGATTTTCTTCAACATTGCCTGTCTCCAATGCTGCTCAAACTATGACTAATGTGCATGCACAGTTCACCTGTATTGCTCAAGAGCAATACCTCCACTACTTTCTTGGCACGTGACACACTTATTTGAGTATCAGTGATCACTTCTTTCACACGACATAAAAAACAGCAAGGACATTTTTTTGGATACCTTATAAGTGTGAGATTATAAGTGGAAAAATCTGTAAGAATAGTAAATAAAGTTGAACAACAATGGTTTATATGATGCATTGTTTTCTTTTAGGTGAATTTGTTGCATGGCATTGATGCTGATCTGAGAAGTCGACATAAAGACACCTGTACTGCTTGTGCAGGAACAATTATTCTGGAATTTGCTGCCCTCAGCCGGCTCACAGGTGAAAGTATATTTGAGGTAAGTGAACATAAAAAAAAAAAAAAAAAAATTCCTGCTAGCCATTGGAAAGATTCAGTCAGCTTGATTAATAATATAAGGTTAATTTTTTTTTAATCTCCTGAAATTCTGTAGACTCAGTAAAAAAAATAATTTTTTAAGAATAAAAATAATTCTCAAAATATGCTTAAAATATTCCCCAAAATTAAAAAATTTGATTAACAGAACAGTAGGGTTTATTTTGCTGACATTTTGATCTCTATCTATAAAAGAGGATGTGTGTGTGTGTAACAAATGCATGCCCGCAATTTTCAACGGATTTACACCAAAATTTACATGCACATGCTCCAAGTTAGTGGGAAGGCCAACACCGACTTTGCATTTTCCAATTCCAATCGATAGTGGAAATAATCAATATTTTCATGCTTCTACAACAGTTTTCATGTAGTTTGGGGCCATTTTGTACTGGTCATAGTGAGAGCCTATAGCTGGCTGCCACGAGTAGGCAGGAAAATTCTATTGGCCAGTGTGAGAGCCAACAACTGACTGACACGAATGTTAACTAGCATGCTAACATGCAAAAAAAAATTGATACCTGCATTCCTCACAAATGGGAAAAATTTAAATCTGCATGGCACTTTACTCCAATTGGCTCATTCGCTTGCTTAAACTCAATGTTGATTCTGATTCCGCAGAACTGGGTTGGGTGTGAAAAAGTATTTGTTAACATTCTTTTTTCATTCAGTTTTTCCAGTTACGAGTCCTTTTTTAAAGCTGATCGTTTTGTGTTCATTTTGTTTAGTTCTTTTTTCATAACAGATTTAATGTTTAGTATAGAGCTTAGAAAAAAATTTGCAGTGTGAGATAGGCAAGAAGTAAGGCATGTAGCAACATGAGCACGACAAAGGGCACTCCTTTAAAGGCAAGGAAGGGCAAAAATATTTTAAGTCAAGTGATAGCGATTGCTGTATGAGTCGTATTATTTTTTAATCAAGCACGGGCAATGCTGGGCCATGCTGCTAGTAATTCATATGCCTCTCAAAGCAATATATAAAAGATTTTTTTTTCTCTTTCTCTTCCTACTTGCTCTCTCTCTCTCTCACTCACTCACACACACACACACACACACACACACACACACATGTGTTTTGTGTGTGCATATATGTGTTTTTATCATTTTAAACGTTATTTTTAATGGATACCCATATTTGAGAAGGCTCTTGTTTATTTTAAACAGTGTATTTATTTTTGTTTACTGGCTTGAATATTCGAGAATATATAATATCATCCACATACAGGCCTGTTTCACTGTATCACAGCTCATCAGTGTGGCTAGACATCCAATTGCTTCAAACCAGGACCAAAACCCGACTGATTTGGCATCATTTAGATTTTCCACCCCTGAGCTATCGGTGCACAGCAGAGGGAAAGGGAAATTCTACCGTATTATTTTTTATGAATGTAAACAAATGCCAGACAGCCATAATGTTCTCTTCATTTTTAATGAAGAGTATTGTGTTAGCGGAGATGGCTGCTGTTTAGAGTTACACTCTCTCTCTCTCTTTCAACAATGCTCAATTGAACTTTTTTAAGAGCATAATAATGTCATCCACATACAGGCCTGTTTCGCTGTATCACAGCTCATCAGTGTAGCTAGACATCTGATTGCTTCAAGCTGGGACTGAAACTCGACTGATGCCAAATCAGTCGGAGTTTGAACCCCTGAGCACAGCAGAGGGAAAGGGAAATTCTAGCATATTATTTTTTACAAATGTAAACAAACGCCAGATAGCCATAGTGCTTGATTCATTTTTAATGAAGAGCATATATATATATATATATATATATCAATCAATCAGAGAGAGGATAAAGAACAAATAGGAAAGTTTTATAAATCTAACATATTTTGCAGATAATAATAGAAAATATGAGATATGGGGGGGAAAATTCTGGTATTTTTATTTTTTGTGTTGCTTGATTTTCATTGTAAGTAAACATGACATGCATTTGACTTATCAACCAATGTTTGTGTGAATAATTTATGTTTACCATATTTCTCACTTGTCTATGTAGGATTCGGATGATCTATATTTGTGTGTATATGTCTACTAGGCATTATGTATGTCGATTTGGGGACATTTTTACGTAAACACCAGTCGTGGTAGATAAAGATATGCTAGATTCTTTAAGAATAGATTTGATAAAGGTTGGTAATGTCACATAATGTTTTTGACATGTTAGTTGGTAAAACATTTATCAGGACTTCCTTAAAATATTTTTAACATAAAGAATTATGTTCTTTTTTTTAATTAGGGTGGTATTTATAAAACCAAAGTTATGGCTAATTTTGTTCCTATGTATTACAAGCAACTTTAAAGGGTTGTCCCAACTTAGGTCTCTCTTAAGTTCATAGATGCAAGGTTTTAGAGTTTGAGATGTCTCGCCAATATAGATGTTTCTACATTGGAAGTACTTTATTTGATAAATTCCAGTATCTGAAATGGTGTTGGATCTATTCCTAATTATGTCTGATTGTTTTGGAGGTTGTGATAAAGAACCTCTTGTTGGGGATAAGTAAAGTATTTTCAAATTTTGTAGATAGTGTTAGAGGGTAAAATTATAAATTTTGTGTCAGTGGTATCTAATTTCTTGGATTTGTGGACTTTGTATCTTCATTTTCTACCATTTAGAATGAAATGATGTGGCCAGTGAAAAAGCCTAAATGTTTTTTCAATATATTTGTCTTCTTCACCTAGGTATTCTAGGCTGCATATTCTAAAGGCTTTGTGCTAGAATCCTATGACTAATTCTGATTTTATTTTTTGACTGTGGTGGAAATAGAAATTAGTTAGTTTTTGTTTGTAGGTTTGTGGTAATTTGTTATTGTTACGTATTAATAAGACATCGGGGAAAAGTAGAGATTTGTCCATTTCAAATTCATGTGTGAATTTGATGGTGTGGTCTATGTTATTAAGGTTCTTATGTCTGGTAGATTTTTATTGTGAGAATACATCAAAAGAACATCACATACAGAGTGTGATAGATAAATTGTTGAGGTAAAAATGTAAATGACGCTGACATCTCATTGTTAAAATGAGATGTCAGCGTCATTTACATTTAGATATATTTACCAAAATTACACAACAACATCTTGAAATATAAATAAGTAAATTTTATTCAATAAAATCACCATTGGCTTCAACCATGGCCTCCAGATGACTTCGCAATCTCCTGCAACTCTTTTGGATGGTCTCCTTGTTTAAATTGGTGAATGCTGCTATTATCCTTGCTTTCAGTTCATCTTTGCTGATCTCTCATTCAAATGCACACACACACACACACACAATAATCAAGGGGGTTGCAGTCTGGGGAGTTAGGTAGCCAGGTGTAAGGGGTGATGTGGTCGTAGAAATTGTCTGACAGCCATGACTGGGTTCCCCTGCTTGTGTGGCATGGTGCAGTCCTGTTGCCAGACATAGATCTTTCCAGGAGCCACACTCTTGACCCAGGGTAGCAGTACCTCCTCAAGGTCCCTATGTTGAGTCTGAAGCCCTGTGAGAAGATGAATGTAGGTATAGCTTTGCCATCACTTGTGATCACTCCAAACACCATGATGTTGGCTGGGTATATCATCCAACTCTTTCCAAATCCTCTGCACTGTCCTCAGATTGATACCCTGAAATGTTCATATTGGAGCTTCTGGCATAAATGCCAAGCAGTATATGCCATTTCCAAATTTCTGGTGGAGTGAATTGCATCATGGTGCTCTTTTTCTCACGGATGGTGCCCAATTGACCCTACAATACTGTACAACCAACAAAACCAAAAACATACCACAGGCATGCACAAAATTAAAAATATAAAATGGCAACAACTTACTCATCACACCCTGTATATATCTTAGGTAAGTTGAGTTTTTAGGTATGATGTGTTTAAATGGGCTGGACTCTAAAAATTCTAGAAAAAGACAAATATACTACTAGTAGGTGATCCCATTTTTGCATATAGAATTTTTTTTTTTTTTGAAAAGAGAACAAACAGTGGTTAGTAATTAGTTTGTATAGTTGTATAATTTTATGGTCAACTAGAGGAAGCTTTCTTTGGATGTTTTGGGTTGGTTTTTTAAAATGTATATTTTTTGTTTTTTTGCATACAAAAAAATAATTTGTGCTATTTATCGGTGTTATTTTGTTTTTTTTTCTTTTCGTGTGTGTGTGTAGAATGTCATGGTTATTTTTTTTATTCATTGCATGCAAGAAGGCATGCTGAGTCTCTTTTGAAAAAATAAAAATATCCTGATATTTAGTTATTTCTTCAAATTTGGGAAATTATGTTGAACTGAGAACTTTTCAACACTTCCTTGTTTGTTTTTTTTTATATATATATATATATGTGTGTGTGTGTGTATGTATATATATATATATATACACACACACATTTATTAAAGATTTACAGAATTCTTTAGTCATGCTACTTAATCAAGATTAACAAATAAAATTGAATTTTTTCTCTTCTTTCCTCCTTTGAACAGGAGAAAGCACGGAAAGCCATGGATTATTTGTGGCAGCAGCGGCATCGAGTGAGTGATTTGGTTGGGACTGTGATTAATATTCATAACGGTGATTGGGTGAGGAGAGGTAAGTTGAAATAAGGCCGAGATATTCACTTTCTGAATTTTTAAAAATTATACATAATTTTTGTTTACTTGAAAATATAACAAGCCAGAAAATTACCCGAGTACCAATAAGAATATTGACTTAGACATTTTCTTTAAGAGTTTAATTTTAAATCTTTTTTGATGGTTTTAAGTTTAATGTGTTAAAAAAAAGAAAAAATATACACCTCCCAGAAATAAATTCTTTTGAAAATTTATTTCTACATTTTTATAAAAAAATTTTTTTTGTTGGTTTTGTCCTCATAAAGCAAACAAATATGTGAACTCTACCTTGATTTGTACCCAAAAGTAAAGCAGGTAAGTAGCATACCAATAAGCCAGTGTACAGCTGCTGCGATATCTGGGTAAAATTAACTTTGAGATACTAACTGAAGTTTCCTTATGTATATTTTTTTTTTTTTAATTTTGAATATTTGTAATTATTTATGTGCCTTAGAAATGTCAACAGTCTCTTTCTGATTGGAAAGTTGAAATTTTTAGGACACATAATGAAGAAAGAAGGCTTAGAAAATTTGACACTCACAGGGCAGATTGAAAGCAAGAGGGACAGAAGAAAACAATGCATAACCTACCTAGTGAGCATGTGTAAATGGATGGCAGAACAGTGTTTAGGAGAGATAGCAAAAAGACAAAATATATATAGAGTGACAAAGGGCAGGAAATTGTGGACAGCCATAAGCATTTATGTCCTGAATGGCCGACCATGACACATAGAATTTGAATTATTTCTGTGAATCACTTGTATTTCTTTTTTTTTTTTTTTTTTTTTTTTAATAATTTTTTACGATATTTAAAACGGTGAAAAGTAAAATTAATTTTCTTTAGATCTTTTATTAGATCTTAGCTGTGTGTGTAAGAGTTTTATTTATTTATTTATATATACATATTTTCTGTTAATACAACAATTATTTTAATATATTTTCTGTTTATACATTATTTTTATAGATACAAATATTTAATTAAATGCTCTGTTTATAATAAACAGCATTAACTACATTTACCAGCCTGAATGTCCAAGAAAATTTTGTAGAAAATATTTGTCCTGCCAATACCTCATAAATGATAGACTATTCAGTTTTGATCATTTGGCAAAAAACAAAACGCACATCAGAGATACTACTTGGTTTCAGTGAGAAAATTAATGAATGAAAGAAGGGAAGATAAAAGTGTTTAATTCAGTGAAATGGAAAAAGTTGTCGAATTTTTTCCTTTGTACCCCCTTACTTCTGAAAATAATGACCAACATTCATATTTAGGATTTTTATTGCAATATTTTGTTAACGTTGTTAAGCTCAAATATTTAACTATGCAATTGGGGAATTTCTATTTTCTTTTATTGCCGTAGAACTCACCAAGAGCTAATTCAATCATTAAGAGTTAAGAATTAATGTGCATCTTAAAATTTAAATAGGAAAACTGAAATTTTCATAGGTCTTTCTAGCAATAATAATTCATTTATAAATTCATATAAGGCTAAAATTTGTTTGTGTATCCCCACCTTACACCAGTAGAACAAAACAGCCTTCACTATTAACGTAATAAATGCTTACCCATCTTTTATATGTATTACTAACAAATGGCATTTAAAACATAAGCAGTAATATTTCGTTTGCATAATAATTTTTAAAAACATTTTAATGAATATTTTTTGTTTTATCTATTTTTAATTCAAATTTTAAAAATTAGTATATATCAACAATGTTTCTGTTAATAAAATTTTATTTTTAAATTCTTTGTATAGTGTTGTAGCATACCTACAGATGATAATGGGTATGTCCCCATTCGCATAAACACAGTAGTAAATACTATATGTTGGTCTGCAGTTGGAGATTCATTGTGGAATTCACTTGACTCTCTTTTAGCAGTTGACTATTTCTTCTACGCGTTGCTGGCAAATCTTGTGTGTTGTTCTTGTCCTAAGTATTATCATTCATTACCAACCTTCATGTGATTATTCTATTCAGTAACCTTCCCTAGGTTACAATATATAGAAAAATTTATATCTGCCTTGTTAAAATTCAGTTATCAGTCAGAAAATCTACAGCATTCATAATAAGTATTGTTGTCGTCTGCTATTGCACATTAATACAATTTAAATGGAAGACATGTATGGACTTATCTAAATTAATTCTAAATAATCTTTTTAATTAGATTTTTATTAGGACTGTACCACATTATTTAAACAAATGAAAAAACAGTAAATTTACTGAATTAATTTTTATTAATATAAACATTAGAAAATAATGTTTCTCTCAGGTTCAGTTCAGGAAATTCATGTGGACTTAACATAATAACAAAGAATTTAATAAAAATAGATGTTCTTTTATACTGTAATTTTTGAGAGGTAAGAGAACTTCTATGACACCTTTTTCTCTGTTCATAGGACAGGTATTTTGCAAGTTTATAAAGTTCAGACAAAAATGAATGCTGTGATTGCTAAATGTCAAGTGAAGGAAATCTTTGAGAGGATTGAACCATGAATGGGTGGAAGTGAATCAGTTCTTGTACATTTTGTGAAGCAAAAATAAAACAAAAAAAAGTAAGCATATTTGAACCAGCATTAGTCACCTGGATTTCTGAAAATGAATAGTTCCCTGAGGTGTTTAAAATATGTAAAATACTGTTAAACTGCTGAAAAAAAAACCCAACACAACAGGCATACTCCATTACACTATACATTAAATCAAAACTTGAAGACATAATTATTCATTGAAACGAAAATTATAATAAATTTGTTGCCTAAACGTATGTTGTAAATTGTAGGTGAAACATGCCAATACAATAACAGAGAAAATATTCATAAAAAATAGCCACAATATATTTCTGTAAATAGAAAGATATTACATTAGCTAAACTCATAATTACAAGACTGTATGTTTGGGGGTCAACCTATACGGTAGGTATAGCCTAACTCAGAATTTTCAGCTAAAATGTTGAGGTTGACTTATATGCTGTAAATTTACGGTAATTGGTTTTGCTTATCCATTCCTGTGTCTCTATTTCCTTACTAAAATTCTTAGAATTATTTTAACCATACTTGATGTTATACTGATGCAATTTTTATCAACTTTATTATTGAGGATAAAAGTTTTATTGTGGAAAAAAAAAAAAATTGCTGAAATACAACTTTAAACTATTAATTTAAAAAAAACAATATATATATATATATATATATATATATATATATATATATATATATATATATATATATATATGAAAACTTCATTAATCAGGTGTGGTGACAGGACACCCCCCGAAGAAGACAAAAGTGATGTCTGCTTCCCACAACAACTAAGCTACAATTATGCCACACCATGTGCTGCACACACAAACACTAAGTCAGTAGTGTGAGGTAGCAAAAGAAACAAGTTTGCCAACTAGGAATTATGAGTACATTAAAAATATTGGTTTAACAATACACTCCATGTAACTAATGCAGGTTTGAAGTATCTGTACAGGTTTGTCCTGTTCCTCAAGGCCTCAAAAAAATGTGTGCCAACCAAATCCTGAATGCATCTCAATTTCTTGAATTTTAAATTTTACCTATTGCCCAATTGTCAAGTTGTGGGAAATACAAATTCTTTTGTGATGTTTTTGATGGTGCACAACACATCCTAACCTTGCGTAAAGAATTAGAAATCAAATTAAAGAAATATTTTTATGTCAGCATGACCAGTCGTACATAGTACTATATTATACTTGATTTCTATAAATTAGTATTATATTTGATCTCCGTAAATCACAGTGTTGCAGTTGATCTCTATAAATCTCAGTATTAAATCTTTTTTTTATAATCTAAATTGTTTTATTTCTATTATAGAAAGTGGAGTTGGTGCTGGCATTGATTCCTACTATGAATACGTGTTAAAAGGTTACATTTTGCTGGGTGATAACACTTATCTCGAAAGATTTAATAAGGTTTGTTGGCAGATTTTATGTTTTACTGTCTTGATGGTTTTGTGTATCTTTATTATTATGAAGTCATTTGATAAAAAGATAATTACTTCAACTTTTCTCTTGTCTATTGAGTCTTATTCAAAATACCCCTCTCTTATTAAATATTCATGAGATTTCCTCCCACCCATTAATTTAGGTTGTGAGCATTCTAGGAGAAAATGTTTCATTCCTGAAAATTATATAAAAAATTCCAGCCAACCCTTTTATTCCAATCACTTTATATATTTCAAAGACAACAGGCCTCTTGTATGATGTGGTGACAGTTTTATGAATATGATCAGATTTTCAAAGAAAAATGAAGTTTTAAATAAAAATAATTACATAATATACATAAAGTTTACTACAGTCTAGTTATTTACAAAAATGTATTTGCGCACAAAATTTCTTCACTTCCTAACTACATTCCACAAACTAGTCAGCTGTGACAAGCAGTGTTTAGTAGGGTGTATTCAAAGAACTGTTACAGCTGCCTCCTTCAATGTGGAATAACAAAAGTTGGCAAGTCAGCTTATTAAATGTATAGTAATTATATATTAAAATTACAATAATCTAAGACAGTTCTAACTGCCTCTGCAGAAAAAGTCTCAAAGCTTATAGAATATAATAATATATATTGTCAGCTGTCAATATACCTGATAACACCCTTGGAGTGGGTAGAATGGAGATCAATGTGTTTAAGTGAACTCGGCAGTTTTCAATCAGCTTGTCTGAATCGTCTTCAAGAAGTGAGTGCAAGATCTAAAAGGTCAGCCAATCTAACAGTGATCTCATCCCACAATCCTCACTCTTGCTCCATATGTGGCCTCCTTTGTAAATCACTAGTGGGTCTTAAATGCCACTTAAGATTATTGCATAAAATTTCATAACTGAATCAATTAAGTTGTCAGATTCTCATACCGACAGGAGAGTCCATTTTATATATATATATATATATATATATATATATATATATATATATGCATCTGTTTATCTTGCAAGATAAAGGTAGTGCCCTGTTTGGTCAAAATCCAACCCTTTGATGAAACTGAAGTGACCTCTCCAGAGTGAAGGCCTGGTTGATGACAAAGGAGACCATGCACTGCCCAGACGACATAGACACCCTCTCTCAGCAACATGACAAGATCCAAAAGAAATATATCTTTTGTGTGTAATGTTTAGTCTGAAGAGTTGGAATAGAAATTTTGATTCTAACGAAATAAATATCACTATGATCTTTTAAAGTCTTTATTTTCATGAGATATATATATATATATATATATATCAAGCGCTATCTTTTGTCTTCTTAATTCCCATTCTTTTATTGTTCTCTTTCCTTAATAATGTTTTCCTTTTTCTCATATGCTTTCACACTCAATAACCCCTTGCATGTTAATGGACTTATTACCTTGCTTCAGGTGAAATGATATATATATATTTATTTTCAAACATAGTGAATAATATCAAAAAGGCCTGTCTCTGAAGATAGATATAACTTGCTGATATTATTCAACTATACATGTTTGAAATAATTCTTGCTGCCTAAATACAAGCACATGTACGTACGTATGTATGTATATATGTATTTTTATGGGCGTGTGACCGAGATGTTAGAACGTTTGTTTCTAACTGTGAGACCTGGGTTCAAATCTCAACACAGTTGATTTGTCAGGAAGGAGACTTCTTGATGTTATTGGTCTGGAGAGGGATGATCCCAGCATGCAGCACCTTTGGAAAGTGCCTGAAAACCATACCACAGGTTGGTCCAAGCCATGTGAGTAAAATTGGGTAGACAGAACACTTGGGGGTTGTCGATAGCTGTGCTAACACGAAGCCACAAATCATCATGGCCAAGGGTGAGAGTGTGCTGGCCTTGTTCAAATTGTTGATCATGCTAGATAACATGCTCCCTCCCAGAAACTGTAACTAAGGTCTGCTCAGCATAGTTACAGTATAAACCACAGGTTGGCTCTGTGGATGTTGAGCAAACACAAATGTGCCTGAGCAAGTGTCTGCAATAGGGATTGGCTAGCCACCCTAGTTGATGGGTATCCTCAATTACAAGTGGACAGCTATTATTGTGTGTGTATAATATATATATATATATATATATATATGACTTCACTGTTTTTTTCTTTTTAACCTTTCCCACTTTGATGACTGAAATCTCTTATTTCTGTTTTGTAGCATTATGATGCTGTGATGAAATATATCAGTCAGGGTCCTTTGTTGGTTGATGTACACATGCATAAACCCCAATCAACATCAAGGAACTTTATGGATTCTCTTCTGGCTTTCTGGCCAGGGCTTCAGGTAAAATAAATTCTTTTCTTGAGAGAGAGTTCAGAATTTCCAAGATTTTCTCTCTTTTTTTTTTTCTTTTTTTTTTCTTTTTTTCTTTTTTTCTTTTTTTTCTTTTTTTCTTTTTTTTTCTTTTTTTCTTTTTTTTCTTTTTTCTTTTTTTTATTCTTTTTTTTTCTTTTTTTTTATTCTTTTTTCTTTTTGCACTAACCTTTTGAACCTTTAATTCAGCATTCAGGTACACATTTTATCATTGTTTTGTTTTCGCCAAGTTTGGCATCTTTTTCATCATGCTATGCTCTTTTTTTAGTGATCTCATGTAGGTACCATTGTACAACAATATATAGATGTTACTAAAACAAGAAAATAAAATGAAAATGAATAATTTTGTTCTTTCTGTATGTGTACAAAAAATATATAAATGCAGGATTTTTTGACATTTTGAATAATATCTTTACTGAGCACAAAATACCTGGTAAGTAATGTACGAATGAACATGTTGCTGTGATGATTGCTAAGTAGCTGGGCTGTGGAACCTCCACCCATGGCACACGAGGTCACTTACATATGCATACAACCTCGGAACTTTCTCAGTGGTTTCTGAAATTTTCCATTTGTGACAAGTCATGTCAGCACCTGAAAAATTTTCAGAATTTCCGATAAGGGATACTTAAATTGCAATCAGAAAAAAAAAAAAAAAAAAATAATTTGAAAAAAAAATGATTATTTCTAGTTCCAGTGCTTATTGTACTACTCCACCGACTTATTCTTATACCCCACTCTGGGAAAAATAATACTGAATACTGTTTTCGTTTTGTAGCATTCGAATATTAAATATCAACTGTTTACTTGCAGGTTTTAAAAGGAGATCTTAAACCTGCCATTGAAACCCATGAAATGTTATTCCAAGTTATCAAGAGACACAACTTTTTACCTGAAGTATGACATATTTTGTTTTTCTTCTCAGTTTATTTTCATTTCTTTCTACAGCTGTTCTTTTGTCATTATTAATTTTGATGCGCTTTTCTTTTCCTGCTTTTGTGGCTTGTTTACAACTTGTAATAGATGTAATGTTCTTGTTTGAATTTATTTCTATGTATAACTAATGCATTTGATAAATTGTTGTATTTATACATAGAAGTAAATTCTACCATAACTTTGATCTAAAGAATGTCCCACTTATTAAAAGTGAAAGTAACTTATTTAGAAGGAAAATTTTTGAGAGTGCTGCTATTGAATTTCATCAAAATATAAATCTGTACTCCTGGATTTTTTTCAAATATCTCCATTGCAGAAAGAATTACTACATTCCCAAGCTAACATACATAACTATAAAAATGTTAAAAGATTAAAAGAAAATGGTTAAATTCATAAAATATATAACACATAAATTAATCCCAAACTAAAAATAGTAATTTACATAAAAAAAAAAAAAAAAAAAAAAAAATCATTTACTCGTGTTTCTTGGTTAGACATTGAATTGTGTCACATAGCTTTCCTAGACTTTTCAGCTAACCTGATGAATATTTATAAGTGTTCTTAAATTTAAAAAGTTTGTAAAACCAATAACATTTTTGCTCTAGTATATAAAAACTTGTTACAAAATAATATCCTTACATTTGCCTTGATAAAGTCCCTCAGAGGACAAAACAAATTGGCTAAGATAAAATTTCGTTTTGTCTTGATTCATATTGCCCATTTACATATATACTCTATCTGAAATTTATATATATATATATATATATATATATATATATATATATATATATATTATGAAATGGACAAAGTCCAACAATTATTTAAGACATTTTTTATATTTATACATTCCTTTTATAGATACAAATATTTAAGTAAATACTCTGTTTATAATAAACAGTATTAACAACATTTATTATAAACAGAGCATTTACTTAAATATTTGTATCTATAAAAAGAACGTATAAACATAAAAAATGTCTTAAATAATTGTCGGACTTTGTCTATTTCATAATGTATGATGTCATTTGTTTACATTTAGATACGCATTGAGCAGATATGAATGAATGAGAGAAAATCATAGAAAATTGTGTTTAAAAACAGTAAAATTGACCTTGCTAACCGAACGCTCCTCTGTGGCCCAATCGGTAAAGGTATGTCAGGCTATATGATGGTTCCCTATAGGATACAGGTTTGATTCCTATTGGAGTATGCATATTTTCTCTGAGAATTTCTTGAACATTCAGGCCGGTAAATGTCGTTACTGTTTATTATAAACAGAGCATTTACTTAAATATTTGTATCTATAAAAAGAACATATAAACATAAAAAATGACTTATATATATATATATATATATATATATATGATAAAGAACAAAACGTACATGTTTATCAATTTAATATTTCACTTTTATTTATTTTGTTAGATTGATAAGAATTTCCTATTTATTCTTTATCTTATTGTCGGATTCCAATCCATATTTGATGTTTGGTGACTGGCAGATTCATGCTTCAACTGTGAAACTGTCAGTCACTATGCAGTGTTGATTCTTATGCCCACACTCGCTCTATATATGTTCTATCTCTGATATTGAGCACTATTTTACTATAAATAGAGCAAAAGTTTAAACTGTAACTAATTAAACACACGTCTGAGAGGCTACAATTTTATTCTGACCCTGAGACATGGGTTTGTATCTTACCATCATTGATTTTTCAAGTAGAGGGATGTTTTTGATAATATTATTCTTGGGAGACGATCCTGGTGTGTGACACTGTCAGGAAGTGCTTGAAAACCACACGGCAGGTTGACACAAGTCTTGCAAGTGAAATTGAATAGATGGAAATGGTTGGAAGCTGTTGAAGGTTGTGTTAGCAGGAAATCACAAGTCATCATGACCGAGTGTTTGACATACTAATCTTGTTCAACTAATAATCACAGCAGATTATCCACTCTCTCCAGAGCCTGTAACTAAAGTCTTTTCAGTATTGTTGTAATATAAACTGTGTGAGTGTTGAAAAAAATGCAAATGTGTCTGAGATGGTGTCTGCAACTGGAATTAGGTTACCATTGTAGCAGATAAGGATGTTTGGAAATTAGCATCCAGCCATATAAAGAGTGTAAGAAAAAAAAAAAAAAAAAATAGTATTTTCTTTGGTTTCATTTATTTTTTTTTCCCTCTGGACATATTTAATTTTTCTCTAAATCTCTACATTCACTTGTGCACAAATACCATTAGGAAAGATATGAATTCATCTCTTCTCCCCCCAGCTATAGGTTAAATAGAACTCGTATCTGGAAAAATCATTATCTCCAAAAATTTCTTAATGCAATATTCACTCACATAAAAAGAGAAAAGAATTATTCTTACAATCAAAACTATTTTGGCTTTAAAATAGTCCATAAAAAGGTTGATAAACTATAGTAAAAACAAAACCAATCGATTATACAAAACCCCTTTAAAAAAGGCCCTTAAAATAATGTCTGGATTTCAGCAGATGTGTGTGGATAAGTAGGGAGTAAACTCAACTGCTTGTAGATAAGAACCTGATGTCTATTATGACTTAATGCTTTTCATTTAAAAAATAAATCTACATTGCCTCTATCCCTTCCACCCACACTTTTTTTTTTAATAAACAAATTGTGTTCTTTTTGCAGGCCTTTACCACAGACTTCAGGATTCATTGGGGTCAGCATCCTCTAAGACCTGAATTTGTAGAGTCAACCTATTTCCTTTACAAGGTAAGTGTCTGTCTTAAGTAATTACTCCAACATATCAGGTTCTTGATACTGTTTTTGAGAAAATTATTTGATATTTTTCTTTTAAATGCAACCAGCTTTATTTCAACTCATTTGATATTAGTGTCGAAAAACAGTGTCAAAAGGATGGTTTTTCCCTTGACACTGCTATTATTTCACTCCTTGACAATGTTTGTTTTAAAAAGTGATAATTAGAATTGTAATAAAAGCTAAACCTTATGAAAGTGAATTTATACATTTACTTTTGTTCTTGAGAATTTACTACAAATAAATATTAAACTTTATTAGATTGTTTATTTATAAGAATAATTTTATATTTACAACATTTTAAAAACTAATACAATTGTACTAAAGCTAATGCAATATTTATCATTTACCAATTTATAAAGAAATAAATATGAAAACAATTTTTTTTATTTCATAAATTTATAAACATTTAATAAATTATTAAAATATGAGGAAATCTTTATCATTTTATAAAGTTTGAATTGATTGAGAATTAGCGGATGTTTTGCCAACCATTCCAATAAATAATGTAATAAATAAATGGTGTCAATAAACAATGTAATAATAAAGTTTTTTATTTTTGTTGTCAATTCTTAAAGAAAATGTATAAATTCACTTACATATATTTAGGTTTTATTAAGATTCTAATCATCACTTTTTAATACAGACATGGCTGAGGAATGAAGGTAATAAAAATAATAGCAATGTCTTGCAAGAGAGAAACTAACTTTGACACAGGATTTTTTTTTTTTTTTTTTTTTTTTTTGGAGGCATGAAGGTTAAAGATTGCAAGGATTTATTTTCTTGGAAGAAAGGATTGGAAAGAGGAAATATTGTGTATAAAATGAGCTTGCTTACATCATTGAGGTACTGCGAAGAATGGTATAATGAATTAGGTCAGTTCGTATATTTACTTGTGCTTTATATTAAATTTAAATATAGAAGTCATTCATTTGAACCAGCATTTATGATACTAGTTTAGTACCTGTCACTTTCCTGATGGCAAGATACTTAAATTTCAAATCTAAATTGTTGCCTGTTTAAAATACTACATTTATTAGAAAATATATTTAGTTTAAATACAGAGATCATTTATTTGAACCAGCATTTATCTAAATTGGTTGTCCATTTAAAAGCTTACATTTATTAGAAAATATATTCCATTTAAATACAGGATTAGTTTATTTAAACTGTTATTTATGATCTTAGTTTGGTACCTGTCACTTCGCTGATGGCAAGATGATCAAATTTAAAATCTAAATTGTTTATTCAAAAATATTATATTGATTAGAAAATATATTCTGTTTAAAAACAAAGAGTCATTAAAATGACTTCAAAGGCTCCTACTTTTCAGCTTATACTGTTGTTTCTGTTACCCAGATGTTGCAAGACAGAAAGGGAAATTATTTATTTGGATACTAACTTTTTCGGTCACATTTCATTTCAATGATTGGATTTATTGAGCAAAATATTTATTCCAATATACAAATGCACATATAAAAATACACTAGAGATATTTGTCCTTTTAGGTAACTTGGAATATTATAACTAGGATTTATGAAAGAAATTCCCTCTAATGATTCCATATCTAGTGATATAGCAAATACTAAAAGCATCTATAGAAATTCATTGCAAATGATTTTACTATAGGAATGCATTAGAAATAATTTGAATACTAGCTCTTTATGGAACCTGGAATATTATGGCTAGGATTTATGAAACAAATCCAGCCAAACTTTCATTCCCTCTAATGATTCCATATCTAGTGATATAGCAAATACTAAAAGCATCTATAGAAATTGTAAATGATTTTATTATAGAAATGCATTAGAAATGATTTTAATATTAGCTCTTTATGTAACCTTATTATTGAAATGATTTGAAAATCTTAAAGTTATTGCTGATGATCAGGAATTAAATTATTACTGACAGAATAAGGATATTTTATACATTACTGTTGGTGTTTATGATAGAAATTGGAATTGTCAGTATTCATTGCAAGCTTTATTGATTGAATAATACGCCTATTACAACTCATTATGAGAAAGGTTGTACAAAAATGGGATAAAAATGTTCACTGAAATATGTTTTTAATACATAACTACTGTTAGAAATGTATTTTTTATGATAAAATACATAAGATAATTTTAAACATGAATTACAGCTGATGATCACGTATGATGCATTAAAATTATTCAGCTAAGAAAAAATATTTTCTGATTTATTTAATGTCCGAATTTAAAGGGTAGGTAACACACATACTTTGTAGATAAGAGTTAATTTTTCTTGATTTTCTTTTCTTCTTCAGGCAACCAATGATCCCTACTATCTGGAAGTGGGCAAGAAAGTAATAGAGAACCTCAATAAACATGCTCGGGTTCCTTGTGGTTATGCCTCCATCAAGGATGTTACAATTGGAAATCATGAAGACCAGTAAGTGATATCTATAAATTTCTTTGGAATTTGCATTATTTTTTTTCTATAATATATATATATATATATATATATTATAATAATATTTTTTGTTTAAAAATATGATAAGGAATCAGTGAAGGAATCATATTTTTAAACAAAAAATATTATTATAATATAAGCTCTACTTCTGTATGGAGCGCTGTCTTCTTAAAAACAAAAATACTAAGGAACCCCGGATTATGCACCCAACGTGTTCTTTTCTATTTTCTGCATACCTGCACAATTATATATATATATATATATATATATATATATATATATATATATATATATATATATATATATATAAAGATATTTTTATGTTTAACATTCTTTTTATAAGTACAAGTATTTAAGTAAATGCTCTGTTTATAATAAACAGTATTAAACAACATTTACCAGCCTGAATGTCCGAGAAATTTTGATCGAAAATATTCATCCTCTGACAGGATTCGAACCTGTATCCTATATGGAACCATCATTTAGCTTGATGTGCCTTTACCGATTTGTCTTAAAAATAATTGTCGAACTTTGTCCATTTCATAATGTGTGACGTCATTTGTTTACATTTGATATGCCATGAGCAGATATGAATGTACGTGAGAGATTCCTGGAAGATTGAAGTTTAAATCCAGTAAATTCAACATTGCTAACCAAACACTCCTTCGTGGCCAAATCGGCAAAGGCATGTCACGTTAAATGACGGTTCTGTATAGGATACAGGTTCAAATCCTGTCAGAGGATGAATATTTTCTATGAAAATTTCTCGGACATTCAGGCTAGTAAATGTTGTTTAATAATGTTTATTATAAACAGAGCATTTACTTAAATATTTGTATCTATAAAAAGAACGTTAAACATAAAAATGTCTTGAAATAATTGTCGGACTTTATCCATTTCATAATATATAAAAGTGAATATAGAAGTCAACACTTCTAGGCAACAGTCTGTTTCATGCATGAAATAGACTGTCGCCTCTAAGTGTTGACTTCTATGTTCACTTTTATATTTGCACTCGCTCTATCTCTGATATTGAGCACTTTATCCCATAAATATAGCACATCTTAAGACTATATATATATATATATATATATATATATATTATGAGATCATTCCACTACCATGGTTTTAACCTTTCGGTCTCTTCAGGCAATTTTGGTCAGTTGATTTCCTAACACTTTATTTTTAATTATTTCCGATCTCTCCTTCAAAAAGATTTTTTAAGTTTGGAAATGTTATTATAGCTAATTTTTTTCTTGTTGACAAAAGTTGCAGATATTACTATGATTGTTGCAAAGTTTTGCTTTTTTAAATTTTTCCAATTCACAATCAGATCTTTTTTATTTTTTCCTTTAATTTCAACACAATTTGGTTGGCTAGTCTAGTAGAATTCCTAAGACTTTCTAGTTTAAAAGATGACATTACCATTTTCCCTTTTAAATGAGGAAGTTGTTGATTTGGGATGAGACCTGCAGATACATTTTCGGTCGGTAATTTGATCAGGTCCGCGGTTGAGCCAGGATCCGTTGCCTCGGACGCAGAGATGAAAAAAATAGTTAAATATTCTTCTCTTGCTGATAGATTTTTTTTTACTCCTGTGGCAGTGGAGACTTCAGGGGTTATTGGCCCTCGTTCAATGGCGTTCCTTTGGAGGATTGGCGCGATTGCGTCTCAATTAAGGGATGAGCCTCGCAAAATGGAGTGGCTCTTGCAGCGTGTCTCACTGGCCATGGTTTGAGGTAATGCTTTCTCCATCATTGTGGCTGGCAGAAGTTAGAAAAAAATTGTTTATAGTTATGTTGTTCTGGAATTGTTATCAGTGATCAACTGAACTTGTTTTGTTTCAATAAATTTATCCATTGAAAAAAAAAAAAAAAAAATTTAACATTCTAAAAAAATGACTTGTGATTGTACCACCTCTTAAAGTTATCCTCAGTTCACCCTATGTATAATTTTTTTTCTGGACATTTGAATTTATTACTTATGCTTTGTAAATTACTGTTTATATTTTTATTTTATATATATATAACAGGCACTGTTAAGAAAATGCAATACTTAAGGTTTAAAATGAAGTTATAAAAATGAAAATTCTTTTTGGGAGCTTTTATTTTAGTTTTAATTTGAGACTAATAGATTAAATTTAATATTTCCAATAAGCAAATTACTTTGCTGTATATAAAAATTAATTTAAATTGACAGGAATGTGTTGTAGTTTTGAAATTTCTGATTTTCAAGCCATTTTTAGCCATCCTTCATCAGAATGTAATTCTTTTTATTAAAAAGTCTTCCAAAAATAACACAAACTTTCTGAATCTTTGTTTTGTGGCATATTTGCTGATTTAAAGTTTAATTAATCTGATTTGAAACAAATATTACTTAAAGTTTAAAATATCACAGAAATGTATTTTTTAATGTGGCAGTAGCTGTTTATTTAAGATGTTGACAGCTTGAAAAACAGATGGCTTTTTTCTATGGTGGATATATCTATAAAAATAATTGAGGATAATAACATGAGTGACTATATAATTTTATGTACTCAGTAATCTTCAAAAATTTAGGAAAATATTAAATTTTAGATACTTTGACTTTAAATTTATTATAGTTATCACTCTTATTGTTTGATATTGTTGTGTTTGAACAACTATATTTACAAAAAAACTGGCACATTTATACATATGCAAAACAAATTCTTTTTAAAAAATTGGTGGTAATGAGTTGTACTAAGCTTTTCCATTTATGATTAGTAAATATAGTTTTTAATTAAGGGCACAAAGTAATACAGAATTTTAAGATTTAAAACTTTATAAATTATTATAATTAAAATTTAAAAAAAAATGAAAATAATTCTTGTAAAAGTTCGTTATTCATCGAAAAAAATTTTTCTTAAGACAATAGTGTCCATAATATATCTTATTTCAAAAAGCAATTAAAAGCTTTTCTAATTAAATAATGTCTTAGTTTTATTGCATTTTTATTTTACGATTTAGAGCAGATTTTTGGTAATTGGTGTTCTTGTTTTATAAAAAAATCAATGATTTAAATTCTTTTGCTTTTAACTAATATAAAAATTAAGTGACAAAAAAATTAATTTTCTTAAAATTAAATAAATGTAAAAAAAAAAAAAAGGATATATTTATCAAAATTTTTGAAAAAAAAAACCCAACATATTTCTGAAATAATTTCATTCATTTGTGAATAACTCCTGAAAGTTTCATTAAAACCCAATAATTATTTGATTTTTGCAAGAATTTTTAAATGAATGTGTTTTTCACTGCAAAAAGACACTAAAATTTCCTATAAAAATTAGTGGTAATGAAATCAGACATTGCTGATCATGTGAAAAGTGTAGTCACAAACTCCTGAAATGAAGCAAAGCTACCAGACAGAACAACACTGGAGAATCAGATGTTTGAAGGAATCAATGTCTATGCTAGACTATGACAGCCTCCTTAGTAGGCCTAGCATGGAAATAAATATCATATGGGAGCCACTAATAAAGAAAAAGAAAAACAGTAGCAAAGAGAGCCAAGCTTCAGAAAAGGGCTTCAGCAGCAGGTAGGCAATAAGAACAATTGGTTTAAGGCTCAAAATTCTTGGTTCAGAAACCTAGTGGATTGAAATTTGTTAATTGTGAGTTCAATCTTGGAACCAGGTAGTGCACTCAGGCTCAGTGGAAACAAGATAAGCAATAACTGAGCATTACTAAAGAACAAGACAAGATATCCCTATCACACTTCTCTTTTTTTTTACTATTGCTGCTGTTGAAGCCTTGTCTTTATAGTTCCCATGTGGTATTTATTTCCATGCATGGCCTATTAAGGAGGCCCTCATCATATGCACTGATTCCTTCAGATGTCTGTCTGACTTTCCTCATTCTTCTCTATCTAGTAATTTTACTTAATTCCACAGGGATTGGTGACTATCCTTTCTTATCCATACAGGATCAGCCATGCCTGATTTCATTGTCTTGCCCCTATTTACAGCTTTTCAGTGTTCCACCAACCTTACTTTTAAGACACCTGATGAAAGCGAAAAGGCAAAACAGCTGAAATGTTTTGATAATAACAGCAAAGATGAAGATATTTGTTCAAACCTAAATAATAAGGAAAGTTAATTGAATAATAGTAGCATCTCTTCTCTGTATCTCATACAAAAATATGAAAAATAAAACTTAAGATAAGGCTTGTTAATATCTTTGAATATTAACATCTTTTGTTAATTTCTCAGGAATTCTTTAAAAAAATAAACTTTTTGACTCATCTAACATGTCCATCTTTGGCCTTTGTTTTCTGTTATCAAATACAATTTCTTTTTTGTAAGACTGAATAATTGGTCATTGAATACTTTGAAATCCTTTTTTTTTTTTTTTGTGATGTTTTAGAGATAGAAATTTTAGATTAGATTAGAAGAAAAAATTACTTTTCAAAGACTGAATGCATGGAAGAAAAACAGAATGAGACCAAAGAATGGGTTGGAATGAATAAGTGAAAAAAATTTTCCTTTACTTTTTTTACTTGTTTTTCTCTTTTTTTCTTTTTTCTCTTTTCTTTTTTTCTTTTTTTTTCTTTTTTTCTTTTTTTTCTTCTTTTTTCTTTTTTTCTTCTTTTTTCTTTTTTTTCTTCTTTTTTCTTTTTTTTTCTTTTTTCTTTTATATATTTATACTGGGTGGGTCAGAAATACCTTTCACATTTTAAAGGTTGACAAGAAGATCAAGGTAACTGTTATAAAAAAAAAATTATTTCACTATCGTTTAAATAAAGGACTACAGTTTTTATTCATTTGGTTTTAAAAATGGGATCGTTCAAATGGTGGCCTCTATTCACCATATACTCTTGTAGATGATTTCTAAAGTTTTCTATCATCCAAAAGTTGGAAATCTTCCAGGCTACTTACTTTCAACTGCTGAACCTGTAGCCCTGAAATTTTCAACCCATAATAGTATCGATTTTTCTATCTGGAACAGCATTCTGACGTAACAGGAATAAGCACAA
>OZ010615.1:33696033-33701033 GCA_963932145.1 Acanthosepion lycidas | reverse complement strand
ATATTCCTGGATATTTGTTCTATAAAAAAATTAAATGCTTTTTAAGATTTATTTACATTCTCACAAATATAAATGTATTAAAGTGGCTGAGGGATCAGTTTATATATGAATAGTAATATAGAATTGATCACCCACTTTATATCCTCTTCATAATTTCTTGTTTATTAGATTCTGATTAGATATGAATCCACCCCTTCTCCCCACCAGTTATGGGTTAATTCGTACGACTTGCATCAGTAAACCATTATTTAAAAAAGAAATTTTTCTGGCTTTAAATAACCTGTGATGGGTTGATAAGCCATAGAAAATGAATGAATCAATCCTTGAAATACTGATTTACAGAGTTTGGGTGTCTGTCCATTTTCAGCTAGTGCTCAAGCAATATAAGTGCAATTGTTAAAATTGTTAACTGTTTAATCCAGTGGTTCCCAAACAGTGCAGCATGCCTCATAGGTGAGGTGAAATGATTGAAAGACAAAGATTTAGAAACTGTTTTAAATAATTTATATGCCAAAAATAAATATGATTTCAAAATTTAAAATATTATTATGCATTACTTGTAATTATATTATTATTATATCAAATATTAAGAATATAGTAACTGGGGTCTGCAAATTGGAGGAGAGAGTTATCAATGATAATGTTTTGACTTTGAATCCGTGGTTATCTACCTTTAACCCTATCTGTGAGTTTTTATTTTGAAATGTACTTTTTATCACATGAAATTTGAGGTGCAAGCAAATTTTCATTCTGAAAATGTGGATAAGAGAAAAAAAGTTTGGCAATCACTGATTTAATCATTGAGATGTGAATGACATTTCTTGAATTTCTATGTTGTTTAGGGATTTCACCTTAAAGCCCTGATGTACAGGGCTTGGGTATGTCTGTCAGCCAGACGAAAGAAAGCATAGGTACTTTGGTTCATGTGCCATGGGTATTAAAACCAACATAGACATAAAAACAATAATTTGTTATGTATTGATATACCCTGATAGCTAGTGATATTTCACCAGAGTATTGCCATGTCTTTTCAGACAGTCACGGTTCTCCACAACTTCCTTTCTCTTTGATATCTGTAAATTATATATTACCATAATTATTCCTAGGAAAGATATTTGAGTGATTTCCCATTGAATTCAAAATTATCAATCTAGATTGGTTGCCAAACAACAAACAAGGCAAGAGAGCCTAGTTGTCTTTTTCCAGATTGAATTTGTCCAAAATCCAGACTCGAGTGCCACTCAAGATAGTGTTACAGTCAAAGTAGCCATGCTGAATCAAGCATGTAATATGAATAGAATAGACCTCTGTTTAATCATTTAAATATAAATAACACTTTCCTAGAAGCTATTGTCTTTCACACTTAGTAACCCCTTGTATCTTAGTGGCTTCATTGCCTTGCTAGAGGTGAAAAGATTAAAAAAAAGAAAGTTTATGGCCATATCACATTGAATTGAAACATTGATTCCTGTACGATCACTAAAGTTAATCAATGTTGAACTTGACCAGTACCTAGATGGTGACCGCTTGGGAATACCAGTTGCTGTAAGCTTGAATATGTGGGTGGTATATTGGATAATGGCTCAGAATTGTTAATCATCAAGCTGAGTTCCAATTCCAGTTGGGTTTATTATAGTCATTTAAATGCAAGTAACCTTGAGAAAGGTATGAATCCACCTCTTCTCTCCTCCAGCTATGGTTAATTAGTAAGACTTGTATCACTAAACCATTATTATCTCAAAAAAAAAAAGATTCTTACAATCTAAAAATATTTTCTGGCTGGTTGATAAGGCATAGAAAATTAATGAATTAATCAATTTCTTTCAATCAATTCTCTTTCATCCTCAGTAATCCTTTGTATCTTTGTGGCTTTATTGCCTTTCTTGAGATGAAATTATTTAAAAAAAATATTTGAATAATATTCAAAGCAGATTATCTCCTCCCACCCAACAACCTTACAGCTCTGTTGACCTCTACTCTCAAGCTCTGATTGGGTTGTAAAGTGTGTGTGGGGGGGGGGAGTGATTTTTGTTGTTTTTTTTTTTTTATTGACAAATGAAGATTCAAGAGTATAGCATTCTTTTTATTTTGTTTTTCTCTTTCAAGATTCGACGAGAGTCTTATCAGAAGATCAAAAGTGATCAGAAGAAATACAAGAAATCCCCTCCTCCAACTCGTGCAGACAAGCAGACCTGTCCTAATCTTCGCTACCTTCACCGAGGCGAGCCAAACTATGCCCACTCAGTGAGGGAGCAACTGAAGGATATGGTGGAAAACATCAGTCCCAAGCCAAAAAAGTATTTACTTCTATTTTACAGTTCTGCTTATTTCAACCCTTTTGTATTCTTTTCCTTATTTCTGATAATTGCAGATTTCACCTGTGCCCTTGTTATGTACCTTGGTTACTGGAACATTTATCCAACATGGCCAAAGTTTAAATAACTGCTTAATTCAGCTTTGGTTTAATATTAGCTGTACAACCATTGGGGTCAGTACTGAGGTAATATTTCAATTATTTGCTTACACTCAGCTTTTATTGGAATTTAGCTACCGGCAAGGAAAGCTGTATCATGTCTACCTCGCTTATCTGAAGATTTTTTTTTTTTTTTAGGAATAAAGCGAGGAAAAATGTTTTTGTTTGCTATTGTCTCAATGATAAATGCCTTACGGCCAGATCACATTAAAACACCAGTTCCCATGCAATTACTTCAGTTAAGTAATATATATCAACTCTGGTCAGTACCTAGATGGGTGACCAGGTACTGTAAGCTTGGATGTGCAGGTGTATAATGGATTATGGCTCAGAATTGGAAATTGGTGTGCCAAGTTCCAATTCTAGTCAGGTTTGTTATATTAACTTAAGCACAAATACCATCGGGGAAAGGTATGAATCTACCTCTTCTTCCTACTAGGTATGGGTTAATTAGTAAGACTGGTATCACTAAATTATTATCTGCGCCCCCACCCCAATTCTTAAAATCTAAAAATATTTTCTGGCTTTAAATAACCTGCAAAGGGTTGATAAGCAATAAAAAGAACAAAAAAAGAACAATAAATATGAAAATGCCTTTTTGGCAATTATATACAAACAATAAAAAAAAAAGAGGTAAGACTTAGTTTGATACTTTCATCATATTATATGAAGTGTTGGTTTACTATCACTTTACTTTCATTTAGTAGTACTTTTAAATGATTTTAGTAATAGTGAATTATTTATTTTATTTTTTTTTTTTTTTTGTTAATTTTTTTGCTTCCAGTTTGATAAAGATTTTTCATAAGAAAAATGTAGTATTGTATGAAACTGTAACTACCTCCCTGATTATCTTTTCTTTTTTTCATAAAGGGAATCAATCAGTCTTGGAATATTGCATTTTGTGTATTTTTATGTAGGGGAAAAATGTTCCAAGACCAGATTGTCTAATTCTATGTTTTTATTTTATTTTTTATTATATTTTTTTTTTAATTTTTTAAAAATATTTTTTTTTAATTTTTATTTTTGAATTACGTTTTTTTTTTTTTTTTTTTTGCAAAATGGTTGAATTAATATTTTTTAATCTAAGATAAATGTACATTTTTAACTATACCTAATATAATATATAATCTGCTTTCTCCAAGTAACCATTATCTCAAAAAAAAAATTTTCAAGGCTAAAAGCATTTGAGCCTTGGGATTAAAATCATTTAATACCTTCCTCTTGGACTGCTCCTCTTTTTCTTTTTTTTAATCTGCTTTGTCAAAGTAATCATTAGTTCAAACAATATATGAATTCAATGTGTGGGATTAAGATCTTTTAATCTTAAAGATTCAAATCTTAAATGCCTTCATTATTTCTCTCTTGGACATCTGCCCCTCCCATGCATGTGTGCTTCCATAGCTAAGGACCCAAAATGTCATAAAATAACTTGGAAATGCTTGCATAAAAAAAAAAATAAAAAAAAATGAAACATTTTTTTCATGATGCCATAGTTTTTGCACATACACTTTTGCATTTATAACATTTGCCATTTTAGATATTTTATAGCAGATCTGTTGAACACATAGTGAATAAACACTCATTTGTATTTCTAAAAGCATTGATGAACAGTAGCCACTTTAGCATTTAGTCTATTGGGGAGATGCTGGTAGGGAATAATTGGTTTTGCTTTTTTATCAAGATATATTTATCCTACATGAATGTAAAATGTGTAGTTTTGTGTTGTACAGGATCTTAAGAAAATTATTAGACTTTTGAGTTTCTTCCCTATTTCAAGACTTGCAAAATGTATCTGAGCAAGACCTTCAACTTTTGTCTTGCTTTTATTTTTTAAGCTTTACTAGACTGCAGGCAAAAATTGTTGCCGTAGAATTCTCTCCCTTTGCTGCTCTAGATGCATTCTGTTACCTGAGATGATTGCTATAAATAACACTTGTCAACTGCTTTTTCTGGTATTTGAAGCTGGAAATCGCCTATTGCTACATTCTATCGCCTGAGATGGTTGCTATAAATAACATTTGTCAACTACTTTTTCTGGTATTTGAAGCTGGAAATGCCCTACTATTGCATTCTATCACCTGAGATGGTTGCTATAAATAACACTTGTCAATTATTATTTCTGGTATTTGAAGCTGGAAATCGCCTACTGCTACATTCTGTCATCTGAGATGGTTGTTATAAATAACACTTGTCAACTGCTTTTTCTGGTATTTGAAGCTGCCTAGTTAGGTTAACGAGGTCAAACTTCCATTTTCCAACGCCATCTTGAATTCTTTTAGACTCTACATGAGGTATAACACCGATTAAACCCACATTAATTTTTTTGCGATTTTTGTTTTTTTTTTTTTTTTTTTTTTGTAAATAAAAATGGCTGCATCACTATCCAGCAAAGCATTTATTCAGGAGTTTTTCTTTGATTAGAACTCCAATGATGATTTTGAAGGCTTTACTCTTGATTCATCAACGAGACAAATATGAGTCCGGTGAAATAAATGACTAATAAATGCTGGTGTCTTCTCATATGTAA
>OZ010615.1:33673533-33693533 GCA_963932145.1 Acanthosepion lycidas | reverse complement strand
AGGATGTGTGCAATCATGGCTCGCCACATCTTTCTAACCTTTCTAGCTCTAAGTAAAGCTTGTCTTTCTGCTATCTCTTCTAATACTACCAACCATTTACACAAGTTTTAGTTTATTCATTGATTTCCTCTCTCCCTCTTGCCTTCAAATGCCCCGTGAGTTTCAAATTCTCCAAGCCCACTTTCTGCATAGACAAATAAAAAGAGAAATTCTGCAGTCTCTTTCTGATTTGAAGTTTGTGTCCTTTAAGGAGATTCAAAAGAGTAAGGAAACATGATATATATATTTTTTCAATTCCTCCCCCACCCATCTTAAATTGACATTCAGTAATTGTTTCATCATAATATTCATGATTTATGAATATGACTGAAATCCGTCCCAAATTATTTCCCTAGTAAAAGTTTATATCCTTAGAGTTGACATTTCTCCCCTGGGATTTAAATACTTCTCATTGGAGGGATCAGTGATATTGTTTGTTTGTTTGCATCAAGAAATGTAGTGTTGATTTTGATGTTCACACTCTGTGTGTGTGTGTATATATATATATATATATATATATATATATTCCCTCTTTTATATAAGTTTCATTAAAGATAACTGACAAGGTAATGCGGTTAGGCTTTTTATTTAGTTTTTCTAGTATTTTTTATAAGTATTTTTTTTATATATAAAGTGTATTTGGACAATTTTTACAAACTTTAATGAAACACACTCACATATATATGAGGGTGTGCTAAAAAGCTCTTGTTCTGACCTACTTCCAAACTTGATCAAATGACCAAATATTAGAATTTTCTTTTTTTCAAAGGCTTCTTGGTTGGTCCAGGAATTTTTCAGAACCTCTCATATATAAATACACACATGCACACACACACACACACACGTTTTTTTGACAATGTGATGAAAAGTTCTTGACCTACCACACTTTGCAATAACTGTCTAAATAACCAAAAATCATTTTTATTAGGCCTATTAGAAAACAGTTTTTAGGCTTGAAGAAGAAAAGACCAGTTTGGAATATTTAGTATCATAATTACCATAAATCTTTGACACCTTTTCCCATTTTCATGGAATTGTCAAGAACAAATGTAAATTACAATGTACTGTCTCTGAACCTCCTACCTTATATCTACTTTTTTTTCTTGATTGCCAAAAAGACATGGAGCTTTGTGTTGTTATGCTGAAGTTTATGGCCATATCACATTGAAACAATGGTTCCCATACAATCACCAAACTTAAGCAACATTGAGCCTGGTCATAATACCTGTCCGCTTGGGAATACCAGGTACTGTAAGCCTGGATGTGCAGGTGGTGTTATGGATAATGGCTCAAAATTGTTAATTCGAGGGCGGAGTTCCAATTTTCATAGGCTTCACTATATTTACTTCATACATGTGAAGTATATAAAGATCCTGGCATGTCCAGTTGACAAGATCCCCCTTCTCAGTGTTGCTAATATAGTCCAAAGGAAAGTGGAGTGATATGTTGGCTCTCAATTTAATTATAGGATTTGCCAGAAGGTAAGACACCCTAGAGGCTTTACTCTGAATTTTCTGTCTGGGTTTATTCCTACAGCCTTTCTTCTGCATCACAAGGCATCAGAAGTTTGAAATTCTATTTCTCCTTAATGGGCTGCTGTTCTAGGCTAACAAATTCCATCATCTCAACCTGTCTGGGTTTCTTCCTACAGCCTAATGTGAATGTTTTTTAATTTACTATTATTGGAATTTTATAAACATAGCATTTTTGTCTTTAATTTTTGACCATCTTTCATCTTATTTCTGTTGATTTTTATTGCAATGCTCAAATCAAAATACATTTAACACTATTTAAAATATATTGTTTCATATATTGGTTATATATATTTAAAATTGCAGTAGCTTGGCTGTCAATTTCAGTCAAAATTATTTTAGGTGTTGCCCTAGAAGGATATTGCTACACAACCAAGAAATTCAAATTCAACTTGCATTGGCAGGACTAACATTCTGCTTGGTGAAAGTAGTCACCTAAAGTGCTAAAAGTTAACATTGATATATATTTTTTTTAAATCATGAGTGACTGTGAAAATATTGAAGTTGGAATAACTATAATTCAGAAAGCTCAAAAGATTTTGGCGAGTTTATCTTTCATCTTATTACTATTGCTTTATATTGCAATATGCAGGGCAGCTTATGATCAATATCGATAGTTTAACAAATCACTAGTGACTGGGATTAACTATAATAATTTAGAAAACTCAAGATCATGAATATTTTTATACATTGCTTTATATAAGAGGGGGCCAAACTTGCTTAATGCAAGAACCACATATGATAAAGTTCAGATCTTTGAGAGCTGCAAAACATGAACAAAATTTACATATACGTTTTTGTTACATTGACATTAAACTTATGTCTGAATCCAATGGCATCTCAATTCATACTCATTAATTAATTATAAAGCTTGAAATTTTTCTTTTTATATTAACTGTGATGAAAAAAGGAGCACAACCAGCATATTTCCATGATCAGTATCAAAGAGCCAATTATGGTTCACGAGGTGCCGTTTGGCCACTCCTGCCTTATTGTACTCTTCATCTTATCCATCTTGTTAAAATCCCTCTGAAACCCTTTCTTTAATCCCTCTGCCCCCACCACTACCATTCCTTCCCTCAGGACTAAAGAACAATACCTCACCTCAGATCTTGCATTAAAATTAGGATTTAAATTCTTAAATATTTTTTTACTAACCATGAACATTAAACTTACATTTTAACCCATTGGGATCTCAATTCATACCCAGTAATTAAATATAAACCTTGAAATTTTTATTCCTATATTAACTGTGATGAAAAAAGGGGCTCAACCAGCATATTTCCACGAGCTGCATATTGGTCACCCTTGTTTTATATGATTCTGTTTGACAGCTGGTTTCCTATATTTAGGAGAACAAGGATATTCATTTTTGGCTAGTTTATCTTTCATCTAATTAATGTTTCTACTTATTTGCAATACTCAGGTCATATTACATTCAATGTTAATTTAAAAAAAAAAATATCGCTAGTGACCATGAAAATATCCTGACAGTGAAATCATTCAAAAAGACCAAGATTATAAATATTTCTTAGTGATTTCATTTGCTTGCTGCTTTGCTATATTTTAAAGAATCAGAATAATATTAATATTTAGGAGAACCAGGGGTGATATTAATTTTCAATTAGTTTATCTTTCACTGCTTTTATTTGCATTGCCCACGTTGTTTTCCATCCTGTTATGTTTAACTGTGCCTTAGTCAGCACGGATTTCAGAAAATAGTCCTCTAGTTTCTGCCTCCCATGACAACAGAGCAGCCACACCATGTGCTACACAACCTCACTGAGTCAGGAGATGAGTTGGAGGTATCAAAAGAAACAAGTTGCCAATTAGGAATTACAAGTACTTTAAAGATTTGGGGGGTAACAAAACACCCCCCCCCCATGTGACTAATGCAGAGTTAAGCAAGCAGCATGTATAGAAAATAAAGAAGTATCCCCCAACAATATTCAGATTCAGATTCCATGTCCTGGAGAGCTAATCTGATATGGGTTGGAGAGGAGGCCAAATGTTCAAATCTAGGCATAGAAAGGCACCCTTCTGATTTTATCTGTAACATATTGTTTCTTCTTACTACTACCACTACTACTAGTAGAAGTTTTAAATTATTTATCATTGTTAGAAGTATGTTCATTATTAATTAGGATCAATTTATCCTTGTTATAATTTTATTTCTTTTTAATTACAAATATACACACCTCACCATAGATGTCAAAAAATGATCTTGTCAATTGGAATAGAGCCAAAGAATCAAACTGTACTCCAATTTGTGTCTCCTTGAGAAATCTGCAAGTTTTCAAGCCAACAGTATTTGCATGATCAAAATAAAATATCTAATTTGTCTGGAAAAATGGGTGTGGACAGGGCTAGATTATGACTTTGGGGGCCCCCATGGTTTAATATAATTATGCTGTCCCTCTCAAACAGAGCCATGCTCTAATTCACTCGCACACCTTTTGGATATTTTTTACTCCTGATATTTTTAGCAATATTTTCATAGCTTGACTTATTGAAAATTCTTTAAATAAACTAGAACAGCTATCTTTTGTTTGTCAAAGAAAATACCACTATTTTACTATTCATTGCAAAACAACCCATATTTCAATACAACCATAGTAATAAAAAGAAATTATTTTTTTTATTTTTATAACTAGCATTATAACCAAATAAGGGTCCCTAGGCTACAGCCTATACAAGGATAATCTGGCCATGGTTATGACAGATGCTGATTGGCTACCATACAGCTAATAAGCTAGTTATCCTAGTTCTCTTAAATATAGGAAACCCGCTGTCAAACAATATCATATAAAACAAGGTATAAAAATATTTATGACCTGGAGCTTTCTGACAATAAGAAAACAGTAATAGCATGAAAAATAAACTTGTCAAAAATTAACCTTCAGGATATTTTTATAGCTTTTAAAAGGTTTCTAATTGATCAATACTTTGTAATTACAAGATTGTTATAAATGATAAATTGTAAGTTTGAAATATGAATGCAAGGAAATAATTCTTTTGATGTGATAGTATTTTCTGACCTTTCTCTCTCAGGATGATCTACTTAATAATGCATTTTAACAATATGCTGCTTCCTGCTTCTTTTCATTTTAAAACAAACAAGCTTATTCATTTTGTACTTTTTCTTCTTAGGTGAACAAGTTTGTCCTGAGGTTTTTACAGTAAACAAACTTGTACATTTTTTTGATTTACAGTACACCAGCTTGTTCTTAGCTTTTTTATTCTAATTTTTTTAAACAAGCAAACTTATCTTTTTAAGCATTTTTATTCTTAGTTTTTTTTAAACAAATAATTTTCTTATTTTTTTAAGCAGGCAATTAGATTTTTTAAGCAGGCAATTTTAATAGTTTTATTAAGCAATTTTATTAGTTTTTTTAAGCAAACAATTTTATTTTTTAAGCAATGTTGTTATTTTTTTTTACAAAACAATGTTATTAGTTTTTAAGCATACAATGTTACTAGTTTTTTAAGCATAAAATTTATTAGCTTTATTAAGCAAGCAATTTTATTAGTTTTTAAGCAGTTTTTAAGAAATTAGTTTTATTAGGTTTTGTTTTTTAAAGCTAGCAATTTTATTAGTTTTTTAAGCAAGCAGTTTTATTAGGGTTTTTAAAGCAAACAGTTTTATTAGTTTTTTTTTAAATCCAGCAGTTTTTCAGCAGTTTTATTCATTTTTAAGCAAACAGTTTTATTAGTTTTTTTTTAATCCAGCAGTTTTTCAGCAGTTTTATTAATTTTTAAGCAGTTTTATTAGTTTTTTTTTTAATCCAGCAGTTTTTCAGCAGTTTTATTCATTTTTAAGCAAACAGTTTTATTAGTTTTTTTTTTAAATCCAGCAGTTTTTCAGCAGTTTTATTCATTTTTAAGCAAACAGTTTTATTAGTTTTTTTTTAAAATCCAGCAGTTTTTCAGCAGTTTTATTCATTTTTAAGCAAACAGTTTTATTAGTTTTTTTTTTTAAATCCAGCAGTTTTTCAGCAGTTTTATTCATTTTTAAGCAAACAGTTTTATTAGTTTTTTTTTTTTTTTTTTACCAAACTTTTTGTAAGCAAACTATTATTTTTTTTAAGCATACAATTTTATTAGTCTTTCTATTTATTTTTTTTTTAAGCAAACAAGCTTGTTTGGTATTTTAAACAAATAAACTTGTTTGACAGATTTTTAAATTTGAAAATGGTTCCTTTTATCCAATTATTAATCAATTTTGACTGGCCTTGGAGAATTGATGATCTTTTTTTATTTTTATTTATTTTAATTTTCACAATGCTGTTACTCTATTTTTCACTAAAAGCATTTCTTTACATAGGCCCAAATAAAATTGGAATTTATTTGGTTGGGTTGTTAAATACAAGGAAATATCTGGAGGGTAAAATATTGGAAGGCCTTTATCCAGAAATATAGAGCTTACTGCATCAAAAATGCTACATAAATTTCATATTTAAGTTGTAAACATACAGAAGATAATATTGTGCTTTTTGACCCATATAAGTTTCTGTATACCAAAGTCCCTTGCTCTAAATTAAAACCCAAATTTTTATTAATCTTGTATTTTTGGACAAAACTGCCACCAAATTGGTTTGTTTGTAACAAAACAATAGAATTGTTAATAGTATTTTTGCATAAATATTTTATTTGTCCATACTTGATTCCTGTGTGTCTCAAATCGTACATCATTCGTGAATTAGGCTGGAATAGTTTTATTATTGATATTTTAGAATGGATATTATACAAGACAATATGAACACTATTAAGTTGAACAAAATCAAATGAGATCCAAAATTTGTTTTTGGAGCACCTAATGAGAAACCTTCTTCCTCTCAAAGGTCGATGAGACCAGATTGGTGCCAAATATGGCCTGTATTAATATTGTGTAAATACCTTTTCTTTTTTTTTCTTTTGCAGCGAAATATTTTTAAAACATATTTTCTTGTTTATTTGTTTATTTTTAGATGTCCTTTTTGGATCTATTTTTAATAAATTTTTTTTGGAATATTTTATTTGTTTACGTTTTTATTCACTTAGTAAACCTTCTCCCAAGCCCAACTTGCCTCCCACTCCCTACCTACAGAATGAGGGACACAAGTCAAACTGATTTGTCTTGAGCATTCAGGGTCCAATCTGCTTTTGTTCTTGCATGTGTAAATATATAAATATACATCTCACTGGAACTGAAAAGTTCTATGCCCAGCCAAGAAGCCCTTCTGAGGAAAAAAAAAATTATAATATTTGGTCATATTTTGGGATGTGGGCTAGAACAGTATATGATGTGTATGTCTTTCTTTCTCTCTCACACACACACACACACACACACACACACACACACACACACACACACACACATATATATATATATATATATATATATATATATACACTCATGAAACAGTCATATCTGCTCAGTTTCATATCTGAGTGTAAACAAAGCACATTCTAAAGAAGTGATATAACATTATATATATATATAATAACATCAATCAGCTAAGTGACAAATTTCATATTTGTATTAGTTTGTATCTGTCTATATTTCTGAGATGAGGTATTATATACACTATTTACATTGTTCAGACTCATCCTCATCTTTGATGAATATTTGTCACAACGTTTTGGCCATTGTATGCTCCTGCCTTCTACAGGTGATTGGAATGTCGAACTGAACCCTTTATTGCGCTCACTGGGGTAGACTGTTCTAGTTCCATGTCTAATGTCAGTTATCTCCTGTAAGTTCTCCACCGCCTTAACCACATATTGAACTCACTCTCTTTGAATCCTATCACTGGATCTAACTAACGCCTTTATCCACTGTGCCATGTGTGGACATCTGTGTATGAATTTCTAAGTATTACAAACCTAATATCTTCAGCAACCGTTTTTTACCAGTGCTCGTATTGCAATTTTTGCTGCTATCATTTCATATTTTTACCAGAGCTCATATTGCAATTTTTGTTGTTATTAACGCTTTTCACTGGCACTCCTTATTACTGGTTCCCATATTGTATTCATTTCTATGCTTGGTCAGCTCAAGTGATTTTTGTGGCCTAGCATATGTGCTGATTCCTTAAGTTTACAAATTTTCCAATGATGTTCTTTGTCTATGATTTCAACCTGATCCCACAGAAGGCAGTGATTTCCCTTTTCTCTCCATATGTGGTCAGCCACACCTGATTTTTCCACTTCCCTTCGTGTTACAGCTTTGTGTTCTTGAAGCCTTACCTTAAGGGGACAGCCTGTCTCCCCTTTATATTTCTTTCTGCAGCTGTATGGGATGGCATACACACAGTCTTTAGTAAAGTTTCATCCAGCCTTTGAAGGTTGTCCTGATGTTATATGAACATCACTGGAAAATTCGTAAACTTAAGGAAACAGCACATATGCTAGGCCACAAAAATCTCCTGAGCCAACCAAGCATAGAAATGAATACAATATGGGAACCAGTAATAAGGAGTGCCAGAGAAAAGCAATAATAACAATGAAAATTGCAATATGAGCTCTGGTAAAAAATGGTTGCTGAAGACTTTAGGTTTATAATACCCAGAAATTCATACACAGATATCCTCAAGGACACTTGGCACAGTAGATAAAGGCGTTAGTTAGATCCAGTGGCAGGACCCAAAGAGTTCACTACCTGGTTAAAGTGATGGAGAACTTGGAGAGGTGAATTAACAGGAGATAACCGACATCCATTAGACATGGCATGTGGTACTAGAACAGCCTACCCCAGCAAGCGAAATAAAGGGTTCAGTTCAACATTCCAACCACCTGAAGAAGGCTAGAGCGTACAACGGCCGAAACATTGTGATAAATATGGCAAGATGATGATAGTCTGACTAATGTAAATAGGGTATTAATTTGTGTGTGTGTGTGTATATATATATATATATATATATGTGTGTATATATAATATACACTAATTAATACAAATATGAAAATTGTCACTTAGCTGATTGATGTTATTTTCAGCATCTCAGCTGAATTTTGTAGATGGACCCTCCAGCAGTCCCTCCATATACTCATCACTCATATCAGCAACTGACTGTTTATTTTCTAACTTATATATATAAGGAAATTGATTGTGTCTGACTTATTTTTAAGTTATTTTAAATGTTATTTTTAATGGATACTAACATTTGAGGAGATGCTCTGTTTTTATTATTAAACAGTATATTTATTTACATCTACTGGCCTGGATATTCAAGAAATTTTGTTAGAAAAATATGAACCATTCAGCAGGCTTTGTATATTTTTCTAACAAGGTTGATAGATGTAAATAAATAAATATACTGTTTAATAATAAAATGGAGCACCTCCTCAAATAAATATGAGTGTCCATTAAAAATAATGTTGGAACAAACAAACTAATATATATAATATATGCACTTAAAAAAACTCGATGACTATTATGATTATAGGATGTTAATGCTTTTAAGGCAATTAGTTTTTGTAAATGAGGTGCCCAATATTAATAAACCTACCATTGACAGTAAATAAATAAAAAGTTCAAAGACTTATCAAGACTTCTCTCCCAACTTGAGGTTTCACACAAGTAAATCCACTCTACTACAACAAGATAGATCAATACTATTGATTTAACTTTCCCTTAAAGGGCAAATTTATTTGTACAAAACTCAGCTGGGAGGGAAGTCTTTGAACTTATATATATATGAAGAAATATACTCTTAAGGTGTGCTATATTTATGGGATAAAGTACTCAATATCAGAGATAGTGTGATTAAATATAAAAGTGAACATTTAAGTCAACACTTAGAGGCGACAGGCTGTTTCATGCTAGATGCAATTGTCAGGCCACCAACGATTGTATCTAGCATGAAACAGCTTGTCGCCTCTAAGTGTTGACTTCAATGTTCACTTGTGTGTATATATATATATATATATATATATATATATATATATATATATATATATATATATATAGTGAGTGTGTGTTTGTGCATATAAACACACCAATACATTCATCATCTTCTTTCGACCGCTCTGTGGTTGATCAGGAATCCATTGACAATCCCTTTCTGCACTGTTCGATCCTTCATTGCTATCCCCAGTGTACAACCCTGAGTCCCGAGCTATGGTGTCCAGGAAAGTCGATTTTCGTGAGAAGACACTTCCAGAAGGATACCATAGGGATAAGGATGAGACGATTTCCCTGTCCACTCGGTGGCAGTGGCCAGCAAACTGTAATCGTTTTTGTTTGAGCTTAAGTGAGATTGATCTCAGTTCTCTGTAAGTGTTGAATGGGATGTCCAACTGATGTTCTGGATTTTTCTAAGCAGATTTGTATATGTTCCATTCAGTTGTCCTTCAATTTTCTGATCCATACAGTAGAACTGGTTCAATCAGTATTTGAATGGTTTGGACTTTTAAGGAGGATGGTATGTTCGAGTGCTCAATCTTGTGAAGTTTGTTACATGCATCCCATGCAAAAGCTTTGTGGATATTGAAGTCTTTTTGGGAATCTGTTATGTGAGATCCAAGATATTTGAAGTTCTCAACTCTTTTGATGGATGTATTATTGAGTGAGTTCAACTTGGATGGTTCAGCGGAGGTTGTGATATATCCTATCTTAATCATGTTGCAACAGAGATCTACCTGGTTTGCTGCTTGCTCAAATGATTGCAACAAGGATTCTGCATCCTTGATACATTGAGAAATTAATGCAAGATCATTGGCAAAGTCAGGGTCAGTTAAGTATTGTCGAGGGTACAGACTACTCTGGAGTCCTTTTTTCCTGTATGTCATTGAGAGAAATATGCAGAATGTAGTCTAGAACAACTATAAACAGAAAAGGAGCAAATGTGTCACCTTTTAGAATTCTTGCTTTAACTTCAAAGGAATCAGTCTCACCATCAGGCAATACAATGGTGCCAGTGGTGTTTCGGTACAGAGCTCTAATTGTCACAACAATTCTGGAAGGCATACCCTAGAGTTGGAGGATTTTGAACACAAGATTTCTGCTGATGGAATCAAATGCCTTGCAAAAGTCAACAAAACAGATTGTGATCTCTTCCAGTATGTGGCAGATGGAGAGGATTTGAGCAGTTGCTAACCTGCCTTAATCCATTCTGGTTCTTGCAGGGGAGTGGAACAATGGTAGGGATAATCCTATTTAGCAGAAGCTTATTGTAAACTTTTGCTGCAATTGGCATGACAGTTATACCTCTATAGTTTTCCGTATTTGTTACATCATCATTTTTTGGAATAGAGACTATTCTGCCCTTCAGCCAAGCTGAAAGGTAGTGAATGGTGTATGAATGTGTGGTTACAAAACTCTCAGAGGAGGTCATGAAATATTGGATCTTTCCATAATGTTGGTATGTTGTTTAGACCTGTGGATTTGTTGTTGTTAAAAGTTTTGAGTGGTGTTTTGAGTTCATCGATGGGTTAGTGTTTATGTCCAATGTATTGGATATTCAATGTATTGGGAATGGAAGACCACTGACTTGCAGTTGTTCTCCTAGGAGTTTCTTAACACACAATAGATACATAAGGAGGTACGGTTGGGTAATGGATTGCATCTCGGATTGAGGAATCGGAGTGGCAAGTTCGAATTCATTACATTCACTTATGTGCTAATACCCTTGGAAAAGGTATGGAACAATCTCTTCTTCAACCCCCACCCCCAGTTACTAGTAAATAGCAAGACAGATTGGGTTCTACAGCCCTGGGTGGCAATTGGTCTAGTAGAAGGACAACTCTATATTCAAACTAGCCTGGAAAATCTGGAGGGAGGGGGCCTAAAGGTAATAATTCAATATTTTCTGGTATTATCTGGCATTCCCTGCAGACTGATTTCTCTCCCCAGACATCAAACAGATTTACATCTTGGTAAGAATTAAGGGTGCCACTATCGCATCTTACCGAAATATAAATATACGTCCTAGATTTTTTCAAGTAATTTCTTTCTTAAAAGATATACATCTTTCCCAAACCAGAATAGCATCCCCCATAATTTACCTCGACTTTCAGTTAGCTTGAAGTATATATTTATAAGCATTCTTAAATTTAAAAAGTCTAAAAAACTAACATTTTAACTTCTGTTTATAAATACTTTTTGCAAAATAAAATCTTGACTTTTGTCTTTTGTCCATCAAAGGATAGAAATGTGTCAGCTAACAAAAATTTTCCTTTTGTCACTATTCATCTTGTCTTTTTACAGATATATTTTCACTTATATCTGACTTTTTACACACACTCATATTTGATACAGATAATTTGCTGAGCTGATTTCATATGCATAATGATAATAACTTTGATGTTTTTGTAATTTGACTATAGTCGAGATTATAGTCATTGTGAACTCCATGATCTTGTTGAGGACTGCATAGTATGTATTACACCAGGGTTACATATGGTTTTGAATTCAGAGATCATCTTTCACATAGATTAATTGCCAACCATGGCTAGAGAGCACAGTTTGTCCTGCCATTTAACCCATAGCTGGATGGAGAAATGATGGATTTGTGCCTTTCCCAAGAATATTTACACAAAAGTGAATGTAACAGATTTGGCTGGTATTTGAACTTAGTTCACCAATTTCTCATTTCAATCTGCTGTTATACTACCTGCACATCTTATTAATCCTACAATATGAAATTTTATGATGCAAATCAGTTTTTTTCACAATAAAATTACTATTAACCAACCAATGTGGGTAAAACTTTCGGGATATATTGATATGTTCAATATATACTGTGTTATTTTTAGTTTATAATTTAATAGAATAAAGTTGACTCTCTAGCTGTTGAGGCATGTCAAATCCTGGCAACAAACTTGAGGCAGCCAGTGAATTAAGTGATATAATTTTTGGCTGTGGGAGTCAGGAGAAAATTAAAGGAAAATATCGTTGAGTAAATCAGAATGAAGAGTAGATTAAACTGCCAGGAAAAATTAAAAATGTTGATTAGTTATAATAAATTAAATCAGAAATTTCAAGGCAGTCTCAGGATTTTTTTCATAAAAAGAACTGATGTTGGATTGTAACCACCACCCATAGCCACATGCTCAATGTCTGAATAAATGCCGTTGCTGTGTATTTTCAGGGGTCTTGTAATGAACACAATGCTGAGAAAATCTTGATGAATCATAATCCCTAGAACTTTTATTTTTAATCATTTCACCCCAAGTAAAAGCAATAAAAGCTACAACACAAGGGTCTACTGGGAGTAAAAGAAACTGAGAAAACATTTTTGAGGAGAGTGGACAATAAAAGAACAAGATTCAAGGAGACATGATGAAGATTGTCATTGCATTTATATTTCTGACGATGAAAATAAGAAGTTGAAAAAGAGTTTCATAGGCAAGAAGAAACTATTAGAATAGAACTTACATGTATCAATTTCAAAAGTGAAATTATGAGACCTAGCTGCCAACTTAGTACTGCGTTTAAATTTGTAAAGTTGATGTACCAAAGAGGAAAGGTCATAAGAGCAATTACCATGAAAATATTTATTAAAAATTTTTTAAAAAAGCACAGGGCAGTTGTGTTATGGTGGTGTGAAAATGATTGAATCTGCAATGCCAGATTTTGGTTGACTAAAGTTTCGGCTAGTCTTAGGAACTTTTTCAGTAAATTTACAACCCTAAATATAGATACTATAAATGAAACTGTTGTAGGAAAGTTCTTTTTAATCACAGTAGTTTTGTTTTGTTCGAAAGAATATCCATAGAATATTTTTCTTGTTTGTGAATGTGAGATCATTCTTCAGCTGGAATCCTCCTGGAAGACATTTTGATAAAGCAGATCACAATATCTACCAATTTCTGTCTCGATTTCCAGATTGAACCTATTAACTGGAAGATTTTTCACTTCCAGCGATCCAGGCAACAACAGTCAGTGACTAAGATTTTAGTTGTGTAAAATATCACAACCAATACCGATAACCAATTAGTCAGTGGTTGAGGTGGAACGATTAAAATAATTTAATTTAATAATTTAAATTAAAATAATAATAAAAATAATATCTATTCTTATTAAAAATATTAATAACTCATTTTGAGTGTCAGTTTTTATTATGTAAACTAAGGGCAATATATTGTTTTAATTAAAAATCTATCGTCCCCACCCCAAACACGCACACACAAAAAGCAGACTATGGAAATATATACGCACAAAACACCAGATAGAATACTTTCTCATTCACTTTTGGACTGGCTTAAAAAATGTGTTTGGGTCATTTTAAATTCTGGATAACTGAGTACCTAAATTATAAAAAAGAATAAAGGAAACGTCATTTTCTGAAATTAATTATTAACATTTCTATTATCAAATAACATTTTCAAACATTTTGTCCAAGATTTTCTCCAGTTTATTTTTGATGAAAAAAAAAAAAAAAAAAAATATCAATCTTTATTTATTATCAGTCTTTGTTTATTTGGCTTTGCATTTTTCTGCCACTAATTTCTAGCATGACAAGTGATAATTCAAATGTGTGGGGTTCTTTGTATAAAAACATTGCAGAAATTAAGAATAATTAATCGAACTGATCTTATCAGCATTTTTATCAAACATCGAGTCTGGATTTCTAAATTCTCAAAATGCTTGTCTGAGGTGGATTATTAGAAGGGGTCGAGTTTTGGATATCTGAAGAATGTTTTGAATTTATTTTTTTCTCTTCATTTCATGTCTGGATAATCTAAATCCAAAAAATTGAGGCATGGATAATTGAGAAAATACTGAACTTCAATAATTATTTATATCTAAATTTGGGTTCCTTGACATTCTATAACCTTCATCAATTTTTCATTAACTGATTTTAATGTTTCTACTGCTTCAACTTTAATATTACTTGCTGCAGTGTTTATTGCTTCTCTGAGATTTTCTTTTATTTAAATGTTTCCCATTCCTATATAGATCTCTATCTGTAAAAGGCAGGATGTGTGTGTAACAAATGCACGGCCGCAATTTTCAACTGATTTGCACCAAAATTTACATGCACATGCACCAAGTTAGTGGGAAGGCCAAGACCGACTTTGTATTTCCCAACTCCCATCGATAGTGGAAATAATCGATATTTTTTCATTCTTCTACAGTAGTTTTTGTGTAGTTTGCAGCCATTTTCTACTGGCCAGAGTGAGAGCCTATAGCTGGCTGCTACAAATAGGCAGGAAGATTCTATTGGCCAGGGTGAGAGCCAACAGCTGACTGACATGAATGTTAACTAGCATGCTAGCATGCAAAAAAAAATCGATAGCTGCATTCGTCACAAGTGGAGAAAAATTTAAATCTGCATGGCACTTTACTCCAATTGGCTCATTTGCTTGCTTAAACTCAATGTTGATTCTGATTCCGCAGAACTTGGTTGGGTGTGAAAAAGTATTTATTGTTAACATTTTTTTTTTCATTTGGTTATTCCAGTTACATGTCCTTTTTTAAAGCTGATCGTTTTGTGTTCATTTTGTTTAGTTCTTTTTTTCGTAACAGATTTAATGTTTAGTTTAGAGCTTTTAAAAAAATTTGCAGTGTGAGATAGGCAAGAAGTAAGGTATGTAGCAACATCAGCATGGCAAAGGGCACTCCTTTAAAAGCAAGGAAGAGCAAAAATATTTTAAGTCAAGTGATAGCGATTGCTGTATGAGTTGTACGATTTTTGAATCAAGCATGGGCAACGCCAGGCCATGCTGCTAGTCTTTTTAAAGATGAACCCAAAGTTTTCTGTCTATATTTTTGAGATGAGGTATTATGTACACCATTTACATTATTCAGACTATTGTCCTCATCTTTGTCACCATATTTATTACAATGTTTCGGCCATTGTACGCTCTGCCTTCTTCAGTTTGACATTCCAACCACCTGAAGAAGGAGGGAGTGTACAACAGCCAAAATGTTGTAATAAATATGGCGACAAAGATGAGGACAATAGTCCGAATAATATAAATAGTGTACATAATACATCATCTCAGAAATATAGACAGATACTGAAGGATCAGATAAATATGGCAACAAAGATGAGGACAATAGTCCGAATAATGTAAATAGCGTACAAAAGTTTTCTGTTGTATTAATATCTAGAGAGGCCAGGTGCCCTATCAATTTAGTATGATTGAAAAATTTTCTTGGCAAGATGAGCAATTGTCAACTTTGCAAAATGTGTACAAATATTGTCTTGCATTAATATACACTTTAGCTTTTTTTGTTTTTATTATTTTACCCCAATCAAGGCAATAAAGCCACTAAGATGCTAAAGAATATTGAGAGAGGACAATAAAGGAAGAGGAATTAAGAAGACATGATAATGATTGACATTGCAGTTAAATTTCTGATCAAAGTTGACTGGAAATCAAATTGGAAGAGAATACCACAAGCAAGAAGTGTGAGAGAAGAAACTGTTAGCATAGAACTTGGAGTTACATCTAGCCATTTCAAATGTAAGATGAGACCTTACCACCAATCTTGTACTGTACTTAAATTCATAAAGTTTAGGTACCAAAGAGGAAAGCTCATCAGAATAATTATCATGAAAATATTTATAGAAAAAGCACATGGAAGCTTAGTTGTGATTGTGTGTGTTTTAACCTTATAATGGTCCTAGACATACCACATGTACTGCAGCCACAGCAGCAGTGGTGTGTCTAGGGCAAGATAGCCTGATCAAACCCAACACTCTTCAGGCTGATTTTGAATCCAGACTTTTATCTTCTCCTAGACTGGTTGCCACCTCAAGACCAGAGAGCCTAGTCTGCCTTGCTATTTAACCCATAGCTGGAGGAAGATGGATTCCTGTCTTTTTTTTTTTTTTTTTTCAAGGGCATTAGCACAAAATGAACAAAATAGAATCAACCAGGGATTGAACTCTGCATATCTAACTCACTATCCATGCCTCTCACTTTGTTACCTGTAACATTTTTTTTCTTTTAATTGATTTCACCCCATGCAAGACAGTAAAACCACTTAGACACAAGGGGCTTCTGAGTGTGGAAGAATTAGGAACAGAAACCTTAATAATGAGTGGAAAGAGAAAAGAGTAATCAGGGGAACAGTAGATAATGATAGACATTGCATTTAAATTTTTACAGATTAAAGTTGGCTAGAAAACATGGAGCCATAAGAGAGTTCCACAAGCAAGAAGTGCAAGAAAATAAACTGTTAGCATAGAATTTATGGCTACATCTAGCCAGCTCAATTCTACGATGCCAATCTAGTACTGTGCTTAAATTCAAAAAATCAATGTACCAAGAGCTCATTTAAACGATTATCATGAAAATATTGATAGAAAATGCACAGAAGTAATCTTACAGCAGTGGGAAAGTGACTGAAGCCGAGCTGCCAGATCAGGACCAATAATATTGCTGATTCTTCTTTGGATTTTATCAAGGAGCTCAAGGTAAATAGCAGGGGCACCAGGCCATATGTAGCAGTAAGCATGGATGAATGGTAGACTTATAGATATGTAAGATAGATTCTGGAGAGAAAAATTTAATTCTCTGGATTTATCTTGATGCCATCATTAACTTTTTATTTTACTGCTGACAATACTTTTGTCTATTTCCATGTAGGCACCCACCTTGAGATTAGCCAAACAATATAACTCTACTTTGATTACTAAAAATGACTATTGAGAAATCTGTTTTCATACTCGCCTTACACATTTCTCTTTGTGATTTTTTACTTAAGAGTGGTAATTTGTTTCCTTTCATGGCTTACAGCCATATCACATTGAAACATTGGTTCTCATACAATCAACAAAGTTAAGCAATGTCAAGCCTGGTCAGTACCTAGACATGTTACCACTTCGCAATACCAGGTGCTGGATAGGCAGTTTGTATAATGGATAATAGCTTGGAATTGGAAATCAGAGAATGGAGTACCAATTTCGGTCGGGTTTGTTTTATTCTCTTAGGCACAAATACCCTTGGGAAAGGTATGAATCCACCTCTTTTCTCTGGGTTAATTAGTAAAACTTGTATCAGTACATCATTATCCCTTCCATGTGTGAACCAATTGCAATGCATTATTTATTATTTACCATATTATAAAGAAATAACTATGAAAACAATTTTGTTTTATTGTGTTCGTCTCGTATGGTTTTTCCATGTCTGCACATTGAGAACCCTTCTCTCGACTGAGAAAAAAAAAACTGGTGTTATATAGCTCTCCCAGACCTACGCTGATTATTGGCTAATACCTGCCCAGTATCGTTCACATGCAAATAGTGCCACCTACTCTAAGTAGAAGGGCATTTCTCAACAGCCCATTGTGAACAGAACAAAAAATTTAAATAAACATAGCTATTTGACTAGACAGGATTTTAATCCCTTAGTTTTTTGCTCCAATAACAAATTGTCTTTACTCTTTTTGTAAACTTTTTTAAAGAACTAAAATAATAATAAAAAAAATTAAATAATTGAAATTAAATAATTAGTCCTGGAGAGGTCACTTCAGTTTCACCACCAAAGGACTAAATTTTGACCAGACCTTTATCTCACAACATAGGCAGATACCTACTATTTAAGAAAATTTTCATTAAATGAAATATTCAGTTTATCTAACTTACCTAACTTGTATCTGCATAAATCATATCATTCATTTCAGATTGTATGTGTTTAGAGAGAGAGAGAGTGTGTGTGTGTATGTATATATATATATATATATATATATATACACATACACACACAAATGTAAAAGAATGAAGAGTAAGATTTCAGTATTCAAAACATTGATTTAAAACAGGGCTCAATACAAAAGTAGAGCAATAAATATTTATTATGCACTGTTACTTTAGAACTTGTACATACCCACTACAAAACTGTACATCTTGTTTCAATGTTAAAAAAACTAACGTTTCTTCAGGTGGTAAATCATGAATAGCATCCCAATTTCTCACCTGAAGAAATGTTAATTTTTTAACATTGAAACAAGATGTACAGTTTTGTAGTGGATATGTACATGTTCTAATGTAACAGTGCATATTAAATATATCTATATATATATATATATATATATATATATATATATATATATATATATATGGGATAACGATATTTAAATTAAAAGCATTAGTTGTTCAACAAGACTGACCACAATTTTTATATAAATAATGCTACTCTAATTAAAAGACAAAGTAATTCACTAAGACAAAAGTGTTTAGAACATGCTTTAATCACGAGATCATCCATAGTAAATTTACGTCCAGGTTCTTACAACATTTCACCATTTTTGGCAGATATTCTTTTATGTGGGATATTTAATAACAAAGTTTATAGAAACTTAAACAAAAACGTAAATGTACTCAGCAAAATTACATATCCAAAACATTTTTTTTTTTTAAATAAATTATTTTTAAATTTAAAATTCTCAGCAACTCTCTTCTGTTCATGCACATGCAGTTATATAAACATAAACTTAGTCTATCCAGTAACATTTAAGCTAGCTCCTGCAGATGGATCTTGATTGGGTTTTCATCACAATAGGTAGGGAGGAAAAGATGCAATAGGCAACAATAAACTACAGAAGAACTCAAAATTGATTGCTGCATTTAAGTATTGCATTAATATTTAAACTTACCTTTTAAAAGTTCAACGATAATTCTTCTGCCGCCACTTAATTTAAATTTACACGTTTAAAAGATCCCTTTTGTATTGATGTACACACATATTTACAAAACACAGTAAATGCATTAGTTGCTAGTTGTAAAAAAAAAAAAAAATGTTAAAAAATGTTACTCTAATTAAAAGAGAAAACAAATCACTCAGGGAAAAATGTATAGGAAGTGCTTTAATCGCTAGATCATCCATAATAAATTTGCGTCCAGGTTTTTACAATATTTCACCATTTTTGGCAGATCTATTATCACAATGTGGGATATTTAATAACAAAAGTGATGGAAACACAAACCATAAGAAAAAGAATCTAAATTTAAATCTAGATTTTTTACCCAAAACACACATATAAAAAAAAATAATCATCTTTTAAATTCAAAATTTCCAGCATCACTTGTACATGTGCATCAACATAAATATAAACCTAGTCCAATGAAGAAGTCCTAAAGGATGAAATGTGTCACATGAAAACTTTAATATATATATATATATATATATATATATATATGCGCGGTATTTATTAGCGCTCTATATCAGAGATAGAGCTAACATATTTGGTTGGATTGATGTGAGTTTGTGACCCTGGGTTTCACGCTTTGCCGATCGTCAGACAAACTAACGATCACAAAATCGTGAAACCCTGGGTCACAAACTCACATCAATCCAACCAAATATATATATATATATATATATATATATATATATATATATATATATATATAGCGTTAATGAATATTCATCAGGTGGTGGTTGAAAGGTCAGTTAAAACATGTGGAGGTCACAAAGTGCTATAATTCAAAGTCTGGTAAGACAAAAGTGAGTAATATTCAAGGAACTTTTTTTTTTAATAAATGAATATTGTTT
>OZ010615.1:33608533-33668533 GCA_963932145.1 Acanthosepion lycidas | reverse complement strand
GGGATGATGTTTATAGGGATAAGAAATATAAATATTATGAAATGGACAAAGTCCGACAATTATTTTAAGACATTTTTATGTTTAACATTCTTTTTATAGATACAAATATTTAAGTAAATGCTCTGTTTATAATAAACAGTATTAAACAACATTTACCGGCCTGAATGTCCGAGAAATTTTCATAGCGAAATCGGTAAAGCACATCAGACTATATGACGGTTCCGTATAGGATGCAGGTTCGAATCCTGTCAGAGGATGAATATTTTCTATGAAAATTTCTCGGATATTCAGGCTGGTAAATGTTATTTAATACTGTCTATTATAAACAGAGCATTTACTTAAATATTTGTAACTATAAAAAGAAAAAATAAATAAAAATGTCTTTAAATATATATTATAATAATACTCTGAACTTTGTAACATTGTTAGTTCTTTTTTTTTTTTTTTTTTTTTTTTGTTTGCTTACAGTAATCGACGTCGATTTCGGGCCATTGACTTTATGGCTGGTAATAAGGAACAGCTTGAGATTCTGGGTCGAATGGGCATTCGTTTGATGACAATGACTGATGGTCGCATACAGCTTCTGCACACAGCTTCAGAGGTGAGTACCTAACAATTTCAAACAAAGAAAATGCAAAGTAACAGTTGTCGTTACTTTTTTTTTTTTGTTGCTTTGCTTTGTAGATATAGCGAGTAATCATTGCAGAACATGGCCAGTGATATTTTGTAAATATGACATCTAATTTGTAACGTTATTTATGGGACAATTTTACGGCTTAAAGAGTGACAGTAACTCATAAAGCATCCTTGTTGGTTTACGAGAACAAGAAAACTGCATTTTATTTACATAGTTATTTCCTCTAGGAGATGTTGTCTCTGAAACTAACCAAAAACATTCTTATATATGATATACAACTATAAATCTTTCTCATATATTCATATACCATAAACTCTTTTCCAGCTTCTTGCTTCCCAGTTGACTTTGATTATCAAAAATTTTAAAGCAATGTCCTTCGTTATCTACTGTCTTCTTAATTCTTGTCCTTTTATTGTTTTCTCTCCTTAATAGTGTTTATTTTTCTCATATTCTCTAATACTCAGTAACCCTTTGTGTTTTAGTTGCTTTATTGCCTTACTTGGGGTAAAATAATTAAAAACAATGAGACAGTAATATATCATGTAGAGACAAAAATTACAATAACTTAAAATGGTTTCTTATTGTATTGATTATACAAATATAGCACCACAATACACACACACACACACACACATATATATATATATATGCTAATGTGTTAGAAATAGTTATGTTTGATTGACATATACTGCCATCATATATCTGCATGCGCACATACATACATAACACATACATGTGTGTGTGTGTGTGTGTGTGTGTGTATATATATATATATATATATATATATATATATATAAATAAAGATAGTTTTAAGGTGTGCTATATTGATGGGATAAAGTGCTCAATATCAGAGATAGTGCGTATGTAAATGTAAATATAAAAGTGAACATTGAAGTCAACACTCAGAGGCAACAGGCTGTTTCATGTGGCCTGACAATTGCATCTAGCCTGAAACAGCCTGTTGCCTCTGAGTGTTGACTTCAATGTTCATTTATATGTGTGTCATATATATATATATACATATATATATATATATATATATATATATGACTTTAAAAAAGAGAGAAACCACAAACGTTTTTGTTTATAATGTGAATTTGTTTTAGTATATATATTATATTTTATTCTTCATATTTCTGCTATACATGTTTCCAGTCTTGTGACCTTCCTTAGGCAAATAAATTTTTCTTATGTTCTTTTAATGTCTCATTGTTCATTTTCTGTATTTGTTAGTGAGCCTTGAACTTCTTTCTGGACTGTTGGCAAAAATGAATTTCTGCCTAAGTGTTAATAAAACCATTAGGTTTGGTATGAGAGGTAGTGGGGTGATAGATGTGTTGATGAGAGATGTCTTCCTATCCCTGTGTGTGTTCCTGTTAGCCTGCATTCCCTCCTCATATATACATACTGTCATATAATAAGGAATCAACATGCACAAGTATGCAAACATACACATATACATACATAGACCCCCCCACACACACACACACACTTTTCCTGTGCCTGTGTGTGCACCCGTGAGTAGTCTATCTGTTTTTGCCATTGTATTTATAATATCACTACAAAAATCATTTGGGCAATTATCCAGCTCTCTTAGTGGCAGTGAGAGGGTTAATCCACCTATCAAACTCCAACTTGCCTTCTTTGGCATCCCTGACTTTCACTCATAGCTGCCACCTCCTCTTCTTCCTCCAACTTCCTTAGAAACAACCTGTTACTACTCTCTTTGGAGTGTCACTTGATCCAGTTGACCAATCCCTTTCTAGGGATTGTAACAAGGGGCAGTCTGAACCTTAACTAAAAGCTAACCATCTCAACTATAGTAAAATGCTCTTCACAGACTTTAAATTATTTCATTTTTTACTGGACACCACCAAAAGCATCAAGAAATGGCTGCATGGATTTATTTTATGGAGAACTCAAATCTCCAGAAAAACATAAAAAATATTTAATTCTTTTTTCTTTCAGGCCACATGCAATACTTCCTCTAATCATTATCTTCATATGAAAAATTATTATCCTGATCAGCATCCTGTTTTAAGCCTGAATGAAACATATTTTTCATCAGTCTCGACCACCTGAAATTACTTCATAAAAACAACTCTCTGACTGGACAGCAGTTACTTTCTGCATAGTTTTAATATCTACTTAGAAATCTACATCTATTGTCCATATACTTTACAATATTATCTTGATCAGTGTGTTTAAGTGTATCCAGGCCGGAACACTCCAGTCAAGATTTAAATGTTATCTCAACCTGAGATAAGTGTTTTCTAGGTTAGCCCATCCACCTGTAGTTGATAAAAATATCCCCCCCCCAAAAAAAACAATATTTAATGGTGCAATGCCGTTCCTCATGGCCAAACATTAAAGTGCACTGGATCAAATGGTGATTTTTGCCTGCAGAGAGGAATGCAGGTTTGATCCCTGCTGGAGAATGCTATTTGCTTTATTAAGATTTGTCTAACGTGCTGACTGATAGACATAATACACGCTGTTTAATAAATGAAAATAGGGCGTTTATTTTAAATATGAAGTATCACCTATAGTAATGTTCAAAATAATAATATATATGTAACCAGACATTCCAAAATACGTAAAGGTGTATTTCAGCTGGTGACATTGAAAGATGGACAGTTCAAGTGTTTCATCTGCAATCGTACAAGACTTAAGTTGGACTGAAGCGTCATACAGTGTTATTCAAAAGTTTACAACACATTACGAAAAATGTGTTTTTAAGTATTTAAAGCAAAATAATTGGTCAAGACCTTCTTAAATGTATTGTTGAGACTTCATACAAATAGACTTGGTTATAGGAAGATATCTAGTTAGTTAAATGTGCCATTGAATCCAGTTGATATGATAGTTTGTCACTGGAAGACGTGTCATTCCATTTGACCCTTAAAAAGCTCTGGTCATCTTAGAAAGGTAACAGAACGTACAGCAAGATTGTTGGCAAGAAAAGCTAGCAAGAAGCCCAGAGTTGCGCTGAAAGAACTTCAAGGAGGACTAGGACTAAGTGGAGTAAATATGGATTGTATGGATACAATTAGTCGTTCACTTTGTCGATATGACATCTTTTCAAGGACCCCAAAGAAAAAAACACTTCTTAAGCGAAAACACAATCTTTGCTAGATTGGATTTTGCAAATGAGTATTGTATCAAACCTGCAGCATTTGGGAAAATGTACTTTGGTCAGACAAAATGAAAATTGAACTTTTTAGCAGAACTGCTGTGGCAAAGATCTGGTGAAAGAAAGGTACTGAATATTTGCTGAAGAATACTATCCCAACAGTAAAATTTGGAGATGGATAAATCATGATTTGAGGTTGCTTTAGTGCCTAAGTTGTAGGGAACATTGAAATAATAGATAGGAGAATGAACGGAGCATATAAAAAGATATTTTGGAGAGAAATTTTACATCAGAGTGTACATTTTCTGGGCTTGAAACCAGGTTGGGTCTTTCAACAAGACAACGATCCAAAGCATACTGCAAAGCTTACAAAATCATGGTTACGTTCAAATCTCCAGATCTCAATCTGACTGAAAATTTAGGGAGAGAATTGAAATTGAAAATTCAAAGAAATAACTTGCAAAACTTGAACTAAAGGAAGTTTGTTGTGAAGAATAGAAAAATATTAACCAAGAAACATGCAAGAATTTTGTAGTTGTCTACCCTGAATGCATACCATGTTGTAATTAGCAATAATGGTTATGCTATGAAATATTAATAGATGATTTAATAAATGTATCATTAAATATTGTTTTTTTTTTTTGGAGGGGGGATATTTTTATTTATTATTTTTTTTTAATCTGATTGATTAAATAAGGCTTAAACATAGGTATTATTAGCAGTAAAAGTTTCATTAATCTGTGTTAGAAATACCTAAAGAAACATTTTTTGTGGCACTGTATATGTGCACATTGTTGGGCAGTGATCAGCAGTGTTCTTTTGATAAGAGGGTTCAATCATTAACACATATGTATTAGGTTGGTGCAAAAATAATTTCGTTTTCTCACATAGTAACATATGTTAGAAAACAAAATTATTTTTGCACCAACCTAATACATACACCCACAAGGGTCACTCCTAAATGGATACCTCAAATTATGTTCTATGTTGGCCTATACATCAAAAGTTGATGTTTGTGTGATAGTTGAAATTAAACCTTCTTTTTAATAACCCTTAATTATTTTTTCCTTCTGTTCAACCTGGGGAAGGTTATTGAATAGAATAATCACACAAAGGTTGGTAATGAATGATAATACGTAGGACAAGAACAACACAGATAAGATTTGCCAGCAGCGCATAGAAGAAGTAGCCAATTGCTCGAAGTGAGTTAAGTGAATTCCACAATGAATCTCCAACTCTATACCACGTGCAGTATTCACTACTGTATTTATTGGAATAGGGGCATACCCATTATCATCCGTAAGTATGCTACAACACCTTCTTAAAGATATCAGCTGGGGGTCAGTCTGTCAAAATAGTGGCTGATATGAAAGCGCATACAATGCACTTTCTTCTGATCCATTTTAATTCATTGATGCTTGTTGAATGTTTATTGTAAACTATGCAGTGGATGTGAGCACAGTTAGATGAAGGATAATGCATTAATGAATATCTTTATGATCTTAAATCATCACCATTTGTTTAACAGTAATGTTGATGATAATTTCAAAATTTTTTAATCTCTTACATGTGGATCTTTGGCCTTTAAATGTGGCTCATGGAAATATGTTGGCTGAGCTCCTTAAAAAATCACCAGTCATTTATAAAACATTTGGTATATGCATGTGTACTTTGTGATTACAGAAACCAATAAAAATTAACGGTTTAAAAAATTGCATACATGTATTTCATAATATTTATATAGAAATTTTGTAACAAAAATGTATATCTAACAAAAACTTATGTGTAAATTTTGTCCATGTCTTACGGCTTTTAAACATCTGAACTTTATTGTATATAGCTGTTAATTTAAGTAAACTTGACTACCCCTGGTTTATGAAGGCTTTTACCTGCCCAGACTACATGACTCCCTTGTGTCCGTTTCTACACGTTATGGTTAGTAAAAATATTTAAGAATTTAAATCCTAATTTTAATGCTAGATCTGAGGTGAGACATTGTTCTTTAGTGAGGGAAGGAATGGTGTGAGGCAGAAGGATTAAAGAAATTTCTGGTCAGCAAGGATTAAAGAGGAATATCAGAAGACTGAGTTTATGAGGTTACTGAGGTAAGGGGATTAATGAGTTGGTTCCACCGGAGAGAGTGAGAGTGGTCATATGTGTATGTAAGAAAAATGTGTGTGTTAATTTTGTTCATGTCTTGCAGCTCTCAAACATCTGAACTTTATTGTATGTAACTCCGACATTAAGTAAATTTGGCCATTCCTGATCTATAAGATACCCATCTGGGACAAGTATAATCATATTATGGTTATACCAGGTCCCTTCACACCTATATAATATAAGAAATAATTACACTATTATTGTTTTCGACAGTCCTAATCCATGTTTTCTTCATACAGTTACTATTTGACTGGATAGCCATTGTCCAAGCTTGAGTTTGACCAATTTGAGAACTGGTCAATTTAACTGGTCATGTTATGTAATATTACTTTGCTTTTCATATTAATGCCATAATTTTCTGTTCTGTTTTTTATTATTTTGTATTCTTTTATGTCTCAAATCAAAATACCTTTATCTTAAAAGATGCTTAAAACAATGCTAATAGTTTTTTTTTCATTGTCGTGTCTTCAAAAACTTTCTACTTAAACAGAAAATCATTTGTAAAATGCACATGGTATTGAACAGTGATAGACTCCTGAGTATGTCGATAAACTACATCTGGCAGCAAGGCGTTTGGTCAGGAAGTTTTGAGGAGCGTGGAACCACCTCTTAATTGCTGTTGTTCCCAGATCTATCTTGATTCTGGGTGATAGCACCTGTTAGGGTCCTAGCTATGGGCAAACTGGGGTCAAAACAATATGAAAGTATAAAAAATTTTATAGTAAAAATACCAGCAATACCTTTTCATAGTAAAAAAAATTACACACAGTACATTTTTGTAAGGAAAAAAAATTACCAGTAATCCTTTTTTTATCAAAGAAATCACGAAAATTAAATTTTGGCATTAAATGACCCATAAGGTGTTGATATGCTGCTAAACACAACCAAAAAAAAAATTTTACAGAGAACACAGAACTTGCCAAAGACCTCATGGCTGTCTTATGTATCGTTTTAAGGATAAACTGAAAGACATTATAGAAGAAGTCAATATCAACCAAAAAAACTGGGACGAGCTAACAATATATTACAAAGATTGTATCTAACCAAAAAACAAAAAGTTCAGAGTAATTCTGGAAGATAACATTTTTAAGGTAAGCAGTCTTTGTAATTAGAGTGCTCGATATCAAAAGATAGAGCGCACTAATATTAATAAACAATACTTGATGTTCAATTGTCTTCTCTACTTTGAGTTTTGCAACAATTACATCCACTCATTAATGAACTTGATTGTAACAATGTTGCCATTAAGTCTGTACAGTGTCCTGCACTTGAGAAATTTTTATACTCTGATTAAAACAAAACAAACTGTATTTGCCCTATCAGTGGGGCCTGGGACAGGCTGACTGCATTCCCATCAGAGACTTAAGACACTTTACTACAACAGGTGACACCTTTCAGGTAGATGCTTACAAACTAAAGTATAAACTCAATCAATGTTTATCTGTAGACACTAGTATAAGCCTGACCTGATGTTAGCCCATATAATCTAGTATAAGCCCTACCAATGTTAGCCTACAGACTCTAGTATAACCCTGACCAATTTTAGCCTATAGACTTGAGTATAAGCCCAACCAATGTTAACCTATAGACTTGTGGATAATTAAAAAAAATAGATTTTGATATTAAATAACCCAATTAGGGTTGATATATCACAATAATTATGAAAGCAGTCTGTATTGATCAGAATATGGTAATGGTAATAGCTGGTTCCTTACAAGGAAATATTTGACATTCATTCACCAAGTATTTAGACTTGCTGTTGGTTGAAATTTATAAAATCTTTCTTTTAAAATTCTTTTTGAAAATAGGTTTCTCAAGTTGAGTTGTTAATGCTCTCTCAAGCATTGATAGGGGTTTCCTTCTTTGCCTTTTGTTTGTGGTAGAGTGGAATGTCAGCATCTTGATTATTTCATTATTTTCTTTTTGAGTTACATATGATATTCATTTTAGTTGTTGCTGTTGACAGTCCTCAAGTGATGTGGTTTCTCTTATCTGGCACAGTTTGTTTTTTTTAATTTTTTTTTTTTTGATTCAATGAAGGATTATCCTCACTGAAGTATACATGCTTCACTGACTAAAGGCCATTTTTAATTATCAATCTGAGATAGTAGTTGTTATCACTGGCAGTTTAAATATTTCTGAACAAGTTTGGCGGCATTAATAGCATCCATATGAGTCTGATCTGATGAGGCTATTTGTTGTATCCTTAAAGAAGGTTGCAAACAGACAAAGACAAAGGTGTGAAAGGAACAGCAACAGGGGCGTAGATCGAAGAAAGAGAGGTTTATTGTAAAAAAGAATACACTACTGAAAGACAGGTAATCATTTAGCAGGCTAGTAATTCCCAAAGTAAGTCTGCCAGGTATGTCCTGTGCTCACTATATATATCTACTGATATAGTCAGTTCACAATAGGTGATAGGGAGAGTGGGACATTCCATTACAACACTATTTAAGAACACAACTTATCTTGACAATAACTTAATTTATAATTATCTTTTCTTGAGGATTTTTTTTTTTTTTTTTTTTTTTTTGTTGAGGATTTTCACTATGGTCTGGAAATGACTATTAACATTGTCAGCTTTTATTTTAAAGGCATTTTGAAAGTAAAGAGAGATATTAAAACTATACTTATTAATAAAAGAAATTGCACTTTCTATTTTCATTGGTTGTTAGTTCTCTTATTTCATTTTATTGGTACAAAAATCGGTATAAACCATTTCTTTTGCAGATTATTATGGTTCTTTTTTAAATCAAAACTTTCAAATACTTCATTTGCTTTATAGTATAAATCAATATAACTAATTACTGGTAAGAATCACTAATCTTAGAATAAGTTAAAGACATATTTTTAGTTGGCTTAACCAAACTACATATCAAAATTACTACAGTTTTTATTGTTTTAACACCTAGTGCTCTAAAATATTTAAGTAGAACCACTTTAAAAATGAAATATTAGTCATATGCAAAAGTTACCAAAAAAAGAACTGAATTTAAGCTGGGTATTCAGTCTCTAATTTTTTTTGTGTTGTTTTTCCCCAAGCAAGGCAATAAAGCAACTAAGACACAAAGTGGGACGGGGGTACTGAATTTGAGAGAATATGAGAAAAAGAAAACATTAAAGAAAGAAAACAATAAAACAGGAAGTAGGATGACGGAAGATAATGATTGACATTGTATTTAAATATTTGAAGATCAGATTTGACTGAAAAGCAAGAAGCTGGAAGAGAGTTCCACAAGCAAGAACTGCAAGAGAAGAACCTGTTCACATAGAACTTACATAATAGTTTTCAAAAAAGAATGCAAACACCAAATAAATCTTTGCTCTCAAAATGGGAAAAGTTCCATTGTTATTCTTTCTTTAATTTTCAGAGTAAAAAAGAATTAAAAAAACAATTTTTATGTTTATTTTAGAAAATATAACGAGGCTTTTCATGTTTATTTTAGAAAATATAACGAGGCTATTAATCTTTTAATAATTTTACATAACTTATTGAAAGAGGCATATTAAATCGTTTAAATATATCCTCTCCCTATTTTTTGTTATTATTTTTCTTTAAATAAATTTTATAAGCATTAATTCTAAGTTCTTTATCTTGCAAATTGAGAGGGATAAGATGAAAGAAAAACTAGTCAAAAATTAATAGTAATGACAATGTTTCATCTAAGAAATTCACACAATCTTAACACTATTACTACTACTATGTGTAAAAAAGCAAGAGAAATAAGATGAAAGAAAGACAAGTCAAAAATTAATAATAATGACAAGGCTTCATCTAAAAAATTCTCCCAAATTAACACTACTACTACTACTAGGTGTAAAGAAGCAAGAGAAATAAGATGAAAGACCAGTCAAAAATGAATAATAATGACAAGGCTTCATCTAAGAATTTCACCCAACACTATTACTATTAGGTGTAAAGAAGCCAGAGAAATATTGAAGAAAGACAAGTAAAAAATTAATAATAATGACAATGCTTCATCTAAGAAATTCACACAATTTAAGACATCTGCTAATTGTGAAACAAAAGCAGTGATGCCTCCTGGTGAAAGCCTTTGCACTTCAGTCAGAAAGATGTAGTTACCAGCTTTCAGGAATAAGTGATATGAATTCAGAGCTTACAATAGGCCTACTCTTTAATTCTATTACTTAATAGTTATGAATTAAAAATTTATGATAATGAAACAATTTGTGGCCTTAATCTTTTAATGTTTTCATGATATTCATATATTTGAGAGTGAATATTTTCACATTTGTTGAAGAGAGATTTTCTTATCTCAGGTACCGCCTTCCCATTGTGTAAATTCACTGTTTGGTGTTCAGTAAACCTCCTCAGGAAAAAGGGTATTAACACGAAAAAGAGAAAAATGTCAGAATTACCTTACATTAAAAATCCCATATGGTCTTTTTGTCAGAGTTAACACAGCCTATGAAAAGAATTATAAATGTTGAAGGTGTAAAAAGATTTGTTCCCTTTCATTGAAAAATAAAAATAGAATTGACTCTGTAGATATGTACACTCATATATATTGCTATATACATTATTACAGGTTCAAAGTGAAAGACACTGCTATGAATAATATAAAGTTATTTGTTCTGCAGTACAGACAGTTCGAGTAAAGTCGTTAATGTTCCATCAGTTGATAGTTTAGATTGAAAGTAAAAAATGCATTATAAGTGCAGTCACTTATCAACAAAGTTTGTTGTTGTCTAAAACAATGTTTTCAATACATGTCCTTGTCTAAAATACAAAATATACTGAAGTAAGCAAGATGTGAAATATTAATAAGTAAAAATATTAAGTCTCGTCTTATATGAAGGACTTTTGTAAGACAGATTTTTTTTGCATGTTTCACATTATATATGTCTGCCTTTGTCATCCCAAGTTGGTGACATCACTGACAAGGGCAGATAATTCTGAGTAAGGATTTTGCATTTTTAAGAACTATAGTTGTAATTTTATCTTGATTTTTATTATTAAATTGTCAAGCAATAATTTTCAATGAGTTTTTATTGCGTCTTAATTTCATTTACTTTATTTACACTAGTAATATTAGTAGCAGTATTATCTTGAATTAATATATGAAACATTGTCACTTCTTATTCATTTTTTACTTGTATTTCTTACATCTTCATTTCATTTGCTTTATTTCCAAATTAATGTTCCATCAGTTGATAGTTTAGAATGAAAGCAAAAAAGCATTATCAGTGCAGTCACTTATCCACAAAGTTTGTTGTTGTCTAAAACAATGTTTTCAATACATGTCTTTGTTTAAGATATATATACAAAAGTAAGAGAGATGAAAATTTTAAGTCTTATCTCCAAAGGAATTTATTTAGCAAAATATCATGCTTTTGGCACAAGGCCAAAGGAAAAATGGGTCATCAGAAACTATTAGCTCTTAGCTAGTTTGATTCATGACTCATTCATTCCAGCAATTGACACAAGCACCATAAGAACTCCTCCTTCACCGTTTGGTTCAAACATGCACCCGTATACTGCATTTTCATAGGGGACCCAATAAATACACCCATGATATATGTACAATTTTTTTTTTTTTTTTTTTTTTTTTTTTTTCAGTCCTGGAGGACTGTTGCAAAAGAAAGATTTTGATACATTTAACTTTATTGTTGTCATGGTAAGAGGTTTTGATGCCATTGACATGGGCAAGTAACTTGAATCAAAATGCAGATCATTTTGACTAATATCTGCATTTTTTTTTTTTTTTTTAATATTTATTTCCCCAGATTTAACTTTTCTTTTTTTTTTTTCTCTGATAAAACAGTTTCAGTAATTAATTAGATTTTTCATGTAGTAAATTCGTTAAACAGATTAATGTAAATATTAGAACGATATTATTGGAAAGGACCAAAACCATCATGTTTCTTTTCTTCTTTTTTTTTTTTTTTTATTATAGAAGGCAAAGATGTATACAATTTTTATGCCTGAAGAAAAGGAAGTGGATTCTCTTGATGTAAGGGTTCAGAATATTATGCTGTTTTAATACTATTTCATATAAGTAAAGATATTTTTTTCTAATATTTTACTTTTTCAATTTTCTTTTTCTATCCCCTTTGCATTTAAAACCACAGTTAAATTTATTTACAATTATTACAATTGAATAATTTTGATGGTTCATATGAATTTTAGGTTTTAGCTTGCTATTTCTCTTTCTGTTATTTGTAAAATAATATTTGTTTTATTCAATTTTGAGTAATTTTTTCCATTGCTTTTGGAATTTTTCTCTTAACAACTTGGAGGAGGCTAATGAAATCTCTCATGAGAAATCTTTTTGTCCTAGGTCTTCTTGCTTTAGCAATTGACCAGACAATAATTAAATTCTCTTCATTGATGGTGATGAAGGCAGTGAAAGCAATCGTTGTCCTGGTACATCTGATCAGATCTCTTATAAGAAATCTTTTTGTCTTAGGTTTTCTTACTCTAGCAGTCAACTAGACAATAATTCAATTCTCTTCATTGATGGTAATGAAGGATAGTTAAAACAATCGTTTTGTCCTGGGTTTTCTTACTCTAGTAAGTCTCTTCGTAGATTGTGATAAAACAGTGAAAGCACTGGTTGTCTTTGGACAGCTTACTCTAGCACTCAACCAGGTAGTGATTCAAAACAATTCATATCTAGTGGTGAATACAATGAAAACTGTGATATGTTACTTTGTCAATCATGAAATCATACAAAATGTGGTTAAGAAATTATTATTTTCAGCATTTAACAACTGACATTTTATTATAAATTTAACCTTTTGAATGTGTCTTCTGAATGCTGGCATTATTGGGATATTATGAATATTTACTAATGTTCTCTTGTACTAAACTTTGCTTAGTCTGGCACAAGGCCACAAGTTTAGGGCACCCAATAAGTTTACTATTATAGTAATGTTTTGTGAAATGAATTTAATGACGATTACTCTCTTAGTCTTGAAATAATTAAAAGAATGAACCCACTGTACCTAAAAGATAAAATGAAAAACTTTAGAATCAATGTGATAAAGCTGATAATTGTGATGATGGCTGGCTGCTTCTTTCTGTGTGTGCTAATCTGCTAGGCTGGCTACAAGCACCATTTCAGGCAGATTTGTGTTTCAACACTTATAGAGCCGACCTGTGATGTGTACTGTAACTATGTTAAAAAGATCTTAGTTACACTATCTATGATAGAGGAATATATAATCTTTAATTATTAGTAATTGAACAAGGCCAGTATGCTTGAACTCTGTCACGATGACTTGCAACTTCATGTTCCCCAATTTTACACCCAAGACTTGAGTCAATCTGTGATATAGTTTCTCAGACACTTCCCAATGGTGCCACATGCTGGGGTCCTTTCCCCAAGCTGTTAGTATCAAGAAGTCATCTTCCATGAAAAATCACACATAATGAGGTTTGAATCTTGATCTTCTTTCTTAATCATTTCACTCTATGCAAGGTGATAAATCCACTACGATGCAAGGAGTTACCGAGTCTCAGAGAATAGAAAGAAAAACATTAAGGAGAGAAAACAATAAAAGAATAGGAATTAAGAAGATGGAAGATAATGATTGACATTGCATTTAAATTTTTGAAAGTTGACTGTAAAGCAAGAAGCCAGAAGAGAGTTCTACAAGTGAGAAATGCAAGAGAAGAAACTGTTAACACTTACAGTTACATTTAGCTATTTCAACTGTAAAATGATGAAATATTGCTGTCAATGTACTACTGCACTTAAATTCAAAGCATCTAGGTACCAAAGATGAAAGTTCATCAGAACAATTACCATAAAAATATAGCTACAGTACAGTGATGGGAAAGTGACTGAAGCCGAGATGCCAAGTCAAGACCAATAATATTACAAATTCTTTTTTGTAATCTTTGTGATTAAAATGTCAATGTTTCAACTACTCCGCTCTGGACCCACTCATATTTGTAATACTAAACTCACATTAATACAAGGCTTGAATTTAATTCTTTTTCTTCTATGTGACATGTCTCTTCAGGATGTAGGCGATCATGGCTCTCCATAATTTCCTGTCTTTTATAACTCTTAATAAATTTTATCTTTTTGTTATCTCTCTGAAACCTTGCTCCACCATCTATTTTCTCAATTTCACCAGGTAGCTTATGCATTGTTTTCCACTGTTCTTCTATCCTGTGAGTATCTAATTTTCCAAGCCCTTTTTCCTTGTGCTGTAGAACTTTCAACTATCTCTTCTTGATAAGTATAAAGTGTCCTTTTTGTTTCCATTTTCTCTAAAACTTTGTTATTGCTTACATGTTCAGTTCATGGTATTCACAGTGTCCTTCTATAGAACCACATTTCTGTTGCTTCAAATCTCTTCTTCATCAATAAGGTGATTGTTCAGCCTTCACTGCCATATACAAGGACTGATATTTATTGTTGCTCACATGTTCAGTTCATGGTATTCTCAGCATCCTTCTCTAGAACCACATTTCTGTTACCTCAAGCCACTTCATCTGTGAGAAGAAATTGTCCAGTATCCACTGCCGTATAGGAAGACTAATATCATGTAACAGTTCAATACTCTTTTCTTTGTTTCTAATTGTTATACCGGAACATTACCTATTCTATTGTAATAGACTCTCCCACACGTAATAAGTAGTAGTAGTAGTAGTAGTAGGGGTCGCCAGTTGAGCCCAGTGGAGTTGAGTGAGTCAGTCAATGTTGGACATTAAAGTATCTTCACCACAACTAGATTGCTGCGTCATTAACTATTATTTCAAGTTCCTAACGTCTTGTATGTCGGACCTTTTTAGGACCGACTGAGTGAAGTACAAGCCTCCACTGTGAAAACTACTCTACAACACTAATGAAATTTTTCTGTTTCTTAATACCTTGCTTACCTTTTAGAAGTCAACTTTCACTATCCCAATGCGCTTTTGGATTTCATTGTCACACTTTCCATAATCTGTTAAAATAATAGAAGTTCTTGTAGTTTCCTTTCTCTCTCTGTTATCAACACTGTGTCATCTGCATATTGTTTTGTTAAGATTGTGGTGCCAATAATGAATCCTGGTAGGACTTCTGATTTTCTCAGAATGGCCTCACAGTATAAGTGGAGTAAGTCCAGTGAGAAGACACATCCTTGTCTTAACCCCTTTCTAGTTTTGTATATTTACTGAACTCTATTAAAAAACAGGGAAGAAAATGAGTACTGAACAGCTATGTAATATCAATCCTCCTATATGGCTTAACAAAAATGGCAAAACCTATTTTACTGGTCAGAACTTTGAAAAACCCAAATTGATTAGAACAAAGGGGTTGAACACTGTGGGCACAAAATCCTGACCGTAATAGTTTTTTTTTTTTTTGTTTTTTTGTTTATTTCTATCTGAATTTCTGGGATGAGTTATTATTTACATTCAGACTATTGTCCTCATCGTTGTTGTTACTATAACCTGATCGCCTTCTGTCTGAATTTCTGGGATGAGGAGTTATCATTATTTACTTTCGGACTATTGTCCTCATCTTTGAAGGCCAGAGAGCACAACAGCCAAAATGTTGTGATATCAAGAACAAAGATGAGGACAATAGTCCATTATTCAGTAATAAAATGATCCTCCATATATTAATGTAACAGTTGTAAACATCTAATTTCACGTATATATACAATAAGCGGCAGAAATATCTCCCACATAATTCATTGGACATTAGTGGCAATGGTATCTTCATTTAATTAATGTCTTACCATTATATGGGAGGTATTTCTGCCACATCCTGTATACACACACACACATACACTAATTATACTTAAACCTAAAAGACTCTCCTGCTTACAGAGGGATAGCTGGTAGGATTTAATATTAAAAAATTATTTTCAAACTTTGCTTTCACTGTCTCTTTTGCTGTAGATAGGACCAAAGACCCCCACCTCTTGATGGTGAAAATTTGTCAATATGAGTGAACTATGTAATAGGTTCATCAAAAAAATTTGAATTTAGAAAATAATAGTTGATTTTGAAAAATGTAATTAGAATTTTATAAACTTTTTTTAATTTTTTTTTCTTTTTTTTTTCTTCTATAATGTATAATTGGTCTGTTTTAAAGTTTACTTAATTGATCATTATGCCATGTTTGATGAGAGCTAATTAAAAACTTAATAATGTGGCTGGATTGAGTTTTGGTATTTGGAGGCTTTTTTTGGGTATAATATTTGGAAAAAACCATTGTTATTGAAGTAGAGGTTTCTATCTTTCCAACTCCTCATAAATTTATTGAAGAGTTGCTAATGCATTATTTATTATTCAATAAACAAAACTTCTTTCTTTTTAAAATTATGCTTTCCCCTTTGGGATTTGATGATGATTTTTTTTTTTTTTTTTTTTTTTTTTAATGGATTTGAAGACATTTAAATTGGTTTCTTTCTTTTTTTCATATTTTCCAAATTCAGGTTTTATTAAATATTTATGCCTCTGTCTCTCTCTTCCTTGTTTTTTTTTTTTTTTTTTTTTTTTTTTATCCACCCCAAGCATGGTGTTAATGCAACTAAGATGCAAGGGGCTGCTGGGAATGAAAGATAATGAAAAGATTTTAGAAGGAACTGGAAACCCAGTCCTAAACAGGAAGCAATAAACATCTACACCTCTTCAAAAGCCCAGGGAGTAGTGTAAACCATGTAATAGGCAAACCTATCTACTCCTATTGAGGAAAAATAAGTAAATAAAATTTCAGAGTTTGGATAGAGACATTGGAAGTATAGAATTTTAGAAGGAACTGGAAACCCAATTCTGAACAGGAAACAAGGGATAAACCTCTACACCTGTTCAGAAGAACAGGGTGGAGTGCAAACTGGAGGATAGGCAAACTTATCTACTCCTATTGAAGAAAAAATAGATAAAATGTCAAAATTTGGGTAGAGACATTGGAAGTAAAGTGTTGAAGTAGACTTCAATAACACAAAGTAAAACTAGTAATAAAATAATTATAATAAAGAAGATTGTACCAAGCCTGAATTTACATATAAAAAACTACAATTAGACGAAATAATGAAGTATGTATTTAGGTAAAGTTTTGTGATAAGAAGCCACAATAAGATGGACTGAAAATTCTTCATCTAGGGAAAAAAAAAACGCTTTTGGTTCCTTCTTTCCTTAAAATGCTTTTAGGTTTTCCTTTCTGTTTTACCTTTCTTTTGTTTCTGACCTTATACTTATCTAATCTATTTCTATCTGTTGAATATTTTTTTCATGTGCTTTAAGCGAGAATTCATTATACTCCATTCTCCTCTGCAAGATCTTTATGTAAGTTTGTTCTTTTTTGGTTAATTAAAAGTATTTATTTTCAGGTGTGTGTGTGTGTGTGTATATATATATATATATAATATATATATATATATATATATATGAAATTGCACATTGTGTGCTGATGTTAATAAATAGTGCCCGTAATATAACAGAACTATTAAGTATATATTAATAAATTTATATATTATTCCTCACCAGTAGCACAATTAATCTCAGTTTATTTGAAATCTAAAATAAAACCTTTAATCAACATTTATTTTAAATATAATACCTAAATCTTAAATACAAAATATTTTTGAATTTAAAATAGATGATTAAATGCAAAATAATTTTTTTTTTATAGTTTTAGGTCACTTTATTTTTATACAAATTTTTAAAAAAACAGTTATTCCCATTTATGTCTAATATATAAAATGTAAATCCCATCTATTTTAAATACAATATATTGAAGATTGTGTTGTACATGAAACTGTGAATCATGCTTCCAGCAAGGAATAAGAGGTATATTTATTAATTAATATATATATATATATATATATATATATATATATATATATATATATATTGCATAACAGAGAAATCAAAAATTATCTCTAAATACATTGAGCTCTTTTTGGGGATCAATTTCAATATTTTATATTATTAGGATCCACTTGGATTATATACCAATGGATTTATTACCTGTGCTATATATATATATATATATATATATATATACATACATACATATACACAGTGTCAATTCCTGCATTATTGAAGAGATGCTAAAAAGTTCTTAGCCTGATCAAGATTCTGCTGAAATTGATATTTGGTTAGATTTTGGAAAGTCATTTGGGTTGAGAACTTTTGAGGTATATTTACACATATATATATATATATATATATATAAAGCATAACAGAGAAATCAAAAATTATTTCTAAATACATTGAGCTCTTTTTGTGGATCAATTTCAATATTTTATATTATTAGGATCCACTTTGATTATATATCAATGGATTTATCACCTGTACTATATATATATATATATATATATATATATATATATATATATATATATATATACATACACAGTGTCAATTCCTGCATTATTGAAGAGATGCTAAAAAGTTCTTAGCCTTATCAAGATTCTACTGAAATTGATATTTGGTTAAATTTTGGAAAGTCATTTGGGTTGAGAACTTTTCAGCATATTTATTTGTAATAAATGAACCTGTTTACAATATAATGAAACTATGTATAGTGAGACCTTGCTGAAATTGGATGGAACATGAGTTGACAATGAAAAATAATTTTTGTCTTTAAATCAAAGTATCTTAAAAGTGCTTTCCTGTGTAACTTCACTCGATTAGCTCATTGAGTAATTAGGAACTGTGAATTTAGATAATTTTCAGTTGGTGGATTACAGAGTGCTTTCCTGGCAGAGCTTATTTTGCAGATGCTTGTTAATTCACCAAGTTTAGTGCTTGTGATCAAATGTCCCATTTATTTCTGTATGAGGTGCACTTTAAAAAAAAAAAACACTTTGCCAAATTCCCTTGTAATTGGGTTTCAGCTACCACCATTTTTTGTTGAACATTAATTTATTTAGAAAACACCAAAACTTTCCTTCTAACAAGATAATTATAGATAATTCATCAACTGCATATTTTGAATCCCCCTGGCTAAATATTCCTTGCAAAATTAGAGTTTGCTGTTAAATTGTGGGAAACATAGTATATTTAAATAAAGTAGTTCCCATGTTCCAGGGGTTTTTACAATATTCCCTGCTAAATGTCTATCAGCATTAATGTGTGCTATTTACGTTCCCTGAAACCTTGGGTTGCACCTCATTGAAATATAGAATTAAAAACAATAGACATTTTATGTCTATTACTTTTAATGATCTTTTTTTTTTTTATGTTAGTGTTGGCCAAATATAAATTATATCACATCTGTTGGTCTCTACAGACCATGGATCTGCACCCAAAGAGTTATGCCTCATCTGTTGATGGAGGTGAAGCATCTCCACTCAAGAGTGCAGGCCTAGACAGGGATTTATGAGAGGTTGGCAGTTGCCCATAGAGCATGTCTCCCTTTTCCATGTCACCGATGTTGTCCAAGAGAAAGGTAGAGGCCAATACAACTTGGCAACATTGCAGGAGTTGCCAGAACCAAGTTGAACATGCCATCAGACTGTCATGTTCAACTCCAGCTCCGGATTTGTCATCAAGGTTTACTCCCAAAGTCTTTCCCATGATTAGGTGTGCCTGCAAGGCAGCTGAGGTTTAAAATCAGTTTTCATCATATATATGATTACTCAATCAGGTCACCTGATATAGATTAGGTTGGGTCATAAGTAATTTCCGTTTTTGGAAATCAGTTACAATATTTTGAATAAAATTAATAAATTTGATGGCATATAAGATGCACAGGTGTATAAAACACACCCCAATTTCAGAAAGTCAAATCAAGAAAAAATTAGTAATTAGTAAAATTATTAGTAAATGGTACGGCCTAGGCTATATTTATGAGGTATTATTTTGGTTAAACACACTGTGATTACAATTAAATGAAAAATAACAAGAAAAAAGAACATGAGCCTATAAAAACTTCATTAAATCTTTTATATGATATGTACAACTTGCGTCTTGTAAATGTCTTATTGAAATAGGATATAAAAATTCTGACTGTATTTATACCAATGCAACCAGAAGTTCTTGCAAGAAAAATATTAATGAAACAAATGTATTTTACAAATATATAATTTGAATTTATTGCATATAATTTTAATGAAATGAAATAAAGTACTAATATTAAATGTGTGGAAATTAATATAATGAATATTATCAATGATAACACTTTTAATCGGCATAATAGCCTTTGAATAATGACAATAGGTATATGAAAGTTACTCTAAAGTTTAATAGATGTTGCCAGGTAGATAATTTCGGACAACTATCTCGAATTTTAAAACTATATATGGCATATAAGATGCAGGGGTATTTTAAAAGATATTTTTTGTGAAAAAAAAGTGCGCCTCAATGCCATCAAATATAGTAATTTTTTTTTTTTTTTTTTATACTCATCATAATACATATCTAAATTTTGCTTTTAAATTTTCATTGTAAATTGTTTGATTTTTATGATATGATATTTATATGATCTTTATAATATTTACAATATTTACCACTGCATTAAGTTTATTGGCAAGAAAGAAGATTATGTTGAAAAATCAATATTTGTTGTGTAAAATAAATACTGTTTTATCATTAAGTTATGGAGTTGTGTGCATGTATGAGGTGGGTGGGGGTCCAGAAAAGTTGTTCAATTCAGTTTCCAAAATCGGACATCAGAATTTTTGGATGGGCTGGGAACTGTTCAGTACGTCCTTCATAATTCTCTTATCCTTGTCTTTGTTGTTTTGTTTTGAAGATATTGCAGAATACAGTTGACACCTGAGAAAGGCAGGACAGCATATGGCTGAAATATTGTGTTATTAAACAAAAGATAAAGAAATAAGTTTGAACCAACCACATTGAATGACAAAAAAAAATATTTTTTTTGAAGATATTAATTATCAATTCAATAAAATAAATCTTTAATAAATATTACCCTATCCCATAATAATTGTTACATTTTGTGTATGGATAGTAATAAAAATATTACCTGTTTCATTGTAATTGTTACATTAGTATATAAATGTAACAGTTATTATGGGACAGAAGTGATAAAAATAGTACTCTGTCCCATAATGCATATATTTCATGTATATAAATGCAACAATTATTTTGGGACACTGATAGTTACAATTAATACCGTTGTCTCATAATGTATACATTTCATGTGTGTAAATGTAGCAGTTAGTTTGGGACACTGGCTCTTACAGCATTTCACCATTCCTAGCAGATCTATTATCACCATGTGGGATATCTAATAACAAAGTGATGGGAAGAAAAAGAAAAGAATATAAAATCGTCTGGAATATTTACAAAAAAAAATTCCCAGCATCCCTCATTCGTGTGCATGTGTAGTTTCACGAACATAACAAATAAAGTCCAATGAAGTGCTAAAGGATGAAATGCATCATATGAAAACTTTCTTTTCAATTTGCCATACACTTTTCCTCCAATAGTGTTCTTGTTATATAAAATATATATTATCTCATAAAAGTGGTCATTGAAGCCAGTACCCAACGGCAAAAGTCTGTTTCATGCTTAAACACAGTCTTCAGGCCATTGCATTTAAGCATGAAACAGACTGTCACTGCTGGGCATTGGCCTCATCAATGTCCTCTTTTATATTTACATATGCTCTATCACTGATATTGAACACTTTTATCCCTAAATATAGCATAACAGAAAATTGTATTTTTATAATACACACACACACACACACACACACATGCATATATATATATATATATATATATATATATATACACACATAATATAACATTTGTAAGATTAAATAATTGATTTTCATCAAATACGTAATATTTGTTTTGCATTTTTCAGGCTGCCTCACCTATGGATGCAGAAGATGGAATGAAATTTATGCAAGAAATGATAGAACTTTCGAAAAATCAGCATAATGAAGGTAAGATCACTTTGCTCCAGCTGTTTGAAATATATAATAATTAGACGTTCCATATGATCTTTTAAGGAAATCTGAGAATGGCTCAATAAGTCCATAGCCTGACACACTCATTTGTATCTAAAACTTCCTCTGTATAATATTCAATTTATGTTATCTACTGAAAAACGTTAGGTTAAATGTATTGACAAAGCAGATGAAGTATTTGTAATGTAATGACCTTTTTTTTTTGTGGTTCCTTGACTACATGAATTTCAAAGGGGTGCTAGATTGGGATTTAGGTCTCACAGTTTTACTAGATTCAACTGCTACTTTTATTCTAACAGTTTTTTTCTCACATTTCTCACTTGTAGAACTCCTTTCCAATTTCTTGCTTTCCTGTCACCTACAATCTTCAAAAATTTAAATGCAACATCAATTGCCATCTTGTCTTCTTGAATCCTGTTCTTTTATTGTCCTTTTCCTCATTTCTCACTAAAGTTTTATAATTCTCTTTCACTCTCTGTAAACCCTGTGTCCTAGTGGCATCATTGCCTTGCTTATCACCCTCTCAATAATTTGGACAAATACCTGGAGTGGTCACCTTATGCTAATAATTGTAATAATATCTGTTGTAAGCCCTGATTATGGCTATGAACTATATCCAGCAGCAAGGCCTCTGATTAGGAGATTGGAGGTTTTGAGGAGCAGGGATCCATCTCTTAATTGCTGTTGTTTCCAGGTTCATCTCGACCCCAGGTGGTAGTACCTATTAAGGTCTCAGCTATGGGTAAATAGTGAACCTCCAAACAAAAATTAAAACATGAGGAAAGTATAAAAATATACTTTTATAGTAAAAATACTAGTAATATATTAACATATACCAATAATACATTTTTATATTAGGTTGATGCAAAAATAATGTCGTTTTTTGACGTTCAACTTCAAAAGAAAAACGACATTCTTTTTGCACCAACCTAATAGTAAACTTACCAACAATACATTTTATTATGTACAAATTATATATCTAAAAAAATTGCATTTACCCTGAAAGTATAAAATTATGTACGAAATATATGTAGATGAAGCCATAAAGTTGTGTTCAAAATATTTAGATTTCGGCATTAAATAACTCGATGTTGATATGCCACTAAACAACATCAACCAAACCAAACCTGTTGTGTTGTTATTGTATAAATTATTAGAGTGCATCATTATTTTTCCTCATTTTAGTTTTTAATACTCTTGAGAGTCCTTTAGGATTTTTTAAATATATGTCATGCTCTATATAAAGTTAGATACTCTGGAACTTTCACAGTACTGGTAGTTAGGTTTTCTTTTATCTTATACTAGCAGGATGACCCGGCATTGCCCCTGCTTGATTCAAAAATCATATGACTCATACAGCAATCGCTATCACTTGACTTAAAATATTTTTGCCCTTCCTTGCCTTTAAAGGAGTGCCCTTTGCCGTGCTCATGTTGCTACATGCCTTACTTCTTGCCTATCTCACACTGCAAATTTTTTCTAAGCTCTATACTAAACATTAAATCTGTTACGAAAAAAGAACTAAACAAAATGAACACAAAACGATCAGCTTTAAAAAAAAACTCGTAACTGGAAAAAACGAATGAAAAAAGAATGTTAACAACAAATACTTTTTCACACCGAACCCAGTTCTGCGGAATCAGAATCAACGTTGAGTTTAAGCAAGCGAATGAGCCAATTGGAGTAAAGTCCCATGCAGATTTAAATTTTTCCCACTTGTGATGAATGCAGCTATCGATTTTTTTTTTTTTTTTTGCATGCTAGCATGCTAGTTAACATTAGTGTCAGTCAGTTGTTGGCTCTCCCACTGGCCAATAGAATCTTCCTGCCTATTCATAGCAGCTAGCTATAGGCTCTCACTCTGGCCAGTAGAAAATGGCCACAAACTACATGAAAACTGCTGTAGAAGCATGAAAAAATTGATTATTTCCACTATCGATGGGAGTTGGGAAATGCAAAGTCGGTCTTGGCCTTCCCGCTAACTTGGAGCATGTGCATGTAAATTTTGGTGCAAATCCGTTGAAAATTGTGGCCATGCATTCGTTACACACACACACACACATCCTGCCTTTTATAGATAGAGATTCCCCACCCTTCTTTTCTTATTTTTAATGCCATGTCCCTTTATGACAATCATGGCTCTCCACAGATTCTTTTTCTTTATTATCTATCAACTGTCATGCATTCTTTGGAAAGATATTGGTGTGGATTCCTATTGTCACATTTTGGAAGTCATAGTTTTCCTTCTCTTAGACTGGCTGCAACCAAGGCAAGAGTAACAACTTATGGTTGTCCACTCCTGATTTTTATTTCAATGAGAAATTCTTTAAAAAGTTTTGGGCTGTCCAATCACTTATTCTTTTATTTCCTTCCACTTCCCAAATGCTGTAAGCGACTTAAGTGATTTTGAGGCTCAGTTTAAAATAATACTACAAAATTCCCAGAAACTGGATACTTGTATCAGCCATTATAACATCTGAAACATTAGTATTAATAATGGAATTATAGTTGCATCAAACTTTGTGTAAAGATAACAAAAAAAATGAGAAAAACAGTAATCAATTGCTGAAACCTCCTGATGAGTAGTCTGAACAATTATAAAAAAATTTATTTATGAAACTTTAGAGTCAAGGTGCTGAATATTGCATCAATCAGCTAAGTGACAAACTTTATTTGTATTAATCCTTATATATATATATATATATATATATATATATATATATAATGTGTGTGTGTGTATAAAAACAAAAGGAAAACTTACCTTAGTGAACATGTTTCGTCCTCTGAGGGACTTGTTTATTTTGATAAAGTCCCTCAGAGGACAAAAAATGTCATTTCCTTTTCTCTTTATTCACACAAACATACACACACATATTTCATTAAAGATGACAGACAAGATACTACAATTAAGCTTTTTATTTGATTTTTCTTGTGTTTGTACAAGAGTTTTCTTTTCTGAACCCAAAGTGTGTAAAAACTGTCCAAAAGTTTTGCATATCTGAGTGCTTTCAGCTATTTTTTAGCCATTTTGAAGGACAATTTTTTATTTTTAAATATATGTTTTTTTTTTTTATGTATGTATCTGAAGTTATAAGAATATTTTATTTTACAAACACAATCAGCATGTTGTGGCCATGTTCATAGTTAATGTTATTGTGTTTGGGCTCTTCCTTTTTTTTATTATTAATGCTTCCAGTATTTTTAATCTTTTTTTACATGTGGATGAGGTTATTGTATTTTCTGCTGGTATATTATGGATGACGTTTTAGGTTTCTGTGTGTGTTTAAATGAGTCCTATTTGAGCTATGGCCAGAATAGCCGAAAGTGCTCAGATACACAGAACTTTTGGACAGTTTTTACATACTTTGTCCCAAAAAGAAAACCTTGTATGAACCAGCCCTACAAAAAAAAAATATAGAAACAAACACCCCTACCTAGACAAAAGTATACAGTGCTCAATGTCTATAGAATCAAGACACCCAAAATGGGGAAACTAAGACAAGGCGAGATCATAGCAACAACCAAGAATGAATTTCAGGTTAATTGCAATCTTCAGACTAACAAGATTAAAGATGATAGTGTAAAACTGAATAGTTACAATTCTAGATCAATGCTCCAGGTTATTGTCTTTGTAGAGTGACAGGCCATGGTTAAATCTAAATAAATAGCAGAACTGCCCAACAAACAGAATTGACAGAGTTTGTAATAAGCGATAGCAAGAAAAAGAAAAGAACAGTGAAAAAAAAAATAACATAAAGCATGCAAACAAAATATATGCAAGGCAAAGCGATATTAATAAAGCAAAAAATTCACAAGCTAAGAATTGCGGTTGACACCAAAGAGCAAATTTGGAAAAATGAATGTAGCGTTTTGACTTCAAAGCAAGACAGACTGGGACTGAGTCAGATGACACTGACAAGTGGCCTATTTTAAATAGCATGCATTTGTGTGCTTCTGCTTATAAATTGGGGAGGAGATAGTATTTTGCAATCATTCCATACAGGATTGGAAAAAGTACAAAAAAAAAAAAGACATAAATTTTTACATCATGGGGTGTTTTGGTCCCTTGTGAATATGCGGTATTATGGTGCATGTAGGATTAAGAGGTGATGGACAAGTTCTTGTGGTGATTGTGTATATTGTATTGAATGAGTCGGTTGTGATTGTATTTGACTAGGATAGTTACTGAGTACTAGCCTTTACCCACTTCCCCTTCAACCTTGTGTCAAAATTTCTGTATTGAATCAGAAATAAATATACATTCCATACAGGATTGTAACCGGTCTTGTGTGTATATATATATATATATATATATATATATATATATATATATATATATATATATATATATATATAGTTATTTACTTTAAATGTTACATTTAACCTATTTTAATAACAAAAAGAGCAAGAATAGACTTAAGGAAGCTTTATTCTGCTTAGAATAATTGATACCAGTGTAGTGACTATTTATAGTCCTCTACAAACAAAAGAGTTCTCCAAAGGGATGTAATCATAAAACAAGGGAGATTACTCCCAATTACTTTTTCACACCTATAATACTGGATTAAAAAAAATAATAATTGAACCGCTTGTACATTGAATAAAAAGACACTGTTTGTTAATACTGGAATATTTCTGTATGTGAAAGACAACTGAGTAAAGCTGGAAAGTACAGTAACTGAAATGTTGCAAAAAGCAACAAAAAGTTTAAGAAACTGGTGCATATGAATCAATTGATAACAGATGTGACCAAACCATGCCTTGTGATAAACATGTACCTCTTTCGGCATTTGATGTGAGGCTTCTGGAAATATATTGGTTTAGCTCATTTTCTCATCAAAATATTGTTTATATTTGAATCTATGGGTCAATGTTGGTTGTTTATATTTGTGTCTATAAACATTTATTTGGTTCAGAGATACATAAATATTGGTTGTTCATATTTCAATCTATAAACATTTACTTAGTTTGAGGATAGGTAAATGTTGGTCGTTTATATTTGAGCTTATAAGCATTTGGTTTTGGAATAGGTAAGTTTCAGTTGCTTATATTTGAGTCTATAAGCATTTATTTTGTTTGGGTATAGGCAAATATTGGTCATTTTTATTTGAGTCGATATGCATTTACTTGGTTTGGGGATAGGTAAATATTAGTTGTTTATACTTGAGTCAGTGATAATAAATATTAGTTTGGGTATAGGCAAATATTGGTTATTTATATTTGAGTCTATAAGGATTTACTTGGTTTGGGGATGGGTAAATACTGGTTGTTTATATTTGAGTCTATAAGGATTTACTTGGTAGCTCCTTTTTTCAGATCTTACCTCTCTGTGTGGGATGTTCTTGATATGTTCTTGGCCAGTCAATAGGGCAATACTTGATTGAGGATTTGTTCTTCAGTCTTGATTGAAGAAATGGTGGGAAATGGATTAAAAAAAATTTTATCAGCAATTCTTGCAGAAGAATGTTCATATATTGCAGTTGTCAGTTATCTCAACTTTACCGCAAGTGGTTCTTAAATCAAGCAAGTATAGTCACTTATGATTGTATTTTTTCTCTGATTATCTTGAAAGCTATTTGTGAGTTTTCATTTCAATTGGCACTCCATAAATGTCTTGTATCATACAAAGCTTAAAATAATTTCAACAATTATTTTCTCTCATAATAATCTCAAAATGGTAATTTTATTTTATTATTTTGGTCATGATGATGCATTTGTTTATATTTGCCAGGTGAGAAAGCAATAAATATTTAAGGTTTATCCAGGCGTATCTCCTTACTTTTCCATTTAATCTTTACACGTTAATTTCTTTCTAGAATTGTTCCCACTGTCACTGCATTTTTCTTGAGGGTGCAAAAACATAAACGCCTACTGTTTTAAAAATTTTTTTTAACTTTCTTTGTATTGTGTGCATAGATTTTCATTTTTGTTTGCTAATAAAAATATGAATGAGTAATATTTTAATGTAATGTATTATGTTATGCATGTATGTTTTGATGCTGAAAACAAAAAAATGGAAATGCAAAATAAAAAACAAAAACATTAAAAAATACATAAAAAATTCAATATACTTTAACTTTTATTACTACTTGTGGCGTTCTGGGGGTGCAATAAGAAGCAAAATTGCTACGAAAGCTTTTATTTCATCAAAAAAGTGATGTGATTCCTTGTGTTTACATACGAGAAGACACCAGTATTTGTTTGCTCTTTCTTTCACTTGACTATCATATTTATTTGTCTTGTTGACAAATAAAGTTATTATTTTGTTGTTTATAAATAGAAGAAATAATTCAACTTCAGAAAGGCTATCAGGTATATCGATGGTCACCAGTAGCTACCATAAAATTAGGCAGCCATGGGTGATAGTAGCCGCTAGTGATCATTATCACTTTCCTCCATGTCACTAGCATGGTTATCGTCTTTGACCATTTCGCCATCAATATCTACTTGAGTAAAGCCTTCAAAATCATCATTGGAGTCCTAATCAAAGAAAAACTCCCAGATAAAGACTTCGTTGGATGTTGATGCAGCCATTTTCGTTTACAAAAAATCACAAAAAACTTAACATGGGTTTAATTGATGTTATACCTCATGTAGAATCTAGAAGAATTCAAAATGGCATCAGAAAACAGAACTTTAACCTCATTCCAAAGCAGCAGTAGATTTCCTGCTTAAAATACCAGAAATAACAGTTGACAAGTGTTTATTTATAGAAACCATCTCGAGCAACAAAGGGAGAGAATTCTTTGGTTACAATTTTCACCTCCAGTGTTGTAAAGTGATTTTTTTTTTCTTGTTTTTTTCATGCCTCTCACTTATGTATTCATATATCTGAAGAAGGCTGAACAGTGGATTATTTGAAACATTGCAACATCAGCAACTCAAAGTGTTGTAACCTAGGAAAAGGTTACTTAATAAGAATAAACCAAAACAAAGGTTGGAAATGAACAATAATATTTATAACAGGAACAGCATATAAGATTCGCCAGCCATGTGTAGTAAATAATCAACTGCTAGTGGTGAGCTAGAAGTGAATCAAGGTGAAATCCCACAATGAATCGACCTATAGTATATTCCACTGCATTTATAAGGATTGGGACATACCCATTATAGTCCATAGGTAAGGTATAACACAAATATATCCAAACAAATTTTGAAATCATTTTTTTCTTTTTCCAGCTCAACATGAGCCTCTCATTGTTCAACTCCTTCCCCCGGCTGGAGATGAAAATACTGTGTTAAGTGCTGGACCAGCCCAGTTTGGATACAACCTCAAAAACTCATCTCCTGTAAGTATTTATGGTATATTTGTATTAGCTACTGTTTATCCTGATTTACAGCAGCTGTTGATGGTGTTCTGAGAAAATGTATTCGTCATTCACCCTCAACTTTCATTGCAGTGCATTGATTATTCATTAAATAAAAATTTGTAAATTGTGTGGAGCCAAAGAGGAACAAAATATTTAAATGAATTACATCATGAATCCAATTATATAAAACACATCTTGTATGCCCTGACGAGTGGACAGTGGTTTCCAGAGGATTCATCTATGAAGCTCTGTAGGTGGGATGCTTAAGGCAACATCAATCAGCTAAGTGACAAATCTTTTACTTTATACTTCACAAAGTGCACAGTTACTACATTCTAACCCTTGGAAAAAAATGAACAGATGTCCTGATTTGTGACAGAAGTTCCGATTCATATATAATTAATACTGTTATTTTACTTGTTCTGTAGTAGTTAACTAATAAACAATTTATGAATTACTATGACTAATATAACTCCAGCAAATTATTATTATAAATTTATAAATAAAATGTAAATTATTTTGTTAATAAAAGTAGACATTTATATAACAAACAGAGGTTATCTAGATCTGACATACATTTGTCTTGAGAGACCCTGGATCTGTGCCCCAAAAGTTATGCTTCAGCCGCTGATTGTGATGCAGCAACTGTTATGGTTGTACATGCTCCACATGGTTGTGGCAGTCTCGATTGCAATGAATGCATGTTAAGCTGCTCTCCCCCAATGTCACCGTGAAGTTTACTTTCCTTTGAGCATACTTCTCTCCTCGTTCCAGATCTCAGTGTAAGTTGCATCTCCAGCATCAGCAATTGTTGACATCTTTCCACCTCACAATGTCCATCAACCTCATGTTCCTTATGCATTGAAGATGGGGTTGATCTTGTGCTGGTGGCCAGTTTGGGATCCTCCCATCAATAGACTGTTGCTTCCCATGTTTTTCTGTCGTGGTGAGGCGACACCGGAGTGTCCTCTTCAGAGTGTAGGCCTGGGCAGGGGTTTATAAGAAATCAGCAGTTGCCCATGCAGCATGTCTTCCCTCTCCATGTCACCGATGTTGTCCAAGGGAAAGGTAGAGTCCAATACAGCTTAGCACCAGCGTTGTCACAGGAGTTGCCAGAACAAATTTGAACATAACATTGTACTCTCTTAGGGACTCTTGCTCTGGTTTTGTCCTCAGGGTTTACTCCCAAAGCCTTTCTCATGATTGAATATGACCACAAGATAGAGGTTTAAGATTAGAGTTTTCCTTCTTTTAGATGGACCCACCCTCCTGGGTTGATGAAATTATTTATGATTCAACTTAATGGCCTCATGCTGTGTCTGGCAATAAACTACATCCGGTAGCAAAGCCTCTTATTAGAAGGTTTTGAAATGCATGGAACTACTTCTTAATTGCTGTTGTTCCCAGGGTCCACAAATAGTTAACCTCCAAACTGGGGTCAAAACGCAATGAAAGTATAAAAATAGATTTTTATCGTAAAAATACCAGCAATACATTTTTGGAAAAAAAAATATATTAGCAATACATTTGACTCTTGACAAAAACCCTCTTTACAGAAATATGTCAATGAAACCTGATGTGTAAACTGAATTCTTACAAAGAATACATATTATATTCATACAAACCTATCCTAAAAATCTTGTCGGCATTAAATAGCCCATTAAGGTTGATATGCCATAAAAGAAAATAAACCAAACCAAAGTGTCCAATAATGACATGAATTTTTTTTAATATCCACTGAGAATTATAAAATTGAATTCTTATATTATTATTATTATTATTATTATTATTATCAGATTGTTTTTTTATAACTGATTTATGACAGAAATATAAAACAAATAATCTTTTAAATTTCAGATCCAAGGCCAACTGGTGATTGCAGACCCTTACAAAGCATGTACACCTTTGACTAATGCTGAAAGTATCAAGGGTTATATTGCAATTTTGGAAAGAGGAGATTGCATGTTCATTGAAAAGGTAAAGAGACTTTATTTTTTCTACTGAAGTTCACTCAATACAATGCTCAAGAGCCACTCAAGCTAGATGGATACTGAATGAGGTGTGTGATATGAATGTAAGAATAGGAATTCGGAAGTGAGGATTATGAGGATAAGGAGGGCATTATAACGATTGATCCTTGAAGAGGCTAAGACTGAAGCATCTAAAGAAGCATTCACGCAGGAATCTGTTCCACAAGATAGAAGTTCTTGGAGTGGGGGTGCTGTCTGAGTAGAACTTCCTCTTTACAAATGGAATACATAGAGAATAAGGGTGAGTAGATTTCACGGATGTAACATGGTGAAACTTAGCTGGTGAAAATAAATAATGGTGCTCATATGAAAATTTTTTCTTTTTTAATCAATTCACCCCACGCAAGGCGATAATGCCCCTAAAACGTTGTGGGGGAGTAACTGAGAGTTAAAGAGAATGAAAAGACTTCAGAAGTAACCAGAAACCCAATCCTAAACAGAAAACAAGCAATAAACCTCTAATCCTGTTCGAAAGACCAAGGAAGAGTGCAAACTGTATGATAGGCAAACCTATTGGAGTTAACTCCTCCTTAATTCCCTAATTGTTCACTAGGGGTCGCTCTCCCTACACTATAAATACTGGGCAACTTCTTGCCTCATTCTCTTTTCTACTTTGCATTTCAGCGGACTCCCACAGAGATCAGCGTTTTTACCCACTTATGGGAAAACGCCATTAAACACACATACATGTACATACAAACATTTCACCAACATACAAACTCTTTATGTTCACACACAAACACAAATGCTAATGTCTTTGTCACTTGTAAATTTGTTGTTTAATCAATATATTTGTTGATATATATATATTGGTCTTGTTTGTTTTCTTTACTTCTTTGGTTGGACTCAACTTGAGTCCGCCATTTTCTTGTAGTTGGAACTTCTAGCAGGAATAAACAGCACGTGTCCCTAATACAACAACACACAAACCTACACAGTCCTCTACAAACCTATCTCCTATTGAGGGAGAAAAAATAATAATAAAAATAAATAGTAAATAAAATTACAGACTCTAGGTGGAGGTGTTACATATAAGAAAATAGGGATAAAAAAAATTGAATGGTGATTGCATTTAAACATTCCCATCACTCTAGAAACATATATAAAAGATCTACACATTCAGTTAAAAATGAATAAAATATACTTTGTAATGGCTAATAGATGAAAATGCTTAGATTATATATAGAGTATGCAGACAGTTTTTACACAGTTTATATCCTAAAAAGTAATCACTTATACAAACAAGAAAAACTGAATAAAATGCCTAATTTCAGTATCCAGTCAGTCATCTTTAATGAACCTTGTATAAAAGAGGGGTTACTGCTCAAATACACACACACACACATATATTAGCTCCTCAATTAATTCCAGTTGAGCACTCTCGGGCTGAGGTATGGGTTTGTAAACAGTGACTATTATAGCTATATAGCAAGACTCTTTGCAAGCCGAATTGAGTCACTGTCGGTCACTGGGCGTGTTTCCTAAAAATAAATATGCCAAAAATCCACCTTCATCCCAACCATGCGCCGACAGCTTAGTGGTAGAATATCCGCCTGATACCAAATCAGTCGGGTTTCGATCCTAGCTAGAGGCAACCGGATGTCTAGCCGCACTGATGAGCTGTGATACAGCGAAACAGTCTGTCTGTGGATGACATTATATATATATATATATATATATATATATATATATATATAAAAAATGTGTGCGTGTATATTACTTAGAATGTTATTTTTAGTAGATACCAGTATTTGAGTAGATAATTTGTGTTTTAGGCGGTGCTTATTTCATGTATTGGTCTGCGCACTGGAGAAAATTTAATAAAGAAATTGTGCCTTCTACTAGGGTTCAAACCTATGTCCCCCTTTATAGGAGAAACCAACTTCTGATCTGGCATACTTTAACTGCTCAACTACAGAGAGCAACACTAACTAGTCCCCATATATACAATTCATTGTCTGTGGGCAGAATGGAATAAAACAACAATTCTAAAAACTAGCTCCAGTGAGTATTTACAATATGAAAACAAAACTATTTACAAGAAAGTAAACAAAATAATGTTAGTAATAAAACCTCCCACAATCACTAAATGTGGCAGAAACATCAGTTAACTGGACGAAATCAATGTGGGACTATAATAGTATAAAACATTCATTCATCCCAAGCACACACACAGACATGCACTCATTCAGACAAAACAACAAATACAAAAACACACACATGAAACAAAAGGTGCCCCGCATCCACCAGCGAACTGACATCACTAACCACCTAATGCGGGAGGGGATGGGGAATTAAACCATAGCAAAAAGCTCATCGGAACAATTACAATGTAAGTATTTATACATGGTATGGTACAGGTAAGCAACTTTACACTATTGGGAAAGTGACTAAAACCGAGATGCTAGGTTAGGACCAGTAATATTGCTGATTCTTCTTTGTATTTTATCAAGAATCTCTAAATATATAGCAAGAGAACCAAACCATATGTGGCAGCAATATTCAAAGCATAGACAAATGGTAAAATTATATATAAGATAAATTCAAGAGAGAAAAATTTTCTAACACAACACGGTGAACTAACCTTCTTAGCAGCAGACCAAGCAATCAATTTAATATAATCTTTCCACTTCAAGTCGGCCAAGAATATATACACACACACACACATATATAACATTGTACTTTGTGTGCTGGTAGGAATAAAATATTGCTTGATGTATAATAACAGAGATATAATAATAAATCTACATTTTTTCCTCACTGGTAACACAAAAAGGCTTCATCTAAGAAATTCACACAACTTCACACTCCTAGGTGTAAAGAAGCAAGAGAAATAAAATGAAAGAAAGACTAGTCAAAAATTAATAATAATGACAACGGCTTCATCTAAGGGATTTACACAACTTAACACTACTACTACTCCTAGGTGTAAAAAAGAAAGAGAAATAAGATGAAAGAAAGACTAGTCAAAAATTAATAATAATGACAACGCTTCATCTAAGGGATTTACACAACTTAACACTACTACTACTGCTAGGTGTAAAAAAGAAAGAGAAATAAGATGAAAGAAAGACTAGTCAAAAATTAATAATATTGATAATGCTTCATCTAAGAAATCCACATACTACTACTACTACTACTACTCCTAGGTGTAAAGAAGCAAGAGAAATGAGATGAAAGAAAGACTAGGCAAAAATTAATAATAATGACAACGGCTTCATCTAAGGGATTTACACAACTTAACACTACTACTACTCCTAGGTATAAAAAAGAAAGAGAAATAAGATGAAAGAAAGACTAGTCAAAAATTAATAATAATGACAAGGCTTCATTTAAGAAATTCACACAACACTATCACTATTAGGTGTAAAGAAGCCAGAGAAATATTGAAGAAAGACAAGTCAAAAATTAATAATGACAACAACATCTTCATCCAAGAGATTCACACAACGTAACACTACTACTACTCCTAGGTGTAAAGAAGCAAGAGAAATAAGATGAAAGAGAGACTAGTCAAAAATTAATAATAATAACAATGCTTCAATGATCCAAACAACTTCAGATGACTATTATTATGAGATCTAAAGAAGCAAAAGAAATAAAAGTAAGACCATTGAAAAATTACTAACAATTTTCTTCATATAATTTTAGTTGATTATTTTATTTGGCATAATGTTGGTAACTATTATTTTATTTGTTTTTGCAGGCATCAAATATTGAAGCAGCTGGAGCTATTGGTGGGATTGTCATTGGTATGTAAATATTTTCATTTGAACAATTCTAAATTTATTCAATCTATTCTGTGAAAAGAAGAAAGCTTAAATAATATTCAAATTGTTAAAACAGTTTGTAGAAATCAGTTTATTATGCACAGACAAGGAATTAAATAAAAATGAAAAATTACCAGAATGTTAGTGAATACAGCAAGCACTTGAAGTAGGCTGACGTGTTAAATGGCCAAAATGTTATAAATATTACAACTGACATCCAGATTTGGGTTTTGATAAATTGGTGTATAATAATAATAATAATTAATATAAATTATAATTGTTTCAGATCTAAACAAACGTCCTGGGTATGACGATAAACTACATCCGCGTCCTGGGTACGGCGATAAACTACATCCAACAGCAAGGTCTCAGATAATGTTTTCGGAAAAATAATGTTGCCAGCTATAAGTTTTTGAAACAATAATGTTGCCAGCTATATGTTTTTGAAACAGTGTTGCCAGCTATACGTTTTTTGTAAAGGATAAAGTTGCCAGCTATACGTTTTTAAAACAATAATGTTGCCAGCTATACATTTTTAAAACAATAATGTTGCCAGCTATACATTTTTTATTCCATACAAAATAGACATTTAAAATTCATATAAACTGGATTTGGCATTAAATAACCCACAGTGGTTGATATGCCATAAAACACAAACAAACAAACAAAGATCTAAACCAGACTCTAGAATGATAGCTTTTGTTAGTGTTGAAATGCTTCTAAAATCAAGATGGAAGAAATATGAGACAAAATTCAAAAATTGTTCACAACCATCATTTTATAAACTCTCATCAGGTTAAATTTTGTCAGTGTTTCCTCACCTTACATCAGTAGAGCAAAAACAAGCCATATTTTAACACTTAATGAAATTACTGTCAGCCTTTATTTATATATATATATATATATATATATATATATATATATATATAGAGAGAGAGAGAGAGAGACACGCACACACATTAGGGCGGATGAAACGGAAACGAATCAAGCTACTGATCTATGGACAACGAGACTGACATGCCCATGTGGAAAGACGTGTAAAAATATGTGTGGCCTAAAAATCCATCAGGCAAAAATGAAGTGTCAGGTGCAGTGGAACCAACAGCAGCGTGCAGGAATTTTTCCTGGTGAGACGCAGGAGGTGCAAGGCCGAGAAACTCACCACAGTGCCCAGTCCCCCCAAGCAGAAGTTCAAGCAGAGCCTGATACTCCTTTTCGAAGAAAGATAAAATGGCCACCAGCCAGTAACAAACATGCCTGGCACGATTTCGACATGGACATCGGCGAGATCCTTCAAATAACATCAAGAGGTTCGGTGGATAAACGACTACCGACAATGTAAAAAATCATCACTAGTTATGCAGCAGGGAAATTTGGATATGATGAGCGGAAGGAAAAGAAGGGTATTAGCAAAGAAAATAGGAGGGAAATAAAGATTAAACAATTCAGGTCAGAGCTCAGATCTCTTCGAAAACAATTTAAAATCACGAAACCTGAAGAGAGACAACCCTTATGGGAGCTTCGAGACCTAATTTGTTTAAAAATAAAGTCTTTACGCAAAGCAGAATGGCATAGATGAAGGAGGAAAAAAAGGGCAAAGAAATGGATGGCATTTCTCTCAAATCCATTCAATTTCACAAAGAAGCTGTTAGGGGAAAATCGTAGTGGTCAGTTGGAGAGTACCCCTAGTGAAATCAATGCTTTCCTACAAGAAACTCTGAGTCATCCAAACAGACAGCTAGAACTTGTAGAAAACACGTCCCTGATAATCCCTAATGCACCATTAACGCCTTTTGACTCGAAAGAACCAACTTGAATGGAAATTAACGCAGTCATTAAAGCAGCCAAAACGGCCTCCACACCAGGTCCAAACGGAGTGCCTTACATAGTTTACAAACGTTGTCCAAAACTCCGTCGGATGTTATGGAAGTTACTGAAAGTTATTTGGAGGAGAGGGAAAATAACTGGACAATGGAGACTCTGAAGGTATTTGGATCCTTAAAGAGGAGGAATCCAGAAGGATATACCAATTTAGATGCATCTCCCTGTTGAACATGGAGGGTAAAATATTTTTTAGCATCTTAAACCGACACTTGGCAGATTTCCTTCTTAAAAATAAGTACATAGATACCTCTGTGCAAAAAGGTGGAGTACCAGGAATATCGGGATGTATGGAGCATATAGGGGTCATATCGCAACTGTTAAAAGAAGCGAAGGCAAATAGGGGCGATATAGCAATCATGTGGTTAGATCTTAAAAACGCCTAAGAATCAATACCACATAAACTAATGGAAGAAGCTCTCCATCACCATTATGTACCAAGTAAAATTGGATTAATCGCTGATTACTATAATAACTTCCAAATGAGAACGTTATCAGGAAATACAGCATCGGCATGGCATAAATTGGAGAAAGGCATCATAACGAGATATACAATCTCAGCGACCCTCTTCTGTCTAGCCATGAACATGTTAATTAAAGTGGCAGAAACAGAATGTAAAGGGCTGGTCACTAGATCAGGATTAAGGCAACCTCCTATAAGAGCCTACATGGATGACATGACAATAACTACTATCCGTTATTGGTGCGAGATGGCTGCTAAAGGGGATTGAAAAGCAGATCACATGGGCCCGAATGAGTTTCAACCCCGCAAAATCAAGGTCACTTCTTCTAAGGAAAGGTAAAATATTAGATAATGAGCGATTCAGACTATCCGGGGTGAACATACCAACAATTAAGGAAAAGCCCGTAAAAAGCCTTGGAAAATGTATAGATCACTCTCTAAAAGACGCAACAGCAATCCAAGAAACAAAACACAAACTAGAAACTTGGTTAAAGAGAGTTGACAAATCCGGCTTGCCAGGCCGATTTAAAGCTTGGATTTATCAGCATGCCATTCTTCCTAAAATCTTATGGCCATTGCCTATTTAGGAATTTACAACATCTCGTATAGAACAATTAGAAAAAAGAATTAGCACACGACTATGAAGATGGTTAGGCCAACTGAAGAGTTTGACCAGTGCTGCTCTATATGGCAACACCAGTGCTCTGCAACTTCCTTTCAAAAGTCTAGTAGAGGAATACAAAGTCACCAAAATTAGAGCAATAATACAGTATGAGTTATCCAAAAACCCAAAGGTGGCTGGAGCAGGCATTGAAATCTACTCAGGAAGAAAATGGAGAGCAGAGAACGCATTGCATGTCGCTAAAGAAAGGCTCTGCGAAAAGACCATATTACGCACCGTAGCTACTGGACGAGCTGGCCTAGGGTTCTTTCCTACCATTCGGGTGGACAGAGCCAAAGGTAAAGAAAAGAACCTTTTAATACACGAAGAAGTACGTAAGGGTGAGGAGGAGAAAAAAGTAGCAAATATGGTAGGACTAAGGCAACAAGGTGCGTGGACCAATTGGGAATCCATAGGAAAATCAAATGGTCGGATATATGGAGAAATGATATCAACATAAAGTTCCTGATTCAGTCTGTATACGACACCCTTCCAAGTCCTACCAACCTCCATCGATGGTACGAAACAGAATTGCCACTATGCCACTTGTGTTCGCGCCCAGGAAGCCTAAAACATATTCTAAGTAGCTGTAAGACAGCACTAACAGAAGGCTGGTATAGATGGAGGCATGATGAAATCTTAAAGGATATAGCAAAGATAGTTAGTATGGCCATCAGCATACTTTAAACCTAAATAAAAGAGCTATAGAGTTTCACAGAGCTGGTGAGAAACCCCCAAAAAAGGACAAGAACATAGCAAATACTCTGTCATTGGCAACAGACTGGGAATTAAGGGTCGACTTAGGAACAAGACAAATTCCCTGACCAGATCATGCAAACATCATTATGTCCAGATATAGTATTCTTCTCAAACAATATCAAGAAAGTAATAATGTGGGAACTGACAGTACCTTGGGAAGAGAACGCAGAAGAAGCCCACGAACGGAAGATGTTAAAATATGATGAATTAATAATGAGTTGCAAAAACAATGGGTGGAAATCAAGCTGTTTGCCAATCGAGGTGGGTAAGGGGTTTTGCTGCAAGGTCCCCATGCAAAGCCATAACTGATATTGGCTTAGTAGGTGCTAACAAAAGAAAGGTGATTTGGACCATAACTAATACATCAGAAAGGACAGCAAAATGGTTATGGATTAAACATGATAGCTCTTGGACTTCAATGTAACAAATAATTATCAAGCTGGGTAAATCTGTAAATATTTTTAATATAATTGCAACATGGCAATATTATAAACATTTTTATTAATTTTTTTTTTTTTTTTTTTTTTTTGCATATGTGGGTAAATACACAAATTGAATTGTACAATTACAGCCAAAGAATATATCTTATCAATTTGTAAATATATTTTTATGTTAAACCCGTGTTATACGCGGTACCTTTTAAGTTACTATTTACCTTTTTAGCGGTTTCGCCACGACTCATCTTGTAAGACTTTTTGTCTATTATTCTCATACATTTTTTTTTTTTTTTTTTTTTTTTTTTTTTTATTCGAACGCAAGACCTTTTTTTCTATTTTTTTTTAATATTACATTTATACGAACATTTCGCATTTTGTATATTTTAAATCGGAATCATAACGCATATATAGTGTATTTATAGTGTTTTTTTCTCTCGATCATTGCCATATATCGTTTGTATATTATTTTTATTTTATAAGTTTGTCATCGGTTTTAAGCGATACATATATATATATATATATATATAAATATAATATGAAACATCGTTAATACTTGATATACTCCAAGATCATTTTGTCGTCTATTATATTTAACAACTTCAAATTTGTATATAGTTTAAATCAATGTTAAGGAATATTATAGTGCTTATTGTACTTTATTTTATTTTATTTTTAATTTCATTTTTGTATGTACGGGAAATATATATATATATATATACGCCATGTTTATGGACAATTATTATCTTAATTTTGCGAATACATCCAATAAAAGTTCACATGCAATAATGTTAAGCAACAGGCTAAACGATAAAATGTGATAATCGGGTTGAGTTCAAGTATCCCCGCCAAAAGAAAAGAAAAAAGTACAAATAAAATAAAAACGGCAAATAATTAAACCATACAATACTTAAGGAAAAGGGTAAGATTTAGGAATATTAAGATTACCTCCTCGGTTATCCATCGAAACTGCAATCCACCGAAATAAGAAAAGATGCCAGTCCCCACCGCGGGCCATTTAAAAGATAGTTCGCACAGCGGATTGGTTGTTACAAACATCCAATCGGATGTGCGGAATATGTGGTCTTTCTTCCTCTTATTCTTTAAAAAGGCCAGAGTAGCTGTTAGCGTTTAAATGGAAGGGAGAATCAGGGGTTGATCTCCGCTGATTGGGTCGATTTGGTGATAGTGAGTATGATGTTGAAAGACCCGAAACTCCCTGATGAACCAAATCAAGACATTACTGACGACCCCCTTGGGCGCCTACTTAAAAGCGTATTTTCAAATTATATAAAGAGACACACACACACACACACACACACACACACATATATATATATATATATATATATATATATATATATATATATATATATATATATTTATTTTACAGTAAAAAACAAAAATTACCCCAACATAGAAGATAGCTGCATACAAAAGGCTTGAAATAGACTATCAGCCCCTGTCTGTCTTGAAGCATTGTTTTAAATTTATTTTCAATGTCAGTCCTCCTCTGGTAGATGCCTTCTTAATGAGAATGGGTTTGTGTTAGCGATTGTTGAGGGTGTAAGGTATCTTATCTCAGGGAGGAAGTGGTCTGGTGTTGGAGTTTATTTATGGCCAGGACTTGTTGTTTGTAGTTTAATATCAGTTCCTACTATGTGGCATTTCTTATAAAAGCCCTGAATGTGTTTTTCTGGGATTCACAGTAAATAGTTTTGGTACTACAGGTGTCCAATAGTATTAATAAGCGATAGGGGATTTAAACTTAAGCTTGTTAAGATTAATATAAATTAGTTGAGTTATAGATTGATATAGGCCGCCATCCTGAGTCTGAGGCTCTGTGGGTAGATGAATGGAGTCATAACATTGCCTTTCTGAGTGATCAAACACCTTTGAAATCACCATTAAACTCCTCCAACTCTTTCCGAATTCTCTGCACTGTCCACAAATTGACACCCAATTACTGTGAAATATTTGTATTGGAGCTTCTGGTATGAATGCCAAGTAGTACAGTATGTCATTTCCAGATTTCTGGTGGAGTGAATTGCATCATGGTGCTCTTTTTCTCATAGTGCTCAACTGACCTTACTATACAGTGCAATAGACAATCAAAAACAAACCATGCATATGTAGTAAATGAAAAATATGAAATGGTAACAATTTAACCAATTGCACCCTCTCTCTATCTCTCTTCCTATATATATATATATATATATATATATATATATATATATATATATATATATGTATGTATGTATATGTATGTTTTGAACAATAAAAAATACAAATTTTCAGACATACTGGGTTGTATATGAATATTTTTTTGTTTTATTATTTCACTTAGCTTCCTCAGCTAGTTTCGGTCAGCATGGCCATCATCAGGAGAAAAAAAATCCAAGCTTGTTAGTAGCAGTGAACTACATGAGTGAATGACTATTTCTGAAGAAAGTGAACTTTATCTGTAGTTTTCATTTGTTTTTTATCGTTAATTTTGGTCAGTCCTTGTACTGGTCAAACAGCCTCTTTCAAGTTGTCTTTAAGATAGAGGATGGAAGATTCCTGACTTTAAGAATTCTCTCTTTGGTCATTTTGGCAGTTTTATGGGATGTGTGTGTTAAGTGTATGTTATCTTTTAGTCTTTAGGAGTGTGTGAGGTATGTGTATATATTAATATGAGTGTATGTATAAGTGTGAGGCCTCAACACCTCTGCAAGCATGGCTATCTTGTGTGGGTGAGAAATTTGTGTAGGCCTTGATTTATGGGTTTATATATTAATTCTATCAATGTTGTTAAATTTGTGGTTAATCCCATCTGGACAAAATGTTTTGAGGCACAAAATCCATTTGTCTTCATATTCCTCTAGTATTTTTCTAATGTTTTCTGTCTATTTCTATTTTTTCAATTATAGTGAATTTTGCATGGCTTTTAAAATCATGTTTTTATAGGCAGAAATGTTGTTCTACAGGTAATAATCTTTCATGGTGAGCCAACTTGATCCGATTCAGATAATTATTAATTCTCTTGTGAAAGAGCCATTCAAATTTTCCCACATATTGTTTCTGGCATAGTGGGCATTCTAATAGGTAAATTATGTTATGACTTGTACAGTTAGAATTGTGGTAGGTTCTGAAAGTAGATTTAGTGACTGAGCTAGTGAATGAATTGATATGTCTAATGTGGTTACAACATAAACTCCTTTTGTTGTTACATGGTTAGGAAAATCTTGTTGTTTTTATTTTTGGTCTATTATGGGTTACATTTTTCCTATTTTTTTATGAGAGGACCAGTCAATGAATAATGTTTGACGGTGCTTCATCTCTAATAATAATTAACTTCAAGACCATATTACCATTATTCATGCTACCAGTGTAGATAAAGAAACTGAACATATGAAGAATGAAATACTCGTGAAAAATGAAGTGGATCAAAACCCCTTGTTTTTAAAAGAGACTGAAACTGTTTAAATAGAACTAATATTTGACTTGTTTCTTTTTCTCACCTGTAGACCACAATCATGGGAGCAGCAGTGATACCTCACCATTATTTGCCATGTCAGGGGATGGCCACCGTGATGTCGGTATTCCACTTGTGTTCCTTTTTCACAAAGAAGGGCAGAAATTACTTGAAACCCTCAGTGAAAATTACAACCTAGAAGTCTTATTGGCACTTGACCCTCGACCTTCAGGTATGGAGCAATTTTATTAACATGCATTGATGCAAATGCTTATATTTTGTTGTTTTTCAGTCAGTCAGTTAACTGCCATATGTGATATATGCTTGGGTGATCATGTCTCTTCAAATAAATGACTTTTGTTATGAAAATGAATATATTTTCTAATAAATGTACTATTTTAAATAGACAAACAATTTAGATTTGAAATTTGATCATCTTGCCATCAGCGAATTGAAATGTACCAAACTACGATTATAAATGCTGGTTCAAATAAATGACTTTTGTTTTTAAACGGAATATATTTTCTAATAAATGTACTATTTTAAAATGGACAACAATTTTAGATTTGAAATTTGATCATCTTGCCATCAGCGAATTGAAATGTACCAAACTACGATTATAAATGCTGGTTCAAATAAATGACTTTTGTTTTTAAACGGAATATATTTTCTAATAAATGTACTATTTTAAAATGGACAAACAATTTAGATTTGAATTTTGATCATCTTGCCATCAGCGAATTGAAATGTACCAAACTACGATTATAAATGCTGGTTCAAATAAATGACTTTTGTTTTTAAACGGAATATATTTTCTAATAAATGTACTATTTTAAAATGGACAACAATTTTAGATTTGAAATTTGATCATCTTGCCATCAGCGAATTGAAATGTACCAAACTACGATTATAAATGCTGGTTCAAATAAATGACTTTTGTTTTTAAACGGAATATATTTTCTAATAAATGTACTATTTTAAAATGGACAACAATTTTAGATTTGAAATTTGATCATCTTGCCATCAGCGAATTGAAATGTACCAAACTACGATTATAAATGCTGGTTCAAATAAATGACTTTTGTTTTTAAACGGAATATATTTTCTAATAAATGTACTATTTTAAAATGGACAAACAATTTAGATTTGAATTTTGATCATCTTGCCATCAGCGAATTGAAATGTACCAAACTACGATTATAAATGCTGGTTCAAATAAATGACTTTTGTTTTTAAACGGAATATATTTTCTAATAAATGTACTATTTTAAAATGGACAACAATTTTAGATTTGAAATTTGATCATCTTGCCATCAGCGAATTGAAATGTACCAAACTACGATTATAAATGCTGGTTCAAATAAATGACTTTTGTTTTTAAACGGAATATATTTTCTAATAAATGTACTATTTTAAAATGGACAAACAATTTAGATTTGAATTTTGATCATCTTGCCATCAGCGAATTGAAATGTACCAAACTACGATTATAAATGCTGGTTCAAATAAATGACTTTTGTTTTTAAACGGAATATATTTTCTAATAAATGTACTATTTTAAAATGGACAAACAATTTAGATTTGAAATTTGATCATCTTGCCATCAGCGAAGTGACAGGTATTAAACTAGTAATATTAATGACTACTAGAAACAGCTTTTGAGCAAGTAAATAAAAAGAAAAGAATTACTGTATTTGACGGCATATAAGACACCCCAATTTCAGCTGGGCAAATCAAGAAAAAATTGGTAATTAGTAAAGTTATTAGCAAATGGTACAGCCTAGGCTATATTTATGAGATATTATTTTGATTAAACACGCCATGATTACAATTAAATGAAAAATAATAGGACACAAGCCTATAAAAACTTTATTATATCCAAAGGTTAGAAAACAAAATAAAAATCAAGCAATTATTACAATTGAGCAAAACAGTACAGATACCATGAAAATTTTATTCATCTTCAAATCCATAAAATTCGTCGTCTTCATTATCAAAACTCTGATCCTCATTTTCAATACTACTATCATCGTGGTTAAATAATGCGTCATCTTCCGTTCCATTGAGAGCATTGCTAATGCCACACTTTTTAAAAGATTTCAAACAATTTCTGGTCTAATATTATCCCAAGTTTGCTTCACCCATTCGCAGACTTGTGCAATGCTGGGTCTTTTTATTCTTCCTTCTTGCAATCTACATGTTCCATTGCTACTTCATGTTTAAGTCTAAGCTAATAGGAGTTACCAGGTAACTAATTTCGGCTATCACAAATTTTAAACCTACATATGGCATATAAGACGCAGGGGAATTTTAAAAGATATTTTTAGTAAAAAGAAGTGCTCCTGATATACCGTCAAATACGGTCCTATCTTCTTTGTTATAAAATAAATTAACCTTAATTGATTCTAATTAAACATTTTCATTTTTTTTTTTTTCTTATAGTTTTTCATAGTAAAAAGAGATTTAAATTTTGTCTTGCTAATTTGTTTTTTATTATGCCTAATAAGTTATTTTATATAGTGGTGAAGAAAATTTAATTTATGTAACATTTTATCACGATCTCTGAAATGTGTTAATAAAAAACAAGGAAAAAAACATACAAATATCTTTCTCTTCTTTTTCTCCCCCAGCATCCCAGACGAAGACTCCTACAGATGTTCCCCCAAAAATCACCCCAGCAGTTGGCACGAATCGACCACGAAAGACATTCCAGCATCTCAAAACCATTCAGTCCTTCCAGACTCCACCTCATGCAATGAGGGCTGAAGAATTCCTCTACCAGCCTGCAATGGACAGGAAACCGTACAATGTTAAAAGAGAACCATTAGTTCTCGAAGACAAGGATGGGAATTACTTCATTCGTGTTGGCTCAAACAATGTTTATATGGAGATCAGTATTGTATCATTATCGTCGTCATCATCATCATCATCATCAGCATCATCCTTATTATCTTCTTCATCCAAGTTGAAAAAGACAGGAATAATTCACTTACACCTGCTTCCAGACGGTACCAAACGTCTTGCATTCCATTTTGCTCATCTTTCGAAAAGAGAACCTTCACAAAACAAGCCAAAACTCAATCAGATCTACGTTGAGTTGGTGTCTTTGCTCAGGGAACGGACTAACTTTCCCCAGTTAGATTTACAAAGTCAGTATCTACGAGCTATTACGAGGGTCCTGGAAGCAGCATATTTCAATTTTGGCAAGTTGGACGCCAGTGAGAAAGTCGTGCTTGACCAGCTGGCCTTTGAGCTGATCATTATAAAAGATGAACCACCATTTGGTATGAAGGAGAAGAGTGTTGCCGATGAATCCAATACACATACTCAGAAGGAAGATGGGGTTGAGAAAGAGACTGGAAACAGAGAGAAGGAGCAAGACACAGAAGGCCTCTCTCAGGAACAAGACACTCAGATCAATATTGAACCTAATATTGAAAATTCACAAAGTGATAATGAGGGTAGTAGCAGTTCCCAAGATGGGGAGCAGGTAGCTGACCCAGGCCCTTGGTTAGGGATCCTAACTAAAAACAGTAAAAATGATAATGGTGTTTATTTTGATAAGATGGAAAGAAAAACAGATGTGACAGAAAATATAGAAGAAGCAGACCCTGATGAGAATGAGAAACCTGAAGATATTGAGCTGCCAAGCTTTCCATTTGGGGAGAGTGATGCTGGGCGGCAAGAACAGGTAGAGCCAAGTGCTGAAACAGAGGATCAAGAAATCCCGGTGGAAAGTGACTGTGAAAATATTTTAATAGTGAATAATGATCATTCGGATGATTCTACTGAACTTAGCAGTGACCCTTCAGACTCATTATTGGACAGTGAGCAAAAAGGCAAAGATGAATTATGATGATGTCTACAATGGCCATTCTCTCTCTATATATCTCTCTGTTTTGTTCTTGTTTTTTTTTTTTCTGTTCTCATATTGCAAATTTACTTTATTTTAAATGTTTAACAGCATCAATAACTATGGGAATTTTCTTCAATCTGGGCCATTTGCTTTTTGTTGGTGCCTTCGATTTGCAAGATTTCGACTGGCGATCCGTGTATTTCTTCAGGTAGTTTGTAATTTACGTAATCCCCCCGCCAATAAATGAAGTCCAGATAAGGAGACTTCTTAAATTCCCTTGATTCAAAATGACATGTACTTTATAGCTTTTGGGATCTTTTTTTTTTTTTTTTTTTTTTTTTTTTTTTTAAATAAATATCAAAAAAAAAAAGTAACGCACACAGATATATATTTTAATAAACAGTGGAAAATATCTTAGAAAATCACCGTAAAAACAATTTTTTTTTTAAACTCTTGTATGTCTTTGAAATACAATAACTGCTTAGATGGTAATAATGATGGTGCACATACCATGCTACACTTTTCTCTCTTGCAGTGCACAATATGTAACTATAAGTAACTGATGTAAAAAAGGGGCTTTTCACATTTTCCACTTTTATTAAAACTGCACGAAACTGGTTATTATTTATTTATTTTTTTTTTTTTTTGGTTTCTTTTTCATGAACTCAATGCTGTTAAAAATTCCTTAATAAGGTTTATTTGCAATATGATACATAGTAAAAAAAAAAAAAAAAAAAAAAAAAAAGAAGAAAGAAACTACCTTTAAAAAAAATCATTGAAGGAAAAATACAAATGCAACACGTTCAGATTTGCCTTGCAGGAAAACCTACCCTGTACCTAACGAACCCCCTGTACCTAACATCTCAGTGCCAAATTCTCAGCCAAGTTAATTCTAGTTCTGGGGTTAAAAAAAATATATATATATGCAGGGGCATTATTCTCTTTACTAAAAAATTTTTTGTTTGTTTAATGGCATATCAACTCATGGATCATTTAATGCCAAAATTTAATTTTCTGGAGAGCTTGAGTAATTTTTTTTCTTTTTATGAAAATCTGTTGGTAGTTATTTTTATTTTTTTTTAAATCTATGCTTTCAGATCCCAGTTTGGAGGTTCACAATTTACCTATAACTGGTACACTAACAGATGCTACCTCTCTGGGTCAGGATGGGCCTGGGAACAACAGCAATTAAGAAGTGGTCCCACACTTCTCAAAACATCCCAATCTTGCTGCTGGATGTAGTTTATCGTCATACCCAAGACAGAAAATTTGTTGTTAAAATAATGCTTTTAAAAAATAACTCTTAAAATGTTTTTTTAAGAGTATTTAAAGTGGAAAATTAACTTGAATAGCTAATTTGATTTAATAAATTTTGATTATAAAACTGTAAATTATTCCTAAATTCTTATTTTACTTATCATATTTGTTGTAACCTTAGAGAAGTTACAGACAAAGGTGGTACTCAAGTGAAAGGAACAGTAACACAAATTTAGATGAAAGAAAGAGAGGTTTATTGTAAAAGAGAATACACTACTGAAAGACAGGGAATCAGATAGCAGGCTCGTAATTCCTGAAGCCGGTCTCAAGTATATCCTGTGCAAATCTATATATACCTACTGATATAGTCAGTCAACAATAGGCAATAAGGAGAGTGAAATATTTCATTACAACAGTTGACTCGACACATCAAGGAAAGCATCACCATCAGGAAATTCAGCAGATGAAAGAAGAGAGGTTTATTGTAAAAGAGAATACACTACTGAAAGACAGGGAATCAGCAGGCTTGTAATTCCCAAAGCAAGTCCCAGGTATATCCTGTGCACACTATATATACCTAGTGATATAGTTAGTCCACAATAAGTAATAGGGAGAGTGGGACATTCCATTACAATAATATTTAATGGCATATAACATTCCTCCCTCCAAAAAAAAAAAATGTCTAAAAATATTTATTAGGTTTTATATGTAAATTCAAAGCATATGGTTGACTAATCTTTACTCGGATACTGCAGACTATTAGTACTTTATTTTGTATAACTCCATCATTCAATAATATAGGTAAAAAAAAAAAAGTAGGATATAGCTTATCTTCCAAACCCGTATCCTTATCTTTCTTTTGTAACATTTCATCCAGTAAATTCTTCAAACTTCTCCTAGTACTGGGTATGATGATAAACTACATCTGACAGCAAGGCCTCTGATCGGGAGATTGGAGGTTTTGAGGAGTGTGGAACCACCTCTTAATTGTTATTGTTCCCAGCTCCACCTGGAGTGGTAGCACTTGTTAGGGTCCCAGCTATGGGCAAATAGTGAACCTCCAAACAAAAACAAAACACTATGAAAGTATAACAATGCATTTTCATAGTAAAATTACCAACAATACCTTTTATCTGTAGTTGAAGGCAGACAATTGCATTCAAAATATATTTAGGTAAAGTCATAAGATTGTGTTCAAGATATCTAGATTTCAGCATTAAATAACCCATAGTGATGTTGATGTGCTGCTAAACAAAATCAATCAACCTTCTCCAAGTGATCAGATATATTTGATATTAGTTTTAAAATTTTGCTGATATGTTTATTTTTAGTATTTTTTTTTTTTTTAGGTTTTCTTTATCTTATTTACTATTTGTTAAAAAGTATAAAATGCTTAGTATCTAATTATATTTATAATCTAATTTTATATATATATATATATATATATATATATATATATATATACACACCCAGAGTGCAATATTTATCTGAAAAAATAAACTGATAATTGACCTGTAAAGCTTTTGGTAAAAATGACAAATTTAAAAACTAAAAAAAAAAAATTCTAAAGCCCAATAATTAATTTGAGGACAAAACAGCTCTAACTTCTCTCTTTTATATCGTAAATTTTGCAGTCCGGAGTCTGGATATTCTTAAATCAGGTTTCTCAATTGATTTAATTGACAGGTTGCCCTCCTCAGCCAAAAGAAAATACAAAAAATAAAAATTCCTCACTTTCATAATATGACTTGTAAATATATAAAAAGAGTTGATTTAAATTAACTTATTTTTAAGTCAGGATTCATTATACAGGGTGTTTCAAAAAGAATACGCCAAAATCATTGCGCTGTTTTTTCAGGTCTATAGCATTGTAGGGGACTCAATCAGTGGTTATTTGATAGAGTAGTTATCAAAGTTTGATTGGGTCTCAGTTTCACCGCTGTCGTTAGTATAACTTCCGGTTCAGCTGAATTGTGGGAAGATAAAACAAAATCGCGACTCCTTAGCAGAAGGCGTTTTGCATGCTTGAGTTCGCGAAAACAAACGCCATTGTCACGCTGCAGGCAGATTCGAATGACTTCATTTTTCAGCAAGATGGAGCACCACCCCATTGGCATCTCGGGGTTAGTACTTATCTGATTGAAAACGTGCCTCAGCGATGGATTGGGAGGAGAGGTGCTAAAAGCCTTGCTCTCTGTGTTTGGCCTGCCAGATCCCTGGACCTCACTGTGTGTGACTTTTTCTTGTGGGGGTATGTTAAAGACCAAGTTTATGTTCCAGCACTTCCAGCAAGTATTGATCACTTGAAAGATCGAATAACAGCTGCAATCAACATGGTGGACCGTGGCATGCTGAGGTGCGTTTGGGAGGAATTCTCATATCGGCTTGATGTTGTCTGCGCTGCCGGTGGTGGCACCCTTGAGCACTTATAAAACATGAAATGAAACCTGAATGTATATACAACACATGAGTTCATGCTAGAGGTTTGTAATTGTTTTCGTTATTGACACATCACGTGATGATTTTGGCGTATTCTTTTTGAAACACCCTGTATAAGTGAGTGAAACAAGTTAAATAAAAATATAGTCTTGAAATAAAAAGCAACAATAATACAATTAACTAAAACTAGTAACAAAATAGATATTTTCAATAAAAAATGATATAATGGATTAAAACTCGTAAATAATAACAGATTTAGATAAAAAGCAACACAGAAATAGTAAAACTCAGTTATAATTAAAGAGGTTAGCAATAAAAAAGCAATAAGATTGAGTAAAATTACTAATAATAAATTTGTTATAAAAATCAACAGTCATAAAAGTGTAAAATTAGTAATAACGTAATAATTACTTGTGATGAAAACAGCAATAATAAGAATGCATAAAACTCATAGTAAAACACTGAAAATTTGTCACCTAAAAATAAATTTCCAAAAGAGCGGTATTATAGACTAAACCCATTAAACTGTTTTAATTATATAAATGTAGTTTGTGTGTGTGTATGTACAATATAAGGTGTTTTCACAAAAAATGTATACACCTTATAATTTACTTTTTTAAAGTGTGTATACTTTTTTTGGAGACACCATATATATATATATATAACAAAACACAATCATAGTTATTATATAGTTAATTCTAGCTATGATAAAGTTGGCAATTCAAAGTGCTCAATAAAATGTAGATCCTATAGGGTGTAAGATAAATAAAGAATAAAAAAAAAATAAAACTGAGGCTACTCAGGTTTCTATAGATTAAACCTGGTCCGATGATCCTTCATTTTTAGGGGTGAAACCTTAGTTGTATCAGTTTATTTTTTATTCTTTATTTATCTTACATTTTTATATATGATAAGATAAAGAACAAATAGGAAACATATTAATCTAACATTTTTCGGTTTTATTAAATCTTAATCAGAGATTGAGAAAAAGCACTTTTCTTTTAATCTCTGACGAAGCTTTAATAAAACCAAAACATGTTAGATTGATATACATTTCCTACTTGTTCTTTATTTTATCATCCTATCAGATTCCGATCCATATATATCAACAACAGTATTCGTGAAATTGTATGACAAAGTGTAAAAAGTTGACTTGTGATGTGTTTCTTCCTTCAAGATTTCATCAAACTAAATTTGTTATGTTGGTAGGAGGACACATGTGCACGACAGGGGGTGCTGGGAATTTTAGATTTTTTTTTTTTTTTTTTTATCTAGCTGAACTCATTTAGAGTCTTTCTAACATCACAGTGTGGAATACCTACTTACAAAAGTGATGAAAAAAACTCTAAACAAATTTTGTAAGAAAAGAAATAAAAATTTTCCCAGCATCCCTCTGTCACACGTGTAGTCCTACCAACATAACAAATTTAGTCTGAAGTCCTGAAAGACAAAATACATCACAAGTGAACTTTTTCATTTTGTCACACAATTTCCCATATATATATATATGTATGTATGTATGTATGTATGTGTGTGTGTGTATATATATATATATATATATATATATATATATATTAAAGCTTTGCCTTCAGATGTCACTGGGTATTTATTGTTTGATCATATATCTATTTGGTGTTAGGTGCTGGGTAGAACAAAAAAAATTGCTGATGCTACTTGTGAGTTAGAAAAAAAACCCCAAAAAACTGTTCATGTTGCTAAATAAACAGAAATGTCTTGATTTCAGATCCATCAGCAGGCATCAGTCCTTGGGCAAGTCTTTCACACTCAGCACCTGCTCTAATTTGTACCTTTGCGTACTTTCAAAATCCATGATACCCTATGGAATTGACATCTACCAGGTGATCTTGGACCAGAGTGATGATTTTCTTTTGATTTTTTTTTTTTTTTTTTTTTTTTTTTTTTCAAGGGAGTGGAATGGAACGTCTACAGTTAATGCAAATTTTATTATTAAAAAGAATAAATGAATCACAAAAAACAAAATAAATTCAAAACAAATACTCATTCACTACTACTACTACTACAGAACACGGTACCACACAAACTATTTTTTTAAAAATAAAAAAAAGGGTTGTTCCTTCGCATGTAGATTTTGCTCAAGATATTGACTGGCTCTTATGTATCTGTCATTCAAATCGTGGACATAAAACAAAGGAAAAAAATGTTCAATAACTACAAGAGTTAGTCATGACACACTCTCAGGGTTCCTTGGATAAGGCTGATGTCCTGCTTTTCAAGATATTAAATACTGATTGATAATTTTGTATTTCATCAACAATTATTCTTAATTCTATTCCAGGCAGGTGATTTTAGAATTGTTAAATGCACTGGGGAAGAGGTTTTTTTTTTTTTCTTTTTGGCCTGTCAACTTTAAAATGGTATAGAATTCCAAATAAGGGCTTAAATTGTTTGAGACTACAAGATTATTCCTTTACCTGTTTTCTTTTATTTTAAATTTTCATCAGGTTTAGAACTAGTGATGTCATCAAACGTGAAGGGTTTGATAAGTAAATAAGCCAAATGCTTCAATGCTGTTGCTTAATTTACAATGCAAAGAATTTATGCTGAATATATTTCATAATATAAAGTACCTGTATTGGAAGGCAAAATTAAGACTATGAGGTTAAGTTGAAAAGTTTATAGGCTGACGATGAAGGAGTGATGCTGGAGCTATGAAATCTTGCATGCATTAATTTCAACTCTTATTAATAACAGCATCATTTTTTCCAGGTAAACTGACATCTGGCTGTTCAAAGAGACTGTTTATACTGTTGGTCAAAAAATCCAGCAGCAGCAGATAGGATGCCATCATCACTGCGAAACTGATTTCCAGTCAAGTGTTTTTTATGCTGGGGAATAGATGATAGTCAAATCTGGAGAATAGTGAGAGTGATCAACAAGTTCAAAGCCACAGTCATGTGCAGCATCCATTGAATCCAAGGACCTGTGTGCTGAAGCATTGCCCTGATGAAACAAGACTCATTTTGATAGATTTTCGTAACTGCTTCATCTAGTTAGTTTAGTAGTCTCCATTGATGGGTTGGTCCTTTTGAAGATAGTCACTAAGCACAGTGCCTTTTGCATCCCAAAAACTGAGACCATCACCTTCTCTGCAGATGAAACAACCTTGGCTTTCTTTGGTGAAGGGGTATTTCCACTGTATGGATTGTGTCTTTGTCTCTAGCTCAGAATGATGAACTCAACACTCATCCTGGGTTAGAAAATGTTTGAGGAAACCAGTTAGATCTGCCTCAAACAATATCAGATTTTCCCATGATGTGATGAGCCTTGAGCGCTTTTGAACATGTCACAAGACGTGTCACCGACCAAACAGAAACCTTTGTCATGCCAAGTTCATTGTGCAGAATATTCTCAACTCTTTCACAGGATATGCTAATAGCATTGACTATTTGATTTATAGTCAATCGTCTGTCATTCATCATCATGTGTTGAACATGATCAATGTTTTCCACAATGGTGGCAGTTGCAGGATGTCTAGACATTGGGTCATGTTCAAGACTCTCCTTGCTCCTCTTTAATTCAGATGCCCATTTTTGCACTGTTGATAAAGCTAGAGTATCATCCCCTAATGTAGCAACCATGTCAACATGAATGTCCTTACGGGATAAACCCTTTTTCTGCAGGTTCATGATAACACCATAATATCAAATTTTGTCCATTTTCAAGAGAAGTCGCTACTAGTTACTTTTAAAGTCTTTTTTGAACAGTCAGATGTCAGTTTACCTGGAAAGAAACAATGCAGTTATTAATAAGAAGAGTTAAACTTAATGCTTGCAAGGTTTCACAGCTCTAGCATTACTTCTTCATAGTCTATAAACTTTTCTAAAATTATAAAAATTTTCATATCATCAAAATATATGCTAATGTCAGCAATTATAAAACAAAAGGAGAATTCACTCTGTTCAAAATTTACCCTTAGTGTAACTTAAATGTTTTTCATGGCAGTCTATTTTTAGTAACATATTTCAAGTTTTAGATCAATAGCTTAAACACAAAAGTAGCAATATCAATTAAAACTTGTATGTAGGCAAATCCTACCTCTTTGTCTGGGAATGCTTACTCTGTATTCAAATGACAATGATTTCTTTCCATAAACTTGGACATTAATTAAAAAAAAACAAAAAAAACCTTTGCTTCTTGTAAGAATAGACTTTAATTAAATCATCATTATCACAATAACATGGCGTGGTCATAGCCACTGCACAGTTAAGCAGCTGACCTGTTCCCTCCATATGTTTGGGTTGAAAGCCATAGAGGTATTCATTCGCATATAATGTCTTGGGCAAGTTGACCTGGTGGAGCCTATCCCTCTCCTGGTCAAACCATAGCCAATGTACTCTAACTTGAAACTCACATTATTCACAGTTACATGGATGTTGATTCTATCAAGGAAAACCCTCTGCCCTGGTTATTCATTTCAGTCTAGGAAGCCCTAAACCCTGTGAGGCCCTGTCATCACTGCTCTACCTGCATCCATAGCTATCATGTCCTATCGACTCAAATGTACTTAGCTGGTTGCTGACCCCTACAAGAATGTTCTCCCACCCTTTGACATGTTTTTAATCCTGCTAGGGGTCTAGCCACTTGCCTCACCTAGAAAGCCTGGTGGTGGGGACTGGATTAGTTGTTTGATAACCTGACCATGTAGCAGGTAATATTGGGTTACATGGTATGAGTAACACTTGTAAAGTGACCTGACATAATATTTTTAATTAAAAAAAATAAGGCTTCATGAGAGCATACATTTTAATTAAAATTCATATTTGCTTTATGCAAGCTTAGGCATTAAAACAATGCTTAATTTTATTATAGACCAGTTGAAAATAAAGTTTTGATGTAAGCTTATTTATTATTCTTGGGTTTTGTAAACTGACACTTTAGATAAAAACAATACTTGCTTTATGTAACATAGACTTTAATTAAGAAGGCTTCATTTATTGTAGACTAGTTAAAATAATTCTTTATGTAAACATTGACTTAAAAATGCTTGCTTTATGTAAGTTGAGACATTTAAAATAATGCTTGCTTTATGTAAGTTGAGACATTTAAAATAATGCTTGCTTTATGTAAGTTGAGACATTTAAAATAATGCTTGCTTTATGTAAGTTGAGACATTTAAAATAATGCTTGCTTTCTATAACCTTAAATTTTAAAGGTAATGCTTCAAACTTGAATTAACAATGTTTTATTTAATGTAGTCTAGTTAAATAGTTATTGCTTTATGCAAATAATGCTTCATTTCTTTAAAAAAACGGCTTGAACAACAATGCTTTATTAAATACTTGAGTTAAAAGTAATTGATGCCTTATGTAAGCTTAGACTAGTGTTCCCAACCCCCCATCTAAGCATCTCTAAAATCCTGATGACCCCATACCTGTGACATATAATTCTTATTATTCAAAAAGAGAACTCCTATTCACGTAAAGGAAGCCTAAAAGGCCATTAACTTGGCCTAAACAAGCTTCCAAAGAATATAGCATCCATGAAAGTAAAAGGACAAAAGGATAGTTGATATATATATATATATATATATATATATATATATAGAACATACAGTACATGGATAATTACACATCTACAAGCATAGACATAAATATTTTTATGTATGCATATGCACTATATGTATTAATTTGAACACACACTCATGCTCACACAGACTCACTATAAAAAAAAATTCATTGTTAATAACTCATTCTTGAATTGCCCCCTCCCTAAAAATCAAATTACCCTAAGTTGGGAATCACAGGCTTAGACTTAATGCTTGCTTTATTTAAGCACATGGCCCTGGGACCAAATCATTGGTTGCCTTTTGTTAAGGCATAGCACCTAGAATCCAGCCCTTGCCAGGGTTACAGTGAATACATTTGCATCAGGATGTTCGATGTGGTCAGCGGTGGAATCTAGGATACTGGATTTGTGGCCTTGAACTGCAACAGTAATGGTAATATTCGCTTGTTTCCCTACAAGGAAACGTTTGACATTCATTAACTGAGCAACCAGTAGTTTTCAGTTGAAATTTATAAAAATTTTTCTCTTGAAACAATTTTTCAAGAAAAAAGGTTTTTCGTGTCCATTATCGCTCTTTCCAGTATTGAGGGAGGTGCTCCTTCCTAACCTTTTTAAAATGAAGTAGTGTGGAATATCAACATCTTGATTAAGTTATTTTCTTTTCAAGTTACATGTGATATTCATTTTAGCTGTTACCACTGTTGAAAGATCTCAATAGGGTAGCTCTGTATTACCATTTACATTAAGAGAAATTTGTTTAACTTTTTAAAAAGAAATTAAATCTTAAAAAATACATATTCGTAGTTTTAAAATAATTCATATATTCTCTTAAAACAATAAATTTCTCAAGTCCAGTAGCTGTTATTACTCTTTTCAATATTGAGAAGGGTTTCCTTCTTAACCTTTTATTTGAAATAGTCTGGAATGTTAACATTTTGATTATGTTGTTTTCTGTTAGTTACATGTGCTATCCATTTTAGTTGTTGCTGCTCTTGGTAGTCCTCAAGTGATATGATTTCTGTTATTTGGTGCAGTTCTTTGTGAATCCATAGCACCAGTTCACAATGTTCAAAGAAGCATGATCTTTGACAAAACCCTATAAACTTCACTTGCTCAAGAATGGTATCATGCAAAAAAGATCTTTCACACTGGACAATTGATGAGACCTAATTATTCCAAGTTGGATGGAAATTCCAGATACATATATAGTGGCACCTTGTGTCTCCTAACGTATGCACAACCAAAACTCTTACAATGAAATATAGGAACATCCTGGCAGACACTCTGGTAAAGTTTCTGTAAGTGGAAATGTGCAGGAATTAGCATTTGAATTTGTTAGGAAGGTATTTAGTTGTCTCTTCATGAAGGTAAATACTTAAAATTATAGACTAAAAGACATATAAACCTCTCTATAAATTAACCATTTTTTCAGCCTTTTGATACAGATGTCAGAGCAGAACCCTCTCGTTATCTCTTTTGTGCAGTGGAGAAGTATCTTCACCTGTCTCCATGGTTCAGTCTCTGTCATTGACTGAGAATTGCTAACCAGGAAATGGTTATAAGAATTCAGGGACTGAGATGTGTCAAGTCTGATTATGTGAATATTGGATTTTTTTTTTTTTTTTTTTTTTTCTTTTTGTTCTTTTTTCTTTTTCTGTATTTTTTTTCTTGGGTGGGGTGGAATATGAGTAAAACAAAAAAGGTGGGGCAAAAAACTGATTTTTTTTTTTTTTAATGTCAAACGAGAAAGGATTTAAATTGATAAAAACAGTTGGTATTAAAAAAAGAAAATAAAATGCAAAAAAAAAAAAAAAAAAAAAAAAAAAACATTTTCACCATGACCTAAATTTGACCAAGCAATAGTTTAAAAAAAGAAAAAGAAAAGTGGTGGGTGAATGAATGAGAAAATGACAAAAAAAAAACAAAAAAAAACTATGTATTTTTCCATATATTAAAAGAAGAAAAAAAAAATTGCATTTAGATAATGCAAAAAAAAAAAAAAAAAAAAAAAAAAAAACTGAGAGTATCTCACTCAGCAGAAGGTACTTTGTTGCTAGTTATAAAAATAAAAAAGCCCCAAAACCAAAACAAAAAAAGCCTCCCCCATTCTTTCTTTATGTATATCTTTTTCTGTGTGTCTATACTGCACATTTTTTCGCTTTATTTTTTTTTTGTTTCTTTTTACTCCATTTTTTTTTTTTTTTAAATATCACTTTTCCTTTCCACAAAAAATTTATTTATTTGTTTTTGTTTTTTTTTGTTTTTTTTTTTTTTTTCAATGAAAAATGAAAAGAAAAAATATGATCATTTGTTTCTTTTGTTTATTTATTGCTTTTATTTTTATGCATGTCTTACTTTGATTATCACTTCTGGTTAAAAAGACACAAATTAAGCAAAAATGAAAATAACACTGACATCTCATTTTAACAGATATATTTACAAAAATTACACAAAAATATCTTTCAATACTAAAGATTAAATTTATTCAATAAAATCGCCACTGGCTTCAACTAAAGCCTTCAGACGACTTCAGAATCTCCTGAAACTCTTCTAGACGATCTCCTTGTTTATGTTGGTGAATGCTGCCATAATCCTTGCCCTCAGTTCCTCTTTGGTGTTACAAGGAGTTTTGTTAAAGTCTGGGGAGTTAAGTAGCTAGATGTAAGGGGTGATGTATTTGCAGAAATTGTCTGACAGCCATGACTGGGTTCTGCTTGTGTGGTATGGTGCAGAGTCCTGTTGTCTTATAGCAGACTCTGTGTTGAATCTGAGGTCCTGTGGGAAGATGAATGGATGCATGATGTCACTATCACTAGTTATCCCTCTAAACACCTTCGTAATCACCATTAGACTCATCCAACTCTTTCTGAATCCTCTGCACTGTCCTCAGATTGACACTCAAACACTTTGAAATGTTTATATTGGAGCTTTCAGCACTAATGCCAAGCAGTCCAGCATGCTGTTTCCAAATTTCTGGTGGAGTGAATTGCATCATGGTGCTCTTTTTCTCACAGACGGTGCCCAACTCACCTCACTATACTGTGCAGTCAAAAAAATCAAAAACAATGCACATGCACAAAATTAAAAATATAAAATGGTGATAATTTACCCATCGCATCCTGTGTATAATTATATATATTAAAATCAGCTACATTTGTGCGAAGAGCATGACACACAAAAATGCACAACAGAAAAATTAGCAACAAATCATCTGCACAAACCAAAACCACCTGTAATTACAGAAAAAAGCATAAATGTTCTTTTAAATGGAAAATGGTTGCAAAACAATACAATTTATCAAGTCACTGTAGAATCTGAACAGATGATGGACCATGGATACAGAGAAACTACATACAAAACATCCATTAACAATAGTAAATATGTCAATAGCACAACCCTTTCTAAACATATCTGGGAAATTAAAAATAAATTACACCAAAAATATCCTGAAAAATAACAGCATCAGCCTACAACAATAAATACAAAAACTATAAATTCTGTCTGGAGGAAAAAACAGCTATAATCACTTTTCCAGATCAACACAAATTACTAAATAAATCATCAAAACTCATCACAAAATGCAGACAAGAAAACATTTTTACTATGTTACTAAAAAAAATCAAAATCTAAAAAATAAATACCTTATAAAACAAAAGAAAAATACATTGTAGATAATGTAACATTTTTTCGACAAAACCAATACTTTAAACAAATAAGATAACCAACCATCCCAAAAGAAATAATAAATGAACAAGTAAATAATAACAAATTATGAATACATGCATAAACACAACTAAATAATAATAATCAACTTAGATTTTAGGTATGTTATATAATTGTATTGTTGAGGTAAAAGATACACAAAGAAGAATTAGTTCAGCACTAGTATCTGGGACTAATTCTGTGGTTTTTTGTATGTATTCAAAATTCAACAACAAGACAACTTACAAGGAATAGAGGGGGGTCAAATGTTGTATAGGCAAACAAAGATCAGTTCAAATATTAATCAGCTTAGTATCAACTTATTAATCAACTGTTGAAGTCCTTAATCATAGACTAAGGCTATGAGCCAAGCCATCTGGTAGAGTGCTGAAAGGGTGCTAGCTACTTTACAACAATAATCATCAACAAATAATTACTGACTAAATACAAAGTACCCTAAGTAATCAGTAATAATGAGTAAAATGTTAAACAACTTTATAGTATAGCTACAAATAATTACATTCTGACCTACAATTATTTCTGCTCAATTGCCTTTAGCATAATTTTAAATATAATTATTGCCACTTGCCTAATCACCATCAGAGAATGAAACATGGAGGAGAAAATGAAAATTCTGGTATTTTTAA
>OZ010615.1:33531033-33606033 GCA_963932145.1 Acanthosepion lycidas | reverse complement strand
ATATACACTTTTCTCTCATTGGAACAACTATAATCTCTTCCCTTTATTTATTTATTTATATATATATAGAATCAATCAGCAATATTAATGGCAAAATCACTTGGCTAGTACAACATAATGTATGCATTAAAATACTGTTAATCCATTGAATGATGTGATCCTCATTTATAAAAATGTTGTCAGATATTTCTAGTGTATATATTTTTTAAATCAAGCAAGTATTTTCGAAGATCCATATCTCCATCATCAGGCTGTAATTTTTTTCCTTTAAAGTTAAAACTTGAAGACGAAATAATTGTTTGTAGACCGAAACATGTTTTTTAAGAGTGTGCTATTTATTGACGGTTGTACAATCTTGGAATGTGCGAGTCGCAACGCTAAAGTTGAAAATTTCAAGTGAGAATTTTTATATGAATTTTGTCATATGGTAAATCCATGAATTCTTTTTTTACAAGTGTTTTTCAGTTAACAATGTCATGAACTAAGTATATAGTTCAATTAATATAGTGATATGTCTTAGTAGTTTTTTTCTCAGGAATTTCATACTGCGGGATCAAAATATATACACTAGAAACATCTGACAATAGTTTTATAAATGAGGATCACATCATTCAGTGGATTAACAGTATTTTAATGCATACATTATGTTTCTACTAGCGAAGTGATTTCGCCATTAATCGCATTAATATTGCTGATTGATTCTATGTATGATTATTTCTTTATATATAAAATATATACTGCCTAATATTATATATAATTATTTATTTAAAAATTATAACATAAATATGTTATAAAATCCTTACAAAAATAGCCATTTTGTTTCAACACGTCCAGTGTCTTATCAAGTGATGATGTTGAATGTAGAATAAATGGTTTTAAAGGTTTCAAATTAATTAACAATCCTTCGCCAGGGGAAAACACTGTTACATAAGCTAGAATCAAACATCTCTCTCAAAGTACTTCTGGCACCTAAAAGAATCAAATAAAACACCTACAGTAAAATGGAAGTTAATAAAAGCTAGAATATGTAGGTCATTAAATGACCCATGTCCTTTGTGCATACATGAGAAACTATATATTACTAAGCTTATAAAAAATAAAAATTTACTGAATCAGAGAAATGACATAGCTATTTTATGCCGTCATTGTCAAAAATTTTCCTTAAATAATATTTAAAAATAAATTTAAAAAGTATGACCAGGTAATATACGTACTTATATTTAATGTGAAAAAATAATTTTATATACTGTAAGTAATTCTATTACATTTACAAAAAAAAAAATAGTCTATTAAAATAACAGTGAAAATATTTTAAAGTTGTATTTAAAATTGTAGTTAAAACGAATTCTAACCTAAGCATCTTTTAAAATTGTAGCTAAATAAAACGTATTCTAACCTAAACACCTCTCTCAAAGTACTACCGGCACTTAAATGAATCCAATAAAACACCTACAGAAAAATGAAATTATGATGAAAAGCTATAAGATGTAGGCCATTGAATGACCCATGTCCTTTGTACATACATGTGAAACTATATATTACTAAGTTTATAAAAAAATAAATAATAAAATTTTCTACACCAGAGAAATGAATTAGCTATTTTTGCCGTAATTGTCATAAATTTTACTTAAATAATATTTAAATATAAAATTTTAAAAATCGTAATATACATACTTATACTTGATGTGGAAAAATAATTTTACTTACTGTAAGTAATTCTAATACATTTACTTCTTTTAAAAAGAAATATAGTCTATTAAAACTAACAGTGAAAATATTTTAAAGTTGTATTTGTAGATTCGCCCTTTTCTACCTATCACCCCTAGTAACAGAACAGTCTATACCTTACGCCTACGTACGGAAAACTTCGATCAATAAAAAACCGTACTAGGCGAATCAACAAATCTCTTAACGACACAATAATCTGAAAGTTTCACGTGCAAAACAAAATTGCGCCAAAACTTCTTTGAGCCGATTTTGGACTTTCAAAACATATAAAAGAAAACACTGACTGACCAAAAGAGTCAGAGACGAACATCCACAGAGAAATTGCCAACATACTCCACGTCACGACTTTACCGCGGAAAAGTACATCAACGCTGACTCGCTTGCAATTTAAACTCGACCAACTCTGTGGACATCAAATCGCAATAAATCAATATCTCGCCGTCTGTGATTATCGTCAGAGTTGGGGGTGGGGGCGGTAATCCAACAAGAGTTTTTAGATCTTTGAAAATGTTTTCGCGTCAAAACCTTTGGAATTTTATTCAAACCATATCGAAGAGCTGCCTGGTGAGTAGCAACAATTCATTGCAAATAATGAAGAATAAAAACGGAGTTGCACTTTATTTTTCAAAGACTAAAGCCGATAAATAAAAACGGGAATTATTTAATATTTAAAATGACGAGCTTGTTTGCGGCACAGTTTTTTTTTTTTTTTTTGCAAAATACTACGCCTGTAATTTGAAAAACAATTGACAGGTACACTATTTACATTATTCGGACTATAGTCCACATCTTTGTCGCCATATTTATTACGTTTCGGCCGTTGTACGCTCCGGCCTTCTTCAGGGGGTTGGAATGTCGAACTGAACCCTTTATTTCGCTCACTGGGGTAGACTGTTCTAGTTCCACGTGCCATGTGCCCTCAAGGACACATGGCACAGTGGATAAAGGCGTTGGTTAGATTCAGTGACAGGACCCAAAGACTGTGAGTTCAATATTTGGTTAAGGCAGTGGAAAACTTGGAGAGGGGAATTAGATAGAGATAACTAATGGCTGACATCCATTAAACATGGCACGTGGAACTAGAACAGTGAGCGAAATAAAGGGTTCAGTTTGACATTCCAACCACCTGAAGAAGGTCGGAGCGTACAAGGGCCGAAACGTTGTAATAAATATGGCAACAAAGATGAGGACAATAGTCCGAATAATGTAAATAGTGTACATAATACCTCATCTCAGAAATATAAACAGATACTGAAAGATCCGATAAATATGGCAACAAAGATGAGGACAATAGTCGGAATAATGTAAATAGTGTACATAATACCTCATCTCAGAAATATAGACAGAGTTTGACAGGTAATTTTATTTTTTTTTTTAGATATTCGCGAAGCTGTTTCGATATCAATTATCTGTCCTAGACAGAGAGATGAGGTTATCTCCCTTTGGCTACGTCTCTTCCAGGCGTAGGTGATCATGCTCTCCACTTCCCCCTATCACTTGTAGTTCTCAATGTTTTGTCCTTTTGCTACTTCTCCCAAACACTGTTCTGTCATCCATTTGCTTAAGTCGGCTAGGTATGTCACGCGTTGCTTTCCCTTGTCTCTCTACCCGCCCTTTGAGTATCAGATTCTCCAAGCCCTCTTTTCTCATTACGTGTACCAGAAAGTTCAGCTGCCTCATCCTGGTGTTAAGTATAAGCTTCCTCCTTGTTTGCATCCTCCCCAAAACCTAATCGTTGCTCACATGTTCGGTCCATGGTATCCTTAGAATCCTTCTGTAGAACCATACCTCCGTTGCCTCGAGTCTCTTCTGCATCTTTGAGGAGAGCGTCAACCTTTCGCTGCCGTAATGGAGGACAGATATCACGTAGTAGTTCAGTACTCTTTTCTTCGTTACCAACGAAACCCTTGTCTCGTAATACTCTGCATAGCTTTTGGAATGCGCATTTAGCCATGCCAGTACGTCTTTGGATCTCAGCGTTGCACTTACCCTCCTCTGTCAGTACACTTCCCAGATATTTAAACTTCCGCACCTGCTTAATTTTAGTGTCCCTGACTTACAAATTGCATTTCGGGCTCTTCCCCTTACTGATGACCATGCATTCTGTCTTCTTGTAGTTTATGCTTAGTCCCTTCTTCTCACTCTCCTTCGCTACTTTCTGTAGGAGGTTTTTTAATTTCTTTTCGGTATCTGCTATCAGCACTGTATCATCTGCATATCTTATGTTGTTAAGATTGTAGCCGCCAATGCTAAATCCTGGTAGGATTTCCAGTTCTCTTAGAATTGCCTCGCTGTATAGGTTGAATAAATCCGGTGAGAAAACACATCCTTGCCTTACGCCTTTTTCTATTTTTGTATATCCGCTGAACTTATTCTCTATCCGCATGCAGGCCGTTTGCTGCCAGTATAGGTTCTTGATTATTCTAATATTTTTCTCAAATATATCAAAGTTGCTGAGCAGTTCCAACAGATATTTGTGGGAGACGTATTTAGATTCTGTCATGCTTTTCACTAAATCGGGGCGGCAACCTACGGCACGCGTGCCACACGTGGCACGCCAAGAAATTTCCAATGGCAGGCAGCCACAAATGACATCACAAAGTCCGACCTACTACAACGCAAAAAAGATATTTAGCTGTTTCAAAACTGCTCACTCGTTGGACTCCTATTATTAATAAAAAGTTTTTAAAAACAGTTTATTTCTATTAATGTGGTTTACATATTATTGTATATATTACTATATAAAATCCATTGTAGTACAGGTATATTGACTTTGACTTGTACAAAAATACGTATGTTATTGGCACACTGAAGGATTTTAAAACCCTAAGTCGGTTCATAGTTAGCAAAAGGTTGCCGACCCCTGCATTAAATGACCATTGATTCGAGGTTAGGAAGATTAATATGAAATTCCAGTTGTAAGTAATAAGAATTCCCTTTTCCATGACGTTGTTTGGGTGTATTTTTTATTTTGTCGCCAGTCATTATACTGAAAGGGCCTGTCATGCCATTTCTTTCTTTTAATCGGTCACCTTGTGTTATATAGGAATAAAGTGTCGCTGCCGACACTGGAGTTTGAACACAGATCACCAGAGAGCAAACAGGCAATCCCATTTTGAATAAGTAGATAACGTGATGGTAAAGGAAATGTGTATATGGGAATTAGCGTGGCGTCTAAGTGATCACTCTCCGAATTACTTCGGAAGTGTGCTTGTCAAACTCTCTGCCCGGGGGTAGAGAGGAAACCTAGACGAAGCTGTGCCGAAGGGCAGAGTCTCTTCTGGAGTGGTAAAGAGTTACCTGACCTCGTAAAATGGGGTCTACGGAGAATTTTTGCCCGAGCCCATGGGCTCGGATACCCCACTATAAACTTGGCCTTGTCCGGATCACTATTTGGTGGTTACTATTCGAGCGAGTATTATCGAGTAAGTGCTATTAGTGCGAGTGTTACTCGACGGCGTCTGACACCAGTATTGTTCAACGGCGTTACTATAGTTGTATCTGTGATTACAAAGTCTCTACTACAATGAGCATTGCGTATTCGTTGACATTAGAAAACCTTGCTGCACGGACACGTCTTGTTTCTCTTCGTGTCGTTTTTTCCCATATCTTTTAGGGAATATTTATCTTAAAGGCCGAAAGTGTGTTTTCCTTTTTACAAAGAATTTTTTTTTTTTTGTTGGTTCTATATGATAATGGTAACGGTGATATTAGCATTTTCCCTATAAGGAAACATTTGACATTCACTGACTGAGCAGCTAGTACTGCTTTTAACTGAAATTTATAAAATCTTTCTCTTAAAATATTTTTCCATCAAACAGGTTTCTCCAGTAGCTGTTATCACTCTTCCAGTATTGATTGGGGTTTCCGTTGTAACTTAGAAAGCGTTACTGAATGAGGAATAACCAAAACGGAATTTGGAAATAAAATGGTAATAAAATCAAAAAAATACAATACTCGCCAGCGGCGTGAAGTAGGTAAACCACTGCAAGTAGTGGACTACTTAGCATATTACTCCCACTTATAATAGTGTTCAACGTATTTATGAGGATTGGGACATACATATTAGTGTTCATAGGTATGGTATATAACAGATAGTGTTGTAACGTAGAAAAGGTTATTGAATGAGGAATAACCAAAACGGAGGTTGGAAATGAAATGGTAATCTTTATAACATCAACAAAATACAATACTCGCCAGCAGCATCAAATAGGTAGACCAAAGCTAGTGGTGGACTACTTAGACAGGATATTACCCCCGCTTATAATAGTATCCAACGTATTTATGAGGATTGGGACATACCCATTGTGTTCATAGTTACGATATATAAAAGTTTCCTTCCTAACCTTTTGTTTGAAGTCGTGTGGAATGTCAACATCTTGATTATGTCATTATTTTCTTTTAAAGTTATGTGGTGACGTTACTATCAGCCTTTTCCCTGTAATGCGTGGGAAAATGAAAAAGAATCGATAAATAAAATAATAATAATGAATTGAATAATAAAAAATACATTTTCCCATGGTGTTAAGAGTAAAGGAACCAGAAATATGATTACTCCACTTGGTTTTGTCAAACGCCGTTAGGTGGTTCTGTTGAAGCGTATAAAAAGGTAAATATTTCCTCACTTATTCTTTTTCTCCTTTTTGCTCCAAAATGTAGAACCACGTGGTAATTACGTTCCCACTGGAGAATGTTTGTTTCCTTCGTCCATTGACAACTGAACGCACCTTTCACTTTCCAACGCATTGCACTCGCACGTCTCTTTTCAAAACCACCACCTATGAAGTAAATCAAGTTTTCTCTTTGGTTGTTGCAACGTTGTGCAATGCTGACGAGCTCGACCATTAATACGATGCTTATACTTACTAAAATTTCTACCCTAAATTCTGGAACAAGAAAAAGAAAACGGACAACCTATAACCACGTTTAAACCTTCCAACAATAAAGTAAATTCAAACCTTCCTTTGGTCGTTCTAGCTCCGCGCTCGGCTGACTTGAGCTTGACCATTTATACGATGCTTATACTTACCCTAATTTCTGAACCCAAAAGAAAACAGACATGCCCAAGATACATTAAGAATTTTATTTCACTACAGATACCATAAAAACGAATAAACGGTCCGTAGTAGAAACATCCATTTTTGTGTGCTTTTTCTTTGTTTCTCATGTAAACACTTTATCTTTCAAAAATAAAATATACTTTCCTGAAACTTTATTTCAGGAATATTAGTTGATTTAAAGTTTAATTAATCTGATTTGAAACAAATATTATTTTAAGCTTAAAATATCGCCGAGATGCATTTCTTTAATACGGAAGTAGCTGTTTATTTTAAATGTTGACAGGTTGAAATGTAAACTTGCCTTATTTTTATATAATACTTTACTACTCCGTAATCTTTAAAAATTAGGAAAATATGATTTAAATTCTCCAAGTATTTTTCTTTTTAACTAATATAAACATTAAGTGGTATATGTAAAATAATAAAAAATTTCTAAAATAATTTAATTAATTTTGAATAAGTCCTGAGAACTCAGCGAAAGTTCTGATCTTCGCTACTACTGTAACAATGGACTGTTCCTACTTATAAATGTGGTCGCCACATTAGAGTAGGACTTGAGTAGTATTTAATTTTCTGGTCTATGTATGAGTATTTAATAAACCTCGTCTTTGTTTCCTTTACCTAGTCTTCTGTTCCTTCGATATTTTCTTTAACTACGCCCTTTCTAATTCTCAGCTATTATGAACAAAGACAAAATGACAAATCTGAATTACTGGTACTTTTTATTCTTCTAAGTCAACAGTGTCTTGCATCAAATCTTCCAGGACAGGATCTTCTGGAAGCTGTATAATAATAAACATTGTAGAGTAGGATTCTGTGACAAAGGACTGCTCTTACTTATGAATATGGTGAGTATCCATATTAGAGTAGGATTTGAGTAGCATTTCATTTACTCAAGTTTTTCCGTTCAGTGTATGAGTATTTAATATACCTATTCTATTTGTTTCCTCTAACCAAGTCTACTGTTCCTTCGATACTCTTTCTAACAAATTTTTTAGTTAAAATTTCGAACGTTCTAAAAAGGATGAAAAAATATAATTTCATCACCAAAAAATCTTTCGGTCTTTCCTCATAATAATAGGATAAACGTTTTGGCGATAAAATTTTGACTTTATTAAGTTTGGGTCATTTTTTAATCATGGTATACTAATTTTTAGCAAATCAGTGAAGGTATCTAATTTAAATTATAAATGCAGCGTTCCTAATGATGCCAGGATGAAGCTCGTAAAAACTATTCTCTGTGACAACATTAACGCTCCTGAAACAACTAAAAAAAATTAATTTTGGCATCCAACATGGGGATTAGAAAAAGACCTACTCCCGTTGTACTTAACAAGGCATGCCCAACTTTGGTGCGAGAAATTATTGAGACGAAGACTAAATCGGGATCTAGCGACCCCTATTTCCCACTGCCCAGTCGTGTCTTTATCACTGAACCACGATTATTCTGCGAACCGCCCCCGAAGAACACAGACGAACTGAACATCATGAGGTTGTTAATTGCGTTTACAAAAAGCGAGTGTTTGTTGTTTCAGTTGCATAAAAAGCTGAGAATTTCAATCTTTGCCCCACTCTTCTCTCCCCATCTTTTCTCTGTTCTTTCATCTCTCTCTCTTTCTTTCTTTCTCCCTCTGTCTCGTCCACTCACTATTTCTCTTTCTCTCCCTTTTTCTTTTAGTCTTGTCCACTTACTGTTTATCTCTCTCTCTCTCTCTCTCAGTCTCGCTCATTTACTAGTTCTCTCTCTCTCTTCCAATCCTCTTTCTGTCTCGTCCATTCAATATTTCTTTCTCTCTCAGTCTCGTCCACTCACGATTTCTCTTTCTCTCTTTCAGTCTCGTTCACTCTCTATTTCTTTCTTTCTTTCTCAGTTTCGTCCACTCGATATTTCTCCCTCTCTCTTAGTCTCGCCCACTTACTATTTCTCCCTCTTTCTCTCTGTCTCGTCCACTATCCATTTTTTTCGTTCTCAGTCTCGTCCACTCACTATTTCTCTCTGTTTCAACCTCTCTGTCATCGTTTCTTTCTATTTTTTGTTTGTTTGTTTGTTTTTGTTTGTTTTTTGTTTTTTCGCGCCTTTTTTCTTTCCTTTTCACTTTCAGGACCTATTTCTGGAAATTTCTAAGTTTTTTGATGGCGCATTTTCTTTCATTCTCTTTGTTCTTCTGCTTTTTTTTTCTCTTACTTTCTTTCTCTCTTCATTTATTCTGGAACTTTTCGCGTGTTTTCTTTTTATCACTCTTTCTATATTTTTTAAATTTCTTTTCTTTCTTTTTCTTTCTTTTGAGTTCATTCGATTTTTTTCTTTTCTCATTATTTTCATTCCTTTTCTCTATTTACTCAGCTATGACATTCTTTCTTTCTCTTTTACTCATTTTTACTTATTATTTTTCTTTCTTCTCTATCACACATTCTTTCTTTCCTTGATATGCAATCTGTCATTTTTTTCTTAATATTGTCACACTCTTTGTTTGCTTGTAGTTTCTTTTCCTTCTCAGCCATTCTTTCTTTCTTTCTTTCTTTCTTTCCTTTCCTTTCCTTCTCTGTTACGGGCTGATTCTTTCTTTCTTTCTTTCTTTCTTTTGTTGATATGCATTTTTCTTTTATTTTTCTTAATATCTCCGCACTCTTTGCGTGTTGTTTTTTTCTTCTCTGTCATACATACATTCTTTCTTTCTTCTCTGCTACAAATTCGTTCTTTCTTCTCCGCTATGCATTGCTTTTTCCTTTCTTTTCTCTTCTTTCTTTCTTTCTTTCTTTCTTTCTTTCTTCTCTGCTACGAACTACCTGTTTCTTTCTTCTCTACCATGGATTCTTTCTTTCTTTCTTTCTTTCTTTCTTTCTTTCTTCAAAGCGTCAGTTGTCTCTGTTTATTTTCTTTCCTTCCTTTCTCTAGAATCTTCTCCATTTCTTTATTTAGTTCTGATCACTTCCCTTTCTTTCTCCTTTCCTCAAAAGAGTCGACACCGTTTTTTTCTTTATCAAAGAAACTTCGGTAATATTTTTTGCATCTATCATTTCTTTTCTTTCATCTTCATTCGTCCACTTAGTGTGAATCATCCAAACGCTGGATTCGACAGCACCTTCATCAGCACAGAAAGATATTTGAATTAGCAGGACTCTGTGTGTGTGTGTGTGTGTGTGTGTGTGTGTGTGTGTGTGTGTGTGTGTGTGTAAAGATAACAGACCCCCCCACACCACCACCACTTCCCCCACGGCGCACACACACACACACTTCGTTTTTCACCTACGCTAATTGCTTATATTTTTATCTTATTGGATGTTTTTCTTCCCTTTATTCATTGTTTCTTAATTTATCTGACTCTTTTTTTCTTCTTTCTTTTTCTTTCAGGTGATTTCTTTCATTTCCTTTATATTTAATGTGTTTTTTCTTTCTTAGCAAATTCTCTATTTCTTCTTTACTCTCTTTACCTCATTCTCTTTATCTCGGCCATCTTTCTTTCTTTACACATTCATTTCATTTTCTTTCACTTTCCTTAGCTTTGACTTATTTCATTTTCTTTCTTTCTTTCTTTATTTTTTTTTTTATTTCGTTCTTTCGTTTGTTTTTCTTTCTTCTTTGCTATGCATTCTTTCGTTCCAGTTACCTTTTCTTCCTTTAACTTATTTTGTTTTTTATTTTCTTTCTTTCTTTCTTTCTTTCTTTCTCTGCTACAGATTCTTTCTTTGGTCTCTTGTAAGCATTGCTTCTCTTCTCTTCTTTCTTTCTTTCTTTCTTTCTTTCTTTCTACTTTCTTTATTTTTTTCTTTATTTCGTTCTTTCGTTTGTTTTTCTTTTTTCTTTGCTATGCATTTTTTCTTTCCAGTTTCCTTTTCTTCCTTTAACTTATTTTGTTTTTTATTCTTTGTTTGTTTGTTTGTTTGTTTGTTTGTTTCTTTCTTTCTTTCTTAACCTCATTTCGTTTTCTTTCCTTCTCTCTTTTTGATATGCATTCTTTCTTTCTTTCTTTCTTTCTTTCTTTCTTTCTTTGCTTCTATGCTACAGATTCTTTCTTTGGTCTCTTGTATGCATTGCTTCTCTTCTTTCTTTCTTTCTTTCTTTGCTTCTCTGCTACAGATTCTTTCTTTGGTCTCTTGTATGCATTGCTTCTTTCTTTCTTTCTTTCTTTCTTTCTTCTGTTACAGGCTCTTTTTTGTTTTACGTTTCTTTCTTTCTTTCTTTCTTTCTTTCTTTCTTTCTTCTCTGTTACAGACTCTTTCTTTCTTTCCTTCTTTCTTTCCTTCTTTCTTTTTTTCCTTCCTTCCTTCCTTCCTTCCTTCCTTCCTTTCTTTTATCTCTTTTAACTGATCTTCACTGTTACTTCTTTTCCTCGACCTTCTCCTTTTTTTTCCTTCTTGTTTTCTAGCCAATCGTCACTATTTCATACTATTTGAGAGCCCGGCGGTGAGCTTTGAAGCCCACACAGGGATTTTAAATCCGACATCATCTGCAATATTCATTTACCTCCGATAACATTAATAAAACGGGCATGTATCTGAAAAAAAAAAAAAAAAAAAAAAAAAAAACTTCAAGCAAAGACAACTGAAGGCAAAGTGAAGAAAAGTCACTAATCCTCTCCATGGGTGATATTGTAGCAGATTCCATGTGACCATGTGGTAATTGGTCATTATTTGAGCTTGCAAACAAAAGAAAAAAAATATCGTTTTCAATATCCCAATTGCTTCAGCCCGTGTCAACTAGTATATAGAAATGCTCCAGCCAGAAATACTTTTAACTCAGCGCTGTGGTCAGTGGAAATTTAAACATAATAATCAATCTTTCCATCATGCTTCTAGTGTCCCATCGGGCAGATACCATACCCCTCAGTCCATTTTCAGTTCCAAGACGCAAGAGGTTACTGGGAGCGAAAGACAATTAGAAGACTTTAGAAAGAACCAGAAACCCAATCCTAAACAGGAAACAAGGGATAAACCTCTTTTCCTGTTTAAAAGAGTATAGAGTTGATGTAGACGTTTGGATGAACCGGGAAAACAATCCTAAAGAGGAAATAAGAGTATAGAGCTGAAGTTGACTTTAGTAGGAATCAGAAACCCAATCCTAAACAGGAAACAAGGGATAAACCTCTACTCCTTTTCAAAAGAGTATAGATTTGAAGTCGACTTTAGAAAGAATCAGAAACCCAATCCTAAACAGGAAACAGGGGATAAAACTCTACTCCTTTTCAAAAGAGTATAGATTTGAAGTCGACTTTAGAAAGAATCAGAAACCCAATCCTAAACAGGAAACAAGGGATAAAACTCTACTCCTTTTCAAAAGAGTATAGATTTGAAGTCGACTTTAGAAAGAATCAGAAACCCAATCCTAAACAGGAAACAGGGGATAAAACTCTACTCCTTTTCAAAAGAGTATAGATTTGAAGTCGACTTTAGAAAGAATCAGAAACCCAATCCTAAACAGGAAACAAGGGATAAAACTCTACTCCTTTTCAAAAGAGTATAGATTTGAAGTCGACTTTAGAAAGAATCAGAAACCCAATCCTAAACAGGAAACAAGGGATAAAACTCTACTCCTTTTCAAAAGAGTATAGATTTGAAGTCGACTTTAGAAAGAATCAGAAACCCAATCCTAAACAGGAAACAAGGGATAAAACTCTACTCCTTTTCAAAAGAGTATAGAGTTGATGTAGACGTTTGAAAGAACCGGGAAAACAATCCTAAACAAGGAACAAGGGATAAACCTCTACACCTGTTAAAAAGAATATAGAGCTGAATTTGACTTTAGAAAAAAACAGAAACCCAATCCTGAACAGGAAACAAGGGATAAACCTTTTCTTCTATTAAAAAAAAAACAAAAACAAAAAAAAAACAGTGAAGAGTTTGAACCGGATGATAGGCGAACTTAATTAAAAATTGATTAACTAATTCTTTAGTTTTACTAATTTCATTCTTTTGATACTGAAAGGAAGAAGTACAGAGGAAAATGACGCATAACCTACCCCTAATGAGCTTGTGTAAATGGTTAACAGAAGAGGGATTAGGAGAGATAGTGAAAAGACAACATTTATTAAGAACAGGAAATTTTGGAGAGCCATGATCGTCCACACCCTAAGAAGCAGAAGTGTTCGTTTCAGAGTTAAAAAAGGAATGTTTTGGAAGAAAAAGTATAAAAGATAACCCTGCCTCCAGATTATTTTTCAACCAATCAGAAGAACTGAATTTGAAGCCTGTGACATTTTAAAAAGGCTCTATGAGTCTACCGGTGCAAGCATAAGAGAGCACCAATCAGACTTAGTTACTGTTCATTCACAGCATGATAGGGTGGATAGTCATCAGATCAAGTCACCTTCAGCGGTGAGCCGAGAAGGTTACGCTGTACTACAAGATACCATTTGATCAGCACACAACTCCGGGCAACAAACAAAAACTTAATTTAGACAATTTTTAACATGTGAAACAAACCACCAAGTTTTCTTCGATGCTACAAGACAAAATTCTACAATAGTTCTTCAAGGCTCGACGAACTTCTACAAATGTACCACAAGACACATTCACTCAAGACTTATTCCATTCCGCTACAGTCGCTGTCACTCTCGCAATGACTTTTTCTTTTGTAATCAAACGCAAGCAAGGCGATAATGCCACTAAGACACAAAGAGGAAATGAAAGAGAATTAGAAGACTTTAGAAGGAACTGAAAACCTCATCCTCTATTCCTGTTCAAAAAACCGGGGAGGAGTGTTAGCCGGGCGATAGGCAAACCTATCTACTCCTATTAAAAGAGAAATAATAAATAGTGAACGAGATTTCAAAGTTCAAGCGGAGACATATGTATAGAGTTGAAGTAGGATTTAGAAGGAAACAAAAACCTATTCTCAATCAGGAAACAAAGGATAAACATCTACTCCTGTTCACAAGTTTTCCATTAAGATACTAAAAAATCTCGCTCACTGCAGCTTTAATTCTCTCGATCAACGACTATAAGTTTATCACAAAGAAAACATTCACTCAGTAATTTATTGAAGTAGAAAAGCTTCCCGTAGATCTGTCTACCCTGGACAGGTCAGAATATTAACAACGCCCCGTTAAGTTTACTGTCCCTCTATCAAGTTTTTAATTTTAGTAACTCATATAAGTCCCCACTTTTTTTTACGACTATTTCTCTCTACCTAGATTAATTTTTATTAGGCGCATAAAATTATATTTTGAGAAAGTTTCTAAATTCTTTATCTTTTCACATTATTTATTGCAAATAAACAAATTCTTTCTGCTTCAATTTCGCGCTAAGAGTATTTTTTTTATTGGGAACCTAAACTGATATGAATCGGATTGAGGAATCGGAGAGCCGAGTTCGAATTCCAGTCGGATCCATTACATTCACTTACGTTCTAATACCCTTGGGAAAGGTATGAAAGTATGAAAGGTTTGTTTCTTTCTCCATCCCAGCTATGGGTAAATAGCAGGACAGACTGGGTTCTATAGCCTTGGGTGGCAACCGGTTTAGAGGAAGGAAAAACTCTGAATTCAAAACCGGCCTGGATAGGGTTGGGCTTCGTCAAGCAATCTTGCCCAAGAAACACCACTTCTACTGCGGCTGCAGTACACATGGTGCCCGTCCGACCCTGAGAGCCGAGTTCGAATTCCAGTCGGATCCATTGCATTCACTTATGTGTTAATACCCTTGGGAAAGGTAAGAATCCACTACTTCTCCTGCCAGATATTGGTAAATAGCAGGAGAGACTGGGTTCTATAGCCTTGGGTGGCGACCGATCTAGGAGAAGGAAACTCTGAATTCAAAACCGGTCTGGAGAGGGTTGGGCTCTTTCAGGAAATCTTGCCCAAGAAACACCACTTCTACTGTGGCTGCATTAAACATGGTGCCCGTACGACCCTACGGGTCACGGGATAATATATATATATATATATATATATATATATATATATATATATATATATATATATATATATGAACATAGAAGTCAACACTTAGAGGCGACAGTCTGTTTCATGCTAGACGCAATCGTCAGAACACAAGTGCTGTTATTTATCTCAGCTATTTAAATATACGGGTCAGTGGTGCATTGCGGGTGATCTATTTTGGCGGTTATTTTACCGGAAGTCGTTTATTTGTTTATTTGGGTTAAATTATTTTGCTTGTTTTTATTCATTTTATTAGCAATAATGAAGATTTTCAAAAATAACGGATTCGACATAGATATAAAAACTAACCTAAACGAAGTAGATTTTTTACATGTGGCCTGACGATTGCGTATAGCATGAAACAGACTGTCGCCTCTAAATGTTGACTTCTATGTTCACTTTTATATTTACACACGCTCTATCTCTGATATTGAGCACTTTATCCCATAAATATAGCACGCCTTAAGACTATATTTCTTCATATATATATATATGTGTGTGTGTGTGTGTGTGTGTGTGTATATATATATATATATATATATATATATATATATATATATATTGTCATGGACCCTTACCTATAACGACAGAATGAACTCTTCCTAACACTATGTATACTACGCTTCTCAAGAGAGAGGGCCGAATCGAGTCGAGCCGATAGTAGTTCACTCCAAACCAGACTGACAGTCATACTAACACCTTCCGCATCTTGTATTATTATTGCGTGTAATATACCTTCGTTATTTCTACTCTTGTGTTCGTGTTGTTCTTCCTTGGTCCTAACCTGGACCATAACATATATATATATATATATATATATATATATATATATATATATATATATTTGCTTTTTAAGAAAAACAGATCACTTTAAGGCTCCATTGTAATAGTTTATTTCATCAGAGACCTGTTAAAGTACACTGGATCCTCAGACATCACTTTGAAAGTACTTTAAAAGGTCTCTGGTGAAATAAACTATTACAATGGAGCCTTAAAGTAGTCTGTTTTTCTTTAAATTATTAGCTCTGAATTTACATTGGGCTCTCAGGATTTCATCCTCCTTGGGACTACCCATACGGATTACCAAGTTTTTCGTAACTTATATATATATATATATATATATATATATATATATATATATATATATATATATATATATATATATCCCTGTACCGTTCCAGCAATGCCTGACTTCTTGTGCTATCCTCTACCTTTAGAAGATCCAGATCAGGCCTAGAACGGAGTACTGCTATCATACTTGGGTAGGTTGCTACCCAGGTTTCACTTCCCACTTTCGATAGAGTCCAAAAGTGTCACTGCGTCCCTGCGTCCCTGTGGGTGATAAATTATTTTACACCCTGCAACTCGTCCTCACAGACGAGATGTAGCAAGCATCTCACTGCTCTGTTGCTACTTCCATCCATGGAAAGTACTTAGACGAAATACATTCCTTTATTCTGCTAGTTTTAACCTTCATGGCTAGGACCCGCCATATCCGCAAATTGTAGCGAATCACACTTATTCCCTCACTAGTTAAGCAGATTCTTTACGTGAATCACTGCTCCGTGAAACCGGCTTCCAAGAGGATGTTTTCCTGATCACTACAATCCTAATCTGTTCAAGTCTAGAGTCAACCGTTATTTTCCTCACATATCCACATAAACGGTGCCTCTTAACCTGTAACCCTTTACTTGCTTTGTGGAACCGGTTGCCAATAGGATGTTTCCCCGATGACTACAATCTTAACCTGTTCAAGTCTAGAGTCAACCGTTATTTTCCTCACATATCCACATAAACGGTGCCTCTTAACCTGTAACCCTTTACTTGCTTTGTGGAACCGGTTGCCAATAGGATGTTTCCCCGATGACTACAATCTTAACCTGTTCAAGTCTAGAGTCAACCATTATCTTCTCCAAATATCGCATAGACTGTGCCCTTTACACTGTAATACTCTACCTCGACTGGCTCCTGGCCTTTGTACAGAGTGAACATCACTGTAATATATATATATATATATATATATATATATATATATATATATAAACAATAAAGTTCGTGGACACTACAAACTAAATGCTCAATGTCAGGTGTATGAAATATACGTAGACAAAGCAAAAATAAAATATGTAAGAAAAAAAAACAGTACTTATATTTTGCTGTACCGTAACTACAAGTTTCATGTGGACATAAAATTGGTCAGTGTTACTGTCACATGCTCATCAGGCGGCGAAATAAAAAAAAATATGATACTCCCAGGAATTATGAATATCATATTGCGAATTAAAGTTTTAGTTGCGGATAACAGTAAAATATTAAGTACTATTTTTTGCTTATAGTTTTTTTTTTTTTTTCTGATATTAGTGGATCATTTGATATTTCGCTACTGACTCATCTCAAAGAAGCAAAAGGGAAATAGTTATGTCACGTATAAGAGGTGGCATTCTTAAGTTATAGTCACTTGTTCTTTTGGGGCTAGCATTTCATGGTTGACTGACTTGGTATGGATCTGTGTTATCGTTTCTGGGTCAACTGACAAACTGCTGAAAAAAACAAACAAATACCACCCCACCAAAAAAAAAAACAAAAAAAAAACAATTCTCTTTGTATAATAATCTTAAACTGGTTGTTTTAATTTAATTCAGTTTTGATTGGCTGAAAATTATTCTTACATATTACGTGACCTGTTTTTTTATGAAGTCTATGCCAATCTCTATTTTTTATGGGCGGGGGAGGCTTCCTGTTGGGATTATCAAATTAGTATAAATTGTTTGATGCTATTTCAAACCAACTGTCACTGCCACCTTTCCCAGACAACGTTCTATCATCCACTTACTTAAGCCCGCCAGGTATGTCATGCGTTGATTTCCCTTGTCTCTCTTTCCCTCTATTCGACCTGCGAGTATCAGATTCTCCAGGCCCTCCTTTCTCATTCCGTGTCCCAGAAATTTCAGCTGCCTCAGAAAGAGGCAGTTGAAATAAGCTTCCTCCTTGTTTGCATCCTCTCCAAAAGCCTAATCGTTGCTCACACGCTCGGTCCATGATATCCTTAGCATCCTTCTGTAGAACCATACCTACATTGCCTCGACTTTCTTCTTCATCTTTGAGGAGACCGTCCAACATTCGCTGCCGTAGAGGAGGACAGATATCACGTAGCAGCTCAGTACTCTTTTCTTTGTTACCAAAGAAATCCTCCTGTCTCACAATACTCTACCCAGCTTTTGGAATGCGTCCTTGGCCATCACAATACGTCTTCGGATCTTACCGTCCTTCGTCAAAACACTTCCCAGAATAGTTAAACTTCCGCAGCTGCTTAATTTTGGTGTCCCCGACCTGCAAATCGCATTTCGAGCTCATCCTTTTACTGCTGACTATTCGTTCTGTTTTGTTGTTTATGCTTAGTCCCTTCTTCTCGCTCTCCTTCGCTACCTTCTGTAGGGGGTTTTGTAATTTCATTTCCTTGTTTGCTATCAGCTCTGTGTCACCTGCGTATCTTATGTTGTTAAGCTTGTGACCACCAATGCTGAATCCTGGTAGGATTTCCAGTTCTCTCAAAACTGCCTCACTGTATAGGTTGAATAATTCCGGCGAGAAGACACATCCTTGCCTTACATCCCTTTCTATTTTTGTATATCCGTTGAGTTCATTCTCTATCCGCATGCAGGCGGATTGCTGCCAGTATAGGTTCTTGGTTATTCTAATATCTTTCCTGAATATATCAAGGTTGCTGAGAAGTTCCAACAGATCCTTGTGGCGTACTTTGTCGAACGCCTTTGCGTTGTGTATAAAGCACAAGTACACGTCCTTCTGCATTTGTATTGCTCTTTCTGATAACATTCTGAGCATAAATATTGCGTTCCTTGTTCCGGTGTTTTTAACGAACCTGCACTGTTCTTGTCCTATCTATGGCCTGATTCTGTTGCGTGCTCTATTCATCAGAATACGGATGATGAGTTTTGTTACGTGGCTCATTAGGCTGATTGTTCGGTGGAGTTCACATTCGTTTGCGCCTGGTTTCTTAGGCAGTGCTATGAAAATAGATGTGCTGAGATCTTCCGGTGTATCCCCACTGTTGTAGATTTCATTTATTAATTCTGTGATATTCTCTATGCCAAAGTTATTTAGGGCTGTCAGCATTTCCGTCACAATTCCGTCTGGCCCTGCCACTTTGTTTCTGTTCAGTTGCAGCTTCTACTCCGGTTTTTAGAATTTCAGGTCTATCGGTAGAATTCATCTTGCACATTTATAAATTTACGATTTGTCTCTGTTTTGATTATTCCTATCATATGTTTCCTGATGTTCCTGCTATATTTCGATATTCTTGGCAAATTCTAAAGAGGAGTCTGTAATGTTATCGGTCCTGACCTGGTATCTCGACTTCAGTTACTTTCCGACCGTCGTGGCGTGGCTTCCCTCTGTCTTTTCTATAAATATTTTTATAGCAATTGTTCTAATGAGCTTTCCTCCTTATTATTAGGTTGGTGCAAAAATAATGACGTAATAATGCCGTTTTTTGGCGTTATTACGTCATTATTTTTGCACCAACCTAATACTTCCACTGCATAAATTTAAACGTATTACTAGATTGGCAGCTAGGTCTCATTGCTTTGCTGTTGAAATAGCCAGATGTAACCGTAAATATTGCATTGTACTTGATTCATATATTTTTTATACTCTTGCAAATAAACATTGCCGAAGGAGTCGAGGATACAGTAATAGTGGTGTCAAAAGAACAAAAATAACTCCTTTTGAAACACCGTTTTTTGCGGACACAAAGGTTAAACTTTACCGAAATTTCTATCTCGAAGATTCCCTTCGTTTTGGATAACCTGTATAGGTTGGTATACTGATTCGTTTTTTTTTTTTTTTTTTTTTTTTTTTTTTGCAAGTATCCCATTGCTGAGAAGGAAAGTGCACTCGTACTCCACTGTTATGTGGAAGCGACTCCTAAGAGAATGTTTCCCCGATCGCTACAATATTCTTAATCTTAACATGTTCAAATCTAGGGTTAACGTTTCGCATAAACTGTCTTATTTTGTGTAACCCTGTCCATCGAGTGGCCCCTGGGCCTTGTACAGGGTGAACCTCACTGTAAAAAAAAAAAAAAAACTAAGAAAAGGAATGTTGCATTAACAAGTTTTTGGGAAATAAAAATAATTTTTCCAGTCCTAATATTTCACCTATATCCAGGGGTAGGGGGGAGAGATATATGCATAATTTTTCTAAGGTATGACCTATAGAGGAAGGAAGGAAATTTAATATTTATAGTTCAAACGAAAGTATTGAAATACAAAAAGGAAACCCCCAAAGAAATTAAATCCGTGTAATTTAAAGTTTGTTGAAGGTTATTTTGTGTGAAAAGAATGTCCTTTTCAGATGTTTAAGTTAAAATAAAGGTCTGTATATGCGCGTAGAAAGAGCTGGGTGATTTACATATATAATAAGAGATACGAGATTTATACACACACACAGAAGCGTACAACTGCCGAAACGTTGTGAATATCGGCTAATGATATTATGGGGTCCCCCTCAGACAGTCTCTAACTTGACCCACCCGTCTTGAATATTTTTTACTCGTCATATAATTTTTTTTAGCGATATTTACAAATTTACTAATTACAAATTCTTTCATTAAACTAGAAAAGCTATCTTTTTAGTTTTTTGTTTGTCAATAAAAATTTTCTTTAAATAATGTTCTTTCTTTAAGAAATGCCACTATTTTGCTGATTATTACAAACCAAATTAGCACGTATTTCAACGCAACCATAATATTAAAAAAAAGAAACAGATTCTTTATAACCAGCACGTACGCGCGATCGGTGGGTCAGCACATGTACTGCAATCGCAGTAGAAGTGGTGCTTCGTGGGCAAGATAGCCTGACAGGGCACACTTCCAATCATCTGAAGAAATGCTAGAAAAGTTGGGCTTTGATTCTTTCGAGAAAATATCTATCGCTGCGGGTAGTGCAAATAATATGAAGCCTTGTTTTGGCTTTTAATATTTTTATTTGGGATTATATCATCCATCCACAACATGTTAAAGAAAGAGTCCACAATATTACATGAAAAAATGAAATAAAATATGAACAGTTTTTGGTGTACATGCAACAAGATATAACATTTATTAAATGATTGATTTTTAAACATACATTTGCTTATAAAATTAATCCATATTATTCACAGAATATATATATATATATATATTGAACAATAAAAAAAATTAAAAAATTAAATCTTCAGACACACTGGGTTGTAGATTAATATTCTTTCGTTTTTTTTATTATTATTCCATTTAGATTCCTCGACTAGTTTCGGCCGAAATGGCCATCATCGGGAGGAGAAATGTTTCTGCTTGCTGCTAGCACTAAACTACAGAAATGAATGTATATATATATAAATGACAATAGGAAAGTTGTAATAGTTGCCGACGCGTTTCGTCCAATGTGGACTTTCTCAAGGCAAAAAACGAAATGAATTTATTTAAACAAAGTAACTAATAATAACAAAAACAGTTGCTAAGGACATTTTGTTTTTATTATTATTAGTTACTTTGTTTAAATAAATTCATTTCGTTTTTTGCTTTGAGAAAGTCCACATTGGACGAAACGCGTCGGCAACTATTATAGTTTTCCTATTGTCAATTATATTTATAAATATTGTCTTTTCTGCAGGTCAACTCTGAGAAATTTTCATATATATATATATATATATATATATATATATATATATATATATGTATATGTGTGTGTGTGTATTCCCTTTTCGGCCCTCTTTTAGTTCCAGTTTAACACCTCATTCTCCATATAACCCCGATTTAATGTCATAAGGTTAATATCCTTGTTAATTTCATAAAACTTCTTCCCTTTAAGGCTAATACCTTCAACCCTTCCCTTACTACCGACTCGAGCATTTCGCCTGATTTAAACATTCCGTATCAATTTTTCGACTGCTGTAAAAGTTAAAGTTTAAATTTCTAAATTCGACACGAACACTGTCTATACACCGGGGTTGAATAAGAGTAACGTACTTCCTGTTGGTTGATATAGATCTATACCCTCCGTATGAGGTAATTCTGGATTTTGTTGTGACGGATTATATATCAGTAATAAAAATATTCGTGTGTTTTTTTTTTCATGAAATCTGATGTACCGTAATTTCTTGAAAATAATACGCACCCATAAATAATATACACTGCAAGAAATGATCCAAAAATTAAGAAATATAGCTATCCCTATGTATAATACGCATCTATAAATTGTGTTGACCTTGACGTTAAGAATAAAATTGAAACTAAGCGGGTAAAATAATGTTGAAAATTACCATGAGTTGGAACTTATTGTAAAATGGATTCAGGAATCTTGGGATTCTGTCAGTGAGGATGTTATAAAGAGAGGTTTCAAGAAGTATTGTCTCACGGCAGCCATGGATGGCTCTGAAGATGACGTCCTTTGGCAAAGAGAATGAAGAGGACGAAGATAATTTTGAACAGGACGAAGATAATATTGTGAATGATAATTTGTTTAATGACAATTTAGATATTGATTCTCTAATAGAAAGAGGTGATGATGAAAATTAAAATTTTAATAAATTGTTAACTTGATATCCTCTTTTCTTTGAAATTGGCCTCATGGATTTTTTACTTTCGCCAAATATAAAATTGTGGTTACTGATAAACATAAATTTATTGACAAAAAAATGTTACAATTATTATTGTTGGATTTAAAATGAAAATTGGGATAATATCTTTCTTATTTTAGAATAACAAGTACATATTTATTATTATAAATCAGTAACGAAAAAATATTTTTGTTTAAACCTATTTATAATACGCACCCCTACTATCACCTGTAATTTACAGCAAAAAAAAATGTGTATTATTTTCGAGAAATTATGATAATTTTAAGTTTAATGGAAGTGTGATCGTTCACGTTCTCTTATTTGCTTCGTGTTGGATGGATTTGTTGGTTAATCTTATTTCTATCTAATATCCTTCCCCAGTACAGTATTTACATTATGCGGACCATTGTCCTCATCTTTGTCGCCATATTTGTCGCCATATTTGTCACAACGTCTCGCTCCGGCCTTCTTCAGGTGGTTGGAAGGGAGTTTCGAACTGAACCCTTTATTACGATCCCTGGGGTAGACTGTTCTCATTCCACGTGCCATGTTTGATGGATGTCAGTTATCAGTTATCTCCTGCTAAAAGTCCTCTGAAAGTTCTCCACTGCCTTAACCGGGTATTGAACTCACACTCTGTGGGTTTTTGTCACTGGATCTAACCAACGCCTTTATCCACTGTGCCATGTGTCCTTGAATTTCTGGGTATTATAAACCTAATGTTTTCAGCAACCATTTTTACCAGTGCTCATATTGCAATTTTGCTGTTATCATTGCATGTTTTTACCAGAGCTCATATTGACAAATATGGCGACAAAGATGAGGACAATGGTCCGCATAATGTAAATACTGTACATAATACCTCATCTCAGAAATATAGACAGACTCCTTCCCAGTATTTAGTGTTTTGTTTTTGTGTTTTTATGAATGGTTTTAATCTATCAATAGATATTTGGGTTTGCATGTCATCATTTATTTTTATCAGATAATGTTTATCCGTTTAAGAACTTCAGAATGAGCTGTATATGGTGCCTCTAATGGTTTATGGATCCTATTTATTCTAATTCAACTTTGTTGCAAGTTTTAAGTTTGTCTCGAATATACTACTAATAATACTAATAATTTACTGTAACGGGTGAAAGCTATGGAAGAAAGATTTCCCCCGTTATGGGCATTATCATATTCGTGATACAATAACATCGTACTTGAAATGGCTGAAAAGAAAAAGAATGACAGACATGTTTTCTTCGCAGAGATACTTTTGTACTACTAAGACACACACAAAACTATACTTACATATATAGAAGTGTCACGCGCAGAGAATAAGATATCACAAAAAGGAAGGATCTTATATTTAATATGGAGTCTGGAGAAGCCATGTTTACAACACCAGATTCAAACGGGCCGGATTCATCTATGTCCCAGGTGAGGGAAAATTCCTCGAACGGGGAACAGTCAGTCTTGGATTTGAGAAATTCGAGCTTGTCTTTCATTCTTTATCAGGGGAAGATATATTCCCAAAGTAAAACGGCGACATGGACCTATAAGCTGTTGGGGTGGCAGATTTATTCTCTGCTTTGGCCATTGGGTGGCGGTGCACGCTGGCTAAAGAAAGCAACCTTTTCGGTTTAGCTGATGTAAACGAACTGAATTGACTGCCGCTTTTGTTGCTGAAGTGATGTCACTAAGCGTCTGTCATGTAACCCAGCGCCTTTAGTAACCTTACTACAAAAACAAACTAGTTTTGCCAATTCAGCGAATAATTTGCTTACAAATTGTTTGCTGCTATCAGTGATTATGTGTATTGGAATACCCTCACCGTGTAATTCAACTATTAACGAGGGTTTCTGCTACACCATGGGCAGTAATTTCAGTTATAGATTGTGCTTCAATCAATCTCATGCTACGATTTATGCATGTTAATATATAATGAAATGGTTTATTATAAGGATCCATTTTTATTTTAGCTGGCGGGTGAGGTCCTACTATATCGATATGAACAGTATAGAATCTAGCTGTTATGTCTATGGATTGAATGGGTGTTTTAGTGTGCCTATTTATAATTGACTGAATTGATTTGCATGATTCACAAAATACTTTTATGGTTTTTTCCATATTAGCCAAGAAAAAAAACGGGGTTTAATCAATTTAATTGATGACTTAATGCCGGGATGAGCTATCGAATGGATACTGTCGAAAATAGCTCTACGTAAATTATCTGGAATAAAAGTCTGAGATACGACGTGGAGGTATTGTATAACACGAATTGTATATTTCCTGCGAGAGTAATTTGTTTAAGTTTGGAAACGTATAAATTTCCGCATATCTGGCTTGTAAATCAGCAAACGCTAAAAATCGCAAACGTCAACTTGTATTGCAAAAGTTGGTGTGATAAACAATCAGCCACTATATTGTGTTGACCTTTGATATGTTCTATATCGGAGATAGATCCAGTTAACAAAGATAACTGACGTTGTTGTTTATCGGACTTAGATGGCTTAAGACGGTAAAATGCGCCGCACAAAGTTTTATGATACGTAATCAGCAATAACGGTATCCCAAAACGAATTAAAAAACATTTGGTATTTAATAGAAAACATTTATTTATTAAGATATTTCCAGATTGAAATTCTGTTCTCATGATATTTCTGTTCAGAAGTATGATGCTTTTTGACTCAAGTGTCATCAGTTGTGTTATGGTTTCTTAGCCATATTCAAACTGAATCACTACAGTCCCAAAGACACAACGGAAGTCCTATGAAATTTATGACCAGAATATTTGCCACATTTTTAACTTCAAGACGATTTCTTTTGTCGGATTAAATTGTATTACAGAAAACCCTTTTTCAGCCTCTGCAAAACTTACAGCAATGGTATTAATTATATTTTTAGGTTTTTGATAGTTTTGGGTACAATATGTTTATAGTAATTTCTCATTACATAATCAAAGTAATCACAAAAATCATTATTGTTATGGTAGGGGTACATATTTTTTACAGTTTCACTAGGCATGTGCGTGCATAACATAACTACCTAGACCATTGGCTATTAATATATAAGATTATTTGTGAATAATCAAACAACCAGTTCACTAAGCTGTTATAATTTTAAGAATCGGTTTATGAAAGGCACCCCCACTACCACTTGTGAAGCTATGTACTTCATTAGATCTTGTTGCCGCTCATTTTTCAGAATACCATTCAGCAATAATGGCATCTCAAATTTCCAGGAACCGATTATATAAAGGCAGGTAATCTTTAGGAACCTATTCTGCTTATTTTCTTTTCAATTTGAGAATGGAAACAAATAACTTTATAGTATCAAAAGGAATTAAACAATATTCATAATTTAATAGAAAACATTTATTTATTAAGATATTTCTAGATTGAAATTCTGTTCTCATTATATTTCTGTTCAGAAGTCTGATGCTTTTTGACTCTAATGCCATCAGCTGTGTTATGGTTTCTTATCCACATTCGAACTGAATCACTACACTCCGAAAGATCCAATGGAAGGCCTATGAAAATTTATGACCAGAATATTTGCCACATTTTTAACTTCAAGACAACTTCTTTTGTTAGAATAAATTATGCACATCACAGAAATCACCCTTCCAGCCTCCGCAGAACGTACGCCTATACACAGAACACGCTTAAGCGATCATGTATCTTTCGATACATGAACGACGAAGCAGATTTCTTCCCGCAGTAGGTTGTCATTTTCAGTTGCTATCCAAAGTCTTCTATTTACCCATATATGGGGGCGGGGGAGTAGAAGAGGATTCATACCTTTCCCAAGGGTATTAGCACGTAAGTGAATGTAATGGATTCGACTGGAATTCGAACTCAGCTCTCTGATTTCTAATCAGTTTATGCTATCCATTACTCCACCGTGAACATATAGCAATTGTATTAATTATATTTTTATATTTTCTGATAGTCTTGGGTACAACAAGTTTATGGTAATTTCTCATTACTTTTTCATTACGGAAATCATTAACAGAGAGCTCATGTGTATCGTGTGTTGAGTGGGGTGTGTGAATATTAGAGTTAGGCGCGCGAGCGAAGCGTAACTAACATTTTAACCTAGTCAATCGGCTATTAATATATAAGATTATTTTCGGATAATTTAACAACCGGTTTGCTAAGGTATTATAATTTTAAGAATCGGTTCGCGCAAACCGGTAGGACACTACCATTGGTAAACAGTAATACTTGTTGGTGAAAATGTAGCAATGATAAATATGTTGAGAGCAACTCACGGTCGAATGTTGACTAATTTGAGTTTGGGTAAGCTTTTTTTAGAAAAATCTTACAGGTATAGGACTTTCATTTATTATCTGATATAATGCTGCAACTACAGTGTATTTACTACTATCAGTGACAACTAGGCTGAGTGTGTGCTAACAAAGGAATCCACTTAGAATATTAATCATACTTATTATAAAACCCAGGTTGTGTGTGTGTGTGTGTGTGTGTGTGTCCGTTTATATATTGGATTGGATTTTCTTACATTTTTCAACCAATTTCAACAAAACTTCACATAACTACGTAAAATTACCTTGCGGTGGTTCTGACACCGCCCAAAATTGGAAAAACACAATTGTTTTGCACGAAATCAATTTGAAAACACGATTAAGAGGCATCGCTATCGCGGGAATGAAAGGGAGACAACTCATATCGAGTTATACTTATTATAAAACCCAGGTTGTTTGTGTGTGTGTGTGTGTGTGTGTGTGTGTGTTCGTTTATATATGGGATCGGATTTCCTACATTTTTCAACCGATTTCAACAAAACTTAACTTTGTTTTGGCAGGTAGTGTTTCTTATTGTCTTGCACACTTTTTTTCTTTATTTTTACATTCAGAATGCTTTAAAAATTCCATTTACAAGGCAATTGTTTATAATAAAATTCTATTCAATCGGTAGACTCATAACGATTGAAAACAATGTTTTTGTTTGAGTTTGGGTTTGACCAATTCATAAAAAAAACAAAAAAACAAAACAAAACAAAACAAAAAACTAATTGAGACATGTGTGTCCATCAACCTTAAACAATAATCTTTGTCAATTTTATTTTTCAGTCTTTATGATGGTCGATACTTGATCTATCTCTTACTGTTACATCCCCAGGCAACGCCGGGCTCTACTGCTAGTACATGATATAAAAAGTTTTCATTTCTTTTTCAGTAAGTACAATTGAACCTTTTGTAGCAGTTCCCATTTTCTGCCAGGGGGTAAAATGAGTTCTGAAAGTTGTCGATTAATTTTCTGTAAAACCTTATCATGCCTAAGAATCGGTAAAGACTTTTAGTGTCCTTTGTATAAGGAAAAGATTTTAATTCACTAATTTTATTGGAAGTAGGTTTTGTTACCTTCTGCGCTAATGTTATAACCTAGAGACTCTGCCGCAAACCTTGGTTTTGACTAACATGAAAAGTTTGGTTGTGTTTCGTCCTGGGTATGACGATAAACTACGTCCGCGTCCAGGGTAAGACGATAAACTACGTCCAACAGCAAGGCCTCTGATCAGGAGATTTTTAGGAACGTGGAACGATCACCTAATTGCTAGTGTTCCCAGGTCTACCCTGACCCGGGGTGGTAGCACCTGTTAGGGTCCCAGCTATGAGCAAATAGTTAACCCCGAAACTGAGGTAAAAAGCATTATAAAAGTGTAAAAATAGGTTTTAATACTAGAAATACTTTTTTTTAAATTATTACCAGAAATAATTTTTTGAAGAATAAAGAAAACTATTCTCAGCAATATATTTTTGAAAAAAAAAAAAGTATTACCAGCAATACGTTTTTAGAAATAATATTACCCGCTATACATTTTTGAGGAAAAAAATATTACCAGAAAAAGTTTTTTGACAAAACAAAATATTACCAGGAAAAAAAAGTTGTCTATATTAAATAACCCATTGAGGTTGATATGCCGTAAACCAAACCAAACCAAACCAAACCCAACGAAGTGAGTAATTTAAAAAAATTTTCACAAAAATAAAACTGTCCAAGATTGTAAATTTCCTAAAAGAAGTTGGATTGTACTAAAAAATATGAGTAATTGAAAAATGGTTCAAATATATATGTATACATACCCCCGCCTTTTTTTTTTACCAAACTATTCCTATGAATCTATTTCAAAATTTTGTTGGCATAAAATGACCCACTGAGAGTGATATGCCATAAAACCAACCAACCAACCAACCAACTCTTTGTGTTAATTTTTTTGATTGGCCCAAATTATTATATTTTCCGGTGTTCCTTTCTTTTTCATTTTTTACAGTGGAAGTTATGCGTGGAGCCTGCTTGATTTTTGTTAGTTTTCAGTCACATATTAGTAGGCTTTGATATTCGCAAATTTCCGGTGTTTTTCGGTCTTTTCTTCTTCCTCTTTTTATTTTTTTGCCTTCTTGTTAATTGAGACAGATGTATATAGAGAGATATTGAGAGAGAGATATATATTGAGAGAGAGAGAGAGAATGAAGGGTTTTAGAGGAAAGCGAAAGTATCTTATTTTAATTTGAATTCTTTTTGTTTGTTTGTATATTTTCATTTTTTTTTTTTATCTGGGCTCACCACAGTTGATGCGTACTTATCCTGCACACACCAATTATACTCACTTTGTAGGAACGAAAAATTAACAATTACTTTGAAAAAAAAAAAAAAGTTTACAGGTGCACCAAAAGAGTGCTCAATACCAAAAGAAAGAGTGGGACCTCGGCAAGGAGCTTACTGCTAAAGAGTAAGACTTCGGCAAGGCGCTTACTGCTAAAGAGTAGGACCTCGGTAAGGTGCTTACTGCTAAAGAGTAGGACCCCGGCAAGGAGCTTACTGCTAAAAAGTAGGACCCCGGCAAGGAGCTTACTGCTAAAGAGTAGGACCTCGGTAAGGAGCTTACTGCTAAAGAGTAAGACTTCGGCAAGGAGCTTACTGCTAAAGAGTAGGACCTCGGTAAGGAGCTTACTGCTAAAGAGTAAGACCTCGGTAAGGTGCTTACTGCTAAAGAGTAGGAACCCGGCAAGGAGCTTACTGCTAAAGAGTAGGACCTCGGTAAGGTGCTTACTGCTAAAGAGTAGGACCCCGGCAAGGAGCTTACTGCTAAAGAGCAGGACCTCGGTAAGGTGCTTACTGCTAAAGTGTAGGACCTCGGCAAGGAGCTTACTGCTAAAGAGTAGGACCCCGGCAAGGAGCTTACTGCTAAAGAGTAGGACCTCGGTAAGGTGCTTACTGCTAAAGAGTAGGACCTCGGTAAGGAGCTTACTGCTAAAAGCAAAATAGTGCTCAATAATATCGCGTCCTCAATGTCCTCCATAACAGTTTTTTTTTTTTTTTTTTTTTGCTTATATATTTTATTTTTATCGGGACTCACTACCCAAGTTTGAAAGAAAAATAGTTGAGGCTTAGAATAGGATAAGAATCGATTTTCGTGACGCTGTTTAAGGCAGTGCTTCTCAAACTGTCTGATTTGCTGACTGGCATTTTTTTCTCAATGTGTCACGTACCTATAATATTTCGTGGTAATATTAATTTATGCCGGAAACTATATATATATAATGAATATAATAAAAGTTGACTATTTTTTTTTATCTTCCATTGAGTTTGCAAAAAGTAATTCAATATCAAAACACATAAAAAGTAATTAAAAAAAATAAGCAGTTTATTAATGCAAAAACTAAAATTATATGACCTTAATCTTTACAAATGATTCCTTAGTATGACCTGGATACTGGCCGCGTACCGGTAGCTGATGGTTCGCGTACCGGCACCAGTCCGCGGACTACCACTTTGAGAAGCACTGGTTTAAGACACTGTAATCTCCACGACAACGATAAATACTGTAAGTTTCGATGCCATATGCAATGGACACGCCTATTCATTGTCCGAAAGAAATATTCCATTGCTCTGTACGTTTTTAAATTTCGCTTGTGTCGCGTTATCTTTTTCTGTGGACAGTTTCCTTGGTTTTACGAATATTGGGGGATGACTGAACCTTATTTATGCGATGGTACGCACCGCAGTGTTTATTATTAGGGTTTGTAGATGTTAACAAGGATGAGGGTATCTGTCTATATTTCAGAGATGAGGTATTATGTACACTATTTACATTATTCGGACTATTGTCCTCATCTTTGTTGCCATATTTATCCGATCCTTCAGTATCTGTCTATATTTTTGAGATGAGGTATTATGTACACTATTTACATTATTCGGACTATTGTCCTCATCTTTGTCACCATATTTATTACAACGCTCCGGCCTTCTTCGGGTGGTTGGAATGTCGAACTGAACCCTTTATTTCGCTCACTGGGGTAGACTGTTCTCGTCCCACGTGCCATGTTTTAATGGATGTCAGTTATTCATTACAACGTTTCGGCCATCGTACGCTCAGGCCCTCTTCAGGACACATGGCACAGTGGATAAAGGCGTTAGTTAGATCCAGTGACAGGACCCAAAGAGTGTGAGTTCAATACCCGGTTAAGGCAGTGGAGAACTTGAAGAGGGGAATTAACAGGAGATAACTGACGGGGAATGTAGGTGGTGTGCTACTATGTAAATGGTATGGCGTGTCCTTGCCGTGAAGGTTTGAATTGGCGGAGCCAGGCCATGTAGTTCGTCCAAGTACTTTCCATGGAAGTAGCGATAGAGCAGCGAGAGGCTTGATACATCCCGCCTGTAGGAGAGAGGCTGTCGAATAATTCGTCACCTATAATGTCTCGGAGACGTTTGTTGACTGGAGAGTAAGGTCTGGACAGCTCCTGACCAAATATGGCAACAGTATTGCAAAGGTAGAGGATAGCAGGACTGTATTGAAACAAAGTTCTCTTGGGTATATATGTTTTCCTTTTGGGCTCATAAATTATTTATGGGAAGTAAGGATAAGAACGGGTAAAGATGGTCGAGCTCAAGTCAACTTCGTGCTGCGTTGGAATAGCCGAATCCCTACTTCATGAATAGGGCTGCTGAAAACACGTCCGAACTATCTCGTTAAAAACAGAAAGAGAAAGATTCTGTCCCTTCTGGAAGTGGGGTCATATAATCGCACACATGACCAGAAACCCTTTCCGGTGTCTTTATGAATTGCATTATGGGAAAATTATTTTTTTTATTCTTTATTATTTTATTTATTGATTTTATTTCATTTTCCCCAGGTTCCTTTGAAGGTAAACGATATCAGGATATTTGCCTATCGAGTTTGAAGGGACATTATTATTATTATTAATAAGTAATATATAATATATAATAATAATAATAATAATAATAATAATAATAATGAATAGCATTAATAAAATAAAATAAAACAAATAGCATTAAAACTTTGTTTAAAATAAATAAACTAAAAAAGAAAAAAACTGTTCTCCCAGCATGCAACTTCGCGCCAAAAGACGCTGAATTTATTCTATTTGCTAACAATAATTGGAAAGTCAAGCTGTCCATCAACTCTCCTCAGCACATTGCTTGTTATAATACAAAGTGATTTTCTTCCTTTTATTAATGCAAGCATAAAACACTTGCAACCAAAAATACATACAAAATGAATAAATTGTATGATTTTAATTTACAATTTAACATGGTTTTAGTGTTATTTCTGTCTATGTTTTTAATTCTTGTGAACACGAGACTATTTCTGCTGGTATGATGTGAGTGACCCCCCCCACCACCACCAAGTTTTCGATGTGGTTCAGAATTATTTTAATTGTAGACGTGGTTTTTTTCATAATTTTTTTTCTACTCGTGACTGGACCGAAAATAGTTTTTTAGTAGTCAATAATGAGTCTGAAGTGACTCAGGAAATCGAATCCTATGAGTGGATTAGTAATATCTACGTTTGCAAAAGTCCAAGAAAACAATCATCTAATGCTCAGGATTCCAATCTCTAAATCTCATTGACCGAAGCATTTAATTTTACTGGAATTTTTTGCCACACGCTGACGTGTATTGAAATTCTTACAGTATTTAATTAGTATTGTTGAAATTATCGCTAACATTTTTGTCGAGATTTACAAACTCTACGTTTCGTTCAATTTCGCATACCAATCGATGAAATTTGAATAAGCTGGTTAGTTTGGAAAAAATACTTTGACAAATACCTTACTTCGTTGTTTAATAATTTCTTTAATTTAATTTAATTTTATAGGACATTTTTTTATGGTAAACAATATTTTTTAAGAAAATTTCTTTTTTCTTTTTTAACAGAGAAGAATACATTCTTGAGCTTTCTTACTCTTGAGCTTTCTTACTCTTGAGCATGCAACATACAACTGGCCATGCGTAAATATTTCTGTCTGGAACCAAATTCCAACTTTTTGGCCTTGTGATTTTTTTTTTATAGTTCTCGCAAACGCAGGCCGAGCTTGAAACTGGATTCTTGTATATATAAAAACTTAAAGAAAAGATATGCAAAAAGCAATATTGCATTTTCATTGAATAAATTTTTGTTATTGGAATCATTAAATTGTTTTTAAAATAGTGGGAGCATTTTGTATGTTAAATAATAAAACTTTTAATTTTTCCAAAAAGCTAATGAAAATTTATTGTACTAAGCTACGCACCCTAGTAAAACCAACTGTACTTTGTACTCCCTTTTTAACATACTGATACCACTTTCTTATCAATGGTGAATTTTGTACAAATCTGTGCAAAAAGTGGATTAAAGAGCTTAACCAGCTTCATACATATCTTCAGGAAATCTCAACTTTTAATTGGTCAATAAACACGCGTGGGCGTTGCAATCCATCCACGTACAAGTCTTTTTCCAGCGCGTGACCAAGTTAAGTTTTCCCGCTTCTTTTCCAGGAGCCTGTCACGTGATCACGTTTATTATAAATATCAGACACAAGTTCGTTCTCTTTCTCTTTTTCTTGATTTCATTCACCTACGAAAATGTAACCTTAAAAGAAACTGCGTTGCAATCCCATTGCGGTCGAACGCTGAAAAACATATTGACACATGCACGTACGTACGAAGTTTTCCAAGGTGCATTATAAACATACGAAACATTTCCAAACCAGCAACAAGAACTTTTCTCTTTAAAATAATCTGATCAAGCTTATGCACACATCTTTACAAAACAAAATTGTAATATTCTGCACATAAAAAATATATATTTGTTGTTCCAAACATATTCCCTTTGTCGTAATTGGATATCGTTATCATTTGATATTTTTTAATTTAAATTTATGTTTGTGGATATTGCATGTTTCATTTACAGCGAAATCTTTAAAATATTCACGCAGCGTTTTTAAATCCACTACAGTACACCTTATTACCTGTTTGCACTTCTCCCCAATATTTGGTTTCAATCGGTCAATGTATGCATATTTTTTAGGTGTGATGGGCGGACTTCTGGGAACATTGTTATTATTATAAATAATAATAATAATAATAATAATAATACAGAAAATTAAAAATAAAATAAAATTTTAACCTCGTTTAAAATGAATAAATAATAAAAATAATAAAATTACCCCCAGCATCCAACAGGGGCTGTTCCTACCGGAAATACTGACATTACGCCAAGGGACGTTATTCAATCTATTTACCCAAGAACTGTTAGGATGGCAGCACGTGTATAACTTCACTCTGTGATATGACTTGTTACACTACGGAGCATCATCATAACATATTGTAATGTAAAACACGCACAAATACATCAATAAAACTCTATGAAACTATCATACAATTTACCATATTTTTTATTGTTATGTACCTTTGTTTGTTCTGTTTTTTTCTCGTGAAGACAAGCCAAAAATTTAGGACTCCTATTGGTGAGAATGGATACCATCACAACTTTATGGCGACCATCGAAGTGTACAAGAGAAACACACGAATACCTCCAGACTAACAGAAGTCACATAATTTTTTATATTCGGTTGGTGCAAAAATAATGACGTAATAATGTCGTTTTTTTACCTATTTTTTAACGTCAAAAACGACATTATTACGTCATTATTTTTGCACCAACTTAATAGCTAGATAGATTGATTCCCGTTAGCACAAGTTAGGATATATCGTGAATATCGTCAGATTACTAGTTCCAGTGTCTACTCTGAAGTTTATTTTCGCTGCTTATTTTTTATGTTATTTCTAATCACGGCGAACATAGCGGAGCTGATGAAGTACGTCCTATTTTTTTTTCCGCTTCATTGTTGGCTGGGCTTGGAGGTCGAGAGCTGGACAGCATCTGTAAGTTTTGTTTCTGAGGCCTCTTACACCACGGTTTACACGTTTTAACTCTATCTGAAAAGCACTGTTGCGAACTTTTGAATCAACCCACATCAAAAAAAAAAAAAAAAAAGACGAGAAATGTTTTTAGATATAATATATTTTTATTTTCGTGTTTTTACAACTAAATTTTTCTCAGCGTGTGTGAGTGTTGAGATTCCTTGCTTGTAGTTGTTTGTTAAAATGAAAAAAAATGTGATTTCTTCGCATGTATGCGCGAGAAAAAAAGAAAGAGGCAAGGGAGAAAGTGAGAGGAGGAAGGTTTAAATGTCATGTAGCTTGGCGAGGAAGACGGGTGAATGAATAAGGTAATCTCTTTGAAGTTGCAGTCGTGAACTGATGCCGCATATATCCGTCTCTATCTCCTTACTGAGATAGATAGATAGATAGATAGATAGAGAGAGAGAGAGAGAGGTTTATATTTTCGTGCCTGTCTTTCTAGTGCATTGTGAGAATTCTATTTCACTTCCTATACTATAACCTAACAAGACAGGGGACGTAACTCCTACTTCTTCTTTATAAATCGCCACACACATACATACACACACACACAAACCATTTTCGGTTATTTGTGGTCTTGTGTCATGTTAAGGCTATCAGATATTTTCTAAATTTAAATTGTTTGATTATTTTAATTATTTTTTACAGTGACCAAGGCCCAAGAGCCACTAATCTGCCGGTCGTACCAGCTGATAAAATAATAACGTCTCTAAGTTTAAATAAAGATATATTTTCCTTAATATTGTAATAATGATTAAAATTAAAATTATCCAGGTTTTAATTATTTTTTGGAATGAATATTCTGCCTTTTTATTTAATATTCAAGTTCAAGTGAAGTTTGGATTGACTCATGTTTTTTTTTCTTTGTAAAGAAATTAGAAAAATTATTTGCGAAAAAAATAAAACCATAAAATGTTACACACTGAATACAACAAAAAACAAAAAAACAGTTTGGTTTGGTTTAGTTCCCAATCTAAAATAAGTACTTGTTTTGTTTTGTCACGTGATGGTCGTCAGAAGATTAAAAAATGTTTTCATTTCTATTTATTTTAAAATAAATAGATAACTGAAAATATTTTTTTTTAAATGTTTCTTTTTTTTTTTTTAACTGATTATAAAAATAAAATTAATCAAGATTCTTGGACTGCAAAATTGTAAATGTTAATATAGTTTCGTTTCGGATATACACGGATTTCAATTTTTAACTAACCACACGGTGCCTTTCGTTTCGCCATTTCTGAATGCTGAATTCCAGTTTTTGGAGTCGACCTAGTTAGTTGCGATCAAGAAGTGCGGATTTGATGGATATACACTGTGGGCTGAGAAAGACGGTCCTCGTCGCATCATCTAATTGCGAAAATACCCCGTCTTTCTAATGCGCCCAGGGTACGGCATTTGGGTCCCCAGAACACTTATGGGCTAGTGGAGCTATTTTTCTCTCTCTCTACAAAATAATATTAATAACAAAAGCCCCTCTCTCCTCCCCAGAAAAAAGTGTGTTGCGAGGAGGAAGAAACCAACATACGTATCCCCACCCCCCACCAAAAAAAAAAAAAAAAAAAAAAATAATAATTAGAGAGAAGAGATGAGATGGCCGTCTGGATGGAGAAGAAAAGCAAGAAGAAAGAACTTGCTTCTCATTGCTACTGGTCGGCAGCACCAACGAATTTCTGGACAGTTCTCTGGTGGTCCCTGGGGTTGGTTCTGTCCTTCTGGACGGACTCTGTGTCCCCAAACCCGCCCGGTTATTACCCACCGTACCATCATAAAATTAGGGAATGTAAAGGAAGAAAACTTCTCAATGCCACTCGTGGGGTTATTACTGATGGGCCAGGCAAATATCCAATGGAAACACATTGCGAATGGCTTATTGATGGTAAGTAAGTCGATAAAGATGATGATGTTGCTGATGATGATGAAAAAAAAGAAAAAGAAAAAAAAGCTATATTTTATTTCTGTACTGATTCTTGCTTTGTGACTGAAAGTGAAAACTATTTTTAATGTTTTTTTAGTTTCTTTCTGTATTGTTAAAAAAATTCCCAATCTTGTTTTTTTTCTGTTTCATATTAATTAGTAATGAATATTATAAATTTAGCAACGGTTCATTGATGCTAAAAAAAAAAAAAAAAAATCGAAAAATATCATTTAAAAAAATTAAAAAAAAAAAATTATATATTTTTTTTGTTTACTTATTCCTATTCTTAAAAAAAAAATCGAGCTTCCTCATTTGCTTAAACGGCGATAAAGTTTTGAAATTTATCTTTAAAAAAAAAAAAAAAAATACATATCCCGGATTTAAAAATAAATAAAAAACTAAAATATTTATTTGTCAAAAAAAAAAATAATTAAATAATAATTAAAAAAAAAAACAAAACTAAAAAATATTTATTTACCAAAAAACATAAATAAATAAAAAATAAAAAAAAAATAAAATATTTATTTACCAAAACATAAATAAAAACTAAAAAAACTAAAATATTTATTTACCAAAAAATAAATAAATAAAAATATATATTTATTTACCAAAAATAAAAAAGTAAATAAAAAAATAAATTTTTAAAAATTACCAAAAATACCCATGCCACCCTAAATTGTTATCGAATCTGATATTTTTCGTAATTTATTTTAAATCTTTTTATTTTCATATTTCTTGATATTCTTGTTTGACATTAGCATTTATTTCTTTATATTTATTTACTCAAGTCAAGGTAGAAGAAGAGTAGAAGACTGTCGCATTTATAAGCAAGTCTTGATTGACACAATTTGACAATTACTACCTAATTATATCCAAATTGTTATAATTACCCCATATTAACTACTAAAATAAATATTATTAATTAAATTCCTATAATTATCATCGCTACATATGCTTTTATTTTATACAGAGATATTTTTATTTTATTTAATAAATCAATTTGAATTGGCGATCGTTCAAGTTTTGTCTCCTATAATCCGACCGAGCAGTTGCTCGCCGTGAAATCAATATGAATTTGGGGATCTGCCTGCATTTCTAACGTTTCAATAATTATTTATTTATTTCAATAATTACATACTTCGAATAAGTGACTTGTTTTTAAAAATAATAATAATTATTTTGCAGTTATTTTTTTAGTGGGGTGGATATGTGTTGTTTTAAAATATTTTTACCCTGTCAGCCTGTTGATACGCGTTTTTTTTTTTTTTTTGTTCGTACGTATTCCATGTTATATTTTTAAAGACGAAGAGATTTAATTTTCCTTGTGCAAATGTATATGATAGTCTTGTTGAGTATTACATATTTAAATTCTATTTACTTATTTAATGTATATATTGGTAGATCTTCCTGTGTGAACTTAAAAAAAGCATTATCTACTTCTTAATTAAACCGTAAACCGAAACGTTATTTTCTTTTCAATGAATGTTAAGAAACACTTGCTTCTCTCTCAATAAAAACGTAATTGTCAGTGACTTTTATTTTTTTTTAGGGAATAAATATATATATATATATATATATATATATGTATATAATTAATTTTATATTTTTAATTAAACTTTGATTTAGTAAATTGTACGACAGTGTAACAATGAAATTAAAATAATTAAATAATTTCTTTTTACAACCATCATCTGTACCTGGAAGTTGTGTTTCTAAAAAGGAAATAATTATTTATTAATTAACATTGTTAATTTAACAATATGAAATTATTATATTGTTAGGTTTCTGTTTCTGCTTAAAATGTTTTGTTTGATGTATGGTAGCTTTGTTCGGCACTAATTTACTTAACTAACAAATTACTTATGTTTCAGTAGACAAAAAAATAGTTATTTTTTCAAATTCTTAAAGTTTTAACTTTTTTAAGTAATAAAAAAGTTAATAATGTAACAATTTAATTTATGACACTTTAAAATATTGATTTTAGGCTAAAAAATATATTCTTTTCTTAGTATTTTTCAAATACTTATTTTTTTTAAACTAGTTTTTAAAAAGTTTAATTAGCGTAAGTTGACTATGCTTTTTTTTCTGTAGAAATGCTACTTCGTTTAATTTTCTATTTTTTATAGAAATTATGCTTCATAAAGAATTCCTTTCTCTTAGTTTTTTAAGCTGTTTTTACCACTTTTTAGTGGAACCAAGCTAAAAATTCAGTTTTTTTTTTCTGAAATAATCAAATATTGGCGGTTTCTATTAAAACTTAATTTATTATTAAGGCTTAAAATAAAAATGACTTTGTGATTGTCACGAAATTAAAATAATAAATAATAATTGGGTCTGACAGTAACTATTTCTGTTCTTTTAATAAAGGAACTGTGTGTATCCCTTCGTCTTTTGCAGTTAATGCATGTATGTAGCAGTTTAGCATCTTATCTTACGATAATGAATGAGAATAATTTGTCCTAATAATTAATTGGAGTGCTGAAAGGTTCTCTGGTCAATCCAGATGTCCTTCTAAGTTCTGTTCAGTTAAACCTTCTTAAAAATCGTTTGGTCATTTAGATTTTCGGAAAGTGGGTCGGGCCAAGATCTTTTCAGCTCCCACTGACTATCGTGTTATGACACTAAAAAACAGAAAAACTGGTCCACTCATATAAAATAGGGTTGTTTTAAAACCTTCCTTAGTCCTTGACACTTGTCAGAATAGAAAAATATTGATTAATTATCGATTTAGAATGGGGATTCTTCTATATAGCGATACATAAATGTCATCAATGCTTTATTATTACTACATAACTGTTACCAATATATCACAATAGTAACAATTACATTACAGATTTGGTAGTCACGTTCATTTTTTTTTTTTTTTTTTGGTCAAGGCAGATCGCTACAGTCGTTTCTTGGTAGTGCCTACCAGACTAGTTGTAGCAACTAAGGGTGAAGAAAACTAAAAGGTGTTTTTATTTTTTAATTTTACTCAAATGATATCTACATATGAATTGTTAACGGTTAACCCCTATCTATCTCTGTCGTATGTGGATGTCAATCAATATCTTTTTTTGTTCATAAACTGAAGAATTCTCTTGTCCAACGAACCCAAATGTAACATGAGGAATTTAAAAACTTAACCAGCCTTTTAGTATGAGGAGAAGCTTGGTCATCAAAATAAAAATTAATTGGATGATACCAATAATAAGTATAAAGTTCTGTTAGTGTTTATTAATTTTAATTATTTTATTTTTACCCATTCTTTTTTTTTTTTTTAAATTAATATTTTCATATTTTATAATCTTCTTGAGTGAATAATTTTTTATTGGATGGATTTTGTCTCCAAAATAAAGATGCGAAAATGTTTTTTTTCTTCTTCGTTTTCTGCTTTTTTTTTTTTTTTTTTTTTTAAACCGATTGTCATCTCTACAATTGCGAATCTGGATTAAATTTAGCTTAAGCAGCACCAAAGAGTTCATTAAATTTTACTACACTTTTATTACTCTTTTAGTCTTTACAAGGCAAGATTTTTTTTCATAAGTGATGTTTTCTCTGCGACCAGAAGTAATCTTTTTTTTCTTTTTTTTTTCTTTTTTATATAACCGCTTTTTTTCTTCATATTTTCAACTTAGAAGGAAGCACTTAAGATCAAAAGTCAAACTCAAAAGTCAAAACACATTTTTTAAATTAAATTTTATAAAAGTTAATAAGGGATCCAGTTTATATAAATTCATTGTGTAAAAAAAAAGAAAGCTGATTCCCTTACGAAAACCAAAACAAAATGTGCTCATACCACGTGATTTCTTAAAAGGTCAAAAAACAATAAAAAAAAAAAAATGCAAAAAATTATTTTACATTTTCATAAATAACGTTGTATGAATTCAATTATTTGTTTTGGCTTCTGAAGTAAGGATCAATTTTTACAATTCATTTAGATAGCAAACAAAAAGGATCCTTCTGTCTACTACTCTAGTCTGGAGTGGAGTCTATTTAAAAATTTTATAAAATTTAATTAGAGGCCTAATTAATTTTTTATGATCTGGAGTGCTTTCTATCGTCCTGTGAAAATTGAAAATTAACTTTGAAAAAAAAAAAATGTTTATTTCAGGTAGTATTAGGTTGGTGCAAAAATAATGACGTAATAATGTCGTTTTTTGACGTTAAAAATACGTCAAAAAACGACATTATTACGTCATTATTTTTGCACCAACCTAATAATAAAATATAAATTGTAGAACAGTAACACTATCATTCTTAAACTTTAACAAGTAATAATAAATATTGCTTCCTTATTGCACAAGGAAGACCATAAGTACAGGTAACCAAGAGTTTAAAAAAACAAAAAAAAAACAACGAAAAAAATCACTCTCTCTCTATTTTATTTGACTCTCTCTAGTCTTTAATATTGTGATTGTTAAAGAAAAGACAATTTGATGTTCATTTCAATTATGTCTTTCCTTAATTTTAATTAAGTTAATATTTATTTAAAGAAACAAAAGTAAGAACATCTCCATAATGAAGTACTGCCAAAAATGCTTTTTTTTTTTCTTAAATGAAAGCAAAGAACAAAAGCAAACAAAACGATACCCACTTTAAAAAAAAAATACAAAAAAAAAAAAATCAAGGAATTATGTGATTTAAAGGACATTTTTTTTATGATTTTATCACTTATTCATTAATGAAGGAATTTTATACTGAAGGTTATTTTTATATTAGAAAATTTTCTTGGGAATATTTCTTTGGGTTAGGTACACATCCTTTCAAACCAAAAAACAAACAGTAATCTTCTCTTATTGGTTCTGCATATTTCAGTATCCCAACGGATACTTGAAACTGCAGATTGTACCAAATCCTGTTTGTGAGAGTTTGTTTTTAAAATTATTAATATTTTCGGAGAAGATTGCTTGATATTATTGGAGATAGTGTTTACAGAGTATTTATTGATTTTATGGCTTATCAACCCTTTGCCGGTTATTTAAAACCAGAAAAATTAGATTGTAAGTATTTTGGGAGATAATAATGCTTTTTCTGATACAAGCCGTACCCTTGAAGTGAGAAGATTTGATATTCATACATTTCCCAAGACTAAGAGTATTTGCATGTAAGCGAATATAAAGAGCCTGACTGGAATTAGAACTCAGCTCTCCAATTTTTCAACCCTGAGCTGTTATCCATTACACCCCATGCACATCCAAGCTTACAGCACCTGGCATTTCCAGGTAGCCCATATAGGTACTCAATTCACAGTTGAACTATCTAGATGTAGCTGTAACTTCTCCACTAATGGCTAATCTCACATTTCTCCCTCCTTGTGGAACTCCCCCTCTCCAGCCTTTCCAGCCAACTTTAATCTGCAAAAATTTAAATGCAATGTCAATCGCTATCTATTGTTCTCCTGGTTGGTCTTTTCTTTCTCCTCATTACTAATGTTTTTGCTCCTAATTTCTCCACACCCGGTAACCCTTTGTGTTTTAGTTCCTGTACTGCCTTTCTTTGGGGTTTTACTGATAACAAAAACAAAAAAGAAAACAAGAAAAAACACAACAAAAACAAAACAAAACACAAAACAAAACTGCATATTATTATATATAATAATGTAAAAAACAAGCTTAATTGACTGGAATTGGAACTTAAATCTCTGATTTCAATTCTGAGCTGTTATCTTTTACACCTTCCACACATCCAAACTTATTGCACCTAGTATTTCCAAGTGGTTATCTCGCTAGGTACTGAACAAATTCAATATTGCTTAACTTTGGTGATCATACAAGAACTGGTGATATGTACACAGGAATCAACACTACATGGTGCTCCAATGCAATCTATTTTCCTATACAGAAGTATCCCTTTGGTAAGGTCTAATTTATAATTTAGGCACAATAACAGGTGATCGTCCTGGGTATGACGATAAACTACGTCCAACAGCAAGGTATCTGGTCAGGAGGTTTTGAGGAGCATGGAACCACCTCTTAATTGCTGGTGTTCCCAAGTCCACCCTGACCCAGGATGGTAGCACCTGTTAGGGTCCTAGCTATGGGCAAATAGTTAACCTCCAAACTTGTGTAAAAAATAGGTTTTGATACCAGAAATACTTTGTAATAAAAAAAATTATTACCAGCAATAATTTTTGAAGGAAAAATTATTATCAGCAATGCATTCAAAAATACCAGCAATACAAACAGCTATACATTCTTTGAAAAAAATATGACCAGCTTTCAATTTCTTCAAGGAAAAATATTCCCAGAAATAGATTTTCGAAGAAAAACATATTACCAGCAATACAAATTTTGTCGGCATTAAATAAAACATTGAGGTTGATATGCTGTAAAACAAAACAAACCAATAACAGATGAACAGTAAGTACTAATATATTAAGACAATTAAAATAATGTACTGGAATAAAAACTGTATGACCGATAGAAAATTTTTTTACTGTAGCTCTCAGCTACCTCAGGATGCAATGTTTTCCTTTCTTTATTCAGTTGAAAAATTTTACCTTTCTCAAAAGAAGTACTTCACAGCTTGTTTACATATCTGAATTGTCAGCACTTTGAGACCTATGTTAGGTAAAATTAAAAACGTATGAATTGTTTAGAATGTGGAAACTATTTTACTTGTGTTTTTTTTCATTAATGACATTGGCAATGATAATCATTGTTTGAATAATATTACAGGATGACTTTTATAAACATTTGATAGCTTTTCCTTTCAGAAAACAAGTGTAACAAAAAAGGATTTATTATGTTTTTCTGGTTAATAGCTGGTTTGTTATAGAAATTAAACTTCTTTTTAGATAGCATTTTAAGCTCAGAAAGCAATTACTGCGAGCAGTTTAACAGTTATTAGGTTGGTGCAAGAATAATGTCGTTTTCTCACATGGTAACGTATGTGAGAAAACGACATTATTTTTGCACCAACCTAATAGATGTTTATTAACACATTGGTGGCATCATATTGTTGCTAAGTCTTTGTCAAATTTTATGCCAGTATTTTGAGTGGAACATTGGATGGATGCTTTCCTGAACATTGCAAGTCTAGGTTCAACTGTTTTCTTATCGGCCATATTTTTGTGATCTTTTTACACTTATTCAATAGCTCTATACCTTTGGACTTTTATTGAGTTATTAGGAAAAAAATTTATTACAATTCACTGATAATTTTTTTTTTTTTTTTTTTGTCTGTCTGTTAATCTTTTTTTGTCTGAACGCTACAAGTCTAGGTTCAACTGTTTTCTATCGGCCGTATTTTTTTGATCTTTACACTTATTCAATAGCTCTATTATACCTTTGGCCTTTTATTTGGTTATTAGAAAAAAAAATTATTACAATTCACTGATAATTTTTTTTTTTTTTTTTTTTTTGTGCCTGTCTGTTAATCTTTTTTTGTCTGTCGGTTAATCATTTTTTTTTATTTTTTTATTTTGAACGTTACAAGTCTAGGTTCAACTGTTTTCTATCTGCCATATTTATTTTTGTAATCTCTACACATATTCAGTAACCCTATATCTGGCCTTTTTATTGGGTGTACTTTAGTAAAAAAAAAAAAAAAATCTTTATTATAATTCACTGATTGTCTTTTTTGTCTCTGTTAAATTGTTTTGTCTGAATGTTAATCCAAGTGTAACTGAATGACAACTGCGTTCATATCACTAGATTTTATATGATTGCTAATTGGAAACCAGGGCATGATTTTTTTTTGTTTTTTTTAAGTTTTTAGTGAGGGTTTGATTTGCAATATAAGTATAACAGGACCTTTATTTTGTGTCCATGTTAGCCTATCTCAAAACAGAATTTTAATTTTCTTTTTTGTTTAACTGTTGAAAGCAGACCGCCAGCTGAAGATTTCCCTGTCAGTAAGCAAAGTCATTAACCTTTTGCCATGATTTTTTTTTCTCCTGTAACTTTTTTGTGATCATCAGAACTTAATTATGTTGTGTCTTAACATAGTAGTATGCCTATTGGTCAACAGAGGGCCATAAACATTAAACGTGTGACGTTTATTAATATAAAACACAATTTAGTGTTATATTTGCATTTTTTGCTGCTTTGAAAAGTGGAACAGACAAATCTGTAGTAAAAAATGTGTGTACTTGATTTGTGAAATCACCAGCCCAGATATCTAAGTGTATTCCAAAAATTCATGATAGTAATGGTAATAATAATATTAGCAGTTTCCTTATAAGGAAATTATCAATTGTCTCAGCCAGTGCTGCTATCGATTGAAATTTATAAAATCTTTAAAATGATTTTCAGGAAAATAGATTTCTCAAGACCAGTAACTGTTATTGCTCTTTCCACTATTAATAAGGGCTTTCTTTTATCTTTCCATTTTTTTTTTTTAAATCACAATCATCCCATGCAAGGTAGTAAAGCCACTAAGACCCTGGGTGTGAAAGAATTAGAAAACAGAAGTGTTATTTTAGGAACAAGAACAACAGAAGTGTAGTTAGGAAGACAGTAGATAATGATTGACATTGCATTTAAATTTTTGAATATCAAACTTGACTGGAAAGCAAGAAACCAGAAGAGTCAGAAAAGAAAATATTAGCATAGAACTTAAGGTTACATCTAGCCAATTCAGCTGTAAATTGATGAAATCTTGTTGCCAATCTAGCACTGAGCTTAAATTCATAAACATTAGATACCATAGCAAAGAACTCATCTGAACAATTACCATGAAAGTATTTATAGAAAAGTCACAATGAAGCAACTTTATAGTGGTGGAAAAGTGACTGAAGTCAAGATGCCAGGTCAGGATGAATAATATTGCAGATTCTTCCTTGTCAAGAATTTCCAAATATATAGTAAGAGTTCTAGACCATGTGGCAGCAATATTTGAGGCATGGATGAATTGTAGACTTATAAATATGTAAGATAGATTCAGAAGAGAAAGATTGGCTAAATGAACTGACTTTCTTAGCTTTCATAGATTTAGCAATGGATTAAATATAGTCCTTCCACTTCATGTCAGCCCAAGAAGGTGCAATGAGTCACTTTTCTGGAGGTGAGTATCAGCTATGCTGATGGAAGGCATGATTAATTTTTGCAGTTTTGTTTTGGAGGCATTTATTTTATGGAAAGTCAACATATTGATTACGTCATTATTTTCATTTTGAGTTACTTGTGATAGCTTTTGTATTTGTTGCTGCTGTTGTAAGACCTTAAGGAATGTGGTTTCTATTATCTGATAGTTTTTCTAGATTCTGTAGTACCAGTTCACAAGATTTAAAGAAGAATATTCCTTATTAAAACCTACGTGCTTCATTCGCTTAAAGCCACCTTTAACCATTGATCTGAGAAAGTTGTTGACTGCTGACAGTTTACATGTTTTTGGATGATTTTGGTGTCATGCATGACATCGATATGAAAGTGTCAATCCACTTAAAAATATGACTTGAGATTTTTAAGTTAATGTTTTGATGTCGTGGCATTGGCCAAGATTAAATCTAGATTCAATGTTCAATTTCCTTTTCTCCTATACTGAATCTGTTATAACTGACCCGTACACTGAGGTAATTGAAGTGTTTTTTATTTATTAATTCTATATTCTGAATTTTTATGATAGATTCACGATAGGTGTCATCACTGATTTCCAGATCATACTTTCTGTTTTAAAAGGTTATCTCTTGGAAGCCTTGGTAGAGGATGTTGCTGTTTCTTTTTTCTTTTTTTTTTTTTTTTTTTTTGTTGTGTGTTCAAGATCTTTCTTATCCCAAGTATAACTACCTATGTTATCAGCATAGCATCCATCATCACTATAGGGGTAAGGAAAGTAGGAACACTGTTTTCTACTAGGTATTTTTCGGTTGATTGATATTTTTTTTTTTTTTTTGATAATGATTTTTAATTAAGCTATGATTCAATAACTACATCATTCAAATGATTGATCTTTCATTCGAGCCAAAAGGCATTACTTAACCCTTTTGCTGGTTTTTACATTATTCGGACTATTGTCCTCATCTTTGTTGCCATATTTATTACAGCGTTTTGGCCATTGTATGCTCCGGCTTTCTTCAGGTGGTTGGAATGTCAAACTGAACCCTTTATTTCGCTCACTGGGGTAGACTGTTCTAGTTCCACGTGCCATGTTTTAATGGATGTCAGTTATCAGTTATCTCCTGTTAATTTTACCTCTGAAAGTTCTGCACTGCCTTAACCGGGTATTGAACTCACACTCTTTGAATCTAACTAACGCCTTTATTCCCTGTACCATGTGTCCTTGAAGAAGGCCGAGCGTACAACGGCTGAAATGTTGTAATATGGTGACAAAGATGAGGACAATAGTCTGAATAATGTAAATAGTGTACATAATACCTCGTCTCAGAAATATAGACAGATACTGAAGGATCGGATAAATATAGCAACAAAGATGAGGACAATAGTCCGAATAATGTAAATAGTGTACATAATACCTCATCTCTGAAATATAGACAGATACTGAAAGATCGGATAAATATGGCAACAAAGATGAGGACAATAGTCCGAATAATGTAAATAGTGTACATAATACCTCATCTCAGAAATATAGACAGATTTGCGGGATTTGTTTTGTGTTTTTTTTTTTTTTTTTTTTTTTTTTTTTTTTTAAGGAATAAAAAGAAAATAACTTTGTGCAATGCCAGGTCCATAAAAATGGATGAAATGTCAGTTTATAAATGATTGATAACTTCTTGGATCCACAGATGATCTGAGTATTTACAAAAGGAAACAAAAACGTTATTAAATACAGTTTTACTCATTCTGTCAAAAACTGATAGCAGTAGGCTAAAACAGGTTTGATCAATTAAAAAATGTGAACGACAACAAATTAGCTGCAGACTACAAAGCTTTAGGGTAAATAACTGAGTATGTGTTATATAGGAATGAAGTGTCAGTGCCAACACTTGAGTTTGAACATAGATCACCAGTGAGCAAACACAGGCAATCCCATTATTGAATTAAGTATTAGGTTGGTGCAAAAATAATGTCGTTTTCTCACATAGTAACATATGTGAGAAAACGACATTATTTTTGCACCAACCTAATAGGTCAGATGACCATAGAGGAAATACTTGTATAGGAAGTCATGTGATGTCTAAATGATTGTTATTTCTACTCTATCCTCTATTACCGTATGGACCGCTATTCTATTCTCTATTCTATTCACTATACCATTTCTCTATTTGAATTATTATTAGAGCAATTACTATTAGTGCAAGTGCTATTTGAAGGTGTCTGCCATCAGTATTATTCAACGATAGTTGGATCTGTGATTACAAAGTCTCTACTACAACCAGCATTACGAAAGTAATGAGTATTCGTTGGTATCACAAAAGTGACAAGTGTTCATTGAGATAATAAAAGGATGAGTGAGATAGCAACATACATTCATACATATATACATACACACATATGAAGAAAAATATATGGAAAAAACAAACAAAAATCCTTATATGCAATTATGCTGTTTTAATGTTAATATGTCAACGTCGGACGTTTCGGTCTAATAAACCATCTTCAGGACATCTTCAGATAACTGAAAGTTTTATATAAGTTTTATCTGTTTGGATAAGTCTTGTTCTTATGTCCATCATCTTTGTCATGTTCAATTGATAATGTTAATTATATTTTATGAATATGTCCTGAAGATGGTTTATTAGACCGAAACGTCTGACGTTGATATATTAACATTAAAACAGCATAATTGCATATAAGGATTTTTGTTTGTTTTTTCCGTATATTTTTCTTCATACTGTCGGGTCTATATACATATATTTGCTTACATACACACACACACACACACACACACACACACACACACACACACACACACACATATATATATATATATATATATAATATATATAGTATATGAGAGAGAGACAGAGAGAGGGATGGTGAGAAAATTTATCTTTTTCTAAGCTAAGGAGAGTCACAAGGATTTAATCAGATCCAAAGATAGTGAATAAGGTCAAGCTTCCATAAAACTGAATTTTTTCATACTTGATCTGTTCAATTGCTGGGCTGATTAGTACAGACTGTCTCAAATTTTTAAGAGTAAATTACGGACATAAATTAGTGAGATAGAAACAAATATATACAGAGAAATTATTTGGTTTTGCTTTTTCTATGGAGAGTTAAAAGGATTAATCAGATCCAAAGACAGTGAAATATTGTTTGAATAAAGTGAGGCTTCATTTTAAGCCTGGAACAGAGGGAAATAGATAGAACTAGAGAGTAGGGTACAAGAGAATTCTTACTTTTTTTTTTACAGAGAATTAAAAGAATTAATCAGATATAAAGAGAGTGAAGTATTGTTTGAATAAAGTGAGGCTTCATTTTAAGCTTGGAACACAGTGTAATAGAAAGATCCAAAGAGAAAAGGGACAAGAGAATTCTTTCTTTTCTATGCAGAATTAATAGGATTAATCAGTTACAAAGAGTGAAATATTGGTTGAATTAAGTCCTGCTTCTACAAAATTGAATTTTTGTAGATAAGTTCAATTCCTGGCCTGGGTAATACTGACTTGGGCTTAATGAAAATGGGACGAGTAATAACTGACTTGTGTTAACAAAACAAATTTGAGATTCCTAGACATGGATGGTGGTATGAGAACAGGTTAAATAATGGTTTATTTTTTAATTTCCCTGAAGGTTAATTGGATCATCCAATATCTGAAGAAGGCTGGAGGGTACAGTTGTCGTAACTTTGTTTTGGCTATTATTATCCGTATTCCACATTTTGTATGTTAACGCCTTTCTTAGTTTGTGAACTTTTTGCCTTATTGTGGCTTTGTTTTGCATATATTCTTTGCTCAATATTATGTTTGCCCTGTTTTTTTGTTTTTTTTCTTATTGTTTATTGCAAACTTTATAAATTCAGTTTGTTGGGCATTTCTGCCAATTACTCTTCAATATGTCTAACTGTAACTCATGTAAATAATGATAAGCCCCTCATCTTTGAAATTCAGTTAGAAAATATTTTGGTAACTTTATAGTCTGTATTCATCATTTCTACAAGAAACTTTCAAATTTATTATCACTGTTGTTGCAGGAGGAGATAATAACCAATTGTGAGTTTCTTTTTTTTTTTTTTTTTTTTTTTTAATCTGAATAATCCCAAGCAAGGCAGTAATGCCAAGAACAAAGGGTAACAGGATGTGGAAGAATTAGGAACAGAAACATTAATGATGAGCAGAAAGAAAAGTTAGTAATCAGGTGGACAGTAGATAGCGATTGACATTGCATTTAAATATTTGCAGATTAATATTGGCTGGAAAGCATGGAGCCGGGAGGGAGTTCCACAAGTGAGAAGTATGAGAAAAGAAACTGTTAGCATAGGATTTATGACTATATCTAGTCAGCTCAACTGTAAATTGATGAGATCTTGTGCTGCACTTAAATTATAAAACTTTAGGTACCATAGTGAAGAGCTCATTCGAACAACTACTGTGAAAGTATTTATAGAAAAGGTATAGATAGACAATCTTATGGTAGTTGGAAAGTGACTGAAGCCAAACTGCCAGATCAGGATCAATAATATTGCAGATTCTGCTTTGGATTTTATCAAGGAGCTCAAGGTAAATAGCAGGGGAATCAGACCATATGTTGCAGCAATATTCTAAGCATAGGAGTGTGGTAGACTTATAGACAATGTATGATAGATTCTGGAGAGAAAAATTGTCTCGCATGACACAGTGAACAGACTTTCTTAGCGGTTGATCTAGCAATGGATTAAATATAGTCTTTCCACTTCATGTTAGCAGAGAACGTGAGCCTGAGAAGGCACATTGAGTCACTTTCCTGGAGGATAGCATCAGCCATACTGATGGAAGGCAGCAATGGGTCTCTCAGATGCTTAATGGGGAGAGGTTTCATTTTCCTATATTAAAATTAACAAGCCGTCTTTTACCCCTGTCATTTTGTACATCAGCTTTCATTTTGACCTTGTCAGACAGATAAGCCTTACTTATCAAGGCAGGAGTAAATTGTTGTGTCATCAGTGTAGATACCATGTTGAAAGCTGATGTCATCAGGCAGGCCATTAAGGAAAAATTGAAAATAGTAGAGCCAAGGATGGAGCCTACACAGCCATTTTGGGAAATCAAATTAAACTGTCATTGTGTATGTTTTATATATATATATATATATATATATATATATGATTATTTTTTTACAAATATGATTCCATCGCTACATAAGAGTTCTCATGTTTCAAAAACAGGAGCTAAAAAATTGAATTGAATTAAAGCATCAAGCTCTATTTCATCTTCAGGCAAAATTTTTGGAATAACTAATCTTGAAATTTATGGAGCTTTATAAGCATATTCATTCGTAATATTAATTACTATGGGAATGGCTGAAGCAATTATTTCAATAACTTAACCCTTATGGCGCTTATTGAAATAAATGCTTCAGCTGTTTCTATAGTAATTAATATTATGAATGAATATGCTTATAAAGCTCTATAAATTTCAAGATTAGTTATTCCAAAAATTTCGCTTGAAGATGGAACAGAGCTTGGTATTTAATTCAATTTCATTTTTGTAATTAAATTGAAGTTTTTAGCTCCTGTTTTTGAAACATGAGAACTCTTATGTAGTGATGGAATCGTATTTTTAAAAAATAATTATAATTTAGGCTCTACTTACATATTGAGCACTGTTTTTTAAAAATAAAAACAAAAATACTAAAGAACTTTGGATTATTAACCTAACATGTTCTTTCCTATTTTTCTATATATCTGTGTGCACACACACATATATATATATATATATATATATAATCTTTCTACCTTTTATTAAATAGAACTAACAGACAGGGAATATCTGTTGAGGGTTTGTGTATCTCTTTTCCAAGAATATTTCCAGTCATGGCACGAATGAAGTGCATAGGTTCACAAGGGAGGTATTTTGAAGAATTCTTCTTCTGAAATCATTGTGTGCAAGAGTGACGCCAGCCACTTGACACAATCTTCAAGGGAGGTATTTTTACCCTCGTGTACCAGTGGGACAAGTGCATCAGTCTCTATGATAATTTAGGTATACAATTACTCAGAAATTTTGGAACATATTTTTTCACCTCTCTATTTGGATAATTGAGGAAGTACTGTATACATGTATGTTTTATACTTAAAATCTGAAATAGCTGAAATGTCTATGATAAATGAGGAAAGAAGACTTGGAGAATTAAATACTCACAAGACATTAAAAGCAAGGAACACAGGGAAACCTACTTAATGTGCTTGCATGAATGGATGGCAAAACAAGAACAAAAAGGGATTGTAATGAGTCAAGGACAACAAATGACAGGAAGTTGTGGAGAGCCCTGATTGCCTATGTTCTAAGAAGACAGGCACCTAAAAGAATGACAAAAAACAAAACAGAAAATTTCCTTTACTGAATGTTTTTTAATCATTTCACCCCAAGCAAGGAAGCAAAGCCACTAATACTCAAGGAGTTACTGAGCGTGAAAAAAAAATATAAGAGATATTGACTTTATCAAAGAAAATGTAAGACTTGTTTTGCATCATGTATTTATATCAGTTATATGCTATGCATGATACATGTTTCTTAGGTGATCATGTATCATTCGATACATGACTGGTGAGGCAGATTTTTTTTCCTGCAGTAGGTTGCCATTTCTTTCTGTGGTAGACCAGTTGCCATCCAAGATTATAGAACCTGGTCTGTCCTGCTATTTAACCATAGCTGGGGGGGAAGAAGAAGAGGATTCATACCTTTCTCAAAGGTATTAGCATGTAAATGAATGTAATGGATTCAAACTCGGCTCTCCGATTCCTCAATCCGAGTTGCCATCCATTACTTTACCATGCCTCCTTTATATACAGAAGTAAAAATATCATTAGCTTTTCAAAATTTTTAAGTCCTTCAAGCTAAGTGAAAGTCAAGGTAAACTATGGCGGATGTTAAATGATTTAATTTAATGCTTAATAAACAAATGTTAGTAAATTTTTTTTGATTGTTTTGTTTTCTATGACTTATCAACCTTTGCAAGTTATTAAACCCTAGAAAATAATTTTTAGATTGTAAGATTTTTTTTTTGGGGGGGGTATTGATGATTTAGTGAAACAAGTCTTACTAATCCATACCTAGGGATAGAAGAGGTGAATTTATACCTTTCCCCAATTTAAGTTGAATATAAGGAACCCAACAGGAATTGTAACTTGGCTCCGTGATTCTGAGTCTTTATCTGTTATACTGCTTGCACATCCAAGCTTACATAACTAAAACTGTGATATCCAGAAAAGGCATGGCATGTGGAATTAGAACAATCTACCCCACTGGATGAAGTAAAGGGTTTGGTTCAAAATTTCAATGTATATCACATGAAGAAGGCTAGTATGTATGAAATGTTTTGAATCTGACAATAAAAATAACGACAAGTCTGAACAATGTAAATAGTGTAAATAATTGACATGTTGGATTAGTAAATGTTTGTATTTTTGGGTGTCACTTTTTGGATATAAAGTTACTTTATACTTTATTTCATGGAATTTACCTTGTTGGTGTCTTAATTTCTAACTGGCTAAAACATTGTGTATTTAAAGAAAAGTGTAATTCACAGTTGAATGAAAAAATGTTTCCTGTTAAAGCTATTTGTTGTAAAGCTAAACCTTAATTAAATATCGAATAGAAGCAGGTCAGTAGTGAGGTGAGGAAAGGAAATTATTTCAGGGCCACCAATCAATCTGTTGATCATAATATCTGCATACTAATCTCTGGTATAAAGTTACTAGTGTGGTATGATAAGTGGCTATTGAACTCACTAAGATAAGCTAGCTCACTACAGGTGTCATTAGTACTGATTGGCTATATTTTTTTTTTTTTTTTTTTTTTTTTTTTAGTAAGGTTCACCCTTTATAAGTCCTGGGGGCCACTCGAGGTAGATGGATATGATAGGTAATTTGTGTGCATAAGAGTGGAAGATAGTGATTAATCTTAACCTTGAACAGGTTAAGATTGTAGTGATCAGAGAAACATGCTCTTGGGAGACAGTTTCACAGAGCAGTAATTCGTAGGAAGAAGTTATTTGAGTGGAACTTACTTCTCACTAACAGAATACAGAGGGATGGGTGGTTTGCTACTATGTAAGTGGCATGGTGTGTCCTTACCATCAAGGTTTAAATTGGCAGGGCCAGGGAATGTAGTTTATTTGGGCAGTTTCTGTGGAAGTAGAGATAGAGCAGTTAGAGGCTTGCCACATCCCACCTGTGGGAGAAAGGATGAAGGGTGGAGAATAATTTGTCACCCACAAAGACTGGGATACTTTTGGACTCTATCAGTGCTGGACAGTGTGAGGTCTTAGCAGCTACTGCCCAAATATGGCAACAGTATTCCATTTTTGGCCTGATCTGGCTCTTGTAACGGTAAAGGATAGCAGGAGTAGTCAGGTACTCATTGAGTTACAGTGGTTATGGCATTAACCTCTGACCTTATGATGGATGATTTGAATATTAATACTATGCACTGTAGCTTCCAGGCATCTTAACCTTAGGCATTACCTTTCCTTTGAAACAAGGCTAGAGACATTACCTGGTATCTGATGCATACCTAAAAGAGGATTTGACCAATTTTTGTATGGTTACCAACCTGCTCTAACCTCTAACTTGTGTCGCATTCACATTCTACTTGACATGGGTATGAAGTTAGATACACTCAGCTTCCATATCTTGAATGAAAGAGGTTGTTGGAAATTTTTTAAAGTCTGGAGGTGTGGGATAAGCAGTGGTAGATTGGGAAAATTAGATTAGTGGGTAGGGTTATTCTAGAATTTAGTTTATTTGAATGACAGAATGATATGTAAACTGACAGAAAATTATTATTAATTATTATATATTATTAATAAGCTATTAGGTTGGTGCAAAAATAATGTTGTTTTCTCGCATATGTGAGAAAACAACATTATTTTTGCACCAGCCTAATATATCAAAATTTTTTACCACAAATATAAACCTTGCAAATTTTGCTTCTCATGTCTTTATTTGTTTTTCTTTTCTTCATGGGTCATTGGAAGCCATGAACTTATTTTGAAAAGGTATGGATAATGTTGACGTTTTACACTCGTCAAGAACTTGCCTGTTTATTTGTTTGTTGTTCCCGACAAACTACATCCAGCAGAAAGGCTTCTGATTGGATGTTTGGAGGTTTTGAGGAGCATGGTACCACCTGTTGGGGTTCCTACTATGGGAAAATAGTGAAAAACCAAACAAAACACTATGGAAATATAAAAATACCAACAATACATTTTATACACTATTTACATTATTCTGACTATTGTCCTCATCTTTGTTGCCATATTTATCTGATCCTTCAATATCTGTCTATATTTCTGAGATGAGGTATTATGTACACTATTTACATAATTCGGACTATTGTCCTCATCTTTGTTGCCATATTTATCCGATCCTTCAGTATCTGTCTATATTTCTGAGATGAGATATTATGTACACTATTTACATTATTCGGACTATTGTACGCTCTGGTTGGAATATTGAACTGAACCCTTTATTTCACTCACTGGGGTAGACTGTCCTCAAGGACACATGGCACAGTGGATAAAGGCATTGGTTAGATCCAGTGACAGGACCAAAAGAGTGTGAGTTCAATACCTGGTTAAGGCAGTGGAGAACTTTCAGAGGGAAATTAACAGGAGATAACTGATAACTGACATCCATTAAACATGGCATGTGGAACTAGAACAGTCTACCCCAGTGTGCGAAATAAAGGGTTCAGTTTGACATTCCAACCACCTGAAGAAGGCCGGTGCGTACAATAGCTGAAACGTTGTAATAAATATGGCGACAAAGATGACGACAATAATCCGAATAATGTAAATAATGTACATAATACCTCATCTCAGAAATATAGACAAATACATTTTATATGTAATTGAAACCATAAAATTGCGTTCAAAATATATTTAGTTGAAACCATAAAATTGTTCAAATATTTAGATTTCAGCATTAAATAACCCATAGAGATGTTGATATGCCACTGAACAAAATGACCAACAATACATTTTATCTGTAATTGAAGCCACAATATTGTGTTCAAAATATTTAGATTTTGGCATTAAATAACCCATACAGGTGTTGATATGCTGCTAAACAAAATGACCAACAATACATTTTATCTGTAGTTCAAGGCATACAATTGCATTCAAAATATATTTAGTTGAAGCCATAAAATTGTTCAAATTATTTACATTTTGAGATTGAATTACCTAGTAATATGGATATGTTAGTAAACAAAATCAAGCAACCAACATGAAAGAAACACTTTCATGACATTAAGCCATATAATATCCTACATTTTCTTAAAGAAATCAAACTGTATTCTGAAATATAACTTCAACAAAACTACAGCATAAAACACACATATCACTCCCTCCCAGTAATTATATCTACACAAACTGAGTATCATCTACCATGTATTGTGAAAGCAGAATAACATATATTGTTATTACTTCAGAGCTCCCTAGAAAATTAAATTTCAGCATTAAATGACCCATAAGGAGTTGATGTGCCATTAAACAAATTATTAATTATTTGTTGTCCCAAATTTCTGCAAGGGCAGTTACCAATTATTTTGTTTGGCTCTGTTGATTTTAGTTCTTGTAAAATCTTGATGTGAATTACTTTGGAATGGTGAAGATCTTACTCATAAAAGCTACTTTGAAATGTATTTTGTCTTCACCATGCCTTTGACATGAGTTTTAAAATGATAAGCAAAGACAGCATGTTTTAATTGAGTTAAACAATTCTAAAGGATTAGTTTTGTAGAATTTAAATTTTTTTAGGAAATTTTTGCAAAAATAAATAAGCATATATTTCGAATAAGAACTGGGAATTTGTTACAATGACGGGACTGCTGAGACCGACGAGGACAGGGGCATGATATCAAATGACATTCAAATTCATCCCTGATATAACATGTGGCAAATTAATATGAACCCAAAAATGGATGTTTCTAATGTTCTTCATAGATTGCCATCAACTGATTATGAAAAGGGATGAATAATGTTTAACTTTGACACTCGTTTAGCACTTGCCAAATTTCTAAATGATCATTTTCTCATATTTTTATTTTTTCTTCTCAGAAGTTTGCACAAAAATAAGTGGATTAAGAGTGGGGGATTTGGTTTGGTTTATTTTGTTTAACGACATATCAACCTCAATGGGTTATTTAATGCTGACAACATTTTCAGGATTCATATGAATAGAGTATGTATTCTTTGGTTTAGATTGGTTTGGTTTATTTTGTTTTACCGCATATCAACCACAATGGGTTATTTAATGCCAACCACATTTTTAAGATAGATTCATATGAATAGAATATGTATTCTTTGGTTTAGATTAGTTTGGTTTATTCTGTTTTACAACATATCAACCTCAATGGGATATTTAATGCCGACAACATTTTTAGGGTAGATTTGTATGAATATAATATGTATTCTTTGGTTTATTTTGTTTAACAGCATATCAACCTGAATGGGTTATTTAATGCTGACAAAATTTTTTATTGCTGGTAATATTTTGTTTCTGGTAATATATTTCCTTCAAAATTGTATTACTGGTAATAATTTTTTGCAAAAAGTATTGCTGGTAATAGTTAACTATTTTCCCATAGCTGGGACCCTAACAGGTGCTACCACTCTGCTAAGAGTTTGGGAAGAGTTTTTTTTCATTATCAAGAGTGTAACACTTCCTAGCAGTACTGACAGCAAGGATTGAACTCACAATCAAGGACTTTGAAAATAACTTTACCAGTGAAATATTTTTATTGTTTAGATCACAAAGTTCTTATTACTTCAGATGTTATTATAGTGTACACTTCATATGTGAAATAGTCACCAAGTTCTAATTTCAGTTGATTTTGTTGTATTCACTTAAACACAAGTACCTTGGGAAAAGTATGAATCTACCTCTTCACCCCTGCTCCCGAGCTATAGATTAAATAGTAGGGGTTGTATCAGTAAATCATTATCCCTACATAATTCTTACAATCCAAAATATTTTCTGGCTTTAAATAACTTGTAAAGTCTTCATAAGCTGTAAAAAAAAAAAAAAAAAAAATTCAAATTAAAAAAAAAAAGAAAAGAAGGTCATTTAATCTTATTCACCAGATTTAACATCTGTGAATTTTTGGCTATTTCCAATGAGAGGAAAAAGAGTTACATTACTGAAAATCAGTGGTGGTGTCCTACTGGTTTGCATAAACTGATTCTTAAAATTATAACAGCTTAGTGAACTGGTTGTTGGATTATCCACAAATAATCTTATATATTAATAGCCAATGGTCTAGGTAGTTATGTTATGCTTGCACATGCCTAGTGAAACTGTAATAGAAATGCACCCCTACCATAACAATAATGATTTTTGTGATTACTTTGATTATGTAATAAGAAATTACCATAAACATATTGTATCCAAAACTATCAAAAATGATAAAAATATAATTAATACCATTGCTGTATGTTTTGCAGAGGCTGAAAGAGGGTTTTCTGTAATGAACATAATTTATTCTGACAAAAGAAATTATCTTGAAATTAAAAATGTGGCAAATATTCTCATCATAAATTTGATAGGTCTTCCGTTGTGTCTTTAGGACTGTAGTGATTCAGTTTGAATATGGCTAAGAAACCATAACACAACTGATGACACTCGAGTCCAAAAAGCATCATACTTCTGAACAGAAATATGATGAAAAGAAAATTTCAATCTGGAAATATTTTAATAAATAAATGTTTTCTATTAAATTATGAAACTGGTTTAATTATTTTTAAAACTATAAATTGATTTTTTCCATTCTGAAATTGAAAAGAAAATAAGCAGAATAGGTTCCTAAAGATTACCTGCCTTTATATAATCGGTTCCTGGAAATTTGAGATGCCATTATTGCTGAATGGTATTCTGAAAAATGAGCGGCAACAAGATGTAATGAAGTACATAGCTTCACAAGTTGTGGTGGGGGTACCTTGAAAAATTCTGCTTTTGAAATCATTGAAGAATGGTGCCAACCACTCAAACTTTGTTACACTTATGTACCAATGAGACAATTAAACTGTGTATGATATATATATATATATATCACACACACATATCTATCTATCTATCAGGGATGTACCATGTAGGTAGTCAGTGCCTACTATGTATAAAATAGATCAGCAGCTACAATACACACCTAATCCAACAAAATTATGAAGGTTATTATGATTATTATTATGTATAAAATGCAAAATATTTTATTTTTTGTAGATTTGCTACATGAAGGTCACAAGCTGCCTACCCTGAGTAATTACTGACAGCATGTGCCTGAGATATATATATATATAATATATACAATATATACACCCCCACCCCCACACACCCACCCACCCAGCAATCCTGTCTTTTATTAAATAGAATTAATGGACAAAAAACAACTTGAGTTTGGTGAGTCTCTTTTTCAAGAATGTTTCCAGTTGTGGCACCAGGATCTAATGAAGTACAACAAGCAGCAGCACACATCAGCAGGCAGGATAGGTTTAAGGCTCCAAGTTCTCCACAGAATTGTTCTATGGATTCTAGTGAATTAAAGTGTTGATTTGTGAATTTAGTGACAAAATTGAGTTCAATCCCTGGGCTGTGCTATGTATATTTAGATTGAGTGGGAACAGGTGAGCAATAACTGAGCAGTACTAAAAATATGAATTAGACGAGATACCTCTGTAGATTAAATAATGTCAGTCACTCATTGCTTTCCTCTACTTCTCTTGCTTTTTAAGTGTGTCCAGTGAGTATTAAATTCTCCAGATCTTCTTTTCTCATTATGTTTCACCCAAATCTTTTTGTCATTTTCATTCTCTTTAGAACTTTTTTGTTTTTCACGTGTCCATCTATGGTATCACAATTCATCAGTGAAATGTCAGAGCCTTAAACATATTTTTTAACCTATTTTCTGAAAAGTTATTTATTTGTGCCTTGAAATTTCTTGCGTCTTTAGTTGTATGTTCTAAACGTTTTAAGTTGTATGTTCTAAATTTATATTTTTGGTTTATTATTTATAGTTGTAGTATAGGTACCTCCAAAGATTCACTAAAAAATGAGCATACCATGGTGACAAAATGCCTAAAACGTGATCAATACAAAGTTTTATCATCAAAATCTTTGTTTTTATTAATAGGAAAGACTAAAAGATATTTTTATTATTAAATTATTTTTTTTTAATTCTTTTTAGAATCTTCAAAATTTTGGTGTAAAGCTTTATCATCAGCAGGTGAACATAAATAAATATGGGAATTTTGAGTGTCTTTTTTTCATTGCAAAACAGTAATTTGGAAATTCTTGCAAAAATCAGATAATTGTCAGATTTTAATGAAATTTTCAGGATTCATTCAGATTTAGTGTTTTTTTTTTTTTTTTTTTTTTCTTTTTTTTTGTAATTTGTGTGTGTGTGTGTGTGTGTGCGCGCGCGCATGTCCTCCATTTATTGGTGAAATAGATTTTTTTTTTTTTTTTTTTTTTTTTTTTAAAGAAATCAATTAGGCTGTAAATGTAGAAAAGTTAAAGAAAACCTACCCTAATTTGTATTTTCTCTCTGGGGGGTAAAACTGTTAGTGACATACTGATATTCTTTTTTTTAGGATCTTCTGTTTATTTGTTTTTATATTTTCGACCATTTTTCAGATTTCCAGTGAAAGTTTAAGTATAAATTGTCCAGAGTCAGAGTACTTTTGGCTTTTATGAGCCGTGATCAAAGTTTTCTTTTTTTTTGTACTTTGTCATATTTTTTTTTTTTTTTTTTAAATATTGCATCTTCACGCATCATATCAGTTTTTTTTTTTTTTTTTTCTTGTTTTTGTTTTAGTTTTTTTAATATTCTGTCTTCTTTATGCATCAGGTGTTTTTGTTAAAAAATTAATTGCTTTTAGAATAAATATATTGGAATTTGAGTTTAAAATTTTGAAGTCATCATTGTCTACCTCCTCCTCTAAAAAAAAAAAAACAGAAAACTTTCCTAATCACCCCAGATTAATGTTCTTTTGTTCTCTGGACACTGGGACATTGTTAATTTCAAGCCCTGCGTAAGTGCATGATAAGTGTATCAGAAGTGTATTGTTGAATTATTACTGTGTAACTGTAATTTAATCATGTAATCTCTTTCAATCTGATTGAGCTGTTAATCCAATCCAGTTCTTGAACCATTCAAATTGGACCTTTATTATTGGGACTTGGAGTCACTCAATGGCGCTTTGTGAATGAGTCAGCAAAGAAAAAAAAAAGTACTTGAAAACAGGACATAGATATTGTGCAAACTAATAACAATAAGTTGTTGTTGTTGTTTGTTTAGGTCACAAATTGAAAATAAATTCAGTGGTATAGTAATTGAGTGTTCATTCCCTGGGTGGAGTAGTACATTCAGTGACAACAGGACTTGCATGAACTGAGCTGGACAAAAAAAAAATAAAAAAAATGAGCTATCACCAGACATGGACAGCAGTTTCCCAACCCTGTATATTTAATAAAGGGTTAATTTTAAATTTCCTGAAGGTTACTCAGATAGACGGATATTTGAAAAAGGCTGAAATGTTGTGATAATAACAATAAAGATTTGGACATTACTTTGACTCTAAATAAATAATGATCAAAATTTGTTTTTTTGTACTTTGTCAGTTTCATCATTTTTTTTTCCAAATATTGCATCTTTATGCATCATATCTTTTTTTTTTTTTTTTTTTTTAATATTCTGTCTTCATGCATCAGGTGTTTCTTTTTGTTTTGTTTTCTAAAAATTTCATAAAATTTTATTTATGTTAGGCTTGTTTTTTTTATGCTTAATACTTCTAGTATTTGTTTTATTTTTACCGTTTGTGATATAGGATTGTTATGTTATTGTAAGGATTTGCCAGATTTATTTTTGTTGTGTTGGTTGATGATATGCAACTTAATTAATCTATTATCAGATAAATTGCAAGTTAATTGGTGTGATAATGTAGTGGTTGCATAACCAATATTAAATATATAAGACAATTTGGAAAATGTTTAACATTTTACTGATGAACTGGAATCATATGAAAAATCTTTAATTCACTCTAATGACTGCATAATGATATAGCAAATAATAAAAATATAGGACTGCACTAAAAATTATTTAATACTAGCTCGTTCTTCAATTTGAAATACAGGATGTCCATAAAGTTTGTGTGCACTTTAAAAAATTTATAACTTTATTTGTATTTGCGATTGAGATAATCTGTAAAAAAATGTTAGAAAGTTTAATGTACCTAGTTTTAAGTATAGCTAAAATAACTAATGTAATTTCAGGCATTGCTATAAATCATTTGGCAAATGTTTTCTGTGAACTGCAAAATCGTATTACCCTTTGTATTGCTAATGATGGAGGACATGTGGAAACTTAAATAAAATTTCAATAAAACCTTAAAAATATAGATTTACTTCTTTCTAATCCATTTTACAAATTATTTCTATTGCAAATAAAAATAAAGTTATAAATTTTTTAAAGTGCACACAAACTTTATGGACACCCTGTATTAAAACTAGGACTAAAACTCGCTCTTGTACCTTATATTGGTTTAACATTTACTTAAAAAAAGATGTTGATTTCCGAGAACTAAACATACTTATTATGGCGCTTTTTTATCTTTTGTGTCTGTAATGTGATCTGGAACATTGAAATAAGAAGAAAAACAGCACTTTATATAAAAGCTTAGGGGTCTGTTCTGTTGCTTGTTATATATTTATAGATTCTTGATAAAATTCAAAGAATCTGAAATGTTATTGGTACTGATCTGGCTTCTATCACTTTCCCCACTGTCATAACATAGCTTCCTTGTGCTTATCCATATTTACATTGTAATTGTTTTGATGAACTTCCCTCTATGGTACCTAAACTTTATGAATTTAAGTGCAGTACTAGATTGGCTGCAAGGTCTCTTCATTTTACAGGTGGAATGGATAAATGTAACAGTAAATTCAATACACTATTTACATTATTCGGACTATTGTCCTCATCTTTGTCGCCATATTACAACGTTTCAGCCATTGTACGCTCCAGCCTTCTTCAGGTGGTTGGAATGTCGAACTGAACCCTTTATTTCACTCACTGTTCTAGTTCCACGTGCTATGTTTAAATGGATATCAGTTATCAGTTATCTCCTGTTAATTCCCTTCTGCAAGTTCTCCACTGCCTTAACTAGGTATTGAACTCACACTCCTATCACTGGATCTAACTAACACCTTTTATCCATTGTGCCATGAGTCCTTGAGGACAATAGTCCGAAGAATGTAAATAGTGTATATAATATCTCATCTCAGAAATATAGACAGCAAATTTGATCTTAATATTAGGTTGGTGCAAAAATAATGACGTAATAATGTCGTTTTTTGACGTATTTTTTTAACGTCAAAAAACGACATTATTACGTCATTATTTTTGCACCAGCCTAATAAAAAAAAAAACATTCAGAATGTTTTTTTATTTAAAAGATTCAACAAATATCTTGTTTTATTTCTTTTTAGTCAAATTTCTTATTTTATAATTTACTTTTTGATTTTAAATTTTATAATACAACACTAAATGGCATCCCTCCCTCCGTTTTTTTCTTTTCCCCTTATGTTAGATAATGCAGGATACAAATATGGCAGGATACACACTAAAGCAGCACCAAACTCTCTTCCAGCTTCTTGCTTTCCAGTCAACTTACATCTTCAAATGAAATGCAAAATTTAATCGTTTATCTTGTCTTCTTAATCTGATTCTATTTTTAGTGTTCATCTCTCCTTAATAATTTTTTTTCTCATTCTCTCTCCCTCAATAGCCCCTTGCAGCTTAGTGGCTTTATTGCATTTCTTGGGGTAGAATGATTAAAAAAAGAAAAGAAAAAAGAGAGATGGCAGTCATCAAACAAGCTGCTTGAGAGAAAGACTGAACGTTTTTTTTTTTTTAGTCTCCAAGATAAAATTAAACGTCGACCCCAAGCTAACACCATAAATTTTTTGTTTCTTGTTGTTACACTCGGTTTTAGTTTGACACAAGGACACGTGTACAGTGTATCTAGCGAGGACAGAACTCGCTCCTCGGTAGTAATGTTCAAACTAGCTTCACAAACCTATACCTTACAGTAGTACACCAAAGCTCTCCTTTACGAGAAAGAGAAAATGTAATTTTAATTTAATAATTTTTTTTCTTCTTTTTAGGCTTCCGTACTTTATGGACGTTAACTTTGGTAAAAAAAAACAACTGAAAACCCCCACCAAGTTTAATACGTTATAATGGAAAATGGGGGTAGTTAGTGGGAGTAAGATTGTATTTTGCTTATCTTGCAAGTGGAAGAGGGTCTGCTTGTTTTGAAAATCGACGTTTCATGGCTTTTCAGGATTCGAACATTGATTATCTCATACACTCTCTGAGACGAAAAGAATAAATTATCTTTTGAAAGGAGAGAGATGTTTGTTTATCTCTCTAACTCTAGTAGTCTATAGTTAGAGAGATCAAACATCTCTCTCCTTTCAAAAGATAATTTATTCTTTTCGTAAAAACCCACTTTCTTGAACCAGGAGGAATTGAGTTTTTAATTTTAAAATGTAACAAAATTTTTAACGTTTTTCTGTTATTTTTTTAATTTTATTTTAACCTTTTGTCAAAATGATTTTTGTTAAAGCAAAAATAATAATAATAATAAAAAAAAAAAAAAACCCCGATATTTTTAGATTTTACTGCACGGTTAATTACAGCCACATAAAATTGGGCACCTGAAAATAACTACTATGGTTTTTTTCAAAGATCTCGTCTTTCAGACAATTACTCCAGTCCAGTCGTGTTTAAACTTTAAACTAGAGATGCTTATCTTGACTTTGTGCCAGGTTAAAATACCCACATACATGCAGAGTAGATAATAAATTTAGTTTTAATTTCATAACCTGACCTCTATCTCCGCTACCCAATTTTCAGAAAAAATTTTTTTATCCATCATGCAAATATGAAGTTGAGGAATTTTGAGGAAAAATGTCTAAGCAAAATATACCTATTCCACCTTAAGTTTCTTGTCTCCCAAAAAAATTAATACTATTTTTAAATGGAAATCACAAGAAGGGTTTTGGTTTGGGATAAACCGAAGGATATTATCCTCGAAAAAAAAAAAAAAAAAAAAAAAAAACGTATTCGTTCATGCATACAATTATTTGAAACCAAAGTTAGTTTTCTTTTCTTTTTTCTTTTTTAAACGTTTATTTTTACAAAACAAATATTTGCTTCCATCGGTAAAAATAAGTAATTTATTAGGTTGATTTGATGCTCCAGAGTAAACGTTAGCATAGGTTGGTGAAAGAAAACAGATTGTCCTAGAGCTAAAATAAATAGTGACAGATGTAGACAGAGAAATTCACGTTTGTCTTAGAACAAAAGTTTGGTTTATAAAGAAAGCTAATTGCAAGAAGCTCGATCTTTACGGCTATGTCATGTTTGTCAATGTATAGACGACAAATAAGTTAAGTAATAATAATTTTATAGACTTTGTGTAGAAGAAATAAAAATCGTGCTTTAGTTAGCATTTTTAATGTAAATAATTACTAATTAGGTTCGTTGTTACAGAATTTATTGTTTTTTTACCAAATGAGCCGCGTCATTTCTTCATGTCGTAAGCAATGATAGCAGTTGTGATCTGAGATATTGTTGGGTGTTGACTGTTGACCCTTCCTGCATCTTTTATTTGTACTTAGGACTCTTACTGTTTTTTTTGTTTGCTGTAGTAATAATAATTTAAAAGAAAAAAAAAACAGGAATAGTAAAATTTAGAGATACAAGTATTTTATTTTTTTTTTAAGTATTTTCAGTTCACGCAATTCTTGCAACCGTAATAATGTGCTTTCTTCTGTGATATCAAAAATGCGTAAGTCTTCTTGCTAAAAAGAAAGGAAAAAGAAAGTGGGTTCTGCATATAATTTATTTTTAGCTTTCGTTTAAATCTCTTAGAACTGTTTCGTTTCTTATTTTTTTAGACTCTAAATTTTAGTGTCTAAAAGAGGTTTTGAATGTTGTATAAAGTAAGTAGTCACATCTTGAGTGTCCTCTTAGTCTTCTTTAGAGACTTCTTGCTCGTATTCTAAAAATATTTATGTATTTTTGGAGAAATAAAATATAATTAACGATTATTTTCGTTGTATTTTATTTTTAGCACTTAGACTACAAGTGTTTATTTACATCACGAAATTAGGAATTTTTCAATGCTTCCCCAAATCAAAGGCTTTATTGTCATGGTTCGTTAACAACAGGCACCTTGTTGATAAAAAAATTTAAACTTTTTCTATTAATTTTAGTTTTCTGACTTCCCTATATTTTTTTGTTGTTTTTAATTAATGAGGTCTATATCTGCATCATAAAAATTAATAAATTCTGGAAAATATTTAACGTAATAATTATTATACCTCGAAAAAGCAAATGCTACGATTTGAAATGAAATAGTGAATTTTGTTCGTAAAAAAAAACCCCAAAAACCCCGTGAAACTTACATAACCAAATAAATTTTATGTTTAAAAACATTAGATCACGTTCCTATCTGATTTTTGGACAAAGACGAAAGTAGAGAATCTGAATGTAAATAATTTAAAATTTATTATCTAGGGAGAGAGAGAGAAAGAATAAAGAAGCAATTTGTATGAATTCATACATTTTTTAAATTAAAATTAACAATACTTTTCCTGCTTTTCTTTTCTTTAAAGTAAAACCAACTCTGTGTACTGTAAATCCACGAAGCCGACCCTTTCAGTTTATGTAAAAATATTGTAACTTATTTTATGTCTCCATTGCGAATAATTACCTTTACAGATGATAGTGGAGGGGACGAGGTGATACTGCCATTCCATTCATTTAGAATAATTATTGACTTATTTTTAATGTTGGGATTCAAAAATTATATTAATAGAAATTTAAGATAAGATGTACATATTTTGAGCAAACAGTTTCGTTTTAGAGAGTTTAAAAAAAAAAAAAAATCAACCTAATTTTTTCTCTGCTGAAAACGTCTCGCGTTCTCTTATTGTAAATGTCTGGCTTAATTTATACGGGAACCTTTTTAGTTAGTAGAAAACACTTAGAGTATCGTTCGATGTTGAGGGCTTGATTTGTGCTATAAATTAACTTAAATGTACTGTTTGTTTAAAATTTTCAGTTTAACAATATTTGTGTACTGTAAAATTAAATTAAATTACGACTCGCGTTGCGTTAGTCTTTTACTCTTTTAGGCATTACTTTGTGTTATTTCCCAAAATTCCATTATCACTTTGGTATTTAAATTGAAATTTATTTAAAAAGAAGAATATTAAAAACAAATAGTGAATTCGTTTTCTTTTCTGTCAGTTTCAGCCTATTCAAATAATCAAAAATAATTATTTTGTGACTATGATTTAAAATCTTAAAATTAATATAATAAAAAAGAACCTTTGACAACATTGTCTTTTTCTCTTCTAAACGCAGATAAATCTCTAAATTTTAGAGATTTAAAATGTTTTTCTTGCTCTTAAAGACTGTCTTCCAACTTTAACAGTTATTTTTTTTTAATATATAAAGTTTTTACTTTTAAGTGATTTTTTTTCTGAAAAAAAAATTTATATCGGTGACCGTCACGCACTAAAAAATCTAAATTTTTATTGTAATTAATTAAACTATTAAAAAAAAAAAAACACACATCTTAATTTTGGTTTTTAACTGCAAGGAAATAAGAAAAATTTCATAAAAATACCTTTTTTAGTTTTTTACAAAAAAATATAAGTATTTTTTAAAAACTTTTATATTCAATATTTATTAAATTTCTCAATCGTCTTTTTTACTTACTGCCATGAAGAAAAAAATTAAAATATGCAATTGATTTCGTTAAAAGTAATTACCACAAATTAAAAAAAATATTTTAGCATTTCTGACCAAAAAAAATTGCATCTGAGACTTAAAATATAAACTGTCACCTCCACACCCGAGAAGGTCGGCAAATATGAATGAAGATAATTTCAGTCAACCATGCCTTTTTATGGCACAGTAGTAGCCGAGTCCATATAGACTTAGTAAAGAGCACCAGTTTGCATACCTCATATGAGACACGTGTTAAAAGTCCGCTTCCTTGTTTATTTCAACAGTAACCCCAATTTATTGAAGTTCTATAAAAATTACATTAGAAAAAAAAATCTTCCTATATAACATTTAAATTAATTTAAATTAATTCTTATTTGTATTTTTATTTTCCTTAATTTTTAACGAATAAACCTGTTGAGTTTAAAAAAGAACGAACGTGTTCTTGTTTTAATTAGAGATTCTTTTAAAATGTAATTATTATTATTCAAATAATTATTAATTTAAGTTAACAGAATATCTGTGTTGTTTTCACAATTTAGTCAAGTGCTTCAGCTTGTCTGTCCTTTTTATTCGCTTCTTCTTGTCTGTCATTAATTCTCAGCCATGTTGGTCATGCATTGTCAAAATCTACCTTCACAAAGAAAGATTCCTGGTCAGTCGTTTGTTAAATCCATGTCTCACATTGGTAATAACGTCTTGTTTAATAGGTTTGACAACATTATTTGCTTTCCTTCCTTATGTTATGTTTTTTTTTTTTTTTTTACAGAAAAAATATCAGTCATTTTATTTTATGTTCCATACGTTGTTGTACTGAGCTTATTAAAATATTTTAACAGCATTTTTTTTTTTTGCGGGGGGGGGGGAGGGATTCATTTTTTTTGGACTGAGTGTCTTGAAGATCCAATATATCCTTTGATTCAAAACCGCAAAACCAAAAAATATAGTGATGAATTTTAAGGACATTTTTTCTATCTTTTGTGTTTTTCGTAAAGAAAAAAAAAATTAGGTTGGTGCAAAAATAATGACGTAATAATGTCGTTTTTTGACGTTAAAAAATACGTCAAAAAACGACATTATTACGTCATTATTTTTGCACCAACCTAATAGTAAAATAGAGTGAAAAATCTTTTTAGCATACCTCATATAGTGAACGAAAACTAAAACACTTTTTTTTTGCCAGTATCATAGGAAATTTTTTTTTAAGAGACATGGCCTTTTTTGGTGTAATTATGTTAATTTTTGGTACATTTAGATTAAAAATATATGAAAAGTTATTTACATAGATTTTAAATGAAATGAAAAAAACAAATAGTGTTTTTTCTTTTTCATAAATTGAAAATAAGCAGAAGCTCATTAAAAAAAATAGGGCAATTTTTGATCTGTAAATTAAATATTTTTGTTTCATATGCAACAAAAATAAATTATAATATATTCGAATAATAAATCTGGCACATTTCATTTCTTTAGCATTCGAAAAATAGACTAAATTACCTCCCTTAGATTACTTTACCTAGCCTCATATTCTGACTATGCTTTTTATTTCTGGTGCAAATTCTTTCATTTGTGAAACTTCCAAATAAAAGTATCGTCAGAATATGAGCCTATGCAATCTAATAATTGAGTCTGGTATCTGGGGGGTTTCGGACGCTAAAATAGAAAACAAAGAAGCGATTTTCTTTTTACCCAAATACGATAAATTATTCATGACAGGAGTCCTGTGGAATTTTTACTCATTGCAAACTCTCATTATTACATAGTTAAAATAATATATATCTTTTTTATTTTACTCCTACTGTTACATCTGGGGATCTACTCATTTTAGAAGCAGCAGCATTGATCTCTGGGGTTTATAATGAAATTAATTTATAATTAATCTTAAAAACTGTTCTTTTAAACAAACATAGAACAAACGAAATCAACATTGTGTGTCTTTCTTTACTGATTTTATATATGTAATTTTTTTTTTTTTTTGTGTTCTGAATTTAAAATTTTGAAAACCTAATAAGGTTTTTATGACTATTTATAAATACATGTTGCAAAATAAAATTCTCACGTTTGTCTTGATAAAGAAAGACTATCTGTGGACAAAACACATTGGTAAAAAAAAAAAAATTTCTTTCAATGCACGTCAACACAAGTGAGTACATGGCCATGTGTGTACAAACACAAACAATAAGATAAAAAAATTACACCAATGATAAGCACATAAAAAAGAAATATTGAAAAATATAAGCAGGCAGTTGCCCATATCCCCTGAAGATGGGGTCTGTCTACAAAAGTTTGGAGTCAGGATGTTGAAGGTAACATCCATCAGCTAAGTAACAAACTTTTATTTACACTATTTACATTATTCGGATTATTGTCCTCATCTTTGCCGCCATTTTTATTACAATGTTTCGGCTGTTGTACACTCTGGCCTTCTTCAGGTGGTTGGAATGTTGAACTGAATCCTTTATTTTGCTCACTGGGGTAGACTGTTCTAGTTCCACGTGCCATGTTTTAATGGAAGTCAGTTGTCAGTTATCTCCTGTTAATTCCCCTCTCCAAATTTTCCATTGCCTTAACCAGGTATTGAACTCACACTCTTTGGGTCCTGTCACTGTGCTAGATCCAGTGACAGGAGTGTGAGTTCAATCACTTAAAATATTTTTGCCCTTCTTTGCCTTTAAAGGAGTGCCCTTTGCTGTGCTAATGTTACTACATGCCTTACTTCTTGCCTATCTCACACTGCAAATTTTTTTAAGCTCTATACTAAACATTAAATCTGTTACGAAAAGGGAACTAAACAAAATGAACACAAAACAATCGGCTTTAAAAAAGGACTCGTGACTGGAAAAACCGAATGAAAAAAGAATGACTTTTTGACACCCAACCCAGTTCTGTGGAATCAGAATCAACATTGAGTTTAAGCAAGCGAATGAGCCAATTGGAGTAAAGTGCCATGCAGATTTAAATTTTTCCCACTTGTGACGAATGCAGCTATCGATTTTTTTTGCATGCTATCATGCTAGTTAACATTCGTGTCAGTCAGCTGTTGGCCAATAGAATCTTCCTGCCTATTCGTGGTAGCCAGCTATAGGTTCTCACTCTGGCCAGTACAAAATGGCCGCAAACTACATGAAAACTGCCATAGAAGCATGAAAAATCGATTATTTCCACTATCGATGGGATTTGGGAAATGCAAAGTTAGTCTTGGCCTTCTTGCTAACTTGCAGCATGTAAATTTTGGTGCAAATCTGTTGAAAATTGCGGCAGTGCATTTGTTACACACACACACACACACACACACACACACATCCTGCCTTATATATATATATATATATATATATATATATATATATATATATATATATATATGGTGGGTCGGTGGTTAGAATGTTCACTTGAGACCTGAATTTGTCAGGAAGGGGACTTCTTCACATTATTGGTCTGGAGTGGTGATACCAAGTGCATTGCACCTTTGGAAAGTGCCTGAAAACCATGCCATGAGTAGACAGAACTGTCTGAAAGCTGTAGATGGTTGTGCTAGCATAAAGTCACAAGTCATTGTGACCGAGAGTTTGCATGTACTAGTGTTGTTCAAACTGCTGATCATGTCAGATGATGTGCTCTCTCCCAGGAACTGTAACTAAGTTCCATTTAGGGCTCTGTAGCTGTTGAACAAACACAAATGTACCTGAATAGGTGTCTGTGGCAGGAATTGATTAGCTGTACTAACAGACTAGTGTACTTGAAAAATGAGAGTAGCCAGCCATTACATATATTGTTTTCAGAGTATGAGCGTTCAACATCTTCTGCCTTTGATGCTTAACTCGTATTTGTGTTTTTAATGACTCTTAATGCCAACTTGAAATCAACATACAGGACAAGGAACAACACCCCTTGTAACAACTGCAAGATTGTTGGAGTTGTGTTCAGTATTTTGCTTTGTAGTATGTAGACATTCAGTGTGTAGTTAATAATCGCAACAAGCTTGGTTCAGCACAGGTCAAGTTCTATAGAACCTCTCTCCTGCTTGTCTGTGTGGCTCACCTTTCATTCAGGTTTCTGACTATGCATTCAAATCTGCAATATTTTTGAAACACTAGAACCATGTATTTGCTTTACCTAAATTGCAAATGGCTGCTCTGATTGGGCAGGCGAGACATCATGGGTAAGTTAGAAATCCTTGGTCCTATTTCATCACACTCTCAAAAGCTTTAAATGTCTTTAATATACATACTCCTCTACTCGACACAATTAAAAACCACTTTTTCAAAGTACAACAAAGCAATATCAATGGAATTCAGATGTTGCTTAAGTTTATCCTTGAATCTCAACAGGAGTCTTCCCACTGTCATACAGTTGGCAGTCCATGAGGATTTTCATCAATCATGTGGTCACATGACCAGCCCAGCAAAGTTGTGATTGCATTAGAAATGTCTCTATACCATCAATTCCGAACTTTGAAAACAGATTAATATAAGATGTTTTGTCTTCCAGATCAAGATGGTTCTGGCAGAGGGTCCAGGATTCAGAAGGTTCTAATTATTATGATTTGGTATACATTTAGCTTGGTTTCCAAAAAAATCTCTAATATTTCACAGCTGATATTAGACCTTTCCAAAACAATCCATAGCTTTTCAGTTGTGAAATGATCTTATTGTCAAGAGAGGCTGAATTGTTGATTTCGCTTCCAAAGTACTTAAATGATTTTGAATATTTAAGGTCTTTACTATCTGCACTAATTGGCTTGGATGATAGTGTGTATTGAAGGGGGTTACCAAATATTATATACATACTTTTGTGATGTCAACAAACACTTGTTGCCACTTTTGTAATGCCAATGAATACTTGTTGTCAATTTTGTAATGCTTGTTGTAGTAGACTTTATAGTTGTAGATACAACTATAGTACGCCGTTGAACTATGCTTGAGTCAAATGCCTTCGAATATCACTCACACTAATAGTACTTGCTTGACAATACTTGCTTGAATAGTAACCCGTATGGTGATCCAAGTAGGGAAATAGTGTAGTGAATAGAGTAGAGAATAGTGGTCCATATAGTAATAGAGGATAGAATAGAAATGGCGATCCAAATAGTGATATAGAATAGAAGTAGCAATCTGAATAGTAATAGAATAGAAATAGCAATTGTTAGTCATCAGCTACCTCCTAGAAATATGCATTTCCTCTATGGTCATGTGATCCACTTAATTCAATAATGGGATAGCCTATGTTTGCTCACTGCTGATCTATGTTCAAACTGAATTGTCGACAGTGACAATTTATTCCTATATAACATATACTTTGACTGTAGTTTAAGTTGGTGGACCACTTTAGTGTTTTTGATATTGTTAAGCCAAATGCCTTGCATGCATTTGAAATTCTATTCATAAGCTCTTGAAGTTCAGAAAGAGATATTTTGCAACCAGAGCATCAACTATTATTTATTTTTAATCATTTCACTTCCGAGAAAGGCAATAAAGCCACTAGGATGCAAAGGTTTACTGAGTCTTAGAGAATATGAGAAAAAGAAAAAAATAAACAATAAAAGAACAGGAGTTAAGGGATAATGATTGACATTGCATTTAAATTTTTGAAGATTAAGGTTAAGTGGGAAGTAAGAAGCCGATAGACAAATAAGAAATATGAAAGGAGAAACTGTTAGCATAGAACTTACGGTCATATCTACCCATTTCAACTGTAAAATAATAAGCTGCCAATCTAGTACTGCACTTAAATTCATAAAGTCTAGATACCAAAGAGGAAATCTCATCAGAACAATTACCATGAAAATATTTTTAAAATATAGGAGATAACAAATAATACTATTTCTTGTTAAGGTCTTCACTTTGAATTGCCAGTGATTAAATAGCTCACCTGAGGGTATGAAATTGGAACTTAATGTCAGTCTTTGAAATTCTGAATGTCAAATCAAGTAAAATAGAGAAATAATTGGTAAAAAGTACAGAAGCGCTGATAGAACCTTGTTTTGTTTTAGTAGATTAGTAGCACTTGTATTATTAAATCATTATTTCCAAAAATTCTAACAATTCTGAAATGTTTTCTGGCTTTAAATAAAACCTGCAAAATGTTAAGCCATAAAAAAACCCACCAATGAATGAATCGATCAATCAATAAATCTAGAAATTAAATTAATAGTAACACTAACTAACCAAACAGGACTGGGATCAAAATTATTACTCTGATGATTGATTAGTATGAAACTTTGTAACAAAAAGCTGAGTCAGTGGGCTAAGTTCATTGCATTTACTTTCATGCAAATACCCTTGAGAATGGTATAAACCCATTTGCCTACAGCTATGGGTTAGCTACAGGGCAGACTGGACTCTTTATACTTGGTTGGCAACCAGTCTAGGAGAAGAACAAATCTGAATTGAAAACCTAATGAGGACTGTTTGGTGACTTCAGAGAACACTTGGGAACCTGTTTTCTGTTATCAGTTTTTCCGAAAAGTTTGGCTGGTTCTGCACAAGCCTTCATTTTAATCTGATTATTTTTACTATTTTTACATTCTGTATGTATGCACATACACACAGATGAGTGCATTGGCGCATACGCACATACATACACTATAAAGAAATAACTTGCACTAATGAAAAGTGCATATAAAAAAGAAAAATCAAGGAGTATAAACTGTCAGTTGCCGATACCCCAGACAAGTAGATGGAATAATTCCTGGAGGGTCTGTCTATGAAACTCTGGAGTCGGGATGTTGAAGCTAAGTTTCTTGAGAGACCATGGATTTGCACCTGTAGAGTTATGCACTCTACAGGACAAAGGCATGAGCAGGGATTTTTTTTTTTTTTATCAGAGATCGACAGTTGCCCATGCATCATGTTTCTCCTCTCCATGTCACTAATGTTGTCCATGGGAAAGTCAGGGACCAGTACAACTTGGTACTGGCATTGTTGCAGAAATTGTCAGAACAAAATCAAACATGACATTGGTTTGTCTTAGAGATTCTAGCTCTCGGTTTGAATTCAGAGTTGTCCTCCTCCTCCTCCTCCTAGTCTGGTTGGCTACAGACTGCCCTATTATTTACCCATAGTTCGAAGTTTTGAATTCAGTTTTTCCTTCTCCTAGACCTGTTGCCACCTTAGGATATAGAACCTAGTCTGTCCTGCTATTTATCCATAGCTGGGGGGGGGAGAAGGGATTAGTATCTAAGTGAATTTAATAAACTCTACTGGAATTAGAACTCTGCTCTTCAATTTCTCAATCTGAGCTGCAATCCATTACTTCACCTTTTCGGTTTTTTTTTTTTTTTTCACATAAATTTAAAAAAAATATTATACTTGCCTGAACATTTGTATCACCAAAACATAAATTTATATTAGGTGTGTGGAACTGTTAATGGCAACTTCTTTGAAAAGTAGAGACTGTGAATACACAGTGGAAAACTTTGATTTATTTTAATCATTTCACCCCAAGTAAGGCAATAAAGCCACTAGGATGGCATGAAAGAGAATAAGAAGACTTTAGTGAAGTTTGTTTTGTTTTACAGCATATCAACTTCAATGGGTTATTTAATGCCAACAAAATTTTTATTGCTGGTAATATTTTATTTTGTATTTCTGGTAATAATTTTTCCCTTCAAATATGTATAGATGGTAATATTTTTTTTTTTTTTTTTTTTTTCAAAAATATTGCTGGTAATAGTTTTTTTCTTGAAAATTTATTGCTGATAATAATTTTTTACAAAGTATTTCTGGTATTAAAACCTATTTTTACAGTGTTTTGACCACAGTTT
>OZ010615.1:33523533-33526033 GCA_963932145.1 Acanthosepion lycidas | reverse complement strand
CCTAGTTAGTAGGAATAGCAAGTCATAATAGGTGCAAAATAACAAAACAAGACTTAACCACTGCATAAAATTTTAAAGGAAAAATGTTTAGTACAAAATTATGAAAAAGATACAAAGTTTGCAAAAAAACTTTCTTTTGTGCACTGATTAGGGCAGGATAACAATTTCTGATAAAAAAGATTACCTATTTATATTGTTCGGACTGTTGTCTGCATCTTTGTTGCCATATTTACAATGTTTCAGCTATTTTATGCTCTAGCCTTCTTCAGGTGATTGGAATTTTGAAATTCCAATCACCTGAAAAAGGCTGGAGTGTACAATGTCCAAAACGTGGTGAATATAGCAATAAAGATGAGGACAACAGTCTGAAAATGTAAATAATTGCAATACCTCATCTCGGAAATATAGACAGATATTAAAAGAATTACCATCGAAAAATGGAAAAAAATTATGATTTCAGTTTAGAAAAAGACAAGGATTCAATGATGAAAAGAGAAAACAATTCAAGAAGGCAATAAAACAAAGGTGCAACCACCTTTCAGGAAACCCTCCCCCCAAAAAACACCTACTTTTACTTGCTCCAAGAGCATCTCTAGGACATATAGTAATTTTAGAAGAGTTCCTTTTAAATTCACACTGTTTGTGCTTGGGAAAATTTCTTTGAATTCTTTTCGTTCTTTGTTGTTCAACCACAGGAGAATTTTCATTTTCTCTGCAACTGGTTGGTAACTGATGCCATCTTGATGCCAAATACCTACTGCTCCTTGATGTTAATTTGCCTTGTCTCCTTGCTATCAAAATGTCTTCTCCCTTTGTCCACTGACCTGAGTTCTATTTATTCTGTAAAATAGGCTCACAGAAGTCCTTCATTCAAGTTCTTACTAGGGCTTGAGACCACGCCTCTTAATGGTCAGTATATATGAAAAAATAAGTTTGATAAATTGAAATGAATCCTTCACAATTTTTGGGGCTTTTAACCGCTGAGCTGAAAAAGATATACAAGTGTAACAATTTTTTTCCACAAACTGCCTGGCCTTCATAAAAATACACTTCTCTCAAAAGAACACGTACTAAAAAAAAAAACAACCTGGAGGATTAAACATTTATTAAAGACTAACCTTTTAAAAGTAGTAAAAATAAAATTTGTATAAAAGTGCTTGTTTCTGTCTGAATTTCGGGGATGAGGATTTATTTACATTTGGAATATGGCAACAAAGATGCGGATAACAGTCTGAACAATATAAATAGATAATTCTCATTTTCGTTATCACAAAATTTCAGGCTTACAGCTATGCCATCTTGAAATACCAGTTCTCATATGATCATCGAAGTTAAGCAACATCGAGCATGGTCAGTACATAGTTGAGTAATTGCTTGGGGGTACTAGGTGCTGTATTCTTTTATAGACAGTATTGAAGGGACAAAATACTAAATAACGGAAACAAAGAAGAGATTTATGAGGTACTCGTATATAGAATGGAAATACTTGATAATTTCTTGAAAATAATACGCACTCAACAAATGATCCCAAAATTAAGAAATATAGCTATCCCTATGTATAATATGCATCTATAAATTTTGCCCCCCCCATAATAATTACAAAGGGATTGTGTCCACCTTCATATTAAGAATAAAATCGAAATTAAGCGGCTAAAATAATGTTGAAAATTACCATGAGTTGGAACTTATTGTAAAATGGATTCAGGAATCTTGGGATTCTGTCAGTGAGGATGTTATAAAGAGAGGTTTCAAGAAGTATTGTCTCACGGCAGCCATGGATGGCTCTGAAGATGACGTCCTTTGGCAAAGAGAATGAAGAGGACAAAGATAATTTTGTGAATGATAATTTGTTTAATGACAATTTAGATATTGATTCTATAATAGAAAGAGGTGATGATGAAAATTAAAATTTTAATAAATTGTTAACTTGATATCCTCTTTTCTTTGAAATTGGCCTCATAGATTTTTACTTTCGCCAAATATAAAATTGTGGTTACTGATAAACATAAATTTATTGACAAAAAAATGTTACAATTATTATTGTTGGATTTAAAAAGAAAATTGGGATAATATCTTTCTTATTTTAGAATAACAAGTACATATTTATTATTATAAATCAATAACAAAAAAATATTCTTGTTTAAACCTATTTATAATATGCACCCCTACTATCACCTATAATTTACAGTAAAAAAAAAAAGAGTCTATTATTTTCAAAAAAGTATGGTAAATCAAATACTACTCAAATCCTACTATAATGTGGCTACTTGCCATATTTATAAGTAGGAGCAATCCATTGTCACAGTAGTAGGCAAGAGCAAGAAGTATGCTGAGTCCTACTCTACAACAAACTTGTACAAGTACAGCATTATGATCTCCCCAAAATTCTTACAATCTAAAAAAACATTTCTGGCTTGATAAGGTTGATAAGTTGCAAAAAAAAACAAAACGTTTCAACCATTGTACCCTCTGGTCATTTCAGGATTATGTTAATCCATGT
>OZ010615.1:33488533-33518533 GCA_963932145.1 Acanthosepion lycidas | reverse complement strand
GCTATACGTTTTTTGGAAAAAATAATGTTGCCTGCTATACGTTTTTGAAACAACAATGTTGCAAGGTATGTGTTTTTGAAACAATAATTTTGCCAGGTATGTGTTTTTGAAACAATAATGTTGCCAGCTATGCATTTTTTTTAAACAATAATGTTGCCAGCTATACGTTTTTTGGTAAAAATGTTGCCAGCTATGTGTTTTGGAAAAAATAATGTTGCCAGCTATATGTTTAATAGTACTGTATATTTAATATATGTATAGGTATATATATATATATATATATATATATATGTATGTATGTATGTATGTATGTATGTGTGTGTGTGTGTGTATATATATATATATATATATATATATATATATATATATATATATTCATGAATTATTCATACATAAAACAAATACAAAGGTTAATGATTTAAATGGCGAGAAATCCATCTTCGCGAACAATTCAAATAATATACAAAAACCCCGAACCTGTTTATGAATGAAAAGATTCTGTTTTATAAATTTCAGTTGCATTAGGTCTTTTTATTTTACAAGCTTTCGTCTGTTTCTACAGACATCCTCAGGTATGAAATAGATTGTGTTCTTGTTTTTACTCTCAGTATATATAATATATATATATATATATATATATATATACCTTAATTTGGCATTAAATGACCCACAGTGGTTGATATGCCATAAAACCCAACCAACCAATCTTTATTATAAACAGACCATTTACTTAAATATTTGTATCTATAAAAAGAACGTATAAACATAAAAAAATGTCTTAAAAACATTGTCGCACTTTGTTCATATATATATATATATATATATAAAAACAAAAAAAACTATCTTTCTAGATAGGGGACTGTATATTGAAAAAAACACAAGAAATTTCAGTTTGAGCATTTATATGACATCATCTTGAGTGATTTGAAATTTGTTCCGTCAAACATAAAAATGCTGGAATTAAAAAAACAATTGTGTGAATATACACAGAAAAATCCTTGAAAATGAATGTAATAACATTCAAAAGTACTCTGGATGAAAATAATATCAAATAAAAATAAATAAGAACTTTGGCAAATTTACCAATAACACAAAACACCTAATTTGGAAATCTGAAAAATTAAATAAAAATGTTGATAGACAGAACTTGTCCATATTATTTAACAAAAGATGTTTCAGAGAATTATTGTTTATTGAAACTGAAGCTAGCAGATATCAATTTGTAGAATTCTCAGCAAGAAAAACATGATCTTCTTTAACAGATTTCCTTGATAGAAAAAATGGATACAGGTTTGATTCCTGTTGAAGGTTGGATCTTTTTCTTTGGTAGGATTTCTCAATTTAGGTCAATTGTTATTAATTTTATAATTTTTTATTGTTTAAAAAATTTAAAAAAAAAACCCAAAATCAGGGGAAACAACTCAAACACTAAAAATAATGTTTATATTAATAATAAATGATAGTTGAAAAAATAATAAATAATGTCAGGTCAAAAATAATACTGATAATGTTGGATGAAAAAAAAAATACTGATAATGTTGGATGAAAAAAAAAATACTGATAATGTCGGATGAAAAAAATATACTGATAATGTCGGATGAAAAAAAAAATACTGATAGCGTCAGAAGAAAAAACATACTAATAGATAATGTTGGATGAAAAAAATTCTTTCAAAATAAAAAGATAATGAAAATCTCAAAAAGAGAAAAGGAGACTGAGATGTTTTGAAAAATGATCTTAAAACAAAATTATTCAGCAGACAACTCTTATTTGGTTTCTCTGGGGATAGAACAAAGTAGCATGGGTGCCAGTCTTGTAGCTCCATCTCCCATGACTACAAAGAAATTATTGTCATTGTCTCAAGAGCAAAACATATCGGATTCAAACCCAAATAAAACTCTCCCAAAATAGCTTTATTTACTTTGTGTATATCTAAATATCTAAACTGTTGTTTACAACAGTTTCTTCATAAAATATATAAAATGCATATTTGGGCAGCAATCCTACTTTTATACAAGTTTCATTAAAAATGACCGCAACTATTCTTTCAAATGTTGGATTTTGTTCTCAGCTGTTATTTATCATTTTTAGCGAATATATATGAGAGATGCTGATTCAAATGATGACAAATTATTTCATTGGGTGACACGAAATAGACATGGAATTTCTTTGATTTTATTTAGCAATTTATTTTGATAAAATATTTTATTTAGAAGATAAATTTAAATAATAAATGTTGAAGTTTACTTGTAAATGTACTTCTGTATAATTGGCATTCAACTCACTTTTCTCTTTTTTTGACTAATGTTCACTCAGTACAAATCGCAAGAGCCGCTCAAGGTAGAGCATTACTGTTTTGTGTTACATGAACATAAGAAAAGGCAAGAAGTGAATTGAATGGAGCTATGCAGGAAAGATATTGGTTAATCTTAGACCTGAAGAGGTCAAGATTGTGATGCTTGGAAAAATATCTTGTCTGTTCCATAAAGCAGCAGTTCTTGGGAAGAAACTGTCAGAATGGAGCTTACTCCTTACTAATGGAATACGATTGAGAATGAGGATGATACATCCTTGTGTATGTTACATGGTGGGTCCCAATTGTAAAGGTCTGGGATGGTGGGACTAAGGAATGTAACTCATCAGAACATATGCCATGGAAATAGCAATAGAGAAGTGAGATGCTCACAATGTTTTGTCTGTGGGGAAAGGGGTTGTAGGGTGGAAAGTAATTCATCACCCATAAGGCGATGTAAACACGTTTGAACTCAAGAGAGGACTGGCAGCTCCAGCTCAGAGATTTAGAAATATTAATAACATCATTTGGGTCTAATTTTGGAATTGGGTACCATTATACTTTTTTTTTTTTTTTCTTTTAATCAGTTCACCCCAAGCAAGATGATAATGGTCACTAAGACATGATAGATTACTGGAAGTGAAAGAGAATGAGAAAACTTTAGAAGGAACTGCAAACCTGGGATAAATCTCTACTTCTGTTTCAAACACCAAGGAGAAATAATGAACTGGAGGATAGGCGAACTTTATCTTGAATTTTTGTAATTATTATAAAAAATTCATTGTTTGGTTTCCTCTAGCTCGCTTTAATCACCTGGACAATGTTTTCTCCATAAATGGATCCAGTTATGATTTCTAGTATTGTCATATTATTTAAGCAACACTCTTTGTTTTTAAGATATTTTACCTGTAGACACTTATGAGTCATTCATTTAAGAACATGTCCCTATATTGTTGGTAAAGATGCGCTTTCTTTTGACAATTTAAAACAAAAATAATAAAGACTATTAGATTGTTTATTTACACTATTATATTACTTATTGAAATGGTTGGCAAAACATCAGCTAATTGTCAATCTGTTCAAAATTTATAAAATGGTAAATAATAAAGATTTCCTTAGAGTTGATTCATATATTTTAATAATTTATTAATTTTTTTATAAATTCATGAATAAAAATTGTTTTCATATTTATTTCTTTATAAATTGGTAAATGATAAATAATGCATTGTATTAGTTCTTGGAATGTTGTAAATATAGAATTATTCTTGTGTATAAAAAATCTAATAAATAGTGTTTAATATTTTTGCTGTAAATTCTCAAGAACAAAAAAAAATGGTATAAATTCGTTTTCATCATATATTTAGGTTTTATTACAATTCTAATCATTGATTTTTAAAACAGTAACCACTGCTGAGTGAGGGTAGTTAAAATAAAAGTGTCATGGGAACAACTGTCCTTTTGCCACACTGTTTTCTTTCTTTTTTCATATTTGTGGGCACCTATATGTTGTTCATTGATGAACATGTTGTTGGTATAGATGCCCTTTCCTTCGAGTTGTATGCATTAGTCATTGATAGATAAATTAATAGATGATTATACAAATTGAGAAGTATGACATTTGGAAGATTCAATTAGGCATCAACAATAGGAAATATTTGAATAGGTAGTGAAATTTGCAATAATAAGGGATTTATTTTGTCTTTCTATCTATGATTGAACTGCTCGTCTATACAAAGTTTAGTTTATTCATAATGTAGTTCAGCCATTATTACAGTCAAAATAAAAGCAGTGTAATAGGAACAACCATCTTTTGGACATACCAAATTTTAAAAAATTTTTTTTTATTTGCCAGACCCCTAAGGTCCAAGTTTCTCATTATCTACATGTATAGATGCCTATTTTGATTTGAAAATAGGGCTGGACTTTATAATTATTGCATTCTTCAGTTGTCACAATGATCTTAATTAAAATTATTTTTGTTACAATTTCTATTGTATTGTGGATATTCAATATCATTCTTTTCTTTTGAATATTATAGTTCAAAATTTGTATTATCACATCATCATTCTTAATGTTTTCTCACTTGTCTGTCAGTTTTTTGTGAATGCTTTCTTTATTTTTTGGTCAGTTCTTTCTTAATGTTTACTCTGCTTGTTGGTCAGTTCTTTCTTAATGTTTACTCTGCTTGTTGGTCAGTTCTTTCTTAATGTTTACTCTGCTTGTTGGTCAGTTCTTTCTTAATGTTTACTCTGCTTGTTGGTCAGTTCTTTCTTAATGTTTACTCTGCTTGTTGGTCAGTTCTTTCTTAATGTTTACTCTGCTTGTTGGTCAGTTCTTTCTTAATGTTTACTCTGCTTGTTGGTCAGTTCTTTCTTAATGTTTACTCTGCTTGTTGGTCAGTTCTTTCTTAATGTTTACTCTGCTTGTTGGTCAGTTCTTTCTTAATGTTTACTCTGCTTGTTGGTCAGTTCTTAAAGTTTTCCCCACTTGTTGATTAATTTGTGAATGTTTACTCAGTTTTCTGGTCATTTCTTTGTTAATGTTTACCATGTTTTTGGCCAGTTCTTTGTGAATATTTCTCCTGCATGTTTGTCATTTCTTTGTGAATGGTTACTTATTGGTCAGTTCTTTGTTAATATTTTCCCCATACATGATCATCTAAGCCTTTATCATACATGGCACATAACTGATTGAGAGGATGATTTAGTTGTCATAATTGTGGAATTTCTACCAGCCTTGATTGTTTTCATCTTACGTATTATAAAACGCAGATTGTGTGTGTGTGTGTCTGTATGTCTATATATTGGATTGGATTTCCAAACATTTTTCAACCGATTTCAACAAAACTTCACAGGACTACGTAAAATTACCTTGCGGTGGTTCTGACAGCCCCCAAAATTGGAAAAACACAATTGTTTTTGCACAATATCAATTCGAAAACACGATTAAGTCGCCAGAATGAAAGGGGGACAACTCATATCGAGTTATACTTATTATAAAACCCAGGTTGTTTGTGTGTGTCTGTGTTTGTTTATATATGGGATTGAATTTCCTACATTTTTCAACCGATTTCAACAAAACTTCACTTTTTTTTTGGCAGGTTGTGTTTCTTATTGTCTTGCATACTTTTTTCTTTATTTTTACATTCAGAATACTTTAAAAATTCCATTTACAAGACAATTGTTTATAATAAAATTCTATTCAATCGGTAAACTCATAATGATTGAAAACAATGTTTTTGTTTGAGTTTGGGTTTGACCAATTTGTAAAAAAAAAAAAAAAAAAAAAAAAATAAAAAAAATAAAACTAATTAAGACATGTGTGTCCGTCAACCTTAAACAATAATCTTTGTCAATTTTATTTTTCAGTCTTTATGATGGTCAATACTTGCTCTATCTCTTACTTTTACATCCCTGGGCAACGCCGGGCTCTACTGCTAGTTATTAATAAAATATTTATATCTGTGAAATTTTGACAGTTTTGAGAAGGATGTTGCATTTCTTTTTTAGTTACTTTATCAAAACCTGTTACAATGATTGACGAAAAACTTCTTTTCTGTGTTGTCTCCCTTTAGCACTTAGGCAGCCATGTTGCTTTGCAACTTCCTGTCATACTTTCAATAATACTTTCTTTAGTAGGATTTCTTTTTGTTTTCCTCATCTTTATTGATTTCTTTTTGTTTTCCTCATCTTTATTTCTCCATCCATTTGCACAAACTTGCAAACTTGCCAAGTAGGTTACTTGTTTGTTTTTTTTCTGCTTCTCTTGCTTATGTTGTGTCCTGTGTTACTTCAGGGCTTATGGCTCACCACAGCTTCCTGTCTTTTGTTGCTCTCAGCTTTCTCATTTTCTTTTGAGTATTTGTTTCTCCATCCATTTGCACAAACTTGCCAAGTAGGTTATTTGTTTATTATTTTCTGCTTCTATTGCCTACGTTGTTTCCTGTGTTACTTCAGGACTTGGGCTATCATGGCTCTCCACAGCTTCCTGTCTTTGTTGCTCTCAGCTTTCTCATTTTCTTTCGGGTATTTGTTTCTCCATTCATTTGCACAAACTTGCCAAGTAGGTTATTTGTTTATTATTTTCTGCTTCTATTGCCTACGTTGTTTCCTGTGTTACTTCAGGACTTGGGCTATCATGGCTCTCCACAGCTTCCTGTCTTTTGTTGCTCTCAGCTTTCTCATTTTCTTTCGGGTATTTGTTTCTCCATCCATTTGCACAAACTTGCCAAGTAGGTTATTTGTTTATTATTTTCTGCTTCTATTGCCTACGTTGTTTCCTGTGTTAGTTCAAGACTTGGGCTATCATGGCTCTTCACAGCTTCCTGTCTTTTGTTGCTCTCAGCTTTCTCATTTTCTTTCGGGTATTTGTTTCTCCAGCCATTTGCACAAACTTGCCATGTAGGTTACTTGTTTATTTTTTTCTGCTTTTCTTGCTTATGTTGTGTCCTGTGTTACTTCAGGACTTTGACTATCATGGCTCTCCACAGCTTCCTGTCATTTGTTGCTCCCAGCTTTCTCATTTGTGACTATTCCTCCTCTTTTATGTGGTACTTGCTCTTCCATCCATTTACTTGTCAAATAGTTTATTTGTTGTTTTCCTTTGCTTCTTTGATGTGTCTTGTGAGTATTAAACTATCTCAGCTTTCTTTCCTCCTTAGGGTTCATAAAAATTTCAACTATTTGTCTGATAGCAGCAGTTTATTTGTTGTTTCTGTTTTCTGTAGAATAGTTTGCTCTGTCAGTGGAGTTCGCAATATTTGTTGATAGAATCACATCTTGCCGAACTGATTGATTTCTTTTTTTTATGGCTTATCAACCTTTTGTGTGTTATTTAAAGCTGAAATGTGTCAAAGCCGGAAAGAGAAGATTTGAGCAGCTTCAGCCCAGATATAGTAACATACTCAGGACAGTCCGTTTTTGGTCTGATTTCACTCTTGGAAAGATAGAGCATGGCATGAGTTTGATTGATTAATTTGTATTTTATGGCTTATCAACCCTTTGTGGTTTATTTAAAGTTTTTTAAAAAATAACAATTTTTTATTATTATTAGCTTGGGGAGAAAAGATAGATTCATACCTTTCCCAAGGATGTTTGTGCATAAGTGAATGTAATGAATTTGTCGGATATCTGAAATATTTTTTCATTGACCTAGTTGTTACAGCCACAGAGAGCAAAGTGATTTTTACTTATTTAAAAATATTTTTTATTTTGTACTGTAACTTTGTTATGCTAAAATTTTGTGGTTGCTTCTAAAATCCTGATAAATAGAGTAACTATGCAAGATTGTATTATAATTTCTTGAAAATGTTTTTCATTGTGGTTGGGATTTTTTTATTTGTTGTTTACAAAATATTGTCAGTGTGGTACATGCAGTTCTCTCATGTCTTGGGTAAATTTGATAGTCAAGCAAGTTGGAAATTGCAATGCGAAATTTGCTTGTAGCAGCATCTAAATAACAAGTTCTGAAATTAGGGCTTTGTTCTCATCTGTCTCAGATCTGCACATACACATTGTGTGTGTGTGTGTGTGTGAATTTGTTATTATATATGTAATAGACAATTTCTGCGACCACACCACCCCTTACATCTGACCACCTAACTTCCCAGACTGCAACCCCCTTTGCTTATGTGTGGGGTGCAGTTGAGCAAGAGACCAACAAAACTCCTTGTAACACAAACAATGTATTGAAGACAAAGATTATGGCAGCATTCACCAATATAAACAAGTAGACAGTCCAGAAACGTTGCAGGAGATTCTGAAGTTGTCTGTGTGCCATGGTTGAAGCCAATGATGATTTTTAATGAATAAATTTACTTTTTAGTATTTCAAGATATTTTTGCATAATTTTTATGACAATTTACCCATCGCACAACATAATATATATATATATATATATATATATATATATATATATATATATATATATATATATATATATGATTATTTGAAAATTATAACATAAATATGTTATAAAATCACTACAAAAATAGCCATTTTGTTTCAACACATCTGGTCTCTTATCAAATAATGATGTTGAATATATATATATATATATTGTACATAGATTTTTTTATATGTATATATATTGTACATAGATTTTTTTATATGTATATATATTGTACATAGATTTTTTTATATGTATATATATTGTACATAGATTTTTTTATATGTATATATATATATTGTACATAGATTTTTTTATATGTATATATATATTGTACATAGATTTTATATATATATATATATATATATATATATATAGGGAGGATTCTGTTATATATTATTATATATGAGGGTTTAGTAAATTCTGATATATTTTACTGAACAACCTGTATAAGTTAATTGTTTAAAGTAGTCAATTGCCTGTGACCTGCAAACACACATTCTGTCAATTATTGCACAATATCCTGTACTCATTTGCTCTATGGCTCATGTCAGATAATGCTATGATCATACTTTTCTTTTTTGTAGAGTACAGGTGTAAATTTTTTCCATTACTCACCTGACAATGAATTTATGAGAAAGACAATTATTTGGGACATAGATCTAGTAGCTCATTCCATTAAAAACCTACATGCCACACCTATCATGCCAACAGGTTTTGAACTCAATTCTTTCCTTCCGGTGACTGATTCTGAACGCGTCTCTTTCCTTCCGGCGACTGATTCTGAACGCGTCTCTTTCCTTCCGGCGACTGATTCTGAACGCGTCTCTTTCCTTCCGGCGACTGATTCTGAACGCGTCTCTTTCCTTCCGGCGACTGATTCTGAACGCGTCTCTTTCCTTCCGGCGACTGATTCTGAACGCGTCTCTTTCCTTCCGGCGACTGATTCTGAACGCGTCTCTTTCCTTCCGGCGACTGATTCTGAACGCGTCTCTTTCCTTCCGGCGACTGATTCTGAACGCGTCTCTTTCCTTCCGGCGACTGATTCTGAACGCGTCTCTTTCCTTCCGGCGACTGATTCTGAACGCGTCTCTTTCCTTCCGGCGACTGATTCTGAACGCGTCTCTTTTTAACAACTTTGGTAATTTCAACCATGTAAAGATTAACAATTAAAGTTATTGAAGTCTATTGTGAAAATGGATGTTCAAATTTATAAAAATACGGCTCAATGATTCCGCTAGCAAAAAATGTACACCAAACAGTGACCTTTTGTGGATGCAGTGCCTTTTCAACAATCTTCCTTAGATTTTCATCAGCCCAAATGCGACAATTCCGCTTATTAACGAATCCACCAAGATGAAAATAGGCTTCATCACTAAAGAGGATTTTTTTGCGAAAAATCTATATCGGCTTGTCTTTGCTCGTGCATCCAATTGACGAATGTATGGCGCTCCAAATGGTCAGCAGGTTTCAGTTCTTGTGTCAATTGAATTTTGTAAGCGTGTAGAGACAAATCTTTTTGTCAAAATTCGATGTAACGTTGTTGTGGAGAGGTTCAATTCCTGCGCGCGATGACGAATAGAAGAGTCTGGATTTTCGGCCACATTCTCGTGCACTACAGCAATGTTTTCAGCTGAACGGCATAAACGAGCATCCGATGGTGTTTTCACATCTCTCACCGATCCAGTTTGTTTGAATTTATGAACAATTTTTCCAATTGCGCTCTTAGTTGGTCGATTATGTTAACCAAAAAATCACAAAGTGAGCAAAATGCATTTCTGTTTGAATGTCAAATTTTCATAATAGGCTTTGATAACTTTAACATGTTGTTTGATTGTTAATCTTTCCATGGTTGAAATTGCCAAAGACTTAAGTTGTTAAATTTGAAAGAAAAAGAAAAAAAATTATTAGATGCTTAAACTTAATTCAAATTTAAAATCAGTCCAAATTATTAGAACACCATATATTTAAAAAAAGAAAACATTGGATGATTTATCATTTACATTCAGACTATTATCTTGATCTTTGTTGTTGTTATAATAATTTCGGTTGTTTATGCTCTCCAGCTTTCTTTAGGTGTCTGTCAGTCTCCAGAGAATTAGATGAACTGAAGTCCATTGTGGTGTGGTGACACTTTGACTATCAGTGTTTAGCCTCTTGTGATGGTTATATCTCTGCTGTGAGAAGTGTCTATGGTTCTATCAACAAATGCTGGCAGGGAAAGTGAATTAAGATCAGTTTGATGTGTTGAGTTTAATTGGAACACTTTTACTTTGTTGAAAATTTCTGGAATACACAATCAAGAGAAGTCTTGGAGAATCTGATACTTACAGAACATTGAAGTCAAATGTGACAGAGGAAAGCATCGAGTAACTTACCTAAGAAGCTTGTGTGAATGGATGGCAGAAAAGAGGTCGGGGGAGATGGTTAAAATATGTTACTCAGAAGTATATAGAATTTTTCTATGTGCTGTCCCTTCAGATAGTAGAGTGATCATAGCTCTCCACAATCTTTCATCCTTTGTGGCACATAGTGACATTTATTCCTTTGGCAATTCTCTCTCCCCGTTTCACAATCCATTCACACAAGCCTGTCAGGTAAATGACCTACTGTCTTCTCCTGTCACTTTTGCCTTACAAGGGTATCCCTTGTAAGAGGTTGATTGTGGAGAGGTGACCATTTGGTTATCAATCTTTAACTTTTCTTGATGGATATATGTATAATGTGAGAAGCACTCACTATTCTCCCTGACATTCTGGGATTGCTTTCTTGTAGACAATATATTACAAGTCTCTCGCTGCTCTATCGTTATTTCCATGGAAAGTGTTCAGATGAGCTACATTCCTTAGTTCCAGAAGTTCTAGCCTTCATGGCTAAGACTCTCCTTGCCATTGCACACATTGTAGAAAGTCACTCTCATTCTCTTTGTATTTCATTAGTGAACGTTCCGCTTGAGTAGCTTCTTCCCACAAACTGCTTTTTTGTGAAACTGACCCCCAACTGTCCTGAGTATGGTGATAAACTGCATTTGCATTCTGGGTAAGACAATAAATTACATCCGACAGCAAGGCCTCTGATCAAGAGGTTTTGAGGAGTGTGGAACCACCTCTTAATTGCGGGTGTTTCCAGTTCCACCCTGACTCAAGGTGGTAGCACCTGTTAGGGTCCCAGCTATGGGCAAATAGTTAATCCCCTAAAGTGGAGTCAAAACACTATGAAAGTGTAAAAATAGGTTTTAATACCAGAAATGCATTTTTGAAAAAAAAAAAAAAAAAAGAATATTACCAGCAATACATTTTTTTTGGGGAAAAAAAAAAAAAAATATAAATATTATTGGCATTAAATAGCCCCTTGAGGTTGATATGCTGTAAAACAAACCTACTTCCAAGAGAATACTTCGCCGATCACTACAATTTAATCTATTCAAGTCCAGTATTAACTGTTACCTTCCCCACATATCCCTATAAACTGTGCCTCTTACCCTGTAACCTTCTACCTCCAGTGGTTCTCAGTCCTTGATCAGAGTGAACATTATTATAAAAAAACAGTTCTATTTAGATTTGTTTAATCAAGATCAGAATACAATTTACCTTCTGTCCTCTGTTGTATCACAGGACAAAAGTAAATTTTTTTTTTCCAATGACAATGCTAGTTGTGGGTGCCATGGGTCAATTGTTTCTTGCCATTGGGTGAATTTCTTGATATAGAAAGAGTGAGGGAGATATATTCTTAAAATTTTCAACCCTACAACCGATTCCTCATTGCAGTCCTCTTGTTGATCTGTCGCTATTTCCATGGAAATTCAGATGAACTACATTCCTTAGTTCCACCAGTTGTAACCTTTGCAGCTAGGACCTGCCATGCCATGCACATTGTAGCAAACCACCCTTATTTGCTTTTGTATTCCACTGATGAGATATAAGTTCCACTTGAGCAGCTTCTTCCTACAAACTGTTGCTTTGTGGAACCAACTCCAAAGAGGATGTTTCCTCAATCACTACAATATTAACCTGTTCAAGTCTAGGGTTAACTGTTACCTTCTCCATATGTCCCTATAAACAGTGCCTTTGTAACCCTCTACCTCGAGTGGCTCTTGGGCCTTGTACTTCGTGATCATCATTATGAAAAAAAAAATGCGAAAAAAGAACAGTGGCAAGATATGCTATATGTGCTATGGGTCAGTGATTAGTAAACTTCTGTGTTTTAGTGAAAAGAAAATTTACAAAGTGCTCAATGAATTGTATCTGTGACAAGGTTGATTCAGTCTGACAAACGTGTGAATTGACGTAATGTAGCTTTCCTCTGTCTTTTCTATAAATATTTTCATGGTATCTGCTCTGAAGAGCTATTTTCACTGGTGCCCTGACTGCATGAATTTAAGTGTGCTACTAGGTTGGCATCTCGGTCTCACCCTTTTACTGTTGAAACAGTTAAATATAACCACTTCTTTTTCTCTTGCACTTCCTGACAGTGGAACTCCCTTCCCCTTACTTGCTTCCCTAATAACTATAATCTTCAAAAATTTAAATGTGATGTCAATTGACATCTTTTGTTGCCTTGATCCCCATTCTTCTTTTTATCCTCCTATTTTTAATCCTTTTCTTACCCCCCCCCCCATACCCAGTCATTTTGCTTACACTCTCTGTGGCCCCTTGTGTACTAGTGGCAGGTTGGTGCAAAAATAATGTCGTTTTTTGACGTTCAACTTTATGTGAGAAAACGACATTATTTTTGCACCAACCGAATATATATATATATATATACATACATACACACACACACATACATACACATATATTAAATATATGGTACTATTAAACATATAGCTGGCAACATTATTTTTTCAAAAAAGCATAGCTGGCAACATTATTCTTTCCAAAAAACATATGGCTGGCAACATTATTCTTTCCAAAAAACATATAGCTGGCAACATTGTTTCAAAAATGTATAGCTGGCAACATTATTTTTCCGAAAACATCTGAAGCCTTGTTGTTGGACGTAATTTATCGTCATACCCAGGACGTGGATGTAGTTTGTCATCATACCCAGGATGCCCCTTGCATGGGGTAAATTGGGTTAAAAAGAATGTAAATATTAGGCAAATGATTTTGTCATAAATATCAAATGGAATTTCCTTTGTAGGTCTTAATAAATTTTGTCTTTTTATTATCTCTCCTAAACCCAGTTCTGCCATCCACTTACTCAAACTTAGGCTTTGTTTTCCTGTCCCTCAGTCTGTGCTGTGAGTATCAAATGTTCTAAGCCCTCTTTTCTTACTATGCGCCCCAGAAATTTCAACTATCTCTTCCTGTGGTCTATAAGTGCTTTTTATTGTTTCCATTTTCTCAAAAACTTTGTCATATCTCAGATGTTTGGTCCATGGTATTCTTAGCATCCTTCTGTAGAACCACATTCCTGTTGCTTCAGGTCTCTTCCATATCTGTGAAGAGATTGTTCAGCATTCGCTGCCATATAGGAGGACTATTACATAACAGTTCAATATTTTTCTTTGTTTCTAATGAAATTTTCCCGTTTCTTGATACTTTGCTTAGCTTTTGGAAGCCTTCGTGTGCTATTCTAATGAGCCTTCAGATTTCCGTGTTGCATTTTTCATTCTCTGTTAAAACACTTCTCAGATATTTAAATTGTTGTACATGTTTGATTTTGGTATCTCCAATTTGTAATTTGCATATTGGGCTATCCCTTTTGCTAACAGCCATGCATTCTGTCTTCCTGCAACTAAGGTTTAGTCCTTTCTTCTTGCTTTCCTTTTTTTTTTATACCTTCTGTAGGAGTTCTTGTTGCGCCCTTTTTGTCTGCTATCAACACTGTCATTTGCATATGTTGATAAGATTGTGCCTACCAATAATGAATCCTGGTAGGCCGCCTTGTCGGAGTTAAGTCCTCCTTAATTTCTAATTGTTCACAAGGGCACACTCTCTCTATACTATAAATACTGGGCGATTTCTTGCCTCGTTCTTTTTTTTTTACTTTGCATTTCAGCAAGCACCTTTAAAAGATGTAATCTCTTGCAGAGATTTGCGTTTTGCACACTTGTGGGAAAACGCCATGAAACACATACACATACACGTTCGTACGAACATTCATCAAAGTACAAACTCTTTACGTTCACACACACACACACAAATGTTGATGTCTTTGTCCATTGTAAACTTTGTTGTTTGATACATATACTTATTTGTATATAATATATATGTTTTGTTTGTTTTCTTTACATTTCTTTATGGTGGATTCAATCTCTGCGTCTGCCATATTCTTGTAGTGGACTCTCTTCTATCAGGAATTACACACGTGTTCCTAATTTAGCAACACATAAACCCACGGTCCGCTACATTCTAATTCTCTCAGAATTGCCTTATTGTATGTTGAATAAGTCTGGTAAGAAGTCACATCCTTGTCTTACACCTGTCTCTAGTTTTGTATATTTACTGAATTCATTTTCTATCCATATCCCAGCAGTCTGAGTACAGGTTCTGGATTATTATAATTATTAGAATATCATTCTCAAATACGTCAAGGTTACCTTAAAACTGATAATGACTTTAAAGAAAAATAGTTTAATAAAATTGTGCGGGTTTTTGGCATTTAAAATTGTATATCTTGTTAACTATAAAGGCATTTTCTGTGTACATACTTGCTTATCTGTTTTGTGTGTGTTTAAATTTAAAAATAAATGTTTTGATATTGTAACTATTTTCAACTATTCACGAAACTAACAAGACAGCAGGGTCTGTCTGTTAGACTGAAAATAAAAAGGCTTATCAGCTGCGTTCACGTTGACATTATTTAGAGGTCGGGCAGGGCGAAGGAAAAAAAAGGAAGCAAGAAAAATAAGGTCAGAAGAGAAAGAAAGAGAGAAACAAAAAGAAACAAAGAGGAAGAAAGAAACAAAAAGAAAGAAACAGAGAAACCGAAACGGAAAGAAACAAGGAAAGAGGAAGAAAGAGAAACAAAAAGAAAGAAACAGAGAAACGGAAAGAAAGAGGAAGAAAGAGAAACAAAAAGAAAGAAACAGAGAAACGGAAAGAAAGAGGAAGAAAGAGAAACAAAAAGAAAGAAACAGAGAAACGGAAAGAAAGAGGAAGAAAGAGAAACAAAAAGAAAGAAACAGAGAAACGGAAAGAAAGAGGAAGAAAGAGAAACAAAAAGAAAGAAACAGAGAAACGGAAAGAAAGAGGAAGAAAGAGAAACAAAAAGAAAGAAACAGAGAAACGGAAAGAAAGAGGAAGAAAGAGAAAGAAACAAAGAGGCAGAAAGAAACAGAAGGAAAGAAAGTGACAGAAAGAAACAGAAAAAGAAAGAGACAGACAGACAGGAAGGAAAGAAACAAATTCTAGGTTCTTCACTTCTCTCCGTTTAAGCTTATTTCAAATAAACTACGATGAGAACTCGGTTGTCGTTCCACAGGCGAAGGAACCAAGATTATATAAAAATGACATTTTCTGTCTTGTGTATGCATCCTCTATTTTTGTATCGTAATTTTTAACAGGGAAATTTCTGAAAGTACTGGGTCAGTTTTCGTAGAATTTTATGGTACGTTATTGATTGAAATGGATGCCAGTATGTCCGTAGATGGGGAAGAAAGAAAAGAAAGTAGGTACAGTTACAGTGTAACCCGGATATAAGAGATTTGTCGGGACCGGAGAAGAAGTCTCTTCTTCTGGGTTTGGTCTCTAATTTATATACATTTAACACAGGCTCTAATTTGGGAGCAGAGAAAATCTCTCTTATATCCGGGTTACACTGTACCACTACGGACTTCTAATCTATCAAATAATAAGTGACAAATTTTGTCTGTCCGTCGACGTATTTGAAACCCTAACTCTGGTCACACATGCTCTCTAGACATGACTTTTGAAATCAGGATGATCACGGGATTGAAAATCTGACCATCATCTGATGCTTGAACATCCAACATTGTGATTTGTATCCGGATGAGGAAGGAACAGTTAAAATTCAAATCTTTCATTTTATTTTTTTAAATAAAAATGCCTTCTTTGAACTTAAATTTAGGTTTTCTTTGGCAGATAATGCCATAAAAAGCTTATCCGAATTAAAAGAAAAATTAATTTCCTTATAGGCTTATAGTACAGTGTAACCGGGATATGAGATTTGTCAGGACAAGAGAAAATCTCTTATATCCGGGTTACACTGTAGACCTTTTAGGCATTTTTAAAACTTTGATACGTTTTTTTTCCATTAAGTCCACGAAAAATGTAAACAACAAAAATTCTCTTTAAAATCCAATATTTGACCTAGAGATGTTTTTTTTTAAATAATTTAAAGTTAAAGTATTATTAATTAACTGGATTTTCTTGAAGTAATGTTTATTTTTTAATTGACATTATAATTAAAATAAAGTTTTATAATAAAACTTTATTTTAATTATAATTATAAAACTTTTATTTATGTACGGTAGCCTGTAAGGTCAAAGAACAAAAAATGGAAACACTGTATTTATCGATGTCCGAAAAAGTGCGCGAAAAAGTAAAAATAAAACCTATAGTCACACATTATGAAATGGATAACGTCCGACAATTATTTTAAGACATTTTATTTTATGTTTAACGGAACCTTCTTTTTAGATACAAATATTATTTTTAAGTAAATGCTCTGTTTATAGTAAACAGTATTACTATTAAAAACAACATTCAGGTCGGTAAATGTTTACTGTTTTTCTAAACAGTAAATATTTAAGTAAATGCTCTAAAACAGAGTGCATTTACTTAAATATTTGTATCTATGTTAAACATAAAATTAAAAATATCTAAAAACCTATAGTGTAAATAATCAAGAATGTTATCTATGTTTAAAAATATATTTTATTTAATTTAAACCAATTTGAGCATATATATATATTTTAATTCTACGCTTAAACTTTTACTTAAAAATTTAAAGGCATTTAAGTCGTTACCTAAATAAAAATAAATGTAATTTGCGTTATGTGAAAAAAAATTATTTTAAGAGTAAAAGTTTAGAAAAATTACAGTAAAGCATTATGAGAATTAAATAAATAGTTTCGTCATAAGTCTGACACTTTTCTTGCTGACGAGGGGAACAAATTGTTCAGGAAAAATACCCCCCCCAAAAAAATTGTTTTTATATATGGAAATTAGATTACACTCTTCCGATATTGAACAGTAGCTAGTCAAAGCGAGATATCAGAATTGTTCTTTTTGAACATCCATAGTAAAAAATAATCTAACAGTTGCTAAAAGGAAAATACAACAAATATTTAAAAAAAAACGTTCATACTCGAAAATGGAATTAAACTTTATGATTAAACTTTTTATTTAATAATTGAAACTTTTGTGACGAACAGCAATGCGTTGAATTTCAAAACTGCACTGAAAAATTACAAGTAATTTAAAAAATTAAGTGTAGATTTTTTTTCCTGTCTATGAAAAGAAATAACGTATTTTTGTTAAATTATGCAAACACCAATTCTCAAAAAAATTTTTTTCAGTTGTATTTTTTTGGTGATATGCAGGCCGAATAAGTTTTTTACTGAAATATCTTCATGGAAAAAAAAAAAATTGTTGGGGTGGGGATTTGGTGGTATTTAGGAAAGGGTAATTGCCATAGTCAATATAATCTCTTTCCTTATCCAAGTTATTACTAGCGCTTTGGTGCCATTGGATTTGCTTAAAGTTAAATGATAAATCCAAATTCTAAATCTAAATAAAAAATTATTTTAGAGGAATATTGGAATTTTATTGCAGTAGAAAAAATAGTGGGGGTTTAGGTGCACAAACAAAGACTTACTCGCTGTGAAATTACCGTGGAAGAATTTATTTAGAATTAGATTTAAATTGGGAATGAAGGGTATGATGGGTTGTTCAAAATATTCTTTTGAGCGCCTGATGAAAATTAAGCTAGTGAGAGAACACACGGTTACTATTTCAAATTATCGCGCGTTTGAATTTCTTGCCTCTGATTGGTGGGAAAATACAAAAGAATTTTCCATCTCAATCCTTTTTGAACGCTGACCTCAAACTTAGAAATAGCGCACCCGAGTTGCCCACATTTGGGACGATCGCAAAGGACAACCCAACCGGAGTGCAACGGAAGGGACTCTCTCTGAGAGAATTTGGTGTGAATTTTAGTAAATATAATTTTTTTTATTTTGAGGTGAATTAGCAGAAAAGTTCCTTTCTAACACTACCCAGATACAATTTTTCTTTTAATAATGAATTTGGAATTTTGACCGGTACTCGAATTATTTTTTTTTTCCTCAAAAAATAGCACTCAATTTGCTTAAATATATATATTTTTTTTAATCATCTAAGCAACTTGAGTACTATTTGAATCTTGAATCTAATAAATAATGATGACATTCTAAACTAGATATTTCCTGTTAATAATGTGGGGTCTACGTTCGTGCTCACCCCGATAAACAAGTCAAAAAGAGATTTTTTTTTTTAATTTAGAAAAACAAACAAATTTTGATTTATAAATTCAAAACCGTACCAAAAATTTAATAATTAAAAAAAAACAAAAAAACAAATAAACTTTGATTTAAAATTTATAATTTCTTGGGGATGAATTAATATTTGCGATAAGTAACATTACATTTTTGGGGTGAATTAACAGAAAAGAACTGAGAAAAAAAACGAAAGGATAAAAGCTGAAAAAAAATTACGATAAAAAGTATAAAGTATGAATTCATAAAGAAAAAAAATATTTGGGTTCGTTCGAGATTTAGTTATATTTAGTTATAAAGGCTTCTACCTCTTATATTATTTAAAATTACAATAACCATAGTAATTGTATTTAATTTAGCAATGTTTAGATTTCGTAGAATATTTTCCTAATTTTTTAAGATTATTATTGAGTAGTTAAAAATTATATTAAAACGTCGCTCACGTTATATTCCTCAAATAATTTTTACAGATATGTTCCATGTAAAATAAACAAAAAAACTTCCGGCTGTAAGTCAACCTGTCAACTCTTTAAACAAACACCTACCGTGTTATGCATTTCTGTGATATTTTAAAGTAAATTTTGTTTCAAATCAGATTAATTAATCTTTAAATCAGTTAATATTCCTCAAATAAGGTTTCCGAAAAATATTACATTTTATTTTTGAAAGATTTTTTTTTAATAAAGAGAATTACACTGTGCTGACGGATGGCTAAAATGGCGCTAAAATCAGCGATTTTTAGCGATTAAAAACAAAAACTCCTTCCAAATTATTTTTCTTATTGAAAATATTATTAGCAGTAAGTTTGCAGATAATGCCCCAGTGATCAATTTAAAAAAAAAATGCATTAATCCTGGTATAAAAAAAAGCTTGATTATTACAAAAATAGCAATAAAATTTGAGGAAACCGTGGTCTAGGAGATATTGACAATCTTAGTTGTGTCTCCTTGTGCAGCCTGACCGCATCAGTCAGTAATCTGTGAAGGCGCTCGCTATGACGAGGGATTGGCCTCAGGTACATAAATCGAACAACAGGTAAACAGTGGAGGCCAAGACTGTATCCGGCCTCCAACTAAGACTGGCAATATCTCCTAAACGGGTTTCTCGATTTTTATTACTATTTTCGTAATAATTAGGCTATTTTTTTTTAACACCAGGAATAATGCATTTTTTAAAAAATTGGCCACTGGGCATTATCTGAAAATTTACCATATCAGCTTGGAATTAAAACTAAAAAGCTTCAAGAAAGATTTTTAATTTTTAAACCTTGGGTATCACGTTTCTTTGGCGGTAGCTAGGTCAACGTGAAACTGCCTTCAACAGAAGCTGTGAGACTCATGCCTGGTTATTGTGGTGGTGGTGTTAGAAATCAACACGTTGTGTTCCATTTTTAGCTTACAAACCTCATCGTTACAACATGAAAAAAAAAAAAAAATGTTGTGACTTATACGAAACTCTTCCGAATAGTTCTATTTTTTTTTTTTTTTTTTTTTGTATGTGTAAAAAAAACGTACCGAATTTTATAGATACGGTCGCCCAGACACGACACTATCAGAAAATAAGAGGGGCACCTCGAAATGGTGTAATGGTTAGCAAGCTTGTCTCGCTAGAACAATTATGACTTAGTAGTGAGTTCGATCCTTACTGGGTACCCCATACTTTCGGCCTTGTGCAACATCTAATCTACGCTTGGGAAATGACTACCAGAAAATAAGAGCAACAGCTACAGTAAATTTAGAGCCCAAATTCTCCAAAATTCAATTGATTACGCCATAACGGAGAATATTTTCTTAAATTTTAAAAGGTTACAGGGTACTTAAAAGGCGTTCGCGTTATATTCTTCAATTATTTTTTTTTTAAGGTTAAATCCCCCGTAGAACAACATTAATAATCTGTCATTGAGCTGCTCTGGAGGTAAAATGCTGTGAACATAAATACGCTTCTTACATTTAAAAAGAAAAAAAAAAAAGATTTTTTTTTTTAAATAAACATGACATTTTACTAAAAATGGCGCTAAATTATTTTTTTTTTTTTTAGCCATTTTAGAACGAAAACTCCTTTCAATCAATTTTTAAATTAGTTTTGAAACAGCATAGTATTTTCAATTTTGTTTAAAATCTAATCTCTCAGCTTGATAAAACTAAAAAATAAAATCTTCAAGAAAGATTTTTCATTATTAAAAAATCATTTTTATCGCGTTTTGTGGAGGTACCTAAAAATAAAATAAGAAAATTTGAATTTTTACTTGAAATATATTACTTCATTTGTTTTTTTATTTTTTAAAAAGTCTTCAATGATTTATTTTATTTTTATTACGTAGTTGATACAATTAACTAAGCACTTTTGTTACTATGCGTGCGTAAATAATAAATAGTGACTGACTAAGAAATTAAAAAAAGTCTTTTGTTTGGTCGAGGATCAAAATTCAAAAGTTCTGTTTTTATTTAATTTGATTTATTTATTTGAGACATAATTTACAATGATGACTTGTTCTCTTCTCTTTCAATGCCCGGCTGTCCTCAGTAATATGTCGAGTTTAAATTCTCTAAAATTAAATTGATTCCCAAACAAAAGCAAAATGGTATATTTTTGTTCCATATGACGCAAAAAAAGATAACATGTCTTCTTGTTTTCAAAATGTTTTTACTTCGTGTTTAACTAAAAAAAAAAATTAACTTTTTCAAAATGAAAAACTAATTATATTTTTGAATCTAATGTATTTTTTTGGCTTTGGGGTAGAGAAGACACTTTTTTTTTTTTTTTTTTTTTAATAAAAAGTTTACCTCCAAATTTTATCTGAAAAAAGGCCCCAAACTTGATAAAAAATAAGTTTTATCATCAAAAATGTTTGTTATTAAGAGGAAAGACCAAAGTATTTTTTTTTCACTATTTTATTAAATTTTGAATCCTTCCTAACACGTTTTAAAATTTTGGTTAAAAATTTTTTTTTTTTTCGTCAGCGGTGGGGCAAAGATTAGTATGGGAAATTTAGCGTCTTTTTTGCCATTAGTTAAAAAAAAAAATATGGAAATTCTTGCAAAATTCAAATAATTGTTGGATTTTAATTAAATTTTCAGGACTTATTCACAAATGAATGAATTGAATGAAACTATTTAAAAAAATTTTTTTTTTTTTTTAGAAACTCTTGGTAATTTTTAATTTTTTTTTTTTTATAAATCTGTCTGTTACCACCCACTGCCACCCATAATTTTATTTCGATAAATTAAAATTCCAAGGTTCTTGTAATGTAGTTAAAGGCAGAACTCCTTGGAGAAATCATCAATTTGTTTTTGTCAAAATTTTATGGATTATTATTAGTATTACACTACAGTGATTTATTTTAATTTTTTGGGGGTTTAGAAAAATGAAGAACGCCTTTTTGTGAGTTTTACTTTTTTCTAACTTACTACCACATTTTGGCCGACTAATTTGTCAGCCTTCATCGAGTGTTCAAATTTTAAAACATCATTAAGAACGTAAAATAAAAACTAAAAAAAAAAAAAAAGAGTTCGTTTTTCTGGACAAAACTTGAATGTTACATTTTTTCACTGAAAAATAATTTCAGTATATAGCAGAAATTTCCGTCAATTGTAGTTGAAATGCAGCTATGAAAATTTTCTTCATCTTCGGTTTAAAAACTGGGTTAAAGAGACTTTATCAACTTATATATAAATTTTAAAAAAAGAAGCACTTTTTTTTCATTCTTAAAAAATTTAGGCATCGCCTTGTTTTTGAAAGTACCTACTTGAGTTAAAAAAGCATTTTTTTCGTATCGGTGTGGAGTAATAAAAAAAAAATTGTCATTTATAACTTAAGTTTTAAATTCTAAGTTTAATGCCATTTATTTCTTTTAGTGTGAAAGTCGACATCAAACGTGGACACAGGGGGTGTGTTTGATCATATGACCCAAACTGCAGTAAAAACGAATGTAGTTGGTAAAAGATATCTTTGAGAAGTATTTTTCTTTTTTTAAAATCTTTCTCTAACTTTAAGGTTAGAGAAATGTTAACCTTATCAAGATGAGACCTGTCAGCACGATTTTAATTTTATTTAATAAAAATAAAATATATAAGATTTAGAAGCTTAAAAATTCAGTTGAAACTGTGTAAGGTTTCATATCGACAGTAAGAAGCAGTTTGGAGATAATTTATTTTCAGAGAGAAGACGTGTTTAAGTTTACGGTTGTCAATAAACTGGTCAGAGTGGCCGGGTAATTTTGCCAGGGATAGTGGCTTAACTTTAAAAAAAAAAAAAAAAAAAAAAATAATAAAAAAAATCTTACTCAAACATCAGCTACAGAATATTTAGTATTTCTACACCCATAGGCACACTTTTTCTCCCCAAAATTGTTTTTATTTTTTTAATTCTATTGCTCGATAGAGAAATCTATTTTTAAACTAAGTTTGGCCACCCGAAGAGAAATGGGACAGTCAGGGCGGCCTGATTGCCAAGAAAAAAAGTCTACCATTCATTCATTGAATATTGCTGCCACATCTAGTCTGGTACTTCTGTTTTGTATTTAGAGATTCCTGATAAATCTGCAAGGTTATTGAACCTGATCTGACATCTCAGCTTCACTAACTTTTATTTACTACACCGCTATAACATTGCTTCCCTGTGACTTTTCTCAAATACTTTCACGATTATTATTTTAATGAACTTTTCCTCTATGGGGCGGCCAAACTTGCTTAATTAGGTACCTTCATCATGAGATCGCTAAAAAAGAGCATAGCATGATGAAAAAGACGCCAAACTGGACGAAAACAAAATTTTATCGTCTAAATGTTCATCATTAAGAGGAAAGATCAAAGTATATTTTGGGGGGTATTTTTTTACATTTTTTAATCGTTCCAAGTACGTCAGAAATTTTCGTTAAAAATTTTGTTGATTTTTGAATTTTGAGTCAGCAAAATTGACAGATAATCAATCGTGGCAACCCTTTTTTCCATTTTATAAAAAAAAAAAAAATGAAAATGTCACTTTGAAATTCTTTTGAAAATCAATTATCATTTTTTCAAAACTTATTTTAAGAAAATCAGAAATTATAATGTTTATTTAAAATATTTTGAACCAAGCTTAACTTAGCTTCTGCACTGAAAAGATGTAATTTGAAAATAAAACAAAGCAGGTCATAACCTTTCGCATTACTTGACAGGTGACGAAAGACTTTTTCATGACGTTTAGATAGCTTATGTGAGGATAATTCCTTCTACGGATGGAGAGAAGTGAAGTTATTTAGATTTAAGTGAACAAATTATTTACCCCATTATTTTTAAGGAAAACTTTCAGCGCTCTAATTTTTTTTTTCTACTTAGCTTTCACCTTTACGTTTACGATGCTTTATGGAAAATATATTACAGTGTAACCCGGATATAAGAGAGTTGCCGGGACCGGAGAAGAAGTCTCTTATATCCGTGGTTTCTCTTATATCCGGGTTTGGTCTATTTTATATACATTAACACAGGCTCTAATTTGGGACCAGAGAAAATCTCTCTTATATCCGGGTCACACTGTATAAAGAAATTAAAATAAGACTGTTGAGAGTGAGATTAAATTTCATAAGAAAGGTATCTAATTAATTTATAGGGACCTTCCTTATGAAATTTTATCAGAAGTGTACATGAAATACTATAATTTTATGTACATTTATTACATTTTACTGCGTTATTTGTATTTCCATTCATTTTATTATCAATTTTGATATTTGTTTGCATGCTTGTATTCTTTGGAAAGCTGAAAGACCAGGACTTCTGCCTATCACACAGACACCAGAATGGCTCTTGAAAATTACTCAGACTGCCAAATGTACCTGAACAAACAAAATAATGTTTCCTTTTTTTTTTTCTTATTCAGTAACGCTTTGTTTTAGTGGCTTTACTGCCTTACTTGGGGTGAAATGCTTAAAAAAAACATCCCCAGAGCTCACCTGTGGTTTCTACTGCAATTATGCTAACCTTAGACTATGCTTAAAGAAGAGAGCCAATTATCTAGCATGTTCAACAATCCGAACATGGCAAGTATACTGAAACCCTTGGTCACGACGACTTGTGACTTTGTGCTAGTGGAACCATCAATGGCTTCGAAATAATTCAGTCTGCCCAATTTAATTCAAAAAGCTTGGGTCGACCGATGGTATGGTTTTTGGGAACTTTCCACAATTGTCACATTCTTGGATCGCCTCTGCAGGCTGATAACATAAAGAAGTTACTGTCCTGACAAAATCAATCTTGGTGAGATTTGAACCCGGTTCTCATGGTTGGAAAGCAATCATTCTAACCACTTGGCTACATGACCATTCAGTAATGCCTTAAGATATAAGCTGGAGATCAGACGATTTTTTTGCCTTGAGATATAAGCGACTTTAAGTATCAGATAGTTGTTGCAGTAAGTGCCAAATTTTGTAAGTATTTACACTTGTGGTACACATGTTCACCTTTATAATTTGAAGGGCCAATTTCTCAGTACTGCCAATTAGATGAAGAAGAGAAAAATACAATGTGATAAACCACTCTAAATAAGTTTTTCATAAATCAGATTAATTCATAGCATTTTTATTGTATCTTCTTGTATATAAACTTTTGGCAGAAACAATCAGAAGAAGACAGCTTCTGGTATCACAAACAAAATAATATAAAAGAAACAGCAAGGATTTCTGTTGTGTTGTCTTTTTTTTTTTTTGTTGTTATTTTGTGAAATTCCTTTAGTGACACCATTAGTCTGAAGAAAGTCAGTGTAAAGAGCAATGGTGAAAAACCAAAACGTAGGATTTTGCTTGAGATAAAATGGGAAATTTTCTGAAAAAAAAAAAAAAAAAAAAAAAATCGATGAGGAAGACTTACAAGTAATGGATTTAACAAGAGACAGTATAAACATTCTACATTGATGATAAATAAAAAAAAATTATAAAATTTAAAAATTACTTAAGGAATGGATAAAATGTGTTATATAGGAATAAAGTGTCACAGCTGACACTTGAGTTTGAACATAGATCACCAGTGAGCAAACACAAGTGATCCCATTATTGAATTAAGTAGATCCCATTACCATAGAGGAAATAATTATATATATATATATATATATATATATATATATATATGGGAATTATTGTGACTACCAGTGATCTGCCATTCCTAGTCTATCCTCTATACTATCCAGATCGCTATATTCTAGTCTATCCTTTGTTACTATTTGGATCACCATTTCTTTTCTATCCTCTATTACTATACAGATTACTATTTGAACAAATATTATTGAGCAAGTACTATTAGTTAATCTTTGTTATTGTAGACTTGGCTCGCTGTTGTTGTCCGACTCTCTTTCTCCTATATCAGTCAGCCTTTGACGTGTCTGAACTTCATGGTTTAGTACAGTCTATTTCTTTACAATTTAATTTTTGTCTTTTATTATTTGTAAACTACATATCTTGTTTATTCATATGTTCTTGCTTGTAAAAAACAAAAAAAAAAAAAACACATACAAAAATGAGGGTGAGTTTTAGGAAAATAAGAGTGATTTTTAGGGGCCTGGAATGGATCAGAAATATTCTCATTAATTTCAATGGGGAAAATTGTTTTGAGATATGAGTCTTTGAATGAATTAAACTTGTATCACAACTAAATATAAAGGAAAATTGAGAAACATTGTTTTTATATACTTTTATTGCCAATTTTCAAATTTGACTGCAAAAGTAATTAACATGATTTGTTAATATTTAGTAGCATATCCTCTGTTCTGCCTTACAGCCTCGAGTCGTTTTCTCTAGTTTTCAATGAGCTTCTTGCATGAAGATTTTGGCAGTTTCACTCATTCTTCTTCACAAACTTTCTTCAGTTCCTTGATATTTTTGGGATCTCTTGCTCTCAACTTCAACTTTTTCTGTAAATTTTTTATTGGATTGAGTTCCAGTCACTGTCTAGGCGATTTCAGAACATCAATTCCATTTTCATTGAACCAGTCTTGAGTTGTTTTAGCCATGTGCTTTGGATCATTGTCCTTTTGGAATACAAAATCATGGTCAAGCCCCAAACCTGTTGCACTTTTTAATAGATGGGTTGATAAGATTTATTTTTGTATTTTGCTGCATTCATTCTTCTTTTGATGACTTCCATTTCTCCTACTCCTTTATATGAAAAACAACCCCAAATCATTACACTTCCCCACCCACCCATATTTGACTGTTGGGGTGATGTTTATTAGGTTGTATTCAGGTTCCTATTTTCCTTCATATTTGGGTGCACATGTTTCTCCTAAAAAGCTCAATTTTCGTTTCTTCTGACCAAATAACTTTCTTCAATTTTTCATCTGATTCAAGTTCATAATTTTTAACAAATTTTAAACAGTCTTGCACATGTTTACATCTTAATAGTGGAGTCTTCCTTGGTGATCTAAAATACAGACCTGTATGATCAAGTGATCTCCTGATTATTTACTTCAATTCTGGCATTTTTCAGATCGCTCTGAATTTTTCTTTGAGTCAAAAATAGTTGTTTCTTCCCATTTTTGGTTACATATTGTTCAGTCGCCTTGTTTAATTTACATGGCTGACCACACCTTTGAATATTTTCAGTAGTATCATATTTTTTTCCACTTTCAAACAACAGCACTCACTGTACACGCAAGCAAATTTAAATCTTGAGCAACTTTAACAGTTTTGACTCAACTTAATATTATGGGACAGAGATATAACAAATACAATCTCTGTCCTATTATAATTGTTACATTTAGTATATGAAATGTATATGCAAATGTAACAACTATTATGGGACAGAGATATAACAAATACAATCTCTGTCCTATTATAATTGTTACATTTAGTATATGAAATGTATATGCAAATGTAACAACTATTATGGGACAGAGATATAACAAATACAATCTCTGTCCTATTATAATTGTTACATTTAGTATATGAAATGTATATGTAAATGTAACAACTATTATGGGACAGAGATATAAAAAACATACTGTCCCATTATAATTGTTACATTTATGATATGTAATGCATATGCAAATATAACAACTATTATAGGACAGTTATAAAAAAGTACTAGCTCAGTCCCATTATAATAGTTACATTTTTCATAAGAATTGTTTGCAAATGTAACAAGTGTTATTATGACACTATTAAGAAGTTAAGTGCTCACAGTCTACTATGCCTGGGTAAACATTAGCTGACAAGATCCTGTCACCTTGCACATAAAATCAACGGGTTAGTTTTTTCAGGCATTTTTGGGGGAAAATTTTAACTGCCATCAAATGCAACCATTTATTTCAACAGTTCTACTTTATTGATTACTTTGATTACCTTCGTTTTTTTCGTTACTAGCGGCAGAAATGAGAATAGAACAATGTGTATCACTAAAAATCACAAATTACTATGAAAATATAAGCAATACAATTGTAAAATGACATTTCTGTAGTATTTTGATGGTACAAATAATCTAAATTCAAATGAAAAATTTGTTTAATAAATCATACCTGGATTATATGACCCTTTATAAGGGATAAATTCAGTTATAATTGAATGTGTTTAAATTGATTTTATTTTAAGGTGCAGGTTTCTACTTGATTTGCTTGTTTAACTAAATATTTTCATTGCCAAAGAAGGAACAAAGATGTTTAGTGAAGAGCGACTATGGAAAGAAGCGGTTGGTTGGCCGTGCACTATCAAATATTCTGTTATTTGACAGTAGCTGCTGTGGCAAAGGAAGCAAGGTTTCTAGGAGGCAACTTCAGTTTTCTGTGCTCAGTGTTTCTGCTTTCATTGCTATGGATTGATAGTAGAAGCAATTGGCCACTTGAGAAATTCATCCATTTCTTCATTGGCTGCTACTACTGTTCTTTGTTGCAACTCTGTGTGTGTGTGCATAGATAATTGAAGGATGTTGGAAATATCTGAATATCTCTTTTTTGTTTTCTTTCTGTTCACCTTTCTCTGTATTTTCATGTCTATCTAAAACTCTCCCTTTCTGTCTTTGTCCATTTTCTGTCTTGACCAGCTCTCACTTTTGTTTTTTTCCTACCTTTCTCTCTACTATTCTCTCTGTCCAATTCTGTTTCTCTGCCTTTCTCTCTGTCCCCTTCTCTAACTCTCTCCTTTTTTCTCTGCCCACTTTTCTCTCTCTTTCTCTCTGCCCAGTTTTTTCTCTCTTTCTCTCTGCCCAGTTTTTTCTCTCTTTCTCTCTCTGCCCAGTTTTTTCTCTCTTTCTCTCTCTGCCCAGTTTTTTCTCTCTTTCTCTCTCTGCCCAGTTTTTTCTCTCTTTCTCTCTCTGCCCAGTTTTTTCTCTCTTTCTCTCTCTGCGCCCATTTTTTTCTCTCTCTCTCTCTCTCTCTGCCCATTTTTTTCTCTCTCTCTCTCTCTTTGCCCATTTTTTTTTCTCTCTGCCCACTTCTCTCTCTCTCTCTCTCTCTCTCTCACTTTCTCATGGTATTTTAAACTTAACATAAATATTTGTTTCAGATATTCCTTAAAATTTCAGAAAATTATATTTTATTTTTGGAAGATTTTTTTTAATAAACAGAATTACATTGTGATGAAAGATGACTAAAAAACAAAATAGAAAAAAAGGTGCTAATCAGCATTTTTTAACACCCCCCCCCCTAAATTTTGATATAGACCAAAGTATTTTGCTTACTGGAAATATTAAATTTAATCTTTTAACTTGTAATAAAAACTAAAATAAAAGCTTCAAGAAAGATTTTTCATTTCTAAAAATTAATTTTAAACTTTAGGTATCTCAAATCTGAAGATTATATGCACACATGGTCGACTGGTTAGAATGTTCACTTTCTAACCATGAGACCTGGGTTCAAATCTCACCAAGGTTGATTTGTCAGGAAGGAGACTCCCTGATGTTATCGGTCTGGAGTCGGGTCAATCCCAGTGTGTGGCACCTTTGGAAAGTGCCTGAAAACCATACCCACGAGTTGACCAAAGCTTTGTGAGTGAAATTAAGTAGATGGAACCCTTAGGAGCAGTTGATGGCTGGGCTAGCATGCAGTCACAAGTCATTGTGACTGAGGGTTTAAGTGTGCTGGCCTTCTCCAGACTGTTGATCATGCTAGATAACATGCTCTCTCTCAGAAACTGTAACTAATGTCTGCTCATCATAGTTGCAGTATAAACCACAGGTGGGCTCTGTGGGTGTTGAACAAAGACAAATGTACCTGAGTGAATCTCTGCAATAGGGATTAACTAGCTGTCCTTGCAGACAGGCATCCTTGAATACAAGGAGCCAGCTATTTATATATATATATATATATATATAAAAACAAGCTTTATTTTATTATCACATGATATTTTATAATTTAAAGAAATTATTTTGTTTTTGGTAATCTTTAACACTTTGAGCTCTGTATTCCTGAACAAATTCAACCC